>JANFCV010000180.1:117500-717500 GCA_024500475.1 Phthorimaea operculella | reverse complement strand
GACTAGACTGGTAATATTAGTATAATAAAAACAACTGTATTCCCAAGGAATTTACATAGATAACACTTTATTTAAACACATTTGTTTCCATAGCACGTTTATTTACCAGAAAAACTATGAAATAAAAATCAATTTTCTCGACAGGGTTGCCAGATGCCAGCGAGTCTCAATCGCCCAATCGCGCAATCTGAAGTAGCCCAAATCGCCCAATTATTTTTTTCTTGGGCGATTTGTCGATTTTCTTCTAAAGAAGCCCAAATCGCCCAATTTTTTTATTGGGTTTCAAAACTATAACACATTATTACTGAAGAAACATTTTATTTGCTGATAGGTAGGGCGGTTCAGGACATCGTTTATTTTTTGCTACGTAAAAATAATTCTGAAAAGTGTGTATAAATACGTTTATTTCGGCACAATTTATAAACAAACACACATTTTGCTATCTCAAATTGTGCACAGATTGAAATTTTGAAAGTCGCCCAACACAATTTAGAGATAGCCCAATCGGCGACAGGTCGCCGATAGGGGTTTTCTTGTCGCCCAACGAGGCTCTCAAGTAGCCCAATCGGCGATAAATCGCCCAATCTGGCAACCCTGTTTCTCGACATCAGCAAAGGTTGATGAATTTAGAAATCGGTAAAATTGCAATGTCTATTAGGATAGAAAGAGATAACATGACGATATCACAAGCGAAATCAGCATATTACTGTGCTACTTACGCACAGCGCTTATGATAGAAAAAAAACAGAAAGAACGAATGAATGGTTCACGTTTGACAGCTTTGACAGCATTCTGAAATCATTCGTTCTTTTGTGATCGGATACACAGTTTACGTTGGAGTAAAAAAAGGGCATATTTAAACAGCTCAAGACTAGGCAGTCTTAATCTTGGTCTCTTGAAGTGAGATATTTGGCATCTACCTGAACATCTTGTACTATAGGGCCATCTATGAAATCACGAAATTTATATCTGCTGTTTCAGAGAAAATCTAAGACCTACTCAGGCAAAATGTATAGAACAGCAAATTTATTTTTAATTATTTCGCAGATGGTCCCCATAGTAAAAGTTGTTCATACGGATGCCCAATATCCAATACGAGTATTTCTTACACGCCGTTGTTCTATTATTGACGGGACACTCTGTATTAGAAAGCAATACAGGATGTTAATTTAAATGCGTGCCATAGCTTCAGGGTAGGTTAAATTAAATAGCGATTAAGTGTGCCGTAAAAAATATTGAAAAATCAATGTAAAAAAAAATAATTCCGATTTAGTCAAAACTATTTTTTTTAAATTAATTTTTGTCACTGTTGTTGTTTAGAGTGTGCCCATGCAAGTACTTTCGTTTATACAACTTTGAGATTGAAAAGAATTTCGGCTGAGATATAGACATTTGAATCAAATTTCAATCAAGAAAAAAAAAATTGTGACTGGGTTTTATTTCAATATTTTTACGACATCTCTTATCGATACTAAACCTACTCTGAAGCTATGGCTCGCATTTAAATTAACACCATGTAGAAGCGCCTAAAAAGTTGTAATGTTTGGCAGTAGTCACCACACAACCCCTCTGTATTCTTTTTTCGTCTCATCTTCTATCGAGCCACTCCTTACGCGCACTCTATAGCTTGCTTGCACTTTATGTAAGATCCTATTAAATTCGTATACGGGACAGATCAAATAAAATATGAGTATGGCATTTTACAAAATGACGGTTGTCTATTTTATAGTTGGTATAATTAGGCACCAACCGACCAATTGTTGTTTGTACATTCTATGCACGCAGTGCGTAGAATATTAGTTTAGGTTTAGAAAAAGGTACTCTTTTTGTTCTTCTTTCGCAATAGAAATAAATTAAAACGTGAAAAATTAAATTGTTCGTTCGAAAACATTTATCGCAGCCGTGTGTATCCGAACACGCAAAAGAATGTGGTAATTCTTCAAAATGGTCGCTTTGTATGGTTTGCCAACTTGCATGTCTGTGTTTCAGAGTTCTTTGTTTTCGTAATTCGTTTGATATTGGAATATTCAAATAAATATACACTCAGTTACTCTATAATTTGGTGTACATGTGAATGGTCACGATACGAATAATAGCTGGTTCGTGAAAGAAAGATGTCATCGGTAATGTGAGAGCTCTCGACTATCGTTTTTATTTTACGGGATTATGACGTTTATGATTCTTATTTGGATGAGCAGAAAGTGAATAAAGATCAGGTAATTCAGTTTTCTTGTATAAATAGTAAAAGAAATGTTTCTTGGGGTCTCTAACACGAAACAAAGCTGCCTCTAATTTTGGCATTCCATGGTTCTGTCATGATTGATTCGTGTTGAGCATTCCCTTCTGCTCGACCTGTACTCGATTTGAGCACTAAATTATCATTCCAAAACAATCTTCGCCGAACAGTCTTGTAATTCTGCATTCGTTTTTGGCTATAGCTGCATGTGATAGAGAACTGATTGCTTGGACCAGCTCTGCATGTAACAATAACATAGTTCTATCGTAGTAGAAAACCTATAAGAATTTTGAACAAGGTCATAATAACGTGAATTCTCCATCTTTTCAGGGCATATGTAAGAACTTGACACACAAAAGGAATTGGAAAAAGCATGCTAATAAGATACAAGATGCAATGCTACTAACAAACAAGTGTGAGATTGGAGTGACCTGCATCAGAGGTTAACAAATCAGTGCCGTATAGACTGTTGTGAACAAATGTATATGTGGGGAGTGACAGCGGTTGCTGGTGGATGGTGGGGGGTGCGTGTGTGATGGGCGGGGTGGGGTGAGGCTCGGCGCGGCGGCACGGGCGCCATGAACCCGCCGGCGCCCGGCAAGACGGCCACGCGCTCCTCCGGGTACCACCAGAAGGCGCTTGCCGAGATCCGCAACTCC
Source organism: Phthorimaea operculella (assembly GCA_024500475.1). NCBI lineage: Eukaryota > Metazoa > Arthropoda > Insecta > Lepidoptera > Gelechiidae > Phthorimaea > Phthorimaea operculella. The sequence goes on along the minus strand of JANFCV010000180.1, from coordinate 714,605 downwards.
CTCCTCCCGTTTGCTAACATCGGGAGCTCGGAGCCCCCCGGCTCGTCCGCAGCCAGCACCGTCAGCTCGGGAGTGAGCTCCGGATTCAGTTCATCGTCAGGGAATGGACTAGACAAAGATTTGAATGTGCTGCCACAGTCATTGAATCAGCTTATAGCATTAGGATATGATGAGGTAAGTTATTTGTTATTTATTAGTCATAGGTTTTGGCCCTGCATTGTTAGACAAGTAAACATTTTGGCAAAATATCATACTATAGATAAAACCAATAACAACATTGATAGGTGGTGCTATGGATGTTGTGTGACAATGACCAAAGATGAAGTACACCAGCCAAGATTAAGGCATGCACACCAGTTAATAGGTGTGTTCAGATAGGGCTGAACTTGCTTCGCCCACTCATAAGCATTTCATAAATTAAATAATGACAAAAAAAATTAAACTAGTTATCTTTTAACCACTTGACAAGTGGTTAAAAGATAACTAGTGACTATGGACAAGTGATTTTGTGAATAATATAAAAATCATGTAATTTTAATGAACTGTTACACGCACACCAGCTTAGATATAGGCACATCAGCCAGTGGCTGCTCGCCTATTAATATATAATAATAATAATAATAAAAATTCACTAGTGACTGCCGGGACTTGAACCCGGGACTGTGGATCACCTCTATGTGGTCGCTGGTAAATTTTAAAATTTTCTCATTATTTAATTTATGAGAATAATACAACGTGTTACAAAACAACCAATAAAGCTGAAAGGGTGTGGAAAGGTTCGTTGCAAAGAGTCGATTCACAAAAAATTTGACCGTAGTATCGTTTTTGAAAACTACGAAAAAAATATTTTTTTATTAAATTACACTTATTTTTAATCGTGGCATCGCAGCACTAATTTTGACAGCTCAAAGTTCAAATGAAGTTACCGATGTGGCGAAACGCAGTTCGGTCTACATTGCTGGCTATTACATGAATGTCATCAATACAAGAAACTAAGTCAACCAGCAATGTACGCCGAAGCGGACTTTGTTAGTGTAGCACCTACCCTAGACTAGTGATGAGATTATTTCATCGACTGATGATAATGAAAAATATTCTTTTTTTTGGTTAGTTTTTTAACAGGTTGTATAGTTCTGTGAGTGCATTAAAAATTCCAACTCATAAGCATTTGCCTCACATGGTGGTGAGCCCCTAAGTCTGCCTACCTGGTGTAGCCCCAGCAATGGGCTGCTAATAATAACAATACTATTTGAAGCTGTTGGCTTTGGCCATATGCAGGCCACACATCTATATGGACCCTTTGATCATAGATTCAAAAACATACCTATAGTTAAGGGTAAAATTTTACTGCCGATCGATAGCAAAAACTCTGGAAGGAACAACTTTCCCAAAGGAAAAAATTTAACCTCCCATTGTAACCTCTAGGAAAGTTGTTTCTCATCACCAGCCAATTCTAAGTTTTCATTATTGGTCACTAGTTAAATTTCACTTAAGGTTCAACGTCAGAGCAAGCCGCCCAAAGTATGTCAATAGATGGCGTTAGTTACGTTATTTTACGTAGGTAACGTGGTATTACTATTTTTCTCAATATAATAATGAATTTTCGAGTAAGCGGCAACCTTCGAAAATAGTTCACTGCTAGGAACAATAATTTAAATACAATTAGTATATTTTTTAAGTAATTCTGTTACATTTTACGATACAAAGTTACATTTTGCGTTTCTGTATATAGACGAGACTCACTCACACACAGACAAGGCCAGTTTGAAAAAGGAAAGACCAATTTGACACTATGCTTTGAGTTTGACCTTAGCTTTGACAGCCGTTGTGGCTTGATAATGCTAACTAAGATTTGCAATTATATCTGAAGTAGGTTTCGATCCTGAGACTCAGAGCTCAATTTCAGAAAGTGTGATTTGTGAAATCGTTTACGGAAATCCGTAACACTCGTATCATATTTTCTACTACTTGAACTTGTTAATACCTTGGACGTGTTGGAATTGATAAGGATGTGTGAAATGGAAGAATATGGATGTGTCAGTAGTAGAACGTGTGATACGAGCACATTTAGAAGCAGACTTCCGCATGCGATAATTCAAAAATAGTACTCCTGGCTGGTCCTAGCAAAATATTTTTATTTATTGACGTATTTTTATTTATGATTTTTATTTTTATATCGTATGAAATTGTGTAGATGCATTTTTGTTAGTTAGTTAGTTATATATATATAGTTAGGTATAAGTGTCGTACATCCGTATATATATTTTATTACTACCACTTCAATTTCGGTTCTTAGTCCAGGTGTTCTAGGTAGGATTACCTACCGTTTTAGCGTTTATTTAAACAATTTTGTAGGTCCATCCATCTCTTCCCGTCGGTTGCCTCACTGCTGAGGATCATGACTCCGTACACTATCTTTCTTTGGTAATTTGTTCCCATTTAGCTCGATCTTTTGCTTCATGTAGAGCCGTGTTGGTGGACATCTCCATTTGTTTGGAGACTTGATCTAGCTACCGTTCCGGTTCCGCGCATTGTCCTGTGGCCCTCTTTCCCCCAATTTTCCTCGTCAACAGCAGTTTTTCCAGATTGTCTAATTCTCTTCTGACAATATGTCCAAAGTACTGCAGTTTCCGGAGCGTGCATTTCGTGGTGTGGACAGCCGTGTGTTTTTTCCAGTCTCAACTCCTCTAATATGATTACGTTGGTTGGTCCATAAAGCCGCCCAGGGAATCCGGAGCATGCGACACCAACACCACATCACGACGACGTCAATTCTCTTTTTATAAACAGCCTTGAGGGTCCAGGATTCTGAGCTACGGCTCAGTTACAGCTGAATATGGAAATTTATAGGTACTAAAGGAGGACTTTTGTTTGAAATTGGTTTTAAATTTAACTATATGTACGAAATAATAAAACGCTAGTTTTATTTATATTCTCTCTGCGAAATAATTAAGAAATGCGATCAAAATCAAGATTTTGATATTTACATTTTTGAAACTTTTGATTTTGAGTTTTATTTGTGTCAGTCATTGAAAGCTTACGTCAAAATCAGGACCTTTCAGTGAGTTTCATCTCGGGAGTTTCATACTGAGATAAGAGTTTTAAAACGTATTCTGAGGAGATTTTTATTCAATGTGCTCTAGGATTTCTATGGATCGCACTCACACATACGGAAATTGATCAAATATTTGCATATTTTCTAAAGCTAAAAAAACCTCAGAAATAACTTAAATATCATATTTTTATCAGATTCTCTAAATTAAAATGATCTAATTTGCGTTATAACACTATATTCCATGTATGAAACAGGGTAGTTTTTCTGTCTTTGACGATTAAAATTTGTATGGAAATCTGCTCTGACGTTTATCCTTAATATAATAATAAGTATTCATTCATATTCAGGGCTTATTTACCTAAAATTTGCTTGTGAACCTGAAGTTAAAAGTTTCCAAGCCTCCAGGTTCCAGGCCCCAAAATTATTTCGAGATCAAAGAAAAAAAAACATGATTGCTCTAATTTCTAAGCTGGGATCAATCTGGGGGCACGGCAGTGACACCGCCAAGTCGAGCGCAAAGCAAACACTACCGTACTATCCTTTACAGGTACCATTTCGCCGCATTTTCATAAAAATATTCAAGAAATATGCCAATATTAAATAATGTTATCTTTAATATGATTATTAAAGATAACATTATTTTATTATAATTTATTTATAATAAAATAATGTTATCTTTAATAACAATGAAATTAAGAGCTTAATCGTAGACTTTGGTATAACTAAATAATTATATAGATAAAAGGACACTGGGCCCCCAAAAACTTAAAATATAAGACAACTTGAGTTATAGCAACTCTCATTAGGTGCAAATGCAAACTTTAGGTAAATAAACCCATGAATATCCAAACACTGATAATAATATTATGTTGCTGAACTTCATGAAAAATATATTGACTTAATTTAGAGATTTAGGTATTACTAGCGGCCCTTTAGCGGTTTTACCCATTTTAACTAGTTTTCCCATGGCAGAAGGCATTTTCCCAGCATGAGTTATACATTCCTTTTCAATCAATCAATCAATCTACTACAAAATTTTCATTAAAATCTGCATGTTTTCTGCAAGAGTTAGCGAATTCCATGACAGACAGAGAAACACAAAAGCAACCATTTTATACTATGTATTGATGTTGTTATTTCCTTCTACTAATTTACGATTTATTCTGAACATTTTATGAATTTATTACAAAAAAGATGATAAAAAATTTAAAAAACATAACAATAGCCAATATTAAAATTGTAATTGATACCTACTTATTTAGATATTTAATTTTGGATTAGAATTTTAACCATTATCAGTGCAACAATAAATTTATATCTGATCTGACACTTGAATCTCATCTGTACTTCTCGAAATATGTCCTCAGCCTTCACCCCAGGGAGGTGTTTAAGATGCTTTGTTATTAACCGCCTTTCTACCTTCCTTCAAAACCCTAGGTTCTCAAAAAATAAGATCCTGGGACCAAAGAGACATGGGCTCACACTACTAGCAAATAACAAACAATTCCTCAAAGGTTTTTTTCATGATTGTTGTGACTACAACTAGCTTCTTTATTTACCTACTAGTTTTTTAATTTAGGCAATGCACTGATGCTAAAAGAACTGATTACTGACAGCCTCTACACATTATCTCTAATAGTATTGCTCTCAATAGTTTCATTTCTGGCAGAACATTTCTTCATAAGAAACATTTAGCTTTTTTAAATATTTAGCTAGCATAGGAATTTTCATTCGTTCAGTGTATTTACAATTCCTAAGTTATCAGAAAAATGTGTTCCTTCGGGTTTGTAATTATTTTACTCTCTTTTCAGGATCTGTCAGTGAGAGCACTGAAATACTCAGGAGGGCGACTAGATGCCGCCCTCGACTACCTGTCGAAGCAGCAGGAGCCGCACAATGGCGTCCTCAAGACCAGCAACTTGAGTGCGCTGGGCACTAAATTAATACGAAAACCCAGCTTGGAGAGAGAGATCAATCTACACAGAGGGAGTCCCGCGCTAGATTCAGGCGCCGGGAGTTCCAGGTCAGACAGTCCGCGGCAGCCGGACGCGCCGCCGCTACCGCACGAGAAACTATCCCGGCAGTACTCCCCCTCAGGGTTCTCGGATTCCTCCCAAGTCCCCCCTCCTCCCCCGCCGCGATGCCCCTCCACGCCCCCTGTGCCGCCCTCCGTGCAGCAGCTCATGAAGCGCATGTCCCCCGCGCCGCCTCTGCCCCCCGCGCGCGGCACCAGCCCCGTCGCTGCCGGCGCGCCCACACCTCCGGCCAGGCAACCCATGATCGTCCAAAACGGGCCTCAGGTTCAACAACAGCTCACGCAGCAGATCCAAGCGCTGAGCATCTATCAGACGGGAGCGTCAGCCGCCGAATTGCCCCCTCCGTATCCGCTATCCGGCGTCCCGCCGCCTCCGTCCTATTCCGTTTCGATGCAGAACAGACAGAGCCCCACGCAGTCGCAGGACTATCGCAAGAGTCCGTCGTCGGGGATCTACTCGGGGGGCACGTCGGCCGGCTCGCCCAGCCCGATAACAGTGACGCAATCCACCGGCTCCACGGGCATGACGCGCCCGACGCCGATACAGGCGTGGACCGCGCGGCAAGCCGTGCAGCCGCCCATCATCATGCAATCGGTCAAGAGTACGCAGGTGCAGAAGCCGGTGCTGCAGACGGCGATAGCGCCCGTTGCACCGCCGCCCGTGGCCGGCTCCGCGGCGCCGCCACCGCCGCCGTCATACGCGAGCTCCATACAGCAGAAGCAGGCCGCGACGCCGCCGAGCTACCCGCTCGCGCCTAAACCTTCTTCCCCCGGCACCACGCCCCCGGCCGTGCCCACCACGCCCACCGTCCCGACCACCGAACCGCCGAGCTACGCAATCACCATGCAGGCGCTCGCCGTGCAGCGCCAGTGCGGGCAGATGCACCCGCTCCCGCCACCGCCCTACGGCAACCAGGACACCACCACCACCGTCAACTCGCACCACTCGCCGCTACACAAAAAGTTCTCCAATAACGGCGGCAACGGCGAGTCCTCACAGTGCCCCAACCAGAGCTGCAATCTCATGAAAGACAACGTCAGTCCGTCTACATCAGATAACAGCAAGATGAACGGATCAGTCGAGCGGCGACATAAACCTCTCGAGAAGATCAGGCATCAGTCCCCTATTCCTGAACGAAAGAACATCAGCAAAGAGAAAGAGGACGAAAGAAGGGATTGCAAAGTGCGGAACTATTCTCCGCAAGCGTTCAAGTTCTTCATGGAGCAGCACGTCGAGAACATCCTCAAGTCATATAAACAGCGGACGTTCCGACGCATGCAGCTAGAAAAGGAAATGACTAAGATAGGTTTGAGCGCAGAAGCACAATGTCAGATGAGAAAAATGCTATCCCAAAAGGAGTCAAACTACATCAGGCTAAAACGCGCGAAAATGGATAAGTCGATGTTCACGAAAATCAAACCGATCGGCGTCGGAGCGTTTGGCGAAGTGACGCTGGTGCGGAAGATCGATACTAGTCATCTATATGCCATGAAGACACTGCGCAAAGCGGACGTGTTGAAACGGAACCAAGTGGCGCACGTGAAGGCCGAGCGAGACATTCTAGCCGAAGCCGACAACGAGTGGGTCGTCAAGTTATACTACAGTTTTCAAGACAAAGACAACTTGTATTTCGTGATGGACTACATCCCGGGAGGAGACTTGATGTCGTTGCTCATAAAACTGGGTATCTTTGAAGAGAAGTTGGCCCGGTTCTACATAGCGGAACTGACGTGTGCGGTGGAGAGCGTTCACAAGATGGGCTTCATCCATCGCGACATCAAACCGGACAACATCCTGATAGACCGGGACGGACATATCAAGCTGACGGATTTCGGACTGTGTACCGGATTCAGATGGACGCACAACTCGAAATATTATCAAAGAAATGGTGAGTATGTCTCCTGTCCTCTTTGATTTCGTATTTATTTTGATATTTGTAGAACCTTATTTGTAGTGATCAAATAAGAATCTGACTGCATTGCAACACAGTCCATAGTAACCACTGCAAAAAAAAACTCTCCTCTTTTCTGATCTTCTAACCTTCGTAATTACCTTTTCAGACCACGGGCGGCAAGACTCGATGGACCCGGTGGACGGCGAATGGGGCGCCATGAGCGAATGTCGCTGCCACCAACTCAAACCTCTGGAGAGGCGACGAAAGCGAGAGCACCAGCGTTGTCTCGCTCACTCCCTCGTGGGGACACCGAACTACATAGCCCCTGAGGTGTTGCAAAGGACGGGGTACACGCAGCTCTGCGACTGGTGGTCGGTGGGGGTGATACTGTATGAGATGCTGGTGGGGTCGCCGCCTTTCTTAGCGGCCACGCCTGCTGAGACGCAGCTCAAGGTATGTAACAATAGACGTTCAGTCAGATACAACTTTAAAGTAGTAGTACCAGGGAAACAGTGGCGTATAGATATTCGTGGGTTTTTCGTTTCATGTTCAAATAAGTGAGACGTCCCCTACGTTATACACACTCAAAATACATATTGCGAGCGAAGCGAGCTAGGCGTTTTACGTTGAAATGAATGAGGATGACATTGCGCCACTCCAAATCCTATTGCGAGCGATGCAAGTTCGTTTAACTATAGAAGTGGTTTTAGTATTTTTTTCTTCGACATCGAGTTATCGATTATTTCCAATAATTCTATTGTGTAATTTCTGTATGTAAATCTAGTTTCAAAACACAATTTTTAAATTTGCTTTGATCTCTATTCAAGCGTACTTGTTATTTCCAGGTGATAAACTGGGAGAGCACGCTGCACATCCCGGACGCGGCCAACCTGACGTGGGAGTCCAAGGACCTGATCCTGAAGCTGTGCAGCGGCCAGGACACGCGGCTCGGCAAGGACGCCAGCGAGGTCAAGCACCACCCCTTCCTCAAGAGCATAGACTTCGAGAAGGGCATCCGGAGGCAAGTCGCACCCTACATACCCAGAATCGAATACCCCACTGACACTTCCAATTTCGACCCCATCGATCCCGACAAACTCCGAAACTCCGGCAGCTCCGACTCGAATAAATCGGACAGCGAATCTTTGGACAACGGAAAAACCTTCCACGGGTTCTTCGAGTTCACTTTCAGGAGGTTTTTCGATGACGGCTACACGAATAAAATCAATCTTGACGACAACGACAACCAGGGGCCCGTTTACGTTTAACGTGACGTATGTATGAAAGTGGTTGTAAATTTTTGCTGAGCGTGAAACGCGGATTTGGATATGGTGGAAACGACCCTATTCTATCACTCGAAATATCGTAAGCGGTGTGTAAAGGAAGAGAATCGCGTTTTGAAAAGTTGCTCGTGTTTCTATTTCATTTGACGGGCGGTTTTTATATTTGAAGAAAATACCACATCGAAATGTGTGTAGTGGAATATTGGGGGCCATTTTGTGCCGCTAAGAGACACTGAACTTGTAGAATGTTTTTTTACAAAGTGTGTGCCTTGACTCTCTCTATTAAAACATTAGTTTTCTTAAACGTAACGAATGTAACGTATTAAAATTTAATTAAAACCGTATTGTTAATAATCCCGGTGATAATGTTGTAATAATGTATCGTTATGTATTTTTAAGCGTAATCTTATTTGTGTAATATATACGAAATGGATGGAAAACGGTAGTCGTAGTGTCTGCAACTATGGTGCTATTGTAAGAGTGAACGTTTCGCCGACTAGTTCACAATCAACTCGCGTTCTAAAAACTTGATGTAAACACATAATGCCGGTGACAAAATACGTAACATATTATGATCTGCTTCTGAAAATTATGAAAAGTAGTTGATTATATCGTATCAAACCTCAGATTTCTGTCGTTATCAGCGTTTCTAACCTGATATTTCTAACGTAGTCAACGGTTCTGACCCGATATTTCTAACGTTAGTCAACGGTTCTGAACTCAGATTTCTGATCTGATGTTAGTTAACGTTTCGGCATCATATTTCTGACGTTAGTAAGCGTTTCTGACCAGATATTCCTAGCGTTAATTAACGGTTCTGAACTCAGATTTCTGATCTGATGTTAGTTAGCGTTTTGACATCAAATTTCTGACGTTAGCCAGCATTTCTGACCTGATATTTCTAACGTTAGTCAACGGTTTTGGACTAAAATTTCTGATCTGACATTAGCGTTTCCGACATAATTTTTATGACATAAGTCAGAGTTTCTGACCTGATATTTTTAACGTTAGTCAACGGTTTTGGACTAAAATTTCTGATCTGACATTAGCGTTTCCGACATCATTTTTATGACATAAGTCAGCGTTTCTGACCTGATATTTCTAACGTTCGTCAACGGTTCAGAACTCAGATTTCTGATCTGATGTTAGCGTTTCTGCCCTGATATTTCTCAATCAACGGTTCTGAACTCAGATTTCTGATCTGACGTTATCATTTCCGAGAACATATTTCTGAAGTTAGTCAACGTTTCTGTAATCAATTTCGGACTTTAGCCAACGTTTCTGTTCTGTTATGTTTGTCAGATGCTAGTGAGCTTGGGGCAAGATTCAAATCTTTATTATTAAAAATTGATTGAAACAACTTGATAAAAAGGTAACTATCGTAACTAAACCGGTAAACCCTAGTCGGCGGAACACTCCATTCTCAATTCGCGTGTTGTAATCGCCCTAATATAAGGGCATAAGCATCGCCTAGAGGTCACACGGTTCATAGCGATTGTTTAAGCCAAACACTATACAGTTACAGTTGGCTATTTACATACAGTTCAGTAGGCCAAAATTGGCCTTTAGTACAGCTCGATTTAAACATGTACGTGCGAAATCTAGCTCATCGATGCTCACGCCCTGACGGTTCCATCACTGTATACTATTTTTGTAATGTAACTAGATAAATTATTTATGAGATAAGAACAAGCTTACTTGGATTGGGTTGTCTGTCCATTTTGTGGTACTATGCGGCGCCTGGATTGAAATCAAAATGTCACATGGTATGACAAAAATTACACCTGTATGTATTTTTGATAAGGTATAAAAGAGTACTTTCAAAGTTTTTAGATAAATACTTTGGATATTTTTATAAAAAGTATTTGGAAAACTTTTGCTTAAGTAAATTTTGAAGGTTTTGAATAACTTGGAGAGATCAGGGCCACAAGTGGACGGGCAGCCTTAGCGAATGATTAATTGTCACTATATTTTCTTATGTATTTATCGAGGTAGTTCTCTTGTGTGTTTGTTTATAGTAAACCGTAACTTATGAAGTCATCAAAGGTTAGCGTATATCTGGCACTAAAAAGCTCCTGCAGCTTTCAGTAGAAAGTTGGAAATGAACTTTATCAGTTCGATTCTATTTTCTGTCGAAAAGGGCTCGAGCGGTTTGGTGTTAGGTGTGCGGTGACCTTAACAGTCGCATTCGGAATAGTAAGACTGTAACGTGCTTCCAAAGTTCAAACAAATCGTCGTGATTCGCGTTTGTGCCTTACAGGAGAAAAAGGTTGTTACTATTACAACTGTTGAATAGTCTGTCAAAATATGTAACCCTTTTTGAAGTAGGTTATTTTTTTACTCTTTTACCAACATAACAATCAAGGATTATGGTTGCACTTGTACATCATATTAATAACTTTATTATAGTCAAGTTTTATGTAGTAACAACACTTTTTCTTACTAATCTCACGATGCCAATTTTGTACTCTTAAATCTAAGGAAATTGTCTAGAATTTCTAAACAAGTAACATTGATAATTCGACAATATTTGTATAGTGCAATACATATTTATTAACACAATCAAAACTCAATGTTGCCTATTTTATTTCGATGTTGACTGAAGGTTTAGTTCTAAATTTGTTTTAAAGTATCACATTGTATTATATTCTAGATTTCGTTCAGTCATTTATGATTTTCAATTTAGATTTTTTCACTAACAGTATCCGAGGTTCGAGGTAATGTTGCTTGATAATTTAAGGCTCATCCTATCGTTCCTGGTTTTGCCGAAAACTGAGCTTCAAAACTCCGATTTCGTCTTTAACCAGAGACAGTAGAATCTACCCTTAAAAGTGAACTCCGAAATTATCCATGCATCTTCTCTGTTGACTTGTCAACAGATATTTTGAAGACTGGTGGAGAAATCTCAGGTTCTCTTGGAATTTTGTCAAGTATTTAATATAATACAAGATCAAAAAAACTACGTTTGACTGCGTTATAGTACGGTCAAATAGTGCCCGAAAACCACTTAAGCTTAGCGGGTTCGTACTTAGGTAATAGATGAATGTGCCAATAAATATATCATAATATTTTCTAATAATGTTGGATTTAAGTACAGCTTAAATTTAAGTGAGTTTCGGGTGCGTGGGTCTTTTAGAGATGTGTGTTCATAAAATAGGTCAAGCCTTGGTTAGACCAATGTGTATGGAATGTTTTATAAAGCGAAGCATGTATATTTGAAAGACCCGTTTTGAGAGTTTGTTGGTTGTGCTATCGGGACGTTTCACTTGTACAGTTCGATATAAATGAGTCAGTTCAACCTTAAATTATGTGTTATTGAATGTAAATTGTTTTATTCTGAAATGAAACATGCTTATAAGAAGTAAATGAAAATAAAATATGGGAATTAAGAAGTATCTCTTTATGTTCACCTCCTAAATTACACCATACCTATCTGCTACTGAAGTAAAAATGTGCTAAGTATAGAAATTATTTATTGTCAACTGATATGGTATATTCAAAATATAAACAAATAAAATAACAATTGAGTAGATAAATATCACAATACATTTACACTTACATGCTATCCTTAGATCCCTGTTTTCAACATCTTATAATTTTACATTCCAAATATTAATTGTTTAAATGCTTGTAGTTCCATGAAGTATGAATTCTTCCACGCGTTTGTTGAAGTCCTCGGCGTAAGCTAAGTGGACATTGTGCTTGCCATCAGGATACAGGTGAATTCTGAAAATAATAGTAACTTTTATTTCAGGGTCGATCTTCAAATACTTCACCGCTTAGTTGTATAAAGCGTTGCATCACTTGCATGATACGTTTCAAAGCCAGAGTTTCAGAGTCCACAAAAAAGTAGACCCGCGGGAGATTCTTTTGTATGGAGATATTTTTAACTTTTTAGGCCCATAATGAATGTAGAAACTACACAATTTTTGTAAAGCTGATCAATATAAAATGTTAATAATTATACCTGGATCCTTGGATGTTCGTATGCATGTGAGAGACGTGTGAGCTATCCACCATAGGGTCCTTCTGACCATATATTATCAAGGTTGGGCATCTGTAAAACAATATAACTTACTTACTGATAAGATTTCTCAAATGTTTAGTTGACTGAAGGCAGGACAATTTACATTTCTTGTGCCGCCGCCATATTGGACGCCGTGTAGTTCCTAATCTAAGAAATCTATCCAGAGAATGGTCAGCCGTGTTACTTGTATTTGCAACATGTTGTACTGCGCTCGCCATCAGTCTGCCAAGTGTGGAGAGCGTGGCAATCAATCAAAATGGCGGAGGCCCATGTTAAGAAGTGGCCTGGCTGCTGTTGATGATTAGTAGTCATGAAAACAATAGAAAATATATTCAACCATATGACAGCCGATGTGGCGCAGTAGTAGTGCCACTGCTTGCTACGCAGTAGGTTCCGGGTTCGATTCCCGGTAGGGTCACAGTCTGGCTATGACATTGTATGCTGAACCACCTGATTGTCCGAAAAAGCGAGATGGTTCCGTGCTTCGGAGGGCACGTTAGGTTGTCGGTCTCGGTTGCTTAGACGGCGGTCGTTACACAACCATGTTAGAGGCCTGCTACTTGTAGGTTAAAAACACTGACACCACGGTTTATCGGGTCGTTGGACGACTCGGTGTCCCACTCAAAGAAGAAAGATTTAGGGGTTCTTACTTGATATCCTTCAGCACTCCGGAACAGATGTCCCCATTCCTGGCATTGTAGAGGTTGATCATGCCGTCCACCCAGTCCGACCATAGTTTTCTAAACACCTCCTCCCCATACACAGCTATCATGGGCTCTCGCATTCGCTTCGACCAGGAATCGATGTCTCTGATTTCTGGAATTTAATAAAATAGGTATACCTCTGACTACAGTACGACCATTCGAATAGGCCATATTTGACAGCTGTCAAAAGCATGTCAATGCTATGAGGTATATTTTATGTTTATTGATATGTCTTCTAGTATGGCTTTGACCACTGTCAAATATGGCCTATTAAAATGGCCGTACTGTAAGCAAATAATGGCGTCGATTCCAACAGTGCTCCATGTGGGCTTATTATTATTGTCCTCTATTGTCACAAATATTTTTAAATATAAGAAAGAATTAAGTACTGTAGTAAGAATTAAATGTCTACTGCTGTTATTAAAAGAAAAGGCCTTCTTCACTAAGACAACTTACTCTTGTAAATCTCTAGCTCATGAGGTAAGATGAGGGCATTGGCACCGAAAAGCACCAGTTTGTGGACAACATCAGGATACTTGGCTGCGAAGATCATGCTGGTGATACCACCATCACTCCAGCCAAGCAGTGAGTATTTGGGTATGTTCAGGGCCTGAAAAAAGAAATGAGGTGCACAAAAGTAATTAACTAATATCTTTTATTTTATTATTAAAAGGCATCTTTTAAATAATTATTAAAGTTGCAAAAAGTTTTTAAGACTAAGTAACTTCCCCAATGGATATTATAATTATTATTAATTATTAAAGTTGCAAAAAGTTTTTAAGATTAAGTAACTTCCCCAATGGACATATAATATTCAGATATGTTTTCTAGTACCTGCTGTAACTTAGTATCATTTTTTAAAATTAATTGTATTAACCAACTAAAGGGGCATTCCATAAAAACTACAATTTGTCCTGCAAAGGATGTGCATGGTAGCTTATACTATGGCACAAAACTTGTAGATCTTTTAAGATACTTTAAATACCATATTTACAATATCCATATATATCATACACAGAAATTATAGAAACCAGATTGTGATGTGCGGGACATTTTTATGGAATGCTTTTAAATAATTTTGTATAGGAGTGGAGGTCCATAAACAAATTGAAACTTACCTTCATAACTTTAAATGCATAATCCGCATCCCTTTCATAAAAGTCTGTTGGGAAGTCTCTTTCCGGTGGCCTGCTTTTTCCATAACCTGGTGGATCCCATGCAACCACTGTGAATTTCTCCCGGTTGAGGCCTTCTACCTGAGGCTTGAAGTCTGTCCAGATGGATCCGAGAGCCCCCGGCATGCATAGTAGAGTTTGTGGACCATTTCCAACTTTTAGGTAGTTGATATCCCATTCATCTACTTTGACCTTTTGTTCCTTAGCATAAAAAAATTCGTTTATTAGTAACATTGCAAGATATTTAATTAATAGTAAAGGATCAAAGTGGTTGATCCCTTACACTAAAACATATTGTAATTCAACAAGTAGGCATGCAAGTAGGTATTATTTTTTAAACTTGGAAAAGCAGTGGAATATAAGTTTGTACGGTAAAATGGTTGGAGCTTAGTTGCTTTACATATATACCTAACTTAAAGCTTTCTAATAGACAGAAAGATATTTGCTCAGATATTTGTTTACCTTGAAAATAGCTGCTGATGAATATAATGCACATATTTTTAGGTTATTATTTACTTTTACTAATGGTACTATTAAATTTCTTACGGTTAACATGTTTCGCCGGTTAATTGTATGCTTCAATTTAACAACTGTTGTGTTAAGATATCATATCACAAAAACGTGAAAAACACAAGAAACACGATAAGAAAAAATATGATGATAACAACTGACTGTTGATATGTCGCTCCCAATACTCAGTTCGTGTTCTTGATCAGTCTATTTGTCTCTCTCTAGCTTAGCCTTATGTGTTTGAGAAAGAGAGAGATTTGAATATGCCTGAGAAATAGAGAAAGCGTGCTCATGACAACTTCATGACCGTTTACAAGACTAGCTATTATCTGGGACGCTAAGCCCATAAAATATCAATCTGTCATATTTCTTTCCTAGAATTATGAAACTTGGTACAGTTGTTCTTTAGGTGCTAGTGAGTAGATTAAGCCCGGTTGACAAAGGGTTCCGCACCTAAGGGGGGAGGGGGAGGGGGGGGAAGGTTTTTTTTCCCGAGTTTCGCTCTAAGCCATACAACTCATAAATTAATGCTATTATGGCAAGTGCGGTATCAATTTTGGATAAATCATAGACTGGGTATTCATTAATGGGACAAAAAACTCACGTTTTCTAAAGAAAAAATAGAAAAAATTAAAAAAGATGTAAAAAAAATACTAAACTTTTAGCGTTAATTATACTCTATAATAATATAAAATTGAAACAATAAAAACTATATCTATATCTGGCTATAATGCTACATTTATATAAATTATAAATATATACAATACATTAACATTTTGTCAATAAAAAGGTGAAAAAAAATCGATTTGTTGGAAGGTGTTTCTTGCTCTATGTCATCGTTTGCATTTAAGATTTTCATGATGATTCTAACACTATTTCCTGTTTATACGGGGTGTAAGGGACAGTGTAACGAAAACTTTGCAGGCGTGCTCAGAACATGAAACTGAACAACTTTCCCCATGGATCATATTATGGTGGTATACGAGTTTTGTTTTTACTCCCCATACAAAATACATTTTTGAAGGTCGGAATCATTGTTTAGGTTTACCACCAATTACAAAAATTTATAGAATGGACGATGAATGGCTACCTGTGTGGAGTACCATGCCCGTAGCCTCAGAGGCTTGCCTCGAAATAATAAGATGCAGATGCAAAACAAACTGTGGCGGCAGGTGTAAGTGCTTGAAAAACCAGCTAAAATGTACAGATTTATGTACCTGGAGTGGAAATTGCAATAAAACATAAACAATGTTTCATCCAATATGTAAATATATAAAAAAGGCAAGTAAATAAAATATCGAATTTTATATTTGTTACGCTTTTATACATGTTTTAACTTATTTTACTATCATTTCAAGGCAGCAAATCATAATTATTTATTATTTACAGCGCTTAAATTGTTTAAACTTAAGTGCGCTATTTTAACTTTAACTATTTATGATACGGATTTTCAGCACTTACACTTTTGTGTTTTTCGCGGTAGGTATCGCGACAGTTTCGGTCCAGTCGGTGGACCTTCCTCGAGCGGAATGACGTCTGTACGCGCTAGCGTCTCTCCTGGCTGCCACTGCCTGCGGACCAACGCTCGCAAGGCACGAGCGGAGGGGGCAGCGGGCGGGGACTCTATCGGCATCGGGGGCGGTGATCATGATGTCCTAAGGCATGCGTTATCAGTGTTAAGACTACCCGGTGGCAGACAGAAGGAACTGACAATATCCGATACTGCCGTATTAGGCAGTGCACTAAGCCCTGACACTCCACTGTTCAGTACTGGTCTCCATGCTGGTGGTAGAGCCCAGCCTGCGTCCCGGTTGAAATTGGGACGTCGGTTAATTTCGATAGCTTCCATAATTTTTCGAGATACAAAATTCTTCTCGCGGGCCAGAACCTTTACTTTATCGAATCGTATGAAATGCTTTGTATCCGTGGCGACGGCATTCTCCGTTACCGCAGAAGCATTGCTATCCATCTTCCGCATACTTCGGATGTGCTCTGTTAACCTAGTGGATATGTTTCGTCCAGTCTCACCAATGTAACTTTTACCGCAATCGCATGGTATCTCATATACACCCGGGCAACTCAGAGGCTCTCTATCTTTGGGGGACCGTAAGAACTGTCTCAGTTGCGATAGAGGCCGGAATATCGTCCTAATGCTGTATCTTCGGCGTAGTAGGTTTCCGATTGTATCCGTAACCCCTCGCATATACGGTAAGAAAGCTGGTGCTCTCTCCGCAGTTGCCGGGCACTGTTTGGTGGACGAACTAGACAGGCGGACACTATGTCTTCAGCTATAGCCATTGCTTTCTAGCACCCGTCTCCGATTCTATAAACTGAGCGTCACACAGGCGAAGCGCTATATTGATCAGGGCACGCGGGACTGATGCCAGGTGAGTGGGGTGGTGATGGGAGTCCGCTCGTAAATACCGATCCGTATGGGTTGGCTTTCTGTACACAGTATGTGTTAAGCGCCCAGTGGTCTCGCGTTTAACCAATACATCCAAAAATGGGAGTGTACCATCCTTTACACAGTTAAAATTTGTTTGGAGGATTATAGATATAATATTAATGATTGTAATTAAGATATAAGAAAATTGATTTTTAATTCAATAATTTTATACACAGCTCAGAACTGAAAGTTACAGTTATAATAACCTGAAAAGGAATCCATATCGTCATACAAATCTTATGTCAATACAATGACTTGTGATGCAACATAAAGCAAGACACACCTTCCAGCGAAAAGTTTTTTTTTCACCTACTTTCCATTGACAAAGTGTTAATGTATTATATATATTTATAATCTATATAAATGTAGCATTATAGCTAGATTTTTTATTGTTTCAATTTTCTATTATTATAGAGTATAATTAATGCTAAAAGTATAGCTTTTTCTTTTTTTTTTACATCTTTTGTTATTTTTTCTATTTTTTCTTGGGAAAACGTGAGTTTTTTGTTCCATAAATGAATACCTCGTCTATGATTCACCCGAAAATGATACCACACTTGCCATAATAGCATTAATTTATAAGTTGTATGGCTTAGAGCGAAACTCGGAACAAGAAATCTTCCCCCCCCTCCCCCTCCCTCCTTAGGTGCGGAACCCTTTGTCAACCGGGCTTAATCTACTCACTAGCACCTAAAAAACAACTGTACCAAGTTTCATAATTCTAGGAAAGAAATATCACAAAATGTGCTTAGCGTCTCAGGTATATAGCTATTTTTACCCCTTGCATGCTGAGAGGTTAACCTGGCTAGCCCAGGGTGGGAAATAATTTTTCATTATTGATGTCGTCCCGCGTTTTAAAGTTACTGTATTTTTACTTTGTGTTTCGATGGGATGTAAAAGTTTAGGTATTAGGGTAAAATGATAAACCAGAATAGTATTAAAATTAATTTTATTTCATACGCTCTAGCTTTAAACTAGCATTATGTTAAAAGCAAAAACCACTGGTTAAAATTAACTCATTCTTCTATAACGGACGCAGCATTTACTATTGTGACATAACCCTGCTTAATACTTTCAGAAATTAATTTACTCATAAAGAATAGCGCGATAAGAAAACTATTAAAACACTTGCCAGTGACGGTTAAGCTAAATTATATTTAAATATAATATACCGGGAGTAACAGAAAGGGTATTACAAGCCGAAAGGAGGTAAAGGTACTCATGAAACTGAACAACTTACCCCATGGAACATGAGTCGAAATATGAAAAAAAATTTGGACCTCCCATAGTAAATCAGTCAGCTGATCGGCGATTTTATATGGGAGGTCAAATTTTTTTTTCATATTTCGGACCATGTTCCATGGGGAAAGTTGTTGAGTTTCATGAGTACCTTCACCTCCTTTCGGCTTGTAATACCCTTTCCGTTACTCCCTGTATAATACAAGATGAAAGAAAATAAGCTGACAATATTTCAAGAGGTATAAGTGTGCATCTTGAAATAGTGTCAGTTTTTTTACAAAATATTATAAGAAGTAATTTTTGTTCATCAGAAATAACATTTAGGCACCACAAGCACTCTCACAGTTATTTTGATCTCAGTAAAAGATGCGTGTATTGAATTCGTACAAAAATACTAAAATTGTGATGGAGTCAAATAATTAAGTAAGCAAAACAACTCTTTATCTCTGAGTATTATAAGGACCGGCCGTAATACTTTTTGATGCTTAACTTTAGAAAGGGTTATTTTGCTTACATATTACATGTTCATGTGGTATATGAAATACATAAGTGACAATAGAAATGCATTATTTGTATTTTCTCCTTCGGTTCCACATTCTTTCAGTCTAGTGCAGTACTGAGATCCCTTAAACCAGATTTTAATTGTTATTATTAGAAATATTATCTCGATTTTACAGTGCTCACAAATAATAACTATGACCGCCACCGAGCCTATCATTAATTTAAAAGTAGACAGCTCAGCACGCGACTGACAGTGAAAGTCGAGGCACATATTCATTGGGAATATATTGGGGACAAAAGTCCCGCGACATTGTATCTATACAAATGTTCCCAACAAACGGAATCTCCACGGAATGTCTCAGACACATTGTAAAATTTGTAAACACCGTCCACACTATGTTCCTATGTCCTAGATATATGTATCTGTCTCCTGCAACACACGTGAAGTTGCCGCGAAACACGCATGAAGTTGTTGATATACTAGTTCCCGAATTCCTAATGAATACGCCTCTTTAAGTTTTATAATGCAAAATCCATATTATATTTAATAATAACAATTGAAACGTCCCGAACAACCGTGCAAACCCTATCTTATCACCCTACAGCTCCCCAGCATTGCAGGCGTCTTCGTAGCTCTTCCCGCCGCGCTGTTCCGGGTCCAGCTTGATCATGTCGTCGATACGCAGGATGGTGATGGCGGCCTCCGTCGCGAACTTCAGAGACTTCACCTTGGAAATAGCGGGCTCTAACACGCCGGCCGCGAGGTTGTCGCGGAGCGTGCCTTCGGTGAGGTCGAGGCCGACCCATTTGAGGTTTGCGTGTTCCACCTACCGGAAAGGGAAGTTCATTTAATTTACAAAATAGTTAAAGATTGTGTTACTAAAGATTGGTTGCTCCAGGAATGGGACAAACTGCGCAGTCAGTTACGTCTTTTGAAGATGCGACATTTGAAATTGACAGGAATACTTCGCAAAACTTCATAATTCAGCAAATTAAGAACTCGTTTTGTAAAATTTTGCTTTTTGAGACATTTTGCTCCTTATGTCATTTAACGCAGTCTGACTTATCTAATTATTTATGGTTCAGCAGTATTCAAGATATAGGATCAATGCGTTGTGTAGTAAGCACAGTTCTACAAGATAGCTGTAGTAGTCCTAGAGAGGTTTATTTCTTGCTAAGTTACATCTTGTTTTTAAACAAAGATGATAGATGCGTGCGTACCTTAGTCTGTGAGGAGTTGTGATATGCGCGCAGCTTGGCAACCAGGTCAGTAGCGTCTCTTGCTGCGTTTACCGCCAAAGTCTTAGGGATCACAAGAAGAGACTGTGCGAATGCAGCAATGGCCAGCTGTTCCCGAGAGCTCTGTGAACAAATTGACATTTTGAAAACACATATTGATAGTTTTTATTGTTTGATTGTGGTTACTAGATCAGTCTCTTTGGACTCGTACTCTTCTGATTGGACAGAGAGCGTCGTGAGCAGACCACTCCATCTCAGAACTACTAGGTTAGCAGAAATACTTGTAGTTACCAAGACCGAAGTTGCAAGATACAGTTGAGTCTTAACTCTAAGTACTAGGCGCCCATAAGCGTGAAGAATTCACTCACCAGTGTAGTAGCGAAGTTTTCCAGATAGATGCTGAGGGCAGCTTCCACGGCGCCGCCTCCAGGCACCAACTTCCCGGATTCAAGTACCCTTCTGACTGCGCATAAGGCATCATGAGCTGATCGCTCTATCTCATCGCAGTACGCGTCGGTGGGACCATGTAGGTAACTTACTGTAAACAGCACGGTCTGAGCTAAAAGTACTAGGCGCCCATAAGTGCGAAGAGTTCACTCACCAATGTAGTAGCGAAGTTCTCCAAGTAAATAGACAAAGCCGCCTCCACGGCGCCGCCTCCAGGCACCAGTTTTCCAGACTCTAGTACTCTCCGCACGGCACAGAGTGCGTCATGACCAGATCGCTGCATCTCATCACAGTACGCGTCAGTGGAATCACGTAGATTTGCCTTTTGGGCTCAACTTAAAGTACTAGGCGCCCATAAGCGTGAAGAGTTCACTCACCAATGTAGTAGCGAAGTTTTCCAGATAAATGCTCAGGGCAGCTTCTACAGCGCCGCCTCCAGGCACCAGTTTCCCAGACTCTAGTACCCTTCTGACTGCGCATAAGGCGTCATGAGCTGATCGCTCCATCTCATCACAGTACGCGTCGGTGGGACCGCGGAGGATGATTGAGGCTGCTGTACGAGCTACTGGCCTGGAAAGACAAAATTTCAGTCAGTAAACAAGATAGTTGAATTTCAATTCATTGCTAAAGCACAAAGTAATTATTAGCGGTTGGCGGGCGCGCAGTTATTATGGCTATTTTGTGGCTAAACTATGAAAATTAAATTTCTAAGGAGACCGAATCCCGCTATTTTAGTTGTGTGACGATAGAGATCAGTTGAATGGTTCTAAAGTTTCGTGTTCAGCTAAAAAGTTTAAGTGATAGTGAATCATAGTGGCAATAATATGAGTATGTGTGTAACTTGTAATTATAATGTAATCCTGGAGATTCAACTCAACTTACCCCTTGATCAAAATAAGTTGGTCGTCACAAATCTGTTCCTGCACTACTTCTGCAGCTTCACCAATCATGCTGGCTTCGAACACCTCCTCACCTGTAACGAGTACAATTTATAAATATACCAAATAATTTACAGGACACAGCGAAATTACTGCTAGAAACCTAGGAAAAAGCGAAATTCCTGTCGAAACTCTGGAAACACAACTTATAATTACTGCTCAAAACCCAGAAAAAAGTTAAACTACTGCTCGAATCTCAGGAAACAGCAAATTTACTGCTTGAAACCCAGAAAACAACAACATTACTGGGGTCGAAGTCTGCTAAATGAAAATCGTTTCAGATGCCAGTTGGATGGTTGAGGTAGTATTGTAATCTGCTAACATTTTTTAGTATAAAAAATCACAGCTTGGCAATTGAATATCGCTGGCATCACAAAGGCAAAAATAAAGCAGATTTAACCCAGCTCGACACCTGGGAAAAGATTTAATTACTGCTCAAAACTAGGGAGATGGCTGGGAAGAATTTATCAAGGTCTCTGGATGTGTTCTAGGCAACGACTTACCATCCATGTTAGTAAGTGAGGTCAAGAACGTAGCTCCGGTAGCCTTAGGGATCCTCTTGAGATCCACCTTCTTGCACCTCCTCACGCCCATAGCGCCGGCCTCCACGAAGTATTTCAAGCACAGATCATCAAAATTATCATCATTACCATTCCCCCGTTGTAAGACAGATCTAAAAGGCGACTTACCGTCCATGTTAGTGAGTGAAGTGAGGAAAGTAGCTCCAGTAGCCTTAGCGATCCTCTTGAGATCTACCTTCTTGCACCGCCTAACGCCCATAGCGCCGGCCTCCACGAAGTATTTCAAGCACAGATCGTCAATGCCTCCACTGCAGAGGATGACGTTGACTCCTGTGGCGAGGATCTTGTGAAGACGTTCCTTTCAGGTTGTGTTCTAGGCAACGACTTACCATCCATGTTAGTGAGTGAAGTGAGGAAGGTAGCTCCGGTAGCCTTAGCGATCCTCTTGAGATCCACCTTCTTGCACCTCCTAACGCCCATAGCGCCGGCCTCCACAAAGTATTTCAAGCACAGATCGTCAATGCCTCCACCATTATCACCATTACCATTCCACCGTTGTAAGACAGATCTATTAAGGCGGCTTACCGTCCATGTTAGTGAGTGAAGCGAGGAACGTAGCTCCGGTAGCCTTAGCGATCTTCTTGAGATCCACCTTCTTGCATCTCCTAACGCCCATAGCGCCGGCCTCCACGAAGTATTTCAAGCACAGATCGTCAATGCCTCCACTGCAGAGGATCACATTGACTCCCGTGGCGAGGATCTTCTGAAGACGTTCCTTTCAGGTTGTGTTCTAGGCAACGACTTACCGTCCATGTTAGTCAGTGAGGTCAGGAAAGTAGCTCCAGTAGCCTTAGCGATCCTCTTGAGATCCACCTTCTTGCACCTCCTGACTCCCATAGCGCCGGCCTCCACGAAGTATTTCAAGCACAGATCGTCGATGCCTCCGCTGCAGAGGATGACATTGACTCCCGTGGCGAGGATCTTCTGAAGGCGTTCTTTGGTGATGTCTAGGTCGCGAACGCGGATCGCTTTGAGTTTCTCAGGGTCAGAGTCTAGAGGGATAAGCTAAAAGCGTTTGTACGAAAAAAAAAAACACTTCAGATCTCTCTTAAGGCGACTTACCGTCCATGTTAGTGAGTGAGGTCAGGAACGTAGCTCCGGTAGCCTTAGCGATCCTCTTGAGATCCACCTTCTTGCACCTCCGAACGCCCATAGCGCCGGCCTCCACGAAGTATTTCAAGCACAGATCGTCAATGCCTCCACCATTATCACCATTACCATTCCCCCGTTGTAAGACAGATCTAAAAGGCGACTTACCGTCCATGTTAGTGAGTGAGGTCAGGAACGTAGCTCCGGTAGCCTTAGCGATCCTCTTGAGATCCACCTTCTTGCACCTCCTAACGCCCATAGCGCCGGCCTCCACGAAGTATTTCAAGCACAGATCATCAATGCCTCCGCTGCAGAGGATGACATTCACTCCCGTTGCGAGGATCTTGTGAAGACGTTCCTTTCAGGTTGTGTTCTAGGCAACGACTTACCGTCCATGTTAGTAAGCGAGGTCAGGAACGTAGCTCCGGTAGCCTTAGCGATCCTCTTGAGATCCACCTTCTTGCACCTCCTAACGCCCATAGCGCCGGCCTCCACGAAGTATTTCAAGCACAGATCGTCAATGCCTCCACTGCAGAGGATGACGTTGACTCCCGTTGCGAGGATCTTCTGAAGACGTTGCTTTCAGGTTGTGTTCTAGGCAACGACTTACCGTCCATGTTAGTGAGTGAAGTGAGGAAAGTAGCTCCGGTAGCTTTGGCAATCCTCTTGAGATCCACCTTCTTGCATTTCCTTACGCCCATAGCGCCGGCCTCCACGAAGTATTTCAAGCACAGATCATCAATGCCTCCACCATTATCACCATTACCATTCCCCCGTTGTAAGACAGATCTAAAAGGCGACTTACCGTCCATGTTAGTGAGCGAGGTCAGGAACGTAGCTCCAGTAGCTTTGGCAATCCTTTTGAGATCCACCTTCTTGCACCTTCTTACGCCCATAGCGCCGGCCTCCACGAAGTATTTCAAGCACAGATCGTCAATGCCTCCACTGCAGAGGATCACATTGACTCCCGTGGCGAGGATTTTCTGAAGACGTTCCTTTCAGGTTGTGTTCTAGGCAACGACTTACCGTCCATGTTAGTAAGTGAAGTGAGGAACGTAGCTCCGGTAGCCTTAGCAATCCTCTTGAGATCCACCTTCTTGCATCTCCTAACGCCCATAGCGCCGGCCTCCACGAAGTATTTCAAGCACAGATCGTCTATTCCTCCACTGCAGAGGATGACGTTCACTCCCGTGGCGAGGATCTTGTGAAGGCGTTCCTTGGTGATGTCGAGTTCACGCGCGCGGATCGCTTCGAGCTTCTCAGGGTCGGAGACGAGTACCTGGTGGAGATATAAGATATGTTACAAAAGTGCTCATTTTAGAACAGATTCGGATAATGTGGGGAGGAGGGAAGGGGTGAGAGAGGAAAGGAGGATGGGTGGAGAAGGGTAAAAGGTGGGCGAAAGAAGGGAGAGAGGTGGAAAAGGTGTAGAGACTGGTACGAAAAAGGGGAGAAAGGTGGGAAAGCGGGGGATAAAGGTAGAAGACAGGGGAAGAGAGGTGGAAAAAGTGGGAGAGAGATGGAAAAAGGATAAGAGTGGCAATAAAGGGGATAGGTGGGAAAATGGGGATAAAGGTAGGAAAAGGGGAAAGAAAGGTAGAAAAAAGGGGCAGAGTGGTGGGAGAGAGGGGAAAGATGTGGCAAGAAAATTAAGGGAATAATAAGAGGGAAAGAGATACTATGTGTGAGCTTAGGATGTTGATAATAGTTACCTGCACGCCCATCTTCATCTTGGTCTTCTGCAGCGAAAAGTCGAGACATGCGATCTTAGCATTCACGATCTTCTTGGGCATCGCCTGCGAAGCCACTGTGCAGTTGAGGGCATAGCCCTTGATGAGTACACTCTCGCGCGCGCTTTTGCCGTGAGCCTGGGAAAAAATATAACATCGATAAACACACAATCACAAGATATAAATACACAACTTTCACTTTTATGGCTCAAGATTTTCAGTATCAAACAAAAAACTGCATGTTTTCTACATCTGACAAATATTTAAATAGTTTAGCTGTTTGTGGTTAGATGGCGCAAAACGGGAGATCCAGCCATAGAGCTATTTTTCTTAACAATTCTTTTTTTGGGTTAACACGATCTATCTTCTCACTAAATTTCATGTCGATTGCTCCAAAATTAACGAAGATATGAAGGCGCGGCATACAGACAGACAGACTTGACGAAATGATAACAGTTTCTAGTGGACTATGAAACCCTAAAAATATACCTTAAGAATGTTGACAGCCTTGATGGGGTAGTTGACATTGCCGCGCGCGTCCGTAGTCTTGATGGCCATGGCTGCGTCTACGATCATCTCGGAAAAGAAGTCTGAGTCACTGTGAGACAAAAAGAATTCAAATTATCTAATCATCTAAAACCAGTGCAAAATTGAAAGAAAATCTAGGATACCATACTATTTGTGGGGTGCCACGAATATTTAAAAACATGCACAATACTCTGAATGTGCCCTATCAGTATTGTTAACAGTCCAAATAATTATGTCAAGAGGTATTTTAAATTCAATCATTCAAAAATGTGTGCTGGGAACTTGAACCCAGGACTTGTCCTTAATCCTCTAACTAATTTAGGAATCAGCTTGGCAAAGAGCTAGTTTGCTATATTTTAAGGGGTTGCTGGTGCTTTTATAACATACATTAGGATATCCTAATCTGATTTATGACCTCAAAAATGAAATATCAAATAAACTTACGCTCCAATCAGTTTAGAAGACATGGTGGTCTTAGCAGCGTTGACAATGGACGGTCTGCCGAGGGATTCAACTGTCACACACAAGTTGTCCTGGATATATTTGACGGCTTCCTTGCAGGCCAGACGGTAGCCCGAGATTATGCTGGTCGGGTGGATTTTGTTCTTCACTAGCTCATCAGCGTTCTAAAAACAAGGACTCATTGTATAAAATGATTGCAATGAACTTCAAGCAGATAAAAGATAGAATCATATAGTATACAAAATAAAAGGATGTATAGTCGGCGCGCGATCTGATGGCATTCCACAGTGAAGACAATATATGTCATGTGGCTGCCATTCTTCTTTCTCTTCTTCTGGAGGAAACGTTTAAAAGTTTAATCCAGATGGACCACTAATGTGAGTCTCTTTTGTGTCTTTGCAACAACTTGGAATGAATTTCATTTTCTACCTGTAATATTATTATGAAGCTGCCATCAGGTTAGTTTTTATTTGTTTTCTTGCTACCATCCATAATCTTGCTGCCTTTATCCCAAATTAGTTGGGGTCGGTGCAACATGCTTCAATGAGTTTTCTTGAGACTAAGGAGAAATAAAAAATACCACCAAAGCAAGAACAGTAACAATAACAGTTACCTTGAGGAGTTCAGCAGCAATGATGACCACAGACGTGGTGCCATCTCCGACCTCTTCATCCTGAAGGTGTGCCAGCTCCACCAACACCTTGGCTGCTGGGTGCTCCACCTCCAACATCCTGAAAATAGCAGATATCTTATGGTGATATAAAGCCAAAGGTAGTAAAACTATTTTCTTTTGAGTCAAAATTATACAAAATCTGAAATTTATTCTACTATCAAATGGCTTTTTACCCAATTGCCTCAGAAGGAGGATTATGATTTTTGTGAGTATTTATGTATGAAGATAAGAAATTCATTTTTACAGGCTACAGCCCAAACAGCTAGGCAGATCTTGATATGTGAGGTGTCATTAGATTTGCCTCAGCAGCACAAGAGGCACTGGCTATATTACAAAATCATAATTTAAGAAGCCAGATTTTTATCGCTAAATATGATTTTGAAATTATTGTAGTCGGGTTTTTGTTTTTATTACATCTACTTGTTTTATGAACATCTTGCTATAGCTTTTTCTATTAGTGTCTAAACTGATAAACTCTCACTCTAGTTACTCTGACCTGACCAAAAAAATTACAGAATGAATTTTAACTTACTTGAGAATAGTAGCTCCATCGTTAGTGACAGTCACATCTCCAATGTCGTCTACCAGCATTTTGTCCAGACCCACGGGGCCCAGAGAGCTCTTCACTATGTTTGCAATAGCCGCTGCGGCCATGACTGGAAAGCAAACATATTTCTTGAGAAGCTACAACTTCATTATCCTACTAATAAATTGCTAAACTAATTTGTAGATATTTTCAGTATGTAAGTACATGACATAGTAGGTAAAATATCTGCAACTTTTTCAGTCACTTTATTCTTGTTATCGTCAAAATATTTGCAGTAAAGTCATTCTGATTCATCAAAATGAAAAGCCTAGTACGGCCCAAGTAAGGAGAGGTTAGAATTCTTTGTAAGGAAATAAAAAACATTGAAACTTTGACAATAAGCGCAGAAACATGTAATTTATCATGTCTGTATCGGAAAAAACACAGTTTC
The DNA here is from genome assembly GCA_024500475.1 of Phthorimaea operculella. Classification (NCBI taxonomy): domain Eukaryota; kingdom Metazoa; phylum Arthropoda; class Insecta; order Lepidoptera; family Gelechiidae; genus Phthorimaea; species Phthorimaea operculella. Next base: position 687,071 of record JANFCV010000180.1, on the reverse strand, counting down.
TTTCCAGTTTTGTGAGAATATCAGGAGATATCAACGAAAATAGAACCATGAGTAGGTACCAATGCATGTGATCTACCGGACATTATTGCGTACGTATTTCTCAGAATATTTACCATTTTGTGTGCGGACGGGTTGGCCGGAGGTTCTTGTCCCCGCTACGGAGAGAGCAGCAGCAAGTGTAGACATTTTTATTTAGAAATTCAACACAAATTTCGGAAAAATTATCGTCCGTCACACTTTTTTGATTCTGGAAGGAAGAATGTTGCTATTTGAAAAATAATATGACACATGATTGTTTATTGCCATTTTACAAAAACAAATTCTACCAAAATAGTAGTACTTTGCTACAAAATCGGGCATTATCGTGTTGGGCATTATCAATGCCGCGCAGTGTTGATTGGCCGAGATTCCTCGGTTTTTTAACAGATGGCGTTGTAAGTTTACAAAAATCTTTCAAAAATGGGTGGCGCAACGATATTTAGAAAATGATACTTATCTAGATCGATTTGTCGACCCCTAAAAAATTTTCCAGTGCGTGCAGGATCTGAACCTACGACTTTTGGAATCTGTAGGTACTGGCTGTCTGTCTGCCACGCGTTAGTGGCCAAGATACACATGGGTGAATCAACTTTTTCTTGTATCGCCGTATTTTTGGAATAACTCTTATGTTGGTCGATATTTTTAAGTGTATATGTCGCAGTACGATGGCAAAATCAGGTTTTTGGCCAAAAACCTAGGTTTTTGGCCTATACCTAGGAGACAATGCCATATTTTCATACAAATATGGGGACAACCTGTGTCCCCTGGCAAACCGCTATAAAATTGGTAAAAAACTTAAATATAAATGGACGTAGTTATGCAAACGGGATCCAACCCACAACCACACACTTTTTGAGTTAAGTGCTCAGACGGATCCAGAATGAGACCTATTTATATGTGAATAAAGATCACTGTTGTGTGACGTCATTTTCTTGTAATAATTTCATAAACACAACGATACCATCCTCAATTGCATGGTTTAGAAGATCCATGCCGCATACGCAAAACAAAACGTAAGATCCAAGTTGCTTGGATCCATTCTGCCTATTTTTTAAATGATTCTAAGTTACCATGTGGATTGGATCTTGTTTGCGTTGTACTTTTAATTATTTTTACAAGAACCATGTTGTTTGGATCTTTTTTGCATAAAGCTTTTATTTTCATTTTTCGGGAATCATGTCGCTTGGATCTTGTCTGTGCTATACATTCTTATATATTTTTGCAGTACCTTGTGGCTTGGATCCTGTTTATGTTATGATTTTATTTCATTTTTCAAGGACCATGGAGACTTGGATCTTCTTAGGACAGTATTGTCTCATAATTTTTTGTATGTATCTAAATTTATATCAAACATAACACCATCACAATAGCCTTATGGTGGTCTACTAGATGTTGGCCTTTCCCAGGGTGCGACACTTGGCACATTATCCCGCTTTCGCCATCCAGTTAGTCACTAGTATACCGACATATCACTCAGAGAGCTATTGAAATGTCTGTGCAGGGAATCTCGCTAGTGGATAAACTCCGGAACGATATTATGCGCAAGAAGACCAAAAATATGATAGGCATAGCCTGGAAGCCTAGGAGTAAGCAGAAGTGGCAGAAAGCTGGTTATATCTGTCGTAGAACCGATGCAATGTACGGTGGAGTTAGTAGGCCACGCCTCGGCAAGCGTTGCGTTGGGCGCGTTCCGGCCAGATGGACCGTTAACTTAAAAAGTACGGCTGTTAGCGACTGGATGGCACAAACGGGAGATTGTGACTTGTGGTGTGTCCTGGAGGAGGACTGCACCCAGTAGTGGACTGCTATGGGCTGATGTGATGTGACAAGACATTCTCCATCGTGATGTAGACATTGAAGTTGTTTAAAATATGTATATTGTAGGCAAACAATGCAATTGGGAAGATTAATACATAATTCGGGGCTGAAATCACCAGAATTGAACCAGTTGGGCTTGGCATGATTTGGGAAGTTGCGTCATATTCCCGTGTCACCCTTCCCTTGGCAGTCTTGGCACGATGCCTCATAACCAAGGTGTTTGATCAGAGCGTCTTACCAGTCATGATCTACGAGGCTTAGACGTGGAACCTAACAGTAAAACTGGCCCACAGAGAGCTATGGATGGAAATACGTATTCCGCTAGTGGATAAAGTCCGGAAGGAAATTATCTGCCAGAAGACCAAGGTAACGGACATTGTCTAGAAGTGTAGCAAGCTGAAGTGGCATTGGGCTGGCTACATCTGTCGTAACTGATGGATGGTGGAGTAAACAGGTTAGCGTTAGTTAAAGCGTAGCGTTGGCCGTCCTCCGGCCAGTTCGACCGATGTCCTATGTCCTATAGAGAGCGAGTGGTACCTGCTGGGTAAAGTAAATCAAAGATCGTGCTTATCGTGGCGTACCCCATGTTCTGCGATAGGCTGATGTGGATGTGGGGCAATTTTAAGAATAAAGTTTTAGGAGATGGACAAATCGAGAAATGGACACAATCAACCAAAGGGATATAAAACACAGTTGTTTTTGATTGCAACTGAAAATCACTTCTAAACAATTATGTATATTCTTTAGTTTTTAAAAGAAAGTTATCAATCATAATAGCAGAAAATCTTTTATTTTTACCTTTAAACTCACTTGAAAAAATGATATCTATCCAGTCTAAAAAGATCCAAGCCACAATAACAATTTTTAAATAAAGATCCAAGCGACGTTTTCCCTAAAAACTCAATCATTTACCAGGAGATTACATAAATGTGTCATTTGCATATATACCTTGTCAAATTATCTACAATGTTTTCAACTTTTGGCATTCAACAGACACTTACTTTTTTAAATTTTTGATTTCTAACAAAACCTCAATTATCTCAAAACTATCAAGGTGTGGGTTGGATCCCGTTTGCATAACTACGTCCAAATTTCCTTTAGCGCAAATGTAACTATAGATATCTAAGTTATTTATGCATCTATGTTTCTATCTATCGTCGGGTTCTATCTATGATAGAAATAAAAAAAATGTTTCTCAAGTTGTTTAGGTACACAGAATTTGTAAAAAAATAACTGCAAATGCTAGAGGGTATACTGTACTGACTGTATTTTAGAGGGTGAACCGGTCACCTGATCATGAAACTAAACAACTTTTCCCGCGAATCTTCCCAAAAGCTTAGTGTCACGGAATGTCTAAGGTAACATAGCAACCTAATAAATAATTAGTTGGGAAAAATCACGGAAAAATCTGTTTCTATGAAATATCCACCACATTGTGGCGACCGTGACAGGACACGAACCTGCAATCTCCCACCACTTAGGGAAAGTTGTTTAGTTTCATGGACTGATTCACTCATAAAATAGTTGCTGTATTTTTTTGCGTTATGTAAACACGACTCGAATAGAGTAAAATAATCCTAATATCCTTCACCCATTTGCCCAGTCAGGTTCTATCTATGATAGAGATAAAGAATAAGTTTCTCAAGTTGTTTACACAGAATTATACAAGGTGTAAAAAAAACTGCAAGTATTATAAGAGGTGAACCAGTCCATGGAACTGAACAACTTACCCCGAGTATCTAAGGTCGAAGTATGAAAACATTAAATTTTATAGATCTCCCATACGACTTAAGATCTTTGGGAGAGGGACTTAAGTTCTTTGGGAAAAGTTGTTCAGTTTTATGGACTGACTCTCCCCTTAAAATATTTGCTGTAGGTAATTTTATTTACATCCTGTATAAACGCGACTCGAATAGAGTAAAATAATCCTAATACCCTTCACCCGTTTGCCCTAACTCTCTAAGTCGGGTATAATCTATAGCTAGGCGGCTATTTACACTTATCATTCCGTGGAAGTCTGTGAGGAGCTATACATGTCAGGATTACGTGACTGGCGGACTTGGAAGACTCCAGCTGGCTCACGTGTTTGTAGGAAAATAAAACTAGAGGTACAATTTCCACAGTGTTGAGTCGAATCTTATCAAATGTAAATTGCAAATTGACAAGATGACAAGCAGCACCGAGCGGCCGGAAGCGACATGATGCAACGAGCGGAGTCACGGGTTGCATCTTGACGCCGCTTGAAACTGACTGACATTGCAGCGTCGCGTCTCGTCTCGTCTCCTTCAGGCGGAACTTAACGGATTATTATTAAATGTCCCACACTAGAAGGAAGAAAAAATTGTATATTACAATTGTAATTGTAATTTTGGACCTTCCGGCCAGGGTAGAACGTGTTCCTTGGGGAAAGTTGTTTAGTTTCGTAGACTGGTTCACCCATTAAAAATATTTGCTGAAGGTAGTTTTATTTACATCCTGTATGAACGCGACTCGAATAGAGTAAAAATAATCCTAATATCCTTCACCCGTTTGCCCTAACTCTCTAAGTCGGGTATAATCTATAGCTAGGCGGCTATTTACACTTATCATTACGTGGAAGTCTGTGAGGAGCTATACATGTCAGGATTACGTGACTGGCGGACTTGGAGGACTCCAGCTGGTTCACGTGTTTGTAAAAAAACAACAATGGCTACAATTTCTATAGTGTTGAATTGAATCTTATCAAATGCCATGCGTAAGGCATCATTTTATGCAGAATCATCATAATCATGTTCCTGCCCTTATCCCAGTTTTGTTGAACACAAAATCATGTTGCAAAAGTATTTTGCTGAATTTTACGGCCGCTTGCTTGACGTCAACCTTCTTTCGGAATGCTATCGTGGGTGGTATTACTGTCAAAAACTCTACGTCGTCTTTTACGAAACATCCTGAGCAGAAAAGGGTGGCAGAATTCTATGCAGAATGATTACTATTAAATGTTTTGCACTAAGAGGAAGATTAATTTCAAACTTTCTGCGCAAGTAAACTTCATTTTCTTGTACTTTTTAAAGCTGTGCTTAATTTCGTAGCACTATGCTACGGCGTAGCACTTTACTACGCTGCGATGTGAATCCGATGCTTGAAGGGTGCTCGCTGACAGGTCAAACGAGCTACTTTTTGAAACGATCAAAAGCAACGTTTTGTACGAAAATCACTGATCTGTATTATCTATCTATGGCAATGAAAATTACAATATTGAAATTATATGACGTCGTATTTCAGTTTTTTGGATGGCGTCAAAATTCTAACTTTTATAAGTATTATTTTTCAGTTTAATCATTCTAACTTTTATTATTTTGAAAAAAAATATGAAAGTAGACTGTAGTATTTTTGAACAATACTTTTAAACATACAACTTCTCTATTTTATTAACGACCCTGTCGGCAACTGGCTGGTGCCGCCTACACATTTGTCTATTTATGCATTTTTGAATCTGATTTTGTCATCCTAGTCATGGTCCTTAACAAAAAAATACTGTTTTGCCGGCACAGTTGATGCCGCTTTGCTCAGTAATACTAGGGACCATTGTGAATGATTCCATCCGAGGAAATGAAAAATCCATCCACTGGATTTCAAGATGGCGGACCTTCGTTTTTTTGTATGGCACTAAAAAAATAATTCTTCTGGAGCCCATCGTGTGGGGTATCAAATGAAAGGGCTAAACGAGACAATTTCAAAAATATATCGTTTAAATACATTTCCATTGCCCTCTTAGAAAAAAATCAACTTACATTTTTAAAAGTAGTCAAAACATGCCAAGTTTAAGGTCCAGTAGGTACAAAATGGCTGACATATAGTTTCATAAAAGTATGCCAAATGATCCACCATATCTTCAACTCTAACGTGACGAAAGGAATTTTAAAAATAATAAGGTTTAATGTATATTTTGCAATAGAAAGTAGATCATTGGGAACTGCAGCAGGTTAGTAAGACCTGCTTGTGGGCCTCCATAAATGTTTAAGATGCAACTCTCATCATGATTGCGTTTACACTTAAAGCTAGATTATGATGTGCCGGATCATTTTGAATCTTCGGGCACGGTTGTGCCCCCGCCAAGTCGAGTAAAAAGTGGCTTTGCCGTACCATATTTCTCTTAAAGCAGTTTCGGCCAAAGTTGAGACCCCTTTAACGATATGTTGGATAAAAATAGAAATATTTAATTTAGCAGATATAGAAGCTCTAAATGGAGTAAAATACTTAAGTTTAAGAATAGAAAAAAAAACAATTAACTATGTGATTCTATGTGAATACACAGGATTACCATTTTAAATTTACAGCGAAACAGCATTCATTGCAGTTTTAATTGTAGAATCATGTTAGTGTTTAGTGTATAAATATGAAATACAATGATTCTAAAGTTACTTCGTACCGGCGACGTCGTGGATTGCACAACGTTTCTGGTGGAGTGGCGGACTTCGCTGTCTTTAACAAAATATATCTTGCAAGTAGTAAGTATATGAATTTGTTTTTGCAATTATTTAATTTCGGTCGCTCAAATAGGCCATATTTGACAACTTTCAGATATAAGGTTATTTTTCTTTGATGATGTGTTTTTTAGTATGGGCTGTCAAATATGGCCCATTGGAACGACCGTACTCGAAGTCAATATTTTATGTACGAAAACTCTAATTTTTTTGCGGTAGATGTACCTAATGAGTGGTGACACTTGCTTTTTTTTAAGTTGTGTTTTGATGGTATCTCATATCTTTGCATAAGGCTTTTATGGTCCGTCGAATGAGTAACAGATTTAAGGGAATTTAATGATTTTTTGAAATATTGAATGTTTATTTAATGACTGTTAGGGTCCTTAACACACAGGTTCCAAATGTTATCCAAAATATCGTTGTTTTGGGCGTCGAAATTGGTGAACTCTTTCGAGTGAAACAATTTTATTTAATTTAATCATTTATTGTAGGTACCTACACAAAAACAAATACAGGACGAATACAAAAATAAAAACGGTACAGCAGGCACTACTTATTTCTAACATGAATTTTTCTTACATGCCTACTAAACTGAGATAGCATTTATGAGTAGAGCAACATAGTACCTATAGCTTTTTACTCAACTTGGCGGGGGCACAACCGTGCCCACAGATTCAAAATAATTCAGCACATCATAATCTAGCTTTAAGTGTAAAAGCAATCATGAGAAGAATTACATCTTAAATATTTATGAAGGCGCACAAGCAGTTCTTACTAACCTACTGCAGTTTCCAATGATCTACTTTCCATTGCAAAACATAGATTAAATCTTATTATTTTCAAAATTCCTTTCGTCACGTTAGAGTTGAGGATATGTTGGATCATTTGGCATACTTTTATGAAACTATATGTCAGCCATTTTGTACCTACTGGACCTCAAACTTGGCATGTTTTAACTTCTTTTAAAAATTTAACTTGGTTTTTTTCTAAGAGGACAACTGAAATGTATTAAAACGATATATTTTTGAAATCGTCTCGTTTAGCCTTTTCATTTGATACCCCACACGATGGGCTCCAGAAGAATTATTTTTTTAGTGCCATCCAAAAAAACGAAGGTCCGCCATCTTGAAATCCAGTGGATGGATTTTTCATTTCCTCGGATGGAATCATTCACAATGGTCCTTAGTATCACTGAGCAAAGCGGCATCAACTGTGCCGGCAAAACAGCTTTCGGGTGATATTTGACCGTACCCGCTTAGACTATCCTGCATATAGTCATTCATTATATGCTAGCTAGTAGTTAGCACACTATGGAAACGCCAATATGATGACATATTCCTTATTAAACCACAGATAACAGCTATCAAACAGATGATTTTTACGACAGCCATTTCTTATCTTTCAAAAAAGAAAACTTTACTACTTTTCAAGAAGTTTTTGATCAAAATATAAAACAAATCAAACAAACCTATTTATGTACAAACTTATTTTTCTAGTTTGTGGACTATCACGCCAGTTGTCTTTGTCAACGTCAAGTCAAAGCGTCAGTTATTAAATTTATTGTTTTATTCCTTAGTTTTATTCTTTTTATTATTAATCTCAAGTTTTATTATATTTAACTTCAGTTCTAAGCAAACAAGTTATTCGGAAGTTGTAGCAAGTGAGTTCTTCGTGATTTCAACGGACAGAATTGCCACGGATAAAGCAAAGAGCACAGCAATATTTTGTTGTACAGGCAGTGTTTGTTACAATATGTTAGCCACTTTATCCACTGAAAAGGTGTTGTGGGAAGTGAAAGTTGGGGACAGCAGCACCACATCGCTGCCCGCGAGCCACGACCAGCAAATCGGGCACCTAAGATAGACCTGTTTGCATGCACGCACGGGAACACTACAAACCAGTGAATTACGTAAGAACAGTGTATTCTCCAGTTACTTAAGATTTGTATTGCACGCTATAATAAACCTCTGGGGTTCAGTTGCCTTTAGGTACTCATAAATATGTTCATGATGATAACGTGAGCTTAGTGTTAGATACTTCCTTTACCACCAATTCATGCTTATTTTGTAAATATTGTTTGTTAATTCGAAAATTTTATACATTTGTTTTGAAGATGTTTTGAAGAATGAATAAAATTATGATAAAAATGGGTATGTTTATTTTCTTTTTATTTAATCGAAACTAAGAAAAAATGTATTGCGGTACAGTAAGGGTAATAATAATAATAATAATAATAAAAATTCTTTATTGCACATAAATACAGGATAATATGTCCAGTGAAAGTAAGAAAGTACAACAAGGCGGCCTTATTGCTATTGTAGCAATCTCTACCAGGCAACCTTTGGGTGATAAAACAGTGCGTTACAGTAAGCGGGATAGTGCATTTAAACATATTACATAAACTACTTATACTATTGTACATACTAATACATAGATAGATAATATACTACACTAATATATAAAATGTGATAAACTATACATAAATAATAAACAAATAAACTATGGCACATAGGAAAGATAGATCCTACTATCCTACTAATATTATAAAGGCGGATGTTTGTGTGTGTGTTTGTTACGACATCACGCAAAAACGGCTGATTAGATTGCCATGAAACTTTGCAGAAATATAAAAGGGCATCTGGAATAACACATAGGATACTTTTTACCACGGAAAAATGTCTCATTCCTACGGGATCACGCATTTTCCAATATTTTTGAAATAGGTGGATTGACTGAGCCGATTCGCGTTTTAAACGTTTTCGCCGAAAACTAACAGCGACATCTCTTGGCGAATAATGCTTTTTTCCCGCGGAATAATAGGTTGCAGCGGGTGAAACCGCTGACGGCCAGCTAGTATTTCATATTTCAATTTAAGAATACATAGAAACAAATGAAGGCGACAGACAGTTTTGAATAGTTACTAATCAACGATTACTACTACGTACTATAGTACTGTCATTCGAATAGGCCATATTTAACAGCTGTCCAATATGGCCTTGTATCGAGTGACCGTACTACAAAAAGAGGTATAACCAAGGGTTACATATACCTATCATATTTCTGAACGGTTTTTTTTCTAAACGAACGTAGTAATCTGTAAGATTCTGTATATGTTATCTTCACTGGTAGTTTTTAATTTAAAAAAAACCTGGGATTCTATATGGTGGCACCTTTATATTGAGCGTCTCCTATCTGTCCCTTTAGGGACATATATATAAGTGATCTGGGGTAGTTAGCTAGTCTACATATTTAAGTTCATCTGTGTTATATGCTGTCTTGTCACGTTCAATGGTTGTTTTTCTTGGTTTAGGTTTTACAGTCCATTTATTTACATATTCTAGGTATTTTCTGCAACAGACCCAGTCAAGTAGCGAAACTATAATATATACAGTAGGTTTTTAAGTTAAATTACTACACGTCCAACTAAACCAAAAAGCAGATGCTGATAATAGAAAACTACTGTTAACTTGCGGACTATCCAAAGTTGCAAACAAGAGAAACGGACGGCCGCTGGTCCGATCCGCGCGGGTTCGAAACAGCACTCGGCTCGTACGTGCCTTCTACTCTCACAAGTAGAACTTACACTACACAGCCCTCAGGATGTGTGCTGTCTCACAAGTAGAACTTACACTACACAGCCCTCAGGATGTGTGCTGACTAATACGAAGGACGAGCGCCTCCTTCCAACCCCCAAACATTAGTCAAGGCGATAAGGGCCGCCCAGCCTCGTCTAAATTCCCATCAGCGGACCACAAATGGATTACCGTTACGCTACAATAGCCTTCGTTAAGACCACATCGTGACGAGAACTTTTAAACTTTCAGACATAAATTCTGTTTATACCTACCTACCCAACATAAAATGTTTACGGCTTACAAGTTGCCTTCAAAATTCCCACGCGGCCATGCAATTCACATCAAACGACGCGTACTAAAGCCGACAATACGGAGTTCAGCTGATGTTCATTGGAATGCTCCACAACGCGTGCCGTATCCATGAAGGGACATAATCTCGTTTTCTGCGGCTTTTAACGAAAGCCTCCGTCACGGAGAGTCGCAGAGCAAAACAAATCGCGAGCAGCTGTGCACATGCGCGCGTGTCGGACACGCACGCGCGCGGTGCCGCATGCCGCCGCGGCAGTCGCGCGCCGCCCGTCGCCGCGCCCGCTCGTCCGCGCGGTCGTCCACCCTCGCGCACACACCACGCGCTAAATGGCGCCCAAACTGGGACCGTGCTCACGCGGGTAAGTCCTCACAGAATCCCTCACTGCCGCACCGCCATCATACTTTCATTCATGACGAACCTGCAGAGTGGTCCATGACGCAGCATCCGCGAGGAATGCGAGGGCGTGGTAGGGCATCGACTGGGAGGGGGTGCGGAGTCGGCGTTCTGACGATGCCGCCTGATAAGGATGCAGCCCACCCACTGTCAACAAACTCCATTATATAAAACATCGGATACTTTATTTAAACGGCTGTTAAGACGGGAGCAAGTGGAAAGTCATCTCGAAGACGTGCCTATTGATTTTCGTGGCGCGTTGCTGAGATTGTGCCGCGATCGTTTTGCGCCTGAGGGACAATTAGATATATTGTCGCAGCCTCTTTAGCATTCAGCTGCGGAGCCGGCTGAGATGGGACTCCGGCTCGAGGAGATGGGCCTTCATCCGGCAATTACTCTCCGGCGATTATATCTTTTCGCGGGTCGCACCCCTCCATCTTTTCGGTGCTGCGGCTGGTTCCGCTAATTTTTTATTCATGTTTAATTTATCTTTGGAATTCTTCTTTGCTCAACTTTTATAATCCTCTTTGTACACTCCACATTCGCATTATCCGCTATAGATCACAGGCTCAGGCGGAGTATGCTTTAGACGTCAGATAAGGAAGGGTCTCGTGTATGTGGCGTGTAGTAATCTCATGAAACCCTCCTTAAAGTCAGCGTTATCCGTATCGGAAAGATGTCACGCGCCATATGAAATATTTTGGCAATATTTCAGTGCGGGTTCTCAGTTAATAAAGATGCGTCGTGTGATGGAAGATTTGACAGCAACACATTGTGGGCTTATCAATAGCTTGTAGCTTATGGTTAGGGGAATACACATTATAAAATTATGGATAATATTCATGTGGCTTAGACATAGAGGTGAATACAAAAGCTTTCAAAGATATGAGGAAATACCGTTTTTCAAAACCTAGTCTCATTTAAAATAAAAAATACACAATATTATGTGATTCAAAGGATTTATAAACTGTATGTGTATGTGAATATAAACGAATAAGGAAAATCCGTTAGCATGCAGCCCTTTTCCCAGCAAAGGATATGATTCCGAAAACATCAAAGAGTCAGTCGTCGGAAGTCGATGTTTATCGTATTTTTTTTCGCAAATCGGATTACGAAATCAATTTTGTTCAACAATTCGCTCAGTTGGTAGCCGACTCAATGTCCCACTCGAAAAGAAAAAGTTGGTATAAAAAAGTTTCAGTCAGCTAGATGTCTGCTGAAAGTTGTCTAGCTTCCATGATAGCCAGTAAGTTATTTGAGAAACTGGTCCCCGAGTGTTTTGTCAGTTAGTTTTCCGTACAGTCTATTAAAAACGGCCAGTGCCTACAAGTTCATCTAATATCTCGAGGTGCTGCTGATATGATAACAATCCAACAGATGTAATGTACTTATTAAAAAACAAAGACCTCAATGTAATTTGAAAGTTATATGTTGCGTTTAAAATCCACAATTTTGTTTTTTTTTTTATATTATAGCGCCAATGTCCCGCGATAGGGGGAGGCCCATGTCCAGCAGTGGACTGTTGTGGCTGTTATGGTTGGTTGGTTGGTCAGTTGCGCTGCTGAAAAAAAAACACCTTTTGTGCCAAAGTCCGCCCAGCCGTTTGGGCTGTACTGTACTACAAATAAATAATTTTCTGGTCCACATACATACCCATATACATTCATACATACTTTCGAAAAACATAATTCTCCTACTGAGGAAGTCGGGTAAACAGTGGGTAAGGTTTATTAGGTAAGCTTACGACAAAAATAAGAGAAAGCCTTGCTCAAAAGAATTAAGCCTCGATCGTGAAATATCTTCATCCATTCACACACGGTGCCGCAGAATGTTGCGGAATTTGAAAGCCAGCCAACCAAATGACAGTGCATGTCGTACATTTTTCTGGGATGTGATGATGTGCATCATGTACCTAAATTAGTAAAACAAGGTAAAAAACATCTTATATCAGTATAATATCGCATCTTTTCCAATTTTCGGCCGTTTGGTTGCGGTTTAGAATACTGCCACCCCAGTCCACTCAGGGTGTTTCGTAAAAGGCGACGTAGAGTTTTTGACCTCGCCTGAATATCTGTCGACTAGGTATATAGGGTTACATTTAATTAAGTGCAAATCTCTTGAGGGTGTGATCTACTCACAAAACTGAACAACTTTTGTTTGAAACTTTTCTTCGAAATATGAAAATAAAGTTTGGACCTCCCATACAAAAATGCTGAAAAAGTGTGTCACTTAGTATGGGAGGTCCAAATTTTTTTTTCATATTTCGTAGAAAAGTTTCTAACAAAAGTTGTTCAGTTTTGTGAGTAGGTTACACCCTCAAGAGATTTGTACTTGATTAAATGTAACCATATAATGGTCAACCGCATGAATGGTGGCGGTGATACCACCCACAACAGCATTTAAAAAGAGGGTTGACGTCAGGTAGGTGGCTGCCAGTGGCTGGTCATAAAATATTGCCAAATCCTTTTGCTGCATGATTATGAGCCCTAACGAAATATGTTGTGCCGACACTTACTGATTTGGGATAAGGGCAGGCAGATGATGATGATGAGAGAATATAGTAGCTTATAGCTTTGTAGCTTACAGCAGAATGTAGTAGCTTATAGTAGCTTTACAGCCACAACAGTCCACTGCTGGAGCTATATGCAATAAATTAATCGTCCCGCGCCGTAGTGTCAATCGTAAGCAATAGTTCCATGGAGTGAAAAACATTTGTATCAACCTCTAAACTTTTTACAACATGGTATTGTACGTAAATCCACTAAATGTTTATTATTAAAATAAAAATGGATACCTACGTCAAATGTATGAGAAGTATAGTAGAGGTTCAATAGTGTTGTCACTCACTGCAGTTTTACTACGGCTGGACAGAGAGAAGGCGCACTGGTGTTCATGTTTATGTGGTACAAAGCAAAAATCTAGACCCTGGACCTCCTCAACTGCCAAAATGAAATATTGATTTTTGATATTCGACGAAAAAAATGTTGACACTCCATTTTGAATGTTCTAGGTATCCGACAGCGTTATTAGTACGGGAGGTCCAACTTTTTTCTCCGAATATTTAAAACATTAACCCAAACTGTTAGCTAAAGATTTCTAGAATCTAGAATGCTTTAACAACGTTAACTATTAATAAATCAGTGCTGGCGATAATAGTTAGTTAGTCGGCGCGTGGCGGCGTGGCGTGAAGCTACAGCTAATCTAAATGCTAATTCCACTGATACGCCGGTACACACTTCGTTTCCGGGTGACCAACAGAAGTGAGACGTAAGATGGCATCTGTCAAACAAGTGATCGTCAGACATGTGAGACGTGCGACATCGCAACGCTTGAAACTGTTTCCATTATAAAATGTATGAAACAGAAGAACAAAGATACACACGTGAGACGCGCGTCGCATCGATATCAGCTGACGATCGCTTGTCCGACAAGTAGACAACTCAGTACTATACTAAGTTTAGTTCAAATGATACAGAATAACAAACCAATTATCCCTTAAAATACCTACATTGAACAAAATTTTGGCCCTCTCATTAGTATGGGAGCGATTTAGTAATCGCTCGATTAATTTACTTCGGGAGATCCAATTTTTTTTCTCATATAGCGACCCATTCTCCGTGGGGAAAGTTGTTCAGTTTAATGAGTACCTTAGCCTCCCTTCGGCTTGTTATATCCTTTTTGTTACTCCCTGTATATATTCTAAGCTATCTACTAATAAATCGGTCGTGCTGGCGATAATAGTTAGTTAGTCGGCGCGTGGCGGCGTGGCGTGAAGCTACAGCTAATCTAAATGCTAATTCCACTGATACGCCGCTCCACACTTCATTTCCGGTTGACCAACATTACTAAGGGTTTTGTGAATTAGCTTGGGTCATACAAGAAATATACCGGAAGTTTCAAAAAGGGTATAACAAGCAAGCCTAAAGAGGTTTAGGTACTCATGAAACTGAACAACTACAGTAAGTGGTACTATAGCCTGCGACTCTACTCTACATACCTACCCATTCAAGGAACCACTTTGTACTGGTTTTTCTTAGTGTGTTTTCGTAAAATAAGTTGGTGCCTTGGAAACGAGGTAATAGAAAAGTGGATTTGTTGACGATAACTAGTAAGTTTGGAGTACTTACCCCAATTAGGCATACGTGTAAGTCCAAAAACCTGTCACCAAATAGCGCATACAAAGGTCACTATAGTCAAGTAACGCATATTGTCTGGCTAGTAGGATATTCCCTCTTGATCCTAGGGATGAACGAATAATTCAAACAGCTTATATTGGCCGGATCAAGTGTGACCGGGAGCTTTATTTTACTTTATCCTACCGGAAAAGGCCGGACCAGATTATCATATAGATAGGTGGAATTGACCGGAAATCGCTTTCTTATATGGTTGATACGATTATTTGACTGTCCACAAAACAACTTATAGAAAACTTAGTAGGTGATTATTGACTAAGTAAACAAACTTACTTAAATTACTGCAATTTTCATGTTATTTCAACTTTTATGTTATATTCGAAAGTATCTGTGATTTCCGACGATGTAGCATAATAGAATTTGCGAAAACCATAATAAATCTTGGTGGTAGGTACCGAGTTCCTGTTTATTTAGTAAGAAATAGTATAAAAAATCTACATTCGTTAAAGTTCTTTTCCGCATCCGGCAAATCTGTAAACTCGTTGCTGTTACTGCAAGCACACTTACTAATGATGAAATTCTGGATGAAAGATTTTCTAGCCGTCTCACTTTAAGAAATTGAGTACGTGTTAGTCCATCCATACGAGTAGTGCCGTATAGTGTGTTGAATTAAGATAGTTCAGCATCACATTGTATACTTTATGCCCTCACTGTACTGGCATGAAATATCCGATATCCATAAACAGAGTGTAACTTAACAGATAGATAACTACTTACCTACTCAATCATGAAGTTATTATCCCTTGCGGAGTCTCTATAAAACAAAGAGGATAGTAAAACTAAAATGTTTAACACGTAATTCATAATATTTTTATGTTGTCCTCTCTGAGGTTTTGCGCTATCTCCCACTCTGTTTGTAACCCTACCCCACAGTGTGCAAGACAAAGTTCCGTAGACGTAAATAGTTTAGCTAGCGTAACTTCTTTGCAAGATCTAGCCGCCGCCAGACTAACTAAGTGCGAATACTATGTTAGTGTCTACATAATAGATGCAGCACTTGTAGTTTTAAGAGAAACACACGTAATGTCCGTTCGTGAGTTACCTAATTTTGCGCAGCGCTATCTCAATTGTTAGGAAAAACCGATTTTCCACCTTATTTTCTTACAATTAGGGTTTATGTCAAACGGTTTGACAGACGCACTCGCTACTATCGCTGCGTATCGCACAATGGTCCGTCGACGGTTGCGTCTGTCAAGACTTTTGACATACCTACACCGTGTTTTTATGAGAATAAAGTCTAAATGAGTATTGTCCTAATGCATGCGTTATGTAGCGCAAAAATAACGCATAAAGAGACGTTGCATGTGTTTCTCGGCTTTTGCAGCTCAGCTGAAAATATCGCTGAAATAAAACAGTTTTGTTCTGGAATTCAAGTCAAAGTCCACTTTTAGTTTCTAGGACACTGCAAAGTGCTTTTGGGAAATATAAAATAAACCGTGTTTTGGAGGGAATGCATTAATTTTTAGATGTTGTTTAGGACATTGTACTGAACAATTAATTTGAATCTTACCAAAATTTACGATCATTTGACCGAATTTCTATCCAATTAAATTGAAATAAGGGCAGGCAGATGACCGAATTTCAATCCCAAAAAGGTAGATGGATTGTATAAAAGATGATATGTATGAAAAAAGGTGTAAACAAAGATTTGACGGTAGAGATGAACATGGAGGATGAAAACAGCAGGCAGATGATGGCTGTTTCGGAGGTCAAATAATGACCGAATTTCTATGGGAGCTCGATTATTTTCTCGCGTTTTAACACTATGTGAATGTGAATCCATAGTGAACTTGTACAGTACGATGTCAATATGTCTCCAATTTAATGCATTTCCTTCTAAACACGGTGTATACTTAACGTATTTAAAAATTACTATATCTTCTTCTTTGTCGAGTGACGCACTGAGTCGTCTAACGACTCAACAAATCCTAGTATCTGAGTTTGTAATATGTACTGAGCTGTCAGTACAAATATGTAGTTATTGCTATCAAGGTACTTACCTATTATTTATTATGCTGTGTCTGTGGCTATGCATATCGATCTAGTCTAGGTTAGAAACTTGAAACTTAGGAACTTGGAGAATTTCTGGTAAATTGGAGATGCAGAGCTGAAAGCTAACTGCCGCATGTAGCTTAAGAGTCTTGTAACTTACTAATGAATGTCGGAATAACTGACTAACTTTGTCAGGGAATCAATAGGAAAATTTGGTATTCAGTTTTAGGTTAGTTTCAAAATAAAAATAGGTAATTAAATAGTCGTGTCAGCCATGTGGTAGCGGCTATCAACCGTGTGGTAGCGGCTAACAGCCGTGTGGAGAATTCTGCCACCTGTCTGACTGTCTGTCGAATGATGATGGTGACGGTGACACCTCGTAACATTCCCAAAGAGGTTGACGTCGGGAGGCGGCCGGTCATAAGACATAACCAAATGCATGGTTTTGTGGTCTGATAAATCATTGCAGTGGACTGTTTTGTGTTCTAACAAATCATTGCAATTAGTCAAACCGATGTGATGTGCGATGATCAATCAGTAACCGAGCGACTCATATGTTTTTTTCTTTAGACAAGAACTGAGCACCACTGCAAAAAGGGTGCATAATGGTACCCTTATTTTCCAAGCGTCGCGACAACGACGCCGTCAAATTTTGACGGCGTCGTTGTCGCTGCGTGCGGTCTTGTAGAAAAACCCGACCGCATCCCATACAAACTCTAAGCCCCAAGCTCCACAGAGAGGACATAGGACATGCCCTACGACGCTTGACGTTTGATATCGCGACGCTTTGGCGACGCTTGGAAACGGTTTCCATATAAAATGTATGAAAACGTATTGACAAAGGCACACACAAGCGTCGCCAAAGCGTCGCATCTATGACAGCTAGCGTCAAAAATTAAGAAGAATGTTTGACGATTACTTGTCTGTCAACTGTCATTCTTACGTCCTATGCCCTTCGTCTTTTTGGTGGAGTTTGCGCCTAAGCTTCTCAGCGCGCTGTCAACGTGACGGCGTCGTACGGCCTCTGTGATTTTTACAGAGTATTTATAAAGCGTTCGTAAATCCAGCCATTACTTACTTGCCTCTCGCCCGCAATTCGTTTATAGTAGGATTTTTAAACAGATAGACGAAATTGACGTTTGGTGGGTTGCCACGTTTTCGTATTTTAAAATAATAAAAAAATAGTGTTGTACCCAAATGATCAAGTTATGTGATTCAAAGATTGTGATTGAATCTTTATGAAATAAATTTAGTTTATTTCAATTTTCAATATTAAATTGGCCTTTAAGACAAACATACTACTATTGTGTGTAACAAACTAACTTCAAATTTATTTCCTGTCTGACGAAATGTTTATTTGAAAGCTTATACGGTCTGATATCATTAATGTGAATTTATTCAACATTACATTTTAAATTTCAATATTATTCATTTTTTACTTTCTATAAACTAAACGAAAACTTTGCGTATAAACGTAAAGTATACGCGTAACGTATACTCTTTTACGTAACGTAAAGTATGTATGTAATAAATACGCAAGTATTTATTGAGCATATTTATTTATTAAAACAAATACATCGAGGAATCATGTGACAACAGTTCAATGATTATAATGAATGAGTCAAACCACAACACTAGCCTGCTGCTTGCAACTTTATAAACAAAAGGCTGATCTTAGCTGTCACTTTAGTCTATCTGAATAAAAATCCTACTTTAAGCGATGCCTACTTATACAGGGTGAAATTTTACTAGTGACTGATAGTGAAAATCCAGGACGGGCTGGTGAAAAGGAACAAAATTCCTCAAGGAACATAGGCCTCCCATATATAGTAAGTAACTCGAATCAGCTGCTTTCATATTTCGACCCATGTCCATGAGGAAAGTTGTTCAGTTTCATGAGTTCCTTGACCTTTCGGCTTTATTGGTTGTCCTCTTACACGTTGTATATTGTCAGACAATCATCTATCACCAAAGGTGACCTTCTGCTTACCCCGTAGGGTCACATCATCATCTTCCTGCCCTTATCCCAATTATTTGGGGTCGGCGCAATATGTTTTGTTGAACACAAAATCGTGTTGCAAAGGATTTGGCGTAATTTTACGACCGGCCTACCAGACGTCAACCCTCCTTGGGAATGCTTTTGTGGTGGATTAACCGCCACCATACGGTTGGCCCTGGCTGTTTGGGTAGGGTTTATCCCTCGGTCGCCTCTTACGACCCCCACGGGAAGAAAGGGGTGGTGCTATTCTACTCTGCCGGCACCACACGGCTAGGGTTACAATACAAGCGTTATCTCTGTGCTACAGATGTAATGGTTCTAACGGACCAATCTCTCCTAAACCGATCCAGGATTCCAACTCGATTGGTCTACGTTCAAGAGGATTAGGCGGTTTTCATACGCGCCGCGTGACATTCCGTTTTTATCGGATCCGGTATTTTGTACGAAATAAAACGAATTAGAATCCGGATAAAATGGATGCTGTTTGCAGTTATTTAAAGTGTCTTTTTTATAATTTTTTTCTATCTATCTATCACAGGTTTTTATTTGTGCAGGTGTCCCTCTTTAAGTATTCCATAGAAAAAAAAACTAGATTCTGGATACCCTTAGTATAGCGATTTTTTATTTGATTTTAACTAAGGAGAATATAAAGATCTTTGGACTACTAAGAGACAATTTGAACCTGTTGGTTGTGACAAATCGCATATCGCCTGTGCTGTGTGTGGCTCACCTTACGTTACAATACTGTTGGATTGGATCGGTTCTCGTAACGTAACTGGCTGATAGTGTAGGTTGGTTCGTTTGTAATAGACTATGGAATGGATCTCCCAGCATCGTGGAGATTAACATCATCATCTGCCTGCCCTTATTCCAATTTATTTGGGGTCGGCGCAACATGTCTTTCTCTTCCATTCATCTCTATCAGCCGTCAAATCTTCGTTTACCTCTTTTTGATTCATATCATCTTTTACACAATCCATCCAAACTTTTTTAGGCCTTCTTCTCCTTCTGCGTCCATATGATGATATTTATACGCGACGGCTTTGGAAGGAGGGTTAATGTTTTTTGAGAGTATGTAGGTATTTATTTAGTAAAATAAAGTATGGTTTGACAGACGCATCCGCTAGTGATGCGTATCGCATAACACGGTGTCGACGGATGTGCCTGTCAAATCGTTTTCTTATCTTTCATTCTAAGTAGTTATGGTGACTCTAAAATCCATCTTGAGATGGGTACTGTTACGTTTTTCATAATTTATGTTTTTATGGCACCACATACGGAGAGCATTTAAAAATCGATTTCCTTGAAAACGATCGAATTTTCCTCTCGCATTAGCATTTTGCCTACATTTTGCGCCCTCACCTCGCGTTTAGAGGCACCGCGCGCTATCGCGTCGTAAATTTTTCACGTGCTTATCTTAATAAAAGGGCGTACTTTACTACCATAAAAGTTTGTATGTTTCCTCGCACGTGTAAAGTATCAAAATGTGTGTAAAAATTGGCTATATAATGCTACCTCGCATATTAACGTAAACAGGGTTTAAAAATAATACCTATGCTTAATCCTAGAGATGCTGTTATGCTAGTATGATAGATACTAAGTAGAAAGTTTAATACCATCCAACCGGGGGAGGCCCTTGTCCAGCAGTGGCTGGAGTAGTAGTAGGTATATTTTGCCTGAATGTAAACTTTTCAAGCGTTATCTATAGCAAACTTTTATATTTGCGGGACCAATATGCAAAGATTGATCATTCATCGATACACCAATCTCATTCAATTATTATCATTTTCCTGCCCTTATCCCAAGTCAATTGAGGTCGGCGCTACATGTTTTGGTAGAACACAAAATCATGTAGCAAAAGGATTTGGCCTGACGTCAACCCTCTTTCCTCCGCCGCCATGCGGTTGACCCTCCATAGTCGACAGATATTAAGCCCAGGTCAAAAACTCTACGTCGCCTTTTACTAAACACTAGACTAGGGTTGGCAGTATTTTTACAATATTCAATCGTTCTCATCCAATCGTATATTGGAAATGCAATGCAATAGAGCAAATTGACGGATAGCTGCCCGAGGGTTCCCAAAGTAACACAACATGCTTATGCATAACCGCATTCGCATGCAAACGCTTCTGTTTACTGCCAAAGTGCGCCGTAGTTTATACGAGAGAGGCACAAAGTATACGGGGTGTTAGGGACGGTGTAACGAAAACTTTGCAGGCGTGCTCAGACCATGAAACTGAACAACTTTTACTATGGAGCCAATGGTGGGAAACGAAAAAAAAATTCCGACCTTCCATACATAGTCAGTCAGCTGATCGTGAATTTTGTATTGGAGGTCGGAAATTTTTTTTCGTTTCCCACCATTGACTCCATAGTAAAAGTTGTTCAGTTTAATGGTCTGATCATGCCTGCAAAGTTTTCAGTACACCGTCCCTAACACCCTGTATATTGGCGGGTGCCCAATACAGAGAGACAGCTTCAAGGAAACGTCACTACACTCACACACACATCTACGCCGCCGCTTACACGCAATCTCGAACCGTTTCAAACCGGATAGTAGCGAGTCAACAGCGTTCGGTGCAGGCGGAAGTTAAAATGTTATAGTTTAAGTTTGATAATATAATGTAAGTAATGTACATTAGTATGTCTAACCCAGGTACCGCATGTCAAAAATTCTGAAATAAAAGGTTGCATCCCTGGAGTGTAGGTATAAATTACCGTAGTTTATACCAGAGGGGTATCTAGCTAGCTAGATGTATGCTTCTGGTCTGTTTTCTAACTTGGTCTATTTTTGTTCTTGAGTTATGCTTCTGAAAAGGGGGCGACCCTTTATGCAAATACCTAACTCGAAACAGAAACATTTAAATTATTTTGTTTGAAATAAACCTTTCCTTAGTTTTAGTTTTAACTCACCCACCAGATGGTCTGACCAGTTCAAGGACGCTGAGACACCAAAATTCTACACTGTCGCCAATATTGATAGAAAGATAGAAGATAGAAGCCGATGGAGACAATTTGTCCATTCAAAAATTATGTCCCACCATGGCCACGATCTTCAGTCATGAAGGACCGACCAGAGAGAGTTTTAGAATACCGTTCTTAACACAGCAGTCGAGAAAGAAACGCCAATAAAAGACAGCAATATTCATAATCATAAGTTCATAACCGCCTTGAAAGGTTTCATAGGGAGCCTGAAACTTAAGCAGGTACCTACTTGTGGCCACAGAACCGCAAATTCTTTAAAACGTCTGTTTGTGTAGTCACAAGCAACGTCTGTTTGTGTTGTCATTCATTCGATTTTCCACCCTACCTTCATAAGAATATAGTCAAACGGCATCGCACATCGCTGCGTCGACGGATGCGTCTGTCAAACTATTTGATATATCCACACTCGTATGAAATTAGGGTAGAAAATCGAACAAACGACTCACAAACGGACGATACCGTATGTTTTTCGCCTTAGCCGCAACCCGCCAAGCAATGCGAACTCTAACATTATTTCTGTGTAAAAAATGTCTCACTCTACCGCAGACGTAATGTAACAGGACTGCGCACTTACGACGACACAACTCACTCGATTTTATTCCTGTTTTATTTCATTTTATTTTATTCCTACTTGGGAGTTGTTTTTACCCGACTGCCTCAGAAGGAGGGTTATTTTTCTCGAGAGTAAGTATGTATGGGTTTATGTATGTGGGCAAGAAATTTGTTTTCACGGGATACACCCTCTTTTCATTATGAGGTGTCGTTAGATTCGTCTCAGAAGCGCTAGTGACACGGGCTGTATTAAAATTTCATAAATTCAATATGGTGGATTTTACACCAAAAATATAAATTTGAAATTACCTCAAATGGGGTATATATTTTTAATACTTTGTGCTTGTTTCATTTTATTTGATACTTGGGAGTTGTTTTATACTTAGGTACGCGGTTGTGCAATAAAAACGAGCTATGCGGGCGACCGCCCGATCTCATACCGGAGTCGAATATTATGAGTGCAATATGAATTGGTTAGGTAAAGTAAACCAACTTCATTCATCACTCTCCTAAATATAAATAAAAACAATGCTAAAATTATAGGCAAGAAGCGGTTCATACCCAATTTCGTACCTAATTTTCGCGCGGCAGGCATAGATATTATGCACACAACTAAAACGAGCACTAATTTTCGCATACAAAAAAGCATAGAAATATGACAAGCTTGCAAAATCTTTGATATAATATTATGCAACTATTTTTTTTTGATTGGTTAGGCTCGCATTTGTCTGCTATCATCACACCTGTTGGTAAGAGATGATGTAGATGATGTTGGAACATGCTTGCCTAGGTGGTTCCTTGAAAAGGCCCAAGTTATAATGTTCCGGAAACAGATCCGCCGGCACGGAATTTCTTTTCAGCGTGGTAATCTTTCTACATGCTGTAATGTAAAACAAAATCAATACTTTTAGAGGTATAAATAAAATCTATGAAAGAGTCATTCGCCAAACTCAATATTTTTATGGAGTTTTAACCTAGGTCTCGAAAACACCGCTTCCTGCAATTGGCATCCTTATCGTTTCCGTCGACGTCCCGTTTTCGCCATCGGAATTATTGTTCTATGAATTATTATTTTTTGAACATTTTCCCGTCCACAATGAGGAAAAGGCAAGTATTTTTTATGTAACACGCACGCGCGTAACATTTATCCACCTACACATTTAAAGGATCAAAGGCACATTGGTCGAAATATGAAAAAAAAATACCACTTCCCATAGTAACTCAAATCAGTTGATCGGAAATTTTATATAATGACAGGTTATAATTTTTATTCATATTTTGGCCTATCTTGGGGAAAGTTGTTCCTTATCACTAGCCGATTCTGAGATTTTGCTCTCGGTCACTTGTAAAATTTCACCCTATACCTATATGTAAAACATATAAAACTGAATAACGCCTTCCTCCCGCGGGATTTGATAAAACTTTCTTTATATTTCGATAAAGACTTCGCTTTCACCAGCTGGACCTTTCCGCATGATTTTCGGACCATTTTCACTTTTTAATACCCCGGACCTCTCGGCAGGTGGGTCTTACGAAACTCGGCCCTATTCACCTTTAATTAAACAACTGCGAACGAACTTGCTGAATAAGTAAACTGATCGGATTCCGACGGAGGGCTGGAGAGATATTACGCTCAGAGCAAAGAAATGGTTCAGAGAGAATGCAAGGAACTACCAATATGAAGCCAAGAAAAACTCGTCCCTATGTAACGTGATAAGATAACTGCGCACGAAATTGCTAAATAAGTAAATTAATCGGATTCCGGCAAAGAACTGGAGAGATATTAAGTACGCCTAGAGCAAGAAAACATTCCTCGAGAAAATAAAGAGAACAATTTTTTGATTCTCTTGTTTGTGGCAATTACAATTCCAGCGAAAAACAAAACCCATTCATTTTATTGCCATTATGACACACATAATGTGCGCCTAAGTGTTATTGGATGGAATACGAAAAGGCCGACAAAGCACACAACTGGCACTACTGCATATACACTTTTTAAAATAGGTCGCGGAATGATTAAAAGCAATACCTATGTCTATTGCTATCTATCTAGGTTAAGTCAATACCTGTCTTAATCGGTTAGTAAACCTAATACATAAAATTAAAAATTAAACTATTATTAAATTAGGGTCCAGAGTGAAGCTAACGTAGCGATAAGATTTGGTTATTGCTAAAACCACAGACTAAATTACAAATAAACACAGATTGGAAAAGTATGTTATGTTATACCTGATTAAATTGTATATTGTGATTCTATGCTAGGTACACTACGAGGTATTTTATGAGACTAGTTTTTCATAGCTTCATTCTGGTTGTTCATAGCGTTCCTTCTGGAACATTTCTTTGTTCTGCGATATTACGGAATCGGTATCCGGCCGGTTGTCGTATAAATTTAAATACTTTAACCCTTGTCTACAAAACTGCGTTTAATCTAAACTTTTGGTGGTTGTTTTTGGATTTATCACAGAATTATTGAAGGATCTCTTTTCATATAATATGCATTTTATCGTTGTTGTCAAGACTTAGCATGAAAGTTAGCAAAGCGAGCAATTCGGTGTAAATCTATAAAATACTTTACATATTAATACATATATACCTGCCTGGGTTGTCATAGCTCGATTTTATTCCGAATCGTAGAAAGGAATAAAAAACCCGATGACGTGACATGTTTATTATAGAAATTACTTGTCACGTTTGTCACACTCTATTTGACATTCACTAGGACTTGGGGCGAAAGAATGGTGAAACGCCTGCAGAATTGATTTTCATACAAAGCACGCCTTCGGAAAGCTGTCGTTTTTCAACATTTTAGGCATGTAAATATCATTACGAGTTATTATCGTACCTACTTATTCTAATTCTAATCGAAAAGTTTGACTCGCGATGTGAGTGAGTGAGTGAGTTACGAAAGCGAGCCAAAGTTCTCAACTTTCCACCGGCTTGTTAAATTGAGTAAATACCTACGCAGCCTGCTTAATATTTCAATTATACATTCGTTCCCTACTTCAGAAAGTTGGCTCAGGTACTTTTTCTTCTTTTAATGCTTTGCTTTGCTTTGCTTTATCTATCTACTTGGGTAAGTAGTTATGTTAGACTTACCTTAGTTTACGTTCTACCTCAATCGCGAAGTTTTCCCGATTTTATAATCCTGCCTACCCTGCAACATATTAATTAATTATTCTTCTTCTTCGAGTGGGACACCAAGTCGTCCGATGATCTGATGAACCCTGGTGTCAGAGTTTTTCAACCGCCTACTACTAGTAGCAGGGCTTTGATATGGTTGTGTAACGACCGCCCCGTCTAAATATTCATAGACAACAACCGGGACCGACGGCTTAACGTGCCCTTCCGAAGCACGGAACCATCTTGCTTTTCGGACAATCAGGTGGTTCAGCTTGCAATGTCCTAACCAGACTGGGAACAAATTCACAAAGTGATGAATATCAACTTTGTGACAGACCCCACCGGGAATTAAACCCTGAACCTTCTGCGTCACAGGCAGTCGTACTAACTACTGCGCCACATTAGCTGTTAAAACATATTAAAGTGCGTTTCATCTTTTAGTTCCTCTGGCGTCATGTTGGCAGCATTGGAAATTTGTATGTAAATATTAAGGCGGCAATAATCAATGCTGCCAACATGACGCCAGAGGAACTATAAAATGAAACGCACTATACTGTATAGGCTTGATTTTACGTGTCAGTGGTTGTCAGTGTTACCAACTGTAGGTTTGTTCTACAAATTTCCAATGCTGCCAACATGACGCCAGAGGAACTATAAAATGAAACGCACTATACTGTATAGGCTTGATTTTACGTGTCAGTGGTTGTCAGTGTTACCAACTGTAGGTTTGTTCTATTCCACCTCAATCGCGAAGTTTTCTCCATCACAAACTTATTCAATTTCCTCTTACCGCGACTCACTGTCAATACGTGGCTACTCTTAATTAACTGGATAAACTATAAGGTTTGTCTGTATAAACGGCTTTATTTGATTTTGATTGTCCCAGGATGGATTTTTCATTCGTCTATAAATAGGCAGGTAAGCGAAAGGTAAGATCACATAGATAGACAATTTACTCAAAATCTTTGAAGGACGAAATCCGGTGGATCGCGAATTTCCTAGGCCCATGGCGAACCGACGGACAATCAAATTTTACTAGTATAGTGACTAATAGTGAAACCTTAATAAGAAACTACTTACATATGCCGAATTATAAAAAAAGACATTGGACCTCCCACAGAACTCAAATCAGCTGATCGGCAAATTTGTATAGGTGGTCCAAATTTTCCTTGGGGAGTTAGTTTCCTTTCCGACCTATTTTCCTTGGGGAGTTGTTCCTTTTGTATAACCAGCCAGATCTGAGTTTTCGCTATCGGTCACTAGTAAAATTTCGACCTATACATATACTAAGCTATAACCACAACCACCAGAGAATGTAGGATGCAGCGCAGTGTGTCAGGAGCCGAGCTGTGAATAATTCACAGGACCCGCATCGCTGGAATATTCACTAACCGGACATTATGTACGAACTAGGCACGCAGCCTATGTATTATATCCTGTATTCAGGATTCGATAGATGTATATGATTTAAATTCAGAATTTCGGATTGATAAAATATGACATATTTTTAGTTGTCGTTTAGGTGTCGTTCGATTTTCCACCTTATTTTCATATGAATACGATTTATGTCAAACGGTATGACAAACGCATCCATCGATGCAGCGTTTTGAGACGTCGTTTGACATAAACCGTATTCGTACGAAGGTAGGGTGGAGAGTCGAATGAATGAGACATTTATAAACGAACGTTGCGTGTTTTTCTCACCCTCACCTATAGCTGATAATCTCGATAGGCGTATCTTTTTTCTTCTATCACATCCTATTTGATCCTATGCATTTGTCAGTTACCAGCAAGCTTTAAAATGTGTCACACACACGTATTTTTCAGCATCGACAACAACATTTTAACACATACTGACACGTTCTATTTTTAAATCGAAAGCGGATTATGCTTTCAATATAAAAGCAGTGTGATATTTTCCAATGCGAGTGGGTTTTGCCGTTACAAAGAATTGGATTTTCTGTAACAAGGAGATACGTTAGCACCCACGTACTTCCATGAAACCTACGCAATTGCATTGAAATGTTACGTTACATATAGCAATGATTGTTATTAATTTAAAATGGACGATTTGCTTTAAATCCCGACTAAGATTCCATATATCGAGAGGCTGTGGATATTACTGGAAATACCTACACAAAAACACGCAGAATAGAATTTATTTATTAGTGTGTAGGAAACATCAAATAGGTTCTAGTCTATCGGCACCATATTAACTGAAACTAGTTTTACATAGGTATACTAAACCGATAAAATATGACATACTACTAAGCTATGTTGCGTACTTAAGTATCTTCGTAACGGTTTCGTAGCACATGCTACGAGAAATTGTCAAGAATATTATTCTCTGTTCTTCTTCTCTTCGTATGGGTCAGTCGTCAAACAACCCGACAAACCCTGGAGTCAGTTTTTTTAAGTATATAGTAATAGTGAGATACTTACTTTCCTCTTCGTGTACTAAACTACCCATCACACACTAGTTCCTCTCATTCGATGGACCGTAGCGCCGGCGGGCAGAACGATAGAATAGAGGACAGCTAATAAAAGTGAGTCATGATTTTTTTATTTTCTATCTGCAGCGGGAATCTACTTAAAACCGCAAATGGGCCGCTAATAGACATACCCCTATAAACAAGAACAAATAAAAATACCTATTCTCATCGTGTAATACCTACTCCAAATCGACGAACGACCGAAAGGACCCTGAAATGCATTATTTTCGTAGCTCCTGCTACAAACAAGAAATAATTGAATCAATGATTTAGTAACATGGATACTTTTTCTCTATCCTCTTCCTCTTCGTGTACCCAAACTACACATCACACACTATAGTACCGGCATTCGAATAGGCCATATTTGATAGCTGTCAAATTCATAAGGTCTATTTTTTGTTGACATGTCTTCTAGTATGCGTTTGACAGCTGTCAAATATAGCATATTCGAACGACCGTACTGTAGTTCCTCTCATTCGATGGACCGTAGCGCCGGCGGGCAGCGAACACGAACGATAGAATAGAGGACAGCTAATAAAAGTGGAGTCATGATTTTTTTATTTTCTATCTGCAGCGGGAATCTATAACGCGCGGTTTATAGCGGACAGAGACCGCAAAGATGGCCGCTCACTCGGAAAAGGGGCGGATTTGGTAAAGAAAACAAGCAAGGAACTATACCATTATTAATTGCAAAGTTACAGTTCTTGCCTACATAAAATTTTTACCCAATGCAAATCAAAAATATTTCCGAAGAGCTGAGAAAGGTTGATCTATGTTCTTTGGGGATAGTGATTTCTTGTCAGCAGCTCATCATCTTACCCTTTTGAGCCTCCATCAAACCACATGCATATATATCTAATATTTATAGGAACCCCAACTCTTGGATACATGGCCTAATAGGTTTTCCTACAGGAAAGTTTCCTTCTGCGTTATCTAGGTGCCACAAAGATGATCACGCAGCTCTCAGTTACTGTGATCGGAGTCAAACAAAAACCATTTTACTAAAATTACGATAATTTTAATGCAATTTAGTAGCCCAGTTCCCATTTTCCACCGCCATTGTAATAAATAAGCAAGTTTCCCCCTCACTCCGTCCCTGAGATAATGTGATAAGAAATGGATAAGAGACTGCGGGGCGGGATGTAAGGCGGCCCAATTCGGGAGGTCACCAATTCCCTTCCTGTTTCCTGTCGTGACACCGCTTTTCAATTCAGCTGTCTTATCGATGACGAGCTTATTTTATTTTACGTTTTTGCGCAGTGAGCGGTAGAAAGTGTCTCCCAAGATAAAAAAAAGTTTTGTGGTCTCTTTTCATCTGTACAACTTTGTTCATTCTATCTATTCTATCTTTTCCCCTTACAGTAGTTCAATTTTATATCTCGCAACCACGTAGCTCCTAAAATTTGGAAATTGAAGCAATAATTTTTAACTTAGATAATAACGAAAGAAAGTTTAAGCTACGAAAAAAGTTATACTGTCTTTACTTTGTACAAGGGTCCAACGAGTCTTTAGTCGACCCGTTGACCCAGTCAAAGGAGAAAATGCAGATGAAAGCTAAAGCTAAATTAAGTACGGTAGGTTGTACGGTACGGTACGGTAGGTTAACTTTCAATTCGTACAATAAATCGATTCGTGTTCTTTTAAAGGATCGGAAAACTTTAAATTAAATTGGAAGGAAGCCATAGTGTCCGGTCCACTATATAAGTAGCCACAATTTTTCCTACTATCAGTGATATCTTTATCGTTTTTCGTTGCAGGTTGATTGTATAGTTACTTGCGCTATTCCTAATTTTAATATATAGGTAGTACTAAGCACGCCGCGCTAGTGTGTTTTGTGGTGGCTTTCACGACCGATTTTAAGATTTTGATATATGTACTTGACAGCCAGCCTTGGACAAACAGCCAGCCCTATATCGCCGTATGTGCGGTTTTATACAGCTCCTTTTTTGTTAAAACCAAATCGCCAAAATACCGCAATATCGTGCGGCATATATGAAAGAACAATATTATTTAATACTAAATTAATTAGTTGATAAGAATATCAAACGCACGTTATAAAAATGTAAGCATGACCAGCAGGAATGTATTCATTCATATCTCTACAATTCTAGTTCCCATGATGATTTGTGTGGTAATTTCCACTTCCCCACTAGCGTCCTGAACGCTGAACAAAATGAATTTAGAACGGCCATTGCGGTGCAGCGCCGACGCCGCAGCCTTTGTCGGTGTAATTAATGTGGACAGCAGGCACTACACTACTGAAGAGCCTAGTGGCTACCTTCCTCCTATAAGTACTAAAAGTAATATTGAGACATTTATTTAACCATTCATTGTACAGTCTCTCACGCTAACTCATGAACTACTTATTCCATTTTTGAGGTCAAGTTTTTCTTGTGATTGATACCGACAAGCCGAACAAAAACCATGTTGTACGATTTAATAAATTTTACTGCATCTAGAAAAGTAACAGTTACTCATTGCTGTAAAATATTACGGTCTGGAAAAATCGAAACCTTACATTTTGGATTGTTCATGAGTGAGCGGGAGAGGCTGTACTCAAAACTAAGGTACTTATATACAAACAATTTACGAGACAAGACAGCAATTATTTATAAAAAGAAATGTACAAATTCAAAAAGTAATTCTTTAGTCCATTTTTTCCTAGCATATTGCGCTAGTATTTGGGGCAATATTGTTGAGTTTTTAAGTACCTAGTTGAACGGAAGGGTAAAAATTCTAAAAACCCTGTCGCCTAGATGTAATTAGATCATCGCTTCGAGATGAGCATCAAGAAATTGAAATTTGGCAAGGATCAATCGGTACTCAGTGGAAGGGCAGTAGAACAGTTAGTCTAGTTGTCCGGTGTTCCGGGTTCGATCTCCGGTTGACGCTTGACATATTTTTATTCTTTTTATTCTCATTTATGAAAAAAGCTTTCCACCTAAACTGTGAATTGCCTCTTGTCTGAATTGTAGTGGAACATGGAGGTGTAGCGCCGACACCGCTTTTGTCGAAGTAATTAATGTGGACAACAGACATTACTGAAGTGCCTTGCTACTGGAAGCTTGGTGTCTACAGTACGGTCATTCGAATAGGCCATATTTGACAGCTGTCCATACTAGAAAACATGTCAACAAAGAAAAACAGACCTTATGTCACAGCACTAACATGATTTTCACAGCTGTCAAATATGGCCTATTCGATTGACGGTACTATAACATAAAATTGTTGCTTTTACTGTCGTCCGCGAATCCACCTTCCCTATTTAAGGGATCCACTTACACTGGGTTATTTTAGTATTTGTATGAAAAACCAGTATACGTTGGTCCCTTACTACGAATATTTACCAACTAGTTTTCGCTATTCGCACGTTCTACTACTCGTATTCAATCATGTAACTCAAAAATACAGCTCCAGAGCGTTGTTGTTATTAAAGCTGCTGAAAAGCTGCCACACCACATTAATTACAACTACAATGGCGGGTGTCACCACTGTTGCACCACAATGAAACGAGAAAATTGTACGTGCCGCCTTAAATAGGCACATTTAAACATTTTAAACGGTGCTTGACAAGCACTGCTTGTGGCAAGTGGAAAAACGTTTCATAAAAGTAAGCTTTTATGAACAAACGGCCACCTCATTCTCTTTACAATTAAAAACCTACATTTACAATACGGCTGTTCGAGTAGGACATATTTGATAATCAAAATTATGTATAACATAACGTCGGTGAACTTTTTAATAGACATAACTGACAAAAACTCTACAACTAAATTGATTCCTAACATCGTTGACATTCATAATATGTTGAAATTATTTTTGTCGGTCGCGTTTATTATAAAGATCAGCGATGATAGGTTCATTTTACTTTGGTGACATGTCTGCTAGTATCGGTTGAAACCTTTCAAATATGGCCTATTTGAACGGCCGTACTTTGATAATAAAAACATTTTCAACTTCAGACAAAAAGTGAGAGAATGAAACCTTGACAGCAAAAAGCAAAACGTTTCGTCACTTTTCCGTAGCACCGTAGCCGCGGGCTACGCGTTCGCTACAAGTTTGCTACGAGTAGGTACAAGTTAGGAGTGGGGCCAAACGAACCGATAAATAGGGCGAATCGGCACAATTGGTGGGAACCGGATTACTTCCCGTTCAATTGAGGTCGGTGTAGGCACCATCTCGGTTGGAAAGGCGCTTTATACACATTCTGTTGTTGCGTTATTTTTGAGCAGCGCTATCCGTTGCGTTTGAAAAATACGATTTTCCGCCTTATTTTCATACAAATACTGTTTATGTAAAACGGTTTGACAGACGCATCCATTAGCGCAAAAATATCGTACAATGCTGCGTCGATGGAAGCATTTGTCAAACAATTTGCCATACTAGTCCGAGTTCTTAATTGGCAGTTTGTATGGAGGTATGGTCCCATCTGGCAGAAATCATGAAACTTGGCATGTGTGTAGCTTACATGTGTAAGCTTCAGGAAAAAGAAGGGAAGCAAGTTGGACCCCCCCTGCTTCCCCCCTTTACCCCCCCTTTTATGTCCCAAATTTCAGTTATCTTTATTTTTCTCGGAAACGATTAAAGATAGGAGAAATTTGTCAAGGTAAGAAATATTCCTTATAAAATTGTCTACAAAATTGTTTTTGGGTCAATGTTGATAGGACTTATACTTTTCGAGTTATGCTTCTGGGAAACCCATCATTTTTTTGAAGGTGACTTCCAGCTCTAAATTAGCCATAACTACCATGTGATAGAATATTTTTCAAACTAGCTATTGGCTGTTGTTAGTTAGGTAGTCTTCAAAGGAAATCCGCAGAGACAACATTTCAATCACGCCTGTGGGGGTGGGGGGAGGGCAAAGTTTATTTTTTCCGAGCTGAACTTGAGGACTTCTGACTCCTTAAGTAAATGTGACACGAGAAATTAACTATCATTTTCGAATAAACCAAGGACGGAGTATTCATTTCTGGGACGCTTTTTGGTACATTTCATACAAAAATATAAGTATATTAAGTGAAATTGGAAAAAAATATGTTTCATTCTCATTCAAACTCTGTTTTCTTCATGACCTTGAGACATATTTATTAGATAATAACACATACTCGAAGACATACTCACCCTTATTATAAAACCATATTTTATTTTCGAAAATATTAGAAAATACCTAGCCTACGGAAGCCTAAATATTTTTACAAAGTTATGTTTGTAGCTGGAAAAATTTCAAGTTCATAGATTTTGTATGCAAAAATAAGATTACCAACCGCAAACTTATATTTCTCAATTGTCGCTAAACCATTCCAGATAGAGAAATGCCCTCATAAGGAATGTTGTTTATACTGAAGGGTAGTTTTTGTTGGAATAAATAAATTGAGGATCTGGAGTACTTGATGTTTAAGAAGACATTACAGTATCTCGAATAGTTTAGCTGGGCTGTTGATGTTCCACATCAAGTACTCCAGATCTTCAATTTCTATATATCAGCATAAACAACTCTTCAGTATAAACAACATTTCCTATGAGGGCATTTCCCTATCTGGAATGGTTTAGCGACAATTGAGAAATATACGTTTGCGGTTGGTAATCTTATTTTTGCATACAAAATCTATGAATTTGAAATTTTTCCAGCTACAAAAATAACTTTGTAAAAATATTTAGGCTTCTGTAGGCTAGGTATTTTCTAATATTTTCGAAAATAAAATATGGCCTTATAATTCGGGTGAGTATGTATTTGAGTATGTGTTATTATCTAGTAAATATGTCTCAAGGTCATGAAGAAAACAGCGTTTGAATGAGAACGAAACATATTTTTTTCTTAATTCACTTAATATTTTTATATTTTTGTATGAAATGTACCAAAGAGCGTTCCAGAAATGAATACTCCGTCTTTGATATATGCGAAAATGATACTCAATATTTCGTGTCACATTTACTTAAGGAGTCAGAAGTCCTCAAGTTCAGCTCGGAAAAAATAAACTTTGCCCTCCCCACCCCACAGGCGTAATTGAAGTGTTGTCTCTGCGGGTTTCCTTTGAAGACTACCTAACTAACAAAAGCCAATAGCAAGTTTGAAAAAATATTCTATTACATGGTAGTTATGGCTAATTCAGAGCTGGAAGTCACCTTCAAAAAAATGATGGGTTTCCCAGAAGCATAACTCGAAAAGTATAAGTCCTATCAACATCGATCCAAAAACAATTTTGTAGACAATTTTATAAGGAATATTTCTACCTTGACAAATTTCTCCTATCTTTAATCGTTTCCGAGAAAAATAAAGATAACTGAAATTTGGGACATAAAAGGGGGGGTAAAGGGGGGAAGCAGGGGGGGTCCAACTTGCTTCCCTTCTTTTCCTGAAGCTTACACATGTAAGCTACATACATGCCAAGTTTCATGATTTCTGCCAGATGGGACCATACTTCCAGCTAAGGAGCCGTACTATACACCCCTATTTGTATGAGAATCAGGCCGCAATGCGTAGAAGGTTCACTCGGCCCTTTTTCGGATTTTGTCGATTGGCACTTGTTACATAGCCAGGGTTTCTACTGTCAAAAATCGCAAAGTATAAAAATATCTAAACGTCAAAATCTGATAAAGAACGTCATATGTTTCTGAGCTTTTAAATCCAAAAATATGACATTCGTGTCAACCACCTTCTTAGTTACCTTTACTTCCAGTTAAAGTCAGTAAACATCAAAAACGTCGCTAGTGTTGAGTGAGCCATCTGTATAGGCGCCCCGTGCGCGGTTTCCCTGATTTGTGCCGCAATTGTACCAATGCAACGCAGCGCAAAAATAACGTCGAAGCCGACGTTATGTGTGTAAACCGCCAAAGGACCTTTGACGCCGTCCGCGCCAATGGGCCGATTTGTACGGGTGAATTTTGACACTTCGGTGTATTTGAGGGGAGCCCTTAGAGTATATAAGCAAGCTATAGAGTGTGCATATCGGCCCGCGCCGTACTGTCAAAGCGTAAGCAGTTGCTCCCTTGATATAAACATCAAATGTAAGTATGAGAAGTCATAGAGGTTCAATAGTGCTGTTACTGACATTTTGCTACTGACAGACAGAGAGAGTGCGCCCAGAGTACTGCCGACAGTTCTAACTTTTTAGGCGCACTCTATAGCTTGCTTATATTACTCTAAGGGGGAACCCAACTCTTTTCGCTCTTTGATCACCCGCGCGCCCTCTCCCTAATTTGTGTTTCGATTAAACGATTTAAACTAAGTTGAATTTGAATTGCTGTGATAATGTTTGTTTTACAACATGTTTTGGTTTACACAATTCAATGAAACGGCGATGTCGACGATGTCTGCCATATGATATGCGGCATTTATACGCGATTTTATAATACAAATACAAATACAAATACAAAATTCTTTATTCAATATAGAATATAAAATATTACTTATTGATAGTCAATATTACACAGAAATGGATTAGTCATTGTAAAAAGGAGAAATTTGCAAGGCACAATTTTCTCCTTTTTATAACAATTTTTTATTCCTATTATAAACGCGGCTCGGGCGGGATAAAAAAATAAAAATAAAGGCACTGCCTCGGGGCTGGCCAGGCTAACAACATATAATATTTCTAGATAATTTTTGTCAAATAGGTAGTTGCTCTTGATATAGGCCGTTACCCCAAAATAATGCGGTTAGTAAAAGATCGAAGTAAGTTCAGAACTAAGACAAAATAAAATAATATTTACCACCCGATCCTCGTTTTCTCTTCTCATTTTCCTACAAAATTATAGCAAAGTCACCGTCAAAATAGTTTATTTATACAAAGTGAGCCGTCTGCATCAGCCGCGCGCGATTATCAATCAACACATAGTATAAACTGCCGTGTGGTGCCGGCAGAGCCCGAGGGGACATGAATGAGTAAAAGTCAAATTGTACTTGAGTCAAAATGCCACAACGTCAAAATGTGCATTAGAACTAGGGTCAAAATGTTCTCACGACTAATTGATCCAACGACAGAATACGACAACGTCAAAATGTGCAAAAGACACCCTGTAATGTTACACTCTGGAAACACTCTCTTCATCGCTTTATGTTGGGCCCGTTCATAGTCACACTTATAGTGTTTGATAGTAATGTTTAGTTCGTCTCGAAGAAAAGTAAATAGGCGCTCATAAGTCTCTGTAGTCTTGTTAGGGAGTAATGCATAGATTACTGGCACAATATTAGTTTCGTCTGATGTACTAAAGTAATCCATATGCATTGTGAATAGCTGTTCGAATGGACTTGGTGTCACCATAAATGTACCGTCTCCAAATAGAACTTGGTCACCTGAATATTTTTCCAATATTTTCAATCCTAGTTTTGTGCCAAAAACCAAAATCTTTTCATCGGTACCGTCTTCCCATAGTAAAAAATTTACTTTTAATATTTCAGGTAGAATTATTTCTTCCAACGTTTTGAATGCCGTTTTATTGACCCCTAAAAATTGTTTTCTGGTTCGTTCTAATGTTCTTCGTTTCATGTTAAAAGTTGGTTTGGTGTCAGAACAGTCCGAATCACTTGAGTCTATTCCTTCATTTTCAAAACAGTCTTCAAAGATTTCTTTTAACGGGGCATAACTTGTGCACACTTGTTCTTTGCACTTTTCAAGGGCCAGATGATTTTTGTTATCCGATTCTGACGCTAAACACGTGTGTTCCCCTTCGCGAAGTACTTCAATTTCTTCAGGATCTAAAGTAAGCGATGCTGCACAGGACTCACGTTTGACGCATTGCCACAAAGATGACCCATTTTTGTTGTGGCGTTTCCAATTGAATCTATGCAATCCGTAACACAGAGATCTTTTTCCTTTCTGGTTTTTTGTAAAAATCAATATTTTTTCTTCCATATTGACCTCTTAAAATTTGCAATTAAATTACACATAGAAGCAAAGCATAAAAGTCAATTGATCCGTTTTCAATTGTTTTTCATCCATGACACAATGTGTCATATGCTGCCAAGTGATATAAAAAGAAGACTACAAGCATTTTTTATCAAGGAAGAGTTTTTATTACAAAAATCCGCCGATTGTCAATATTGCACATTTTGTCGCAATGTACATTGTGGCCTCAGTACTTTTTACGCCTTACACATTTAGACAGGTTGACAATTTATCATTTGTTCTTTTTTGAACTTTTTATCCATTGCACATTTTGACGTTGTGGCATTTTGACTCAAGTACAATTTGACTTTTACTCATTCATGTCCCCTGGCGCGGCAAGTAGAATAGCACCACCCCCTCTCTTCCCGTGGGGGTCGTAAGAGGCGACCGAGGGATAAACCCGACCCAAACAGCCAGGGCCAACCGTATGGTGGCGGTTAATCCACCACAAAAGCATTCCCAAGGAGGGTAGACTTCTGGTAGGCAGCCGGTCGTGAAATTAAGCCAAATCCTTTGTAACACGATTTTGTGTTCAACAAAACGTGTTGCGCCGAACCCAAGTAATTGGGATAAGGGCAGGAAGATGATGACATAGTATAAACTCGCTTTTTACGTCTGTTTGTCCGTTGTGAAGTTAGCAAATAGTTTTCCAGTCCCAGCAAATACCTAAGGTCCCAATAAAATTAGACCTGTGAAGCTTGATTCACGTATCTAAATCAAGTAGGTATATTATGATAAAATAACAGACAGTAATAAAATTGTGCCAACCATTACTTTCCATTTCCCCACAAAAATATAGCAAAGTTTCAAAATAGTTTATTTATATAAAGTGAGCCGTCTGGATCAGCCGCGACGATGAAATTTATTGTAATTTTTCACTTTGCTGCATTATAAATTGGGCTTTTTCCCCTCGCTTTATTAAATACGTTTTAATTTTTCAATAATATCTAAAATAACTCTTTACGTAAATAAAAAATCGTACTATTTGTGAACTACTTTAAACAGAAATAAGATAAAATAATGTTATTATGTTGGGTCTTCTCATTTTCCTACAAAAATGTAGCAAAGTCACCGTCAAAATAGTTTATTTATACAAAGTGAGCCGTCTGCATCGGCTGCGACGATTCATCACCGGCCGCGGCCATTTTTCACACTCCTGCATTATAAATTGGGCTTTTTCCCTCGCTTTATTAAATTCGTATTAATTTTTCAAATATCTCTCGGCCGGGTTGATAAAGCGAGAACTGATAGCCTTTCGATATAGATTTTTTCTTTTTCTATTGGCAAGCGGTCGCGTATAGGCTGGAATAATTTATATTTGTTAAAGTATTTGCTTTGCGCTGAAAGTATATTTTATTTCAGAATAGGCGCTTTGTTTGCCTATCTATTATGCGCCCTGAGCGCCGTTTCTATAATTTGTGCTATAATCCCTTTTTAATATTTTGACGATTATTCAAAATTATTGTGACCACTTAATATTTTAAAGAGTTTTACGCTTACTTATATCGTAACTTGTTATTGTGATGTGATGAACACTGATCATCTAAGTATTTATTGACTATTTGCTTACCCATCTAGTTGTGAAATAATATTGCGTCGTAAGCCTTCTGCTTACGTTACGGAAAATAAATGACGAAAAATTAAAAGTAAACAGAAACAAGCAGAATTATTAAAAACAGAACCCGTGTACGTTTTTTTGCATTTATGAAATTTTAATAAATCCAGTGTCACTTGCGCTTCTAAGATGAATCTAACGACACCTCAAGATCCATTTAAGCCGTTTAGCTTACAGCCCGTGAAAAGAATATACTTGTCCACTTACATACATACTCTCGAAAAACATAAACCTGCTTCTGAGGCAGTCGGGTAAAATGCCGGAAAATGCTGCCACATCATTCTGCAGCCAATTTCGCGATTTAATTTCTCGTTTCCCCCAGAGGGCAGTAGTGGGCAGTGTGAAAACGGAACCGGAAGTAAGCCAGTGAGGACGGTCGCGTCACTTCCGGCGAACTTGATAAATTGAGACCCGATTGAGTAGGTACAATGGACAGCAGCTCGAGGTGTCTATACAAGGGATATATACATACATGTATGCCTTGCGGGTTAGACTTGAGCACAAACGGCTGTAAAAACGGCCATTTATTTACATCATGTCTGACAAAAGATTGAGAGAGTCATTCAAGGGATTCCTTAATATTATTCTGTTTTTCATTGTCTCGCGACGTGAAGATGCAATGTTATTTAATTTTGTGCACAATTTGAACTCCAAACACTACTGCCATACCATATCATAAGCAGAAAGGCGAGAATCACAAGCAACATCCGTTTGTGCGTCTTTCATTCGATTCTCCAACCTACCTTCATACGAATACGATTTATGTTAAACGGTTTGACAGACGCAACCGTCGACCCAGCGAATGCCGTTTGACATAAACCGTTTTCGTATGTAAATAAGGTGGGAAATCGAACAAACGCACGAATGGACGTTACCGTGTGTTTCACGCCTGTCAAAATGTTTAGAGTCGAAGAAAAAGTTTTAGCAAATCCAGGTCAAAATGGGATACGTAAACTTCATCGTGTAAAGGTTGTCAAATAATCTGCATCAAGTACGTCTGTCATTCATTAATTCATTATCATTAAAACCAAGTTGAAACACAAACAGTTAAATTAAGAGTTTCGTTTTATTTTATTTGTTTAACTCACTCAAAGATTTATTCCGAGCTACTTTGTAGCAAGGGAAATACAGAAGTGGTCGCTTAGTTCCATTCCGTCAAAGTTGATAAATTAAGAGGGCTCAAGTTTCAACGTTTTATCAATGGGACAGAGATTTTGTACCTTTTAAAATGGCTGTATTTATCAAAAGAATACGCATTTGGTCATTTTGTGATGAAATGCTTTCTGAAATACGTGCAGAGATTTCCAACTAATTTACTTTGATGCTTTGATGTTTTAATTAGTGAAGCATAAATTTCAATACATCGTATAGAGTACACGAATGACGATATTTACGTACATTGAGGTACATATTTATGGTTCAGTAAATAAGTATACATAACTATGTGTAATTAATACATACCTACCTATGAGTACATTATCTAAAAGTTGATAATACTTTGTACGAGTCGATCCAACATTGCTTGTGATGTATCTACAAAATTTAGTCCAAGGGGAAATTTTTAATCTCTTCGTTTAGTTCTTAGAATCTGGCGCTGATGGCGAATTATGGAAATGTAGGGGTAGTAATTCCCTTAAGTAGGGGTAGGGGTAATAATTTTTCATTAGATAATACTTTTTATTTTTATTAAGTTTTTAACTAATGAAAAACAAACCAAAATTCATAAAACCGTTAGTTTTCCGTACCTTATAAAGAGGATACGAGTAGGTATACGCCAAATCTATAATTCATGTCCCGAGTGCAAAGAAATACTCCCGTGCAACTTTACGTGGAAGTTTGATCTAAGTAAATATACTTACTTACCTATGTTGTTTTTTGTTACAGGTGATCTGCGGGGTCAAGGGACGGCGCCCAACCACACATGCTGACGATATGGCAAATATCTCTTTTTACACTAATTATCATTTCTAGTCGCGTGGTTCTAAATTAGTTTAGAATAGCATCACCCCATTGGTAGGGGTCGTATTAGGCCAGCGAGTATGGTGCTTTACACACAAAAAGTCCATTTCGACGTTATTTTTGCGCTGTTTAACGCATGTGTTGGGACAATATAAATTTCGACTTTATTCTCATACAAATATGGTTTATGTCAAATTGTTTGATATAATGCTTCCGTCGACGCAGCGTTGTGCGATATTCTTCGCTAACGGGTGCGTCTGTCAAACCGTTTCACATAAATCGTATTTGTAAACAAATAAGGTGGAAAATCTTGTATTTCATACGCAAAGAATAACGCTGCGCAAAAATAACGCATAAACTGACGTTATGTGTGTAATGCGCCTTAGAATAGCATCACCCTATTGGTAGGTGTCGTAAGAGGCGAGTGAGTAAAATAGCCTTATTACAACTGTTCTAAAAAGATGACTGCCGCATTATTAATGACAAATTCTAAAATGTCTCTCAAATTTATTCAAACGTAGGTATAACGACTTTTTTTAGAACCAATAACACTCTGCTGACCCCATAAGGGACGTAGGAGTGATTCCTGTGTGTTAATAAGTTAATGTATTTCCTAATTAATAGCTTTGCGACCGATACTTTACCCTACCTACAATATCATTATCTGCTAACCGTAAGCGGGAACGAACCGAAGAACGAACCCTACATTTTCTTCCATTTTCCTGATGGCATCGCCATCTATCGGAAAACGCTTCTACTAGGCAGTAACAAATGGGGCACACTAGGCTGTAACTAAAAGCGCCCCCTGAAACGGACGTTGATTTAGAGCTACTACGTAGTTTATGCCCCGCATGAGAGATGGCGCTGCAATAAATTCTCTTAAATAAGTAGGTTGGGCGGTAAAAAGTTTTCATGCAAAGGCAATAAAGTGTAATTTATGTTTTTACAGGATACAGTATGGCCGCGGCACATTGGCTCAACTCGCTCGGATGCCTGCTATCTCTACTATGCCTCTTCGTAACTACTCTTCAACACACAAGCGGTAAGTACCTTAAAATTATAACTGGCCACATACAAAAGGAAAATCTTTCAGGAAACCTTTAACGCTTTTAAAAATAAATTGTGACAGTTTACTTTTTAATTTTCCCGTGTACAAGGATGTAATTTTCGGCAACCTCAAGCGACATTATTCTGTAAAGTAGGCCGTTCA
Organism: Phthorimaea operculella; assembly: GCA_024500475.1. Classification (NCBI taxonomy): domain Eukaryota; kingdom Metazoa; phylum Arthropoda; class Insecta; order Lepidoptera; family Gelechiidae; genus Phthorimaea; species Phthorimaea operculella. The sequence goes on along the minus strand of JANFCV010000180.1, from coordinate 645,468 downwards.
CTCATTTAAATTATTTCCCGGGCGTTAAAAGCACCTCCCACTTTCCTTGGGAGATGCATTGAGGTGTTTTTAATGGCAGCTTTTAGGGAGGGTCGCAATAATTATCTAGAGGAGACTTAGTACGCTAAATACCTTCTGTGTTTTGATGAGGATGAAATATTAAGTGGTTTTTCATACAGTAGGTAAATACGAGTTTCTAGTATCTAGACTATCTAAAACTTGTACTCGAGTTCTGCTGATAGACCTATGCTATCTTACAATTAATTACGTAATCTAAAAGGACGTTCTTATACAGAGAGTAACAAAAAGGGTATAAGAGGTCCAAATTATTTTTTCGTATTTCGACACATGTTCCATGGGAAAAGTTGTTTAGTTTCATGAGAACCTTGACCTGCTTTCGGCTTGTTATACCCTTTTTAATGATCTAAGTAAGTATTTAAGTGCCCAACCGCGTCAAAGTCGCAAAATTTCATATTCCTTGAATGTGGCATCAAAGATTGACCATGCCACATGTCATATTTATATGCCATCAATCATAATACAACTTATAAATGCCGGAGTCTCTTGTGTAGGTACAGACGAAAATTACGGAAGGGGCTTTTAAAAATATCACAAAGTATTTATAGGTTATGTACCCCTAAATTATCCTTCACTAATATCATATTAGAATTTCCCGCTTTGATGGTTGAATTTCCAATAAATACCACACCTCAGCAGTGATGGATAGCTCGATAGCTTTCATTAGCGATGTGATTGTAAAGTATGATGGATGGGAAACAGATTTGTAAGTGAAAATGGATCGGCGGCGGTAAGTGTCCACATCAGTGGCATTGGTATATTATGTAGGTACTAGAGATATTAATGTGGGGCGATTCCTATACATAGTATAGCTACCTATTTCTAAACTTTATTGGACTGACGTCTGTAAAGGAGACAAAATACAGAATCAACATCTCAATGGGAAGTTTCGTGTTTATATGTAGGTATAATATTATCGCAAAATAATAAACATATTTTATAAAATATCAGATTGCCATGTAAAAACCGATTCGCCGCTTTACCACAATAGATGGAGCTCTGCTGTGGGTGGAATACTGTAGTAACATCAGATTTGGCCTGCAACGCTACCCTACTATCTTTAGAAAGAGATTGCTCAAAACACTGCATATGTCTGACAGAAAATTTCATGAATTTGAAATTATATGATAGCAAGTGATCAAATACGAAGGTTGTATTGAGTTAATTTTAATAAAACCTACTGAAATCTGGGTACCATCAAAGTAGCCATTAAAAGCTTTTATATTGGTACATAATTTGCCTTTTCTAGAGATTTTTTACATTTAGTAGTGTTCCTCTAGGCATAAACATTAAACGAGGTAAAGCAAGCTCTCATTTATTTCCAGTGAATAAACGTGCATTTTCCATAAACTCCCATGTTCTGCATAATCCACAGTACGGGAACATGAATTACTTACAAAGATTGCGACCACAGAATCCTCTATGGGACCTTCCATCATGACATGCATATAGCCATCTCTTTCACACTAATAGGATCCTGCCGCCATGGAATATACCATCCTTTTCTCACGAAGGACGATCAATAAGTCCTGAGATTATTACATAAATTGGAAGAAAGATGTCTGACGACGAAATTCTTGTAATAATGTTTTATGGTTCATTTCTTGGGGTCGACCAAATTTTCTTAGAGATGTTTTCATGTAATAGCCATGCATGACGCATCAAGTTTTTTTGCCAGCTTTTGCCCTCACAGAGCCTTATTAGCAATGTTTTATTTACCATTTACCTAAAAAGAAACGTAGTTTTTCATATGTTTAGCATTATATGTGGGTTTACAATTTGGTGCCGTGACCAGGATTGGGAAACCTGCTTTTTGGTGTGTCAACTTGGTTGCTCATTGTACCCAAGTCCTAGAGTTTGAAATATTCTATAAATGACCATCTTATGCCGCCGCCTGGAAGTAATTTTTATTCCCATAACTGCAAAATCATTTAACAAAAATAAAAAATCTCTCTCATTAATTTCACAGACCGATCTTTGTAATGGAAATGGCCGACATCCAGACCTATTATTTTCCTGTCCTGTTTTTATTTTTGTTGGAATTTTCTTATTGTTTTTATTTATTTTTGTGTCGCCCTCATTACTATAATTAGAAGCTTGATCACGTTTCTGCGACCATTAGTAGGATGAATTATTTATTCGAGTGCTTCTCAGCTGCTCTAGTTTACGGGGAATGTAATGATTTTTGTGATTTCTCGTTGGAAACATGTTAATAAAGGTCAATGTATAAGTAGGGATGGCTGAAACATAGTAAATCATTGAAATAGGTATTTTGTTTTGGTAGATTTTCCATGGCTTTCTTATTTTTACTTCAACAATCATAGGACGTCTAGGTGACGTAGAAATACAAATTTTGCGGCGCAGATTTGCAACAAATAATTTTTTTTTCCTCTTATCGTAATCGTAGAAAAAACTATGTGGCAAAAGTATGTTAGTCAAAATACATGGCGCCGTGCACGCAATAAGTAGATATACTGGTTTTCATACAAATACTACGAAAGACCTGTATCCCTTAAAGTTAATCCCGATCGTTACGTCATACAAACTAAAATCTGAACTTCAACCGAGTTACACATGAGCTAAACAACAATTTTATCAAAAAATCTTTATGTGAGATGAGGAAGGCACACGTAAATATGTCGCAAAACTGCTTGACGTAAAAAAATATCAAGTATTTTCTCCATAAAAAAATTAAACGTGTTTATTGCAGCAGTAGCTCCATCTATGTTCATTAAGTGGCGACACGGTTTTTACAGAGAAAACTGATGGTTAAAAAATTATTTGTTTTATTTTGCGAAAATGTTATAAAAGCACGGGACTTCCCATCAAGTTTTTTAATCATAATTTTGTCTCATTTAAAGACGTAACTCCATTTAAATTTTGTATGGAAAACGATCCACCTTAAATTGATAGATGGATTTGCAGGCGATAGTACTTACGGGACCCCTTAAAAATACATTTTCACTGAAGTTATGCACTGCATACATTTCTCACGTGGATATTCCAAACGATATTGCGATTCACATCGCGCCTTTGCAGATGTATAGTGTATACTGATGTATACCGTTTGAATGCGACTATGAATTCCTATACTTCCCTCTCACCCTTCAACTCTCAACCTTATCACTACGGTGATTTGAGTATCCAAGTTGAATTTTGTTGCTAGAAGAAATACCTATATCCTCAAATACTTTTAGGTATTGAAGATTTAGCTTAGGTAAGATATTCGCCTTTCGCCAAATAGGTGAAGACAAGTTTTGAGACAAAAAAAATACTACGTAGGTATATAAATATAATTTGATCGCAGTCTGCTAGCAGATGAAAGGTTTTATGTAGGTATAGTATATTGTTATTTTTCGTATATATTATTAAAGTATTGTGTTACTTTTTTTTACCTGCTTTTATATTTTTTACCCGCTTTAACTCTCTCAGTTTACCTTTAGTTTGGCCCAAAAAAAAAGTCCGTGGCTGCCGCAAATTTATGCGGTGTCATGCATGTCCCACAAGTAGTTTTCGGTCCATCCGCTATCACAGTGTTAAGTCATGCATGACCAGCCTAAGCTGGTCGCGTATTATCTAAGAAATGCAACCATTGTAATTTGGCCTCCCGCTTAGGCTGGTCATGACACTATGATAGTGGATGGACCTTACTTATATATCATTTAAGAAACCAAATTGTTTTGCCATTTTGAACATTATGTGTAGAACTTGGAAAATACAAGCCTACATAACTCATGGGGTATTGTTAGCAAACTATTGTTATGTTTACCTAGTTTTCAACGCATAAATAAAATAGTCGGGACTATTGTTGTATTTAGTTTTGGACGCATAAAATAGTCGTGTCTCGTGGTAGAGTCAGTTGTACTGTAGATGACGGCTCTTTTCATTTCACTGTATTATTTCCCCATTTAGCCGCGTGATATTATTTATTCAACGACTGTTAATGTAGTGTAACAACGAATTTTAGCAGTAAAAAAACTGTAGATGAATGTGCAGGAACGACGTTGGTGGTGGTAGTAAATGTCTCGACGTTTACTTAGTTATTAATGCACATTTATTGATAATATAATACACCTTATATACTAACTAACCTAACTAAAAGAATGACGCAAATCACGTAGGAAATTGTGATATGATTAAATTCCCTACGTGAATATATGCTAGCTTGTAGCTTCCGCTACATTACACCCCCCTTTGAGAAAAAAAATAACATGAAATATTATGGACATTATAAAAATACATGACAGTTACAAATGTTACAATGATATCTAAAAATAGCAAACAATGAGTATTATGACTCGATAAAGTTTTGAACGTTGATGAACGTGCTGAAACCGCTGCTGATTCCACTAGTTGCCGACTGCCGTCTTCGTTGGAATGTGCTGACCGGGCAGATTGCTGTAACTCTGTGTTTCGCCGACTTGCATTTCTCGCTTGTTGACTTGTTGTAGTGACATTGACCTTCTTCAATCATGTGATATCTCTTGTTATCGTTGCCTTGTGTCGCGTTGCTTCAAATTATTTCAAACAAAACTGAGGGAAAGTTGCATCCTCGTAGTTTCTTGTTGCTCCAGTCCTGGGTCATGGACGAGCGTAAATTACTCAAGCTCCTGATCGGGCGAGTTTAGTTTCAACTGACTGGCCGCCTTTTGCTGTAGCTCAGCAGGTACGTAAAAATTACGACCGACTACGCAAATCCGTATATGGATGGGGCACTGTGTCAGGAAAGTGCAGTGCGCGTGCGACGATAAACATTTTCATGACATCTTGCGACGATTATGTAGGTGCCGTAGATATTCCTTATTCCATTTCTTCTAGGCTTGAAGTGTGTGCAGTGATGCGACTGGTAGTACATATGCATTTATTTAGTCGGGCTGCGCTGCGGTGCGGCATGTTACGGTGAGGCGCGATATTTTGCCGTGCGATGCGCGCGATGCGGTACGCAAATTGCGACGCGGTGCGGCGGCGTTGCAGCGTAGTTGGCGTTTTGCGGTTTCTGTAACTGCGTGCGGCGTCCTGTAGGTAGGCGATGATCTTCCTTGTTACTTCTCGGGAGGGTGGATGGATTCCTGTCTGAAGTGGTGCATAGGAGCTACGTCGGGAGATGTGATAAAATCAGACAGGGCTTGGCGTCGTGTGGGGTCGTGGTGTGAGCAGATGTTCGTGAAGTCTTGCGGTGCGATGTCATCGTGAAGTCCAATGCGGCAGGCAGTCTGGCTGGAGCGGGCGAACTCTGACAGCCGAGCCGATGCTGTCTCCAGGTCCTCGGTGCGTCGGGAGTTATGGAGAAACGAGCAGTTGCCGCTGAAGTGGGACCACGAAGCGGGCAGGTTTATTCCATGGTCTTGACGATGGGACTTGCGATGTATAACCGTAGACGTAGTTAGCTGCTCACGAAGCTGTGATTCTTGACTCCAGATGGTTCGGTGGACAGCGCTCCAACGCGGCCGTCGCTGAAGGCTGCCATGCTCAGTGTCGGTGGTCACCAGATGTACAGGCACGACGTTGGTGGTGGTAGTAAATGTCTCGACGTTTACTTAGTTATTAATGCACATTTATTGATAATATAATACACCTTATATACTAACTAACCTAACTAAAAGAATGACGCAAATCACGTAGGAAATTGCGATATGATTAAATTCCCTACGTGAATATATGCTAGCTTGTAGCTTCCGCTACAATGAACACATTAATAAGTGTGTATTTGACGTGAAATGTGTGTGTCTGTGTTTTCTTTTTCTTATTAATACAGGAAACACACACATCGCATTATTTGACGACAGTCAGTGACGAACCGCAATAAAAGCTAGGGAGTAACAGAAATAAAAGGGTATAACAAGTCGAAAGGAGGTCAAGGTACTCATGAAACTGAACAAATTTCCCCATGGAACATGAGACGAAATATGAAGAAAAATTTGGACCTCCCATACAAAATCTCCGATCAGCTGATTGATTTAATATGGGAGGTGAATTTTTGTTTCATATTTCGACCCATGTTCCATGGGGAAAGTTGTTCAGTTTCATGAGTACCTTGACCTCCTTTCGGCTTCTTATACCCTTTCTGTAACTGCCTATTACCAAACAAATCTTGTATCTTCTTAGGACGATGGCTGATCGAAACGTCTACAATTTTGCCATCGTACTACGACATGTCAATTTAATCTAGTGGTCAATACAAAATTACGCGATGGAATATATGCAGATATGTCTCAGGTTAAAAAAGCACGGTAACTTTAAAACAGCACGCGTACTTAAGGCGATACATTTATATTACGCTCAGTTTGTACCTCATCTAAATACAGTACGCAGATAATATCATAAGTCACTTAAACATCCTACACTTAAGTATATTACAGCTCTAATATGCGTAATTACCGGCCCACGCCCGTCAGACACTTACATAATACCGTCTGGAATATTCTTTACTCGGCTAAAAGGCTTTAAGGTAGGTATTGACGCGTAACTAGCGCCTCATTACGAAAAAAAACTTTGATCTTTTGGCTATTAGCATCTCCTTCGCATCAGGGTCGAAATTAATTTTAGATCGTGCTACAATCGCTGTGCTAGTGGCCGATAGCGAAAACTCAGAACCGGCTGATGATAAGAAAAAAACCTTCCCCAAGGAACATAGTTCGAAATATGTACAAGTCGGACCTTCCATTGAAAATTCCCAATGAGCTGATTTCAGTTACTACGGGAGGCCCAAATTTTTTCCATATTTCAATCTATGTTCCTTTCAGAAATTTGTTCTACATCATCAGCCGGTTTTGAGATTTCGCTATCGGTCACTAGTAAAATTTCACCTTTTGTAATTGCCAATTACACTTAAAGCAAAGTTCAAGATCTTAAATTTTGAGACAATGTGAAAAATGAGTGTAAAAGACATTCTGATCTATCTGCATATAGAAGACTTTTTTATTCGTGAAGTGGCGCTAGTTTTGCGGCGCTGTCCCCTAACCCCAAAGCCGTAAAGGCGGCAGGCACTTATGACAGTAGCACCTTTAATTAACATTGATGGCGTTTACGTGCGTATGTTTGTTTTATGTTCAACCTATTCTTGTTGTCAAAACACATTGCGTATGGTGCGTTTGGAATATGACATCAGAGAATTTTCGCACGATTTTGTCATACTTCGAAACACCCTGAGTTGTGGACTATTCTTAACCGCTGGTACACTGAAAAATACTGATCTTTGATAGATACGAATTACTAAAAATAAATTACCTATATCCAAATTAAATTAGGTACATCTATTTGCGAATAAGCGATAGTTAACCCGTACCTCCCGCAAAACCGGGTGGTGTTTTTCCGGATCCAATACAATGCAATAAAAACTTGTTGTAAATCCAAACGATGTATCAAAATCCAATACAAATCGGCGCTGGTGAAACGTATTACCCTGATTAGCAATATTGTTAACTCTTTCTAAAATGAACCGCCTGTAAAAGCTTAAAGATGATTCTAAAACTAGAATTGTCATTGACTAGTTTACCTGCCAGTGTCTTAATTGAAGCGTCTGTAGTTAATGTGGCGGACACAAGTAATGGCTTCCACTCGGTCACAGGGCGCTGGTGAAACCTGCCACCCTGATTGCAAAGTGACTTGGTAAAGCAACTAGTACCCTGCGCCCTAGAGCCTCCAGGCCTCTGCCGGACGGACGGGAAACGCCCTGACGGCCTAACTCTCGTCCCCTGGGACAAGGGGCGAAGCCTGCTCTGGGACGCCACTTGCGTAAGTACGTTTGCGGTATCACACTTGGCGAAGACAATGCGTGCGGCGGGATCTGCCGCTGAAACCGCAGCTGGACAGAAACACCTTAAATACGCAGAGCTCAAACGGCAGTACCTTTTTGTCCCTTTTGCGGTCGAAACCGGGGGACCATGGGGCAAGGAGGCCAAAATCTTCATCCGGGAGCTAGGCCGACGCTTGCGGGAGCGTGGATGCGATCCCCGCTCCGGAGCGTACCTGGTACAGCACATCTCGCTCGCCATCCAACGCGGTAACGCCGCGGGCGTGATGGGCACCTTCGAACCAGGTATGCTTCGGGGTGGACTTTTCGATTAGTTAGGTTTTAAGTTTAGATTTTAACGAACGATTTTTAGTTACTTAGTTTAGCATTGTAACGATCTTTAGTTCTAGTAGACAATAAAATATCTTTGTCTAATAAAATATGCCCACTAGTAGCTTTAATGTCACCTTAGAAATATAGCTGTCTTTCTAACATGAATTGCCTGTAAAAGCTCAAAGATGGTTTTAAAATAAGAACTGCCATTAACTAGTGTGTGCGTAATCCCAGCAAGAAAGTATCTCCTACAGATAATTGAGTATGAGTAGCAATTAGTGCATAGTCTTCTGTAAATGTGCGTGAAATAAAAAATTAGTGCGTGTTGTAGTTTTTGAGAAAAACGGAAAAAACTGATCCTGCTGGGGTAACGTTTTTCCAGCAGGAAGATTCTAAACTAAAGCCTGAGAGAGAAGTTTTGTATATCACCAGATAGCTTATATTTGTGCATATTTGTGCGCCAATAATCAAATTTGTGCCTCTTACGGTTTTAGAGATATTTGATTTCCTGCTGGGGTAACGTTTTGAAGAAACTCGTATCTCGGAAACCATCAAATGTGCAGCTGTGGGATAAACATATTTGAATAGCTCTTAATTTGTGCGAATTTGTGAAAAAATAATATTACCAAAAATATGTACCGCTTTGAAGTAATCGTGCATTATTGATATATAAAAGAAATCCTTATAATTAAACTAGAAAGCGTTAATGCTCACTAAAAACGGTGTAAGGCGTTTCTTCTTATTCATATCAAGTATTATAAAAGTTTCAAGAATGTACATGTACGCGTTTTTGAAAAATCAGACTTGGTTTAAACCTTAAACTTTAATCTAAAAATGTCATAACTTTGAATTCAAATTACAAGAAACCAAGTCAAGCTAGGATTTGTGGGAATAAATTAATAATTAGTGCCTGTTCAGACATATATGTCCTGAAAATTTCAGCTCCAAATGCCTTGTATTGTAAAAGATACAAATAAAACACTAAACCTAGGGCTACATAACCGGTTACCCGACCAAATTAGAATGGTCACAAAAAAGCGACGGTTTCATACAAAGGCATGACCTTCTTAACTCGACTTATAAACAAGTATAGGTTTATTGCGTCTAAGTACACTGAAGTACAAAAGTGGTTAGTAGAATTGTTGAGTAAAATATTATTTTCAAATAAATTAATGTAATTTAATTAAAAGATTGATAAGTAAATTTAGCAAGGTTTCTCTTGTCTCTGCCTGTTTTCTCGCACAGCTTTGTCTCGCGCACAGAGTGAGACAGATAGTGTTCGCACGGCAGTAGTGTGACAGGAATAGAGACGAGGGTATGTTTAGTTCGGTTATCGCCGTTACCGCTATGAAAATAAAACAGTTGCATTAGTTCCAGTTCACTTTTTTGCCGCGCGACAGTCGGGAATCCCTTTCACTCTCTTCGGATAGAGAGAGATGTCCGATTATCGCCCGGCCAGATAGCGCGCGACATAAAAAGTCACATGTGTGATCGGGACCTTACAAGTGGCGGGAGTCACGGTTGTCGCTTTTTGATAGAAGTAGTCGCGACGATTTGTCTGGCCTAGTAGTGGCTGATGATTACTGCGGTCTATTTGGCCAGATGGGTGGAAGATTGCCGGTTCTGTTTTTGGTTGGCTTGTCTGATTGGAATTATAATTACATGTAAAATAAACTAAGTTGTTTTGTTTGTTTAAATTTACACTCCATAATGACATGCCGTGTAGTGCCGGCAGAGTATGTCGTGTGGTGCCGGCAGAGTATGCCGTGTGGTGCCGGCAGAGTATGCCGTGTGGTGCCGGCAGAGTAGAATAGCACCACCCCCTCTCTTCCCGTGGGGGTCGTAAGAGGCGACCGAGGGATAAACCCGACCCAAACAGCCAGGGCCAACCGTATGGTGGCGGTTAATCCACCACAAAAGCATTCCCAAGGAGGGTTGACGTCTGGTAGGCGGCCGGTCGTAAATTTCAGCAAAATCCTTTTGCAACTCGATTTCGTGTTCAACGAAACGTGTTGCGCCGACCCCAAGTAATTGGGATAAGGGCAGGAAGATGATGAATGACAAAGCACATTCTAGAATAAACAAACAATCCCATAAAACATTTTAATTTTTTTACGCATACTTCACAACACAACCAAACTTTTTTATTAGTTTGAAAATTCCAACCTTCATCTACGCACAAGATGCAAACAAGATGATAGGTATGTCGCATCAACAAGCGTTAATCTATGAATTTGCCCTTTTTTTATCTCTGTTACACTTAGAGCGGTTTCGCACTACGTCCGACCCGAACCCGTGAAATATGTCCGTCTCTGTCCATCCGATATCGGTTGGCGGAGACAGACATATTTCACGGGTTTCTCGGATTCATTGTGGTAGCTGCCTACACCTGTCTCGGTTGCATTGCACCGCATCGCAGATAAAGGTTTCCCAACATAGAATCATGTGTCAGGCGTGCGATAATTTAGCGTCCTTTAAACGGATGTCAAAATGCAAAGCAAGGGATGTTACGTGTGTTTCTCTCGCCTAAAACTCGATAGGTAAGTATAAAGTATAATTAATACCAGGGACCCGCTAAGCGCTTTATCGACGAAGCGCTTAATTTTTAAACCCCATGATTCAACACTCCCAGTTAAACGACTTACCACTTCAACTGATAACCCATTCATTTGCTTTAAGTTTATCGAAAGGGTAACCCTTTGCTAAAACCCTTTAAAAGCGCTTCATAGGGGTTTCGTGCGCACGCACTACAATGAAATCATTCGCAAGTTGAGCAAAATGCGGCTTCGCGGCAACTTCGAGCTTTGACGGACCAGCTCGCCGTCTTGTGGTGCGCGAGCAATAATAGTCCGTATAAGTCACACTTTAGAGATTAAATTTATGTGAAAGCCGAAAGGGTTACCCTTTCAATATGGTTAGTGGTTAGAAGGGGTTTCGCAAGGATTTCGATAGCCTTACAATAGCGCTTTAAAAAGCCTTTCGAATGGGTTTTGGCGAGATTCGACTAGGGACAGCAAACTCATTCGCAAAACCCAATCAATAACCCCGGAAAGGCTTACCAGTCCGGTCCCTGATTAATACCCATCATGTCAATGTGGGTATATTTTGATAGAAATGTTAGTTTACGTATTAGCACATCGCAACTTATAAAGAGTAGGTAATTAAAATACCTACTGATAATGCACTAAAACTAGGATTGCCGATAAACGTAATGAACGCGATTGTACGGGCGTTAATACTGTGTATTTAAGAAGGTCATACCTTTGTATGAAACCATCGCTTTTTTGTGACCATTCTAATTTGGTCGGGTAACCGGTTGTTTAGCCCTAGGTTTAGTTTTTTATTTGTAACTTTTACAATACGAGGCATTTGGAGCTGAAATTTTCAGGACATATTTGTCTGAACAGGCACTAATTAATAATTTATTCCCAAAAATCCTAGCTTGACTTGGTTTTTTTGTAATTTGAATTCAAAGTTATGACATTGTTAGATTAAAGTTTAAGGTGGTTTAAGTCTGATTTTTCAAAAACGCGTGCATGTACATTCTTGAAACTTTTTATAATACTTGATATGAATAAGAAGAAACGCCTTTCACCGTTTTTAGTGAGCATTAACGCTTTCTAGTTTAATTATAAGGATTTCTTTTGTATATCAATAATGCACGATTACTTCAAAGCGGTACATATTTTTGGTAATATTATTTTTTCACAAATTCGCACAAATTAAGAGCTATTCAAATATGTTTATCCCACAGCTGCACATTTGATGGTTTCCGAGATACGAGTTTCTTCAAAACGTTACCCCAGCAGGAAATCAAATATCTCTAAAACCGTAAGAGGCACAAATTTGATTATTGGCGCACAAATATGCACAAATATAAGCTATCTGGTGATATACAAAACTTCTCTCTCCAGGCTTTAGTTTAGAATCTTCCTGCTGGAAAAACGTTACCCCAGCAGGATCAGTTTTTTCCGTTTTTCTCAAAAACTACAACACGCACAAATTTTTTATTTCACGCACATTTACAGAAGACTGTGCACTAATTGCTACTCATACTCAATTATCTGTAGGAGATACTTTCTTGCTGGGATTACGCACACTTAACTAGTTTACCTGCCAGTGTCTTATTTGAAGCGTCTGTAGTTAATGTGGCGAGCACAAGTAATGGCTTCCACTCGGTCACAGGGCGCTGGTGAAAGCTGCCACCCTGATTGCAAAGTAACTTGGTAAAGCAACTGGGCATTTCTACAGAAACAGTATTTTTTTTGTCTGGCTTCATAAATCGCCTTTCAGGACTAGATAAAAATTCCAAAATAAATACACATACACCCTTATGTATTTACTTGTTGGAGAACATACAATTTTTCCCGTAGTTATATTCGTTTCCACAAAAATAATTTTTGAAGTTAAGAAATTGGTGAAATTTCGTTAGTTTATCCCTGTCCCGTTGCCGAAATTGAATGAATTTTGTTTTGTAAAATAATAAATCGCACAGTTTTCTTTAATGTTTTACTGTTCACGTATGAAGAGAAATATAGTGAAAAGGTGTAGCTCATGAAAATTTCAATAAATGTACATTTGGATATCCTTTCAGATATTCAAAAATTTGTCCCACGCGTTAGCTTTTTTCAGTGTTTTTAATATTAATTTGAATATTTCATGAAATATTTACAATTTGCATGTTGTCAATAGATTCACGTAAACTAGGCATTGTTCCCATGAGGTCTAATTGAGAAAAATTGTGTAAAGTTACAGATTTTTACGATTTTCACTAGGTTGAATATGGTGCCGATTTTTGGTGCAGGGTGTTTTCTCAACTCCGGATCGTCAATATTTTCTAAACTATTTATGTTTATGAGTTTATTATTTGCCTAAATATAGTTCGCCTGAATATATGTACAGAGGTCTTAATACGTTTGTCTCAAGTTAAAAAGAAAATGATATTTTCCTGATAGTACAACATTTTCTCAACTCCGTAACCTCAACTCCGTGTACATTTTGTATCCGGAGTTGAGAAAATTGCACACGGAGTTGAGACTTTAAAACCTAATTAAAGTTTTTTTAGCACTTGATATTCTAACAACGGTTTATATTTGTATAATAATGCACTGGAATATACATTTGCCGTTTTCTGACAGTTAACTTCACGATATTACATAATCTACTTTAAATTAAAAAAACAGCAAAAACAATTAACTAAGTGTTTGTAAATGTGCTATTTGTAACTTGGCTTAATTTTTTGGTTTCTTTTCTATATTTTAAATATTTATTTTACTTGATATTTCTGTGAAAACCCTGAAAAAATAAAACAAATTTCGAAAATTCTCAACTCCGTGACCAATTTTCTCAACTCCGTGACCATAAAAATTCTAAATCTGATTCTCGTAAAGCAATTAGTGGCAAATTAGCACCATTTCATCAAACACATTTTTTGGCAATTTTTCAGTCTTGTTTACACCAGAAAAGGTGATAAAAAAAATTGTTCACGGAGTTGAGAAAATTTCACCATAGCTGTAGAAGTGCCCAACTAGTACCTATACGGGGTGTTAGGGACGGTGTAACGAAAACTTTGCAGGCGTGCTCAGACCATGAAACTGAACAACTTTTTAGTAAAAGTTGTTCAGTTTGATGGTCTGATCATGCCTGCAAAGTTTTCGGTACACCGTCCCTAACACCCTGTATAGGGTGAAATTTTATTAGTGACGCATAGCGAAAACTTAGAACTGGCTGGTGATAAGAAACAATTTTCCCCAAAGAACATAGGTCGAAATTGACCTCCCATAACAACTCAAATCAGCTGATCGGCAATTTTGTATGGGAGGTCCAATTTTTTCTTCATATTTCGACCTATGTTCCTTGGGGAAAGTTGCTCCTTATCACCAGCCGGTTCTGTGTTTTCGCTATCGGTCACTCACTAGTAAAATTTCACACTATATGTCACCTTAGAAATGTAGCTATCTCTTTCTAACATGAATTGATTGATAGACGTAAAAAACAATCATTTAAATCTTATTTGTGGTGTACAAGACCTCGGGACCTCCTGTTCCTGATTTATTGGGCGCTGATGTAAATGGGCAGGTGGCCGATATTGATTAAGCTGGCTACGAGCGAAATCCGACCATACAGTGGCGATTGTCATACGAATACGGTTTATCACAACGCTGCGTTGACCGAGGCAGCTATCAAACCGTATTAACCGTATGACAATAAGATGAAAAATCGAACAAACGACTTACAAACGGACATTACTGTATGTTTCCTTAACCTTCATCATCATCTTCCTGCCCTTATCCCAATTACTTGGGGTCGGCGCAACACGGTTTTTTGAACACAAAATCGTGTTGCAAAGGATTTGGCTTTATTTTACGACCGGCCGCCTACCGGACGTCAACCCTCCTTGGGAATGCTTTTGTGGTGGATTAACCGCCACCATACGGTTGGCTCTGGCTGTTTCCTTAACCTTTTAAACATAAAATCACATTTAAACCTTCCTTGTGGTGTACAAGAACTCGGGACCTCCTGTTCCAGATTTATTGGGCGCTGATGTAAATGGGCAGGTGGCCGATATTGATTAAGCCGGCTACAAACGAAACCCTACAGTTCAGTGGCACCCTTAACTGTTTTAAATTAATTTCTTGAAATCTGCGGAACAAATATAAAAAGATATACCTAACTTGATTTTTATAACTGTGCGCATGGAGCTGTCAAAATATGTATGGGATCTGAGAGTTGAACTGTCAAACCGTATAGGATTTTTGACAGCTCCATGCGCACAGTTAGAAAAATCGAGTTATACCCATAATATTTTTGTCGTCACTCGTAAAATTTTGCTGTTATGATGATATTGAAGACGCAACACAGTTAAGGCGAAGAACACACGCAACGTCCGTTCCAGCGCATTTTTAGCGCAGCGTCAAAATAGCGCACAACGCTGCGTTGAAAAACAAAAGAGGAACGATTTTTGTGCGTTGCGGCGCAACAAAGATAGTTGTAGGCATTTAAAACAATAAGAGTAACAAAGACAGGAAAAAATGTGTCAAGATTAAAATTTGTAGAAGCGACATTATGTATTTATCTTCTGTGTGTAAATGTAGGTACGCAAGAATTTTGAATTTAATAAACAAGTTTTTATTATTTAGTAGGTATGAACTAGAAGATTAAACCGTCCAAGAGCATCTCAGACACACCTTCAACTAGGGTTTTGTAGTCAACGTTTCGATATACATAACAAAGTTAATTATGCTGTTGGTTTGCTTGCAGTGGTATGGTTACCAACCGCAAATCGAAAAACTTTTGTGTTTCTTAAAACTTAAGTGGTACAGCATCCGTTATAGTATTCGTGATAATCTCGGGTTGAGAACTATATGTAGCTTAATTCAGTTTTTACGCTTAACTATTGAAAGAGAACGGATAACGATCAGTGTATTTGCAAAATAAGTCGACAGCTAAGTATTTTCTTTTAGTTCATCTCTTCAGTGACCTTACGACAGTTGAAATTTGAAACTGCGTCCATATGGACTACTGGTGTGAATCTGTGAAGCATCGGTCTCATGTGTGTCTTACGTCAACTCGGTATGAGTTTCGTCCTCTACGATAAGCTTCTTGTACCCAATCGGGGCAATCGCTAAACTTAATGTAGCTTAATTTAGTTATTACGCTGAACTAGTGAAAGAGATCGAATTCCATTCCATTCAAAGTTACAAAAATATATGAACGAATCAAGTGGTTCACAATTTCGCTGCCTGGGTTAGAGCTACCGTAGTGTAGCGGTTTATTTTTGCTATGTGGCACTGCACTTATCGGCCCCGGGGCCGGTTAAAGCTACACCTAACTATTTTGTGGGGAGCGAGGGCTCACCCGGATGTGTGTGGGTGGTTGTTCAAACAACCAGCCCAATCACGCCCTTGGGGTAAGACTGGGCTTACGAGTTTCACATCCGAAAGGACGTGCCTGGGGCAAAGTCGAAAGTTCGAAGTTGGATAGGGGTAGTAGTTAGACGCTGCAACTATTAGGGGAGCTCCAGTAGCCCTGCGCATGAAGCGGTTTTGGATGACTTGCAGCATATTCAGATGGGTCTTAAAGGTCATGATTGGCCTGAAGCAGTTAGTGTAGATTCTCACCTTTTCTAAGAAAGAGTTTGCTCTTGTAATTGAGCATCGAATGTATTCTGCCCAAAACTGTTATGTGGCTAAGTTTAGTCTGGAGTCGAGTGTAGCGCTCAAACACATCTGACCCGGTTTGTCCGAAAACGTGGGTTCGAATCCCATCAGTGGCGTGAATTTATTCCATTTGCTTCATTTGTATTAACTTTGTAACCAAAAAGTTTATGTCAATAGTGTTTGATTAAAACACCAAGTATTCCAAATTACTTTCATGTGGAAAAATCTACAAAATACTAAACATTCATATGATACCTACTTTATAAGGTAGACGGACACTATGGATATTCGATATCCATGTGCCAGCAGAAGCGGAAACAAATTTGACGGTACCTACAAGATAAGAAACCATCTGTACAATTCGTATTGTTTGGTAATTGATGAAATAAAAGATGTGGCGATTGCATGTGAAAGAACGAGATATAGTACTTCAAAATTTGACAATACCACTCTTTCTTTTACATAGGTTTGTCTCTTTTGCGCACGTCTGGCGGACAACCTTGTCAAAACAATATTTGTTGATAGGTGTTGCCACGTACATATTTTTACCATAGAAGTTGGATGAATGAAGTAGGAAAAGCGAGAAAAGTTACGGATATTGCCAAAATGAATCAAACCGATGATTTGCGGTAATGGCTTTGAAGTAAAATTTGTTCAGCATGACGAGCCGCTTTTACTGGCACATAGTCATCGAAGGTCTGGAGTACCTGATGCAGATCATCAGCATCCCATCTAAATTGCAAGAGATAAGATATCTCCATCAAAGTAAAAGTTGTTCAGCATGACGGTCGCTTTTGCTGGCACATGGTCTTGATGAGTCACTTCTGCTGGAACGGAGTAATCGACTTTTTGCTAAGGGCAAAGATCTAATTTCTACTTGGAAACAGGTAAGTAGAAGCTGGTGAAACCGCTCAAAGGGCCGCTAGAAGTATAATAGGTACACGGTCATGTAGATACATTCTTTTTCACGGAAACAGCCTGAACGGCTGGAAGGATAGTGACATTATTATGAAGTGTCACTTTTGTAGGCCAACACTCTGATCCATACATGACGACAGGTCTGACCACCGTCTTGTAAATCTTGCCCTTCAGTTTGAGGGGCATTCGGGGGTCGCACACTGTACCCGTGACCTGTCGCCAATTCATCCATCCTGCATTTATACTGTGCTTGATAGTCCGGTTTATCTCACCATCGCCTTGCAGAAGTGAACCGAGGTATCGGAAATCGGAGCAGACTGGTAAGGTTACGCCATTTAGCGCTACCGGAGCATAGCCGGAGAGACCGCCGAAATCACAAAACATTTGTACAGTCTTCAAGTTGCACTGACTATATTAAAATTTTATCAATTCAAGATCGCGGATTTCAAACGTTATAAATATCTGCAGTCTTGTTCTTAAAATTCACTAATAATTATTATTGTTGTTTTCTTAGTATTCAAATAGTTATCTTTGTATTATTTTTATTTTCCGTGTGGTGTCGGCCTGGAATAGCATCATCCCATATCTATCCCGTAGCTATCATATTTGATAGTTGCAATTTTAGGCGACAGGCTGACAACCTGTCACTATGGTGATACACAACCTTCTTAATAACTCTCAAATTTTTGTCAGACGTGGAGTAAATGACCGTTTTATTACAGCTGTTTATGCTCTGCCTACCCTGCAAGGGGTAAATAAATATGCCTGAATAAAACACACAGCGCCATTTAGCCCGAAACTAAGCAAAGCTTGTATTATGGGAATTAGGTAACTGATATAATACATATTCTTTTACTGCTGGTCCGACAATAACCTAACAACATTTAATGACCAATGTGGAGTAAATTTATTTTTATGTTCCTGGCAACACTTGCACTAGCCTGACATTTTACCTGACATTATGTATGAATGAGCGAGCGAGAAAAGTACTGGTAGACGTAGCAACATGATATTGTTCTTTTGATAATATGCGACATTGTATTTCAAATGAGTTTCCCGTACAGGATGTCGAAATGAATTTGGCCGTTTCACTTGACGTCGAAAGAGCAATTGATCTTACTGCTGCTTATCGAACAAAATAATATCAGAGCGCGGCTGGTCAATCAAACTTAAAAGCACAATCTAGAAGCACGGTCGTGTCCCGCCAAGACGAGCCAAACAAAGTGTCTTTACTACGGAGTAAGGCATAAGATTACAAAAATAGTTTTCTACGTTGAGTAGGGTATTATAAGGGTTCAAAATGGGAGCACGTTTGTGTGAGATATCCTTCCTTTCGTATAATATAATCACCGTTTTATACATATAATTTTCCTATAAGTTTGATGGGCATCTCCTTGTTGCACATTGCACCTGCGAGTTGTCTCCACTTCATCAATCCCGTTGTTTTTCTAAAGGTTATCTATAGGTTACATGTAGGTCGATTTTGCCATAATTTCTAATGATTGGCCCCAAGTATTTAAAATGGTAAAACTGTAGGTATATGTTTTCTTTAGGCTAAAAGTTTTGTCTTAGACGCGTCTTTGTGGCCCTCGACTATAACATTTAAATGTTTAAAACTTTATTTACAAGTAGATTCACAAATAATTCTTTTAGAATGTCAAATACAATCAATATACATAAACAAAATATAATTTCAAATTAAATTTAGTCATTCAAGTGTGAAAATTAAAATCATACAATTATTATTATTTCAATTGTAAATGCACGTCCCGATTTGGTATTAACAACGCGTTCATGTTTCTTTTGATGAGCTGAAACTTCAGAGGTCCATGCCTTTTGTTATTAATGTAATAATCTAACTTATAATAGGCTTTATAATATAATGTTTTCTTAAGGGGGGCCTATAGTCATTATTTTTCATACAAACGCTCTCAACCTATCCCTCTGCCAATTCGCAACCGATCGACTCAAATTTTGCGCGGTAACTCTTCTGGACTACATCCATGCTCCATATTCTTTTTCTGGTTGTAATAATGCATTTAAAAAAGATATGGCCGTCGCAAAGTGCTCTAAACTTATCAGCAAGTTTACGCCTTGGTATCTTCTAAATATGACAATAATTTCAGCAACACAAACGATAGGAGCACAGAATATTTTATTGGCAGCAAAATAATGCCACTATCAAGAAATTTGATAGAGATTTCGAACGGGGAGCCTAGTACACCCAGAACGCAAATTTTCCGGTAGCGAGCTACAACTGTCTCTTTTATAACTGCGGGACGGGTGGGATGCATAAATGAAATAGAAATATTTTTATCAACTAACAGCTCACGAATTTTCAGCTCGGTATAGTAGCCTCTTAATCACAGATTAAAATTTAGTTTTTGATTGACTTAATATATTTTCCGGTATATTTTTATAGTATCGTATACTTAGACCATCAAAATGAAGACCTAACTTTAGCTAGTCTGTACTTTGGTTGATCTATTTTATTTGTACTTCTTGTATTGCGGTTATGCCTGCCTGTCATAATTTCTAGTATAATTATTTATATTTTTTCTTACATATACTAAATGTTTTCATGAATATATTGACATAAGTATACGACATATGCTCCGTTTTCTTGCATTTAATCTTGAGACCCATGTCTTATAGAAACTTCAACCAACGGTCGAATTCGCCCTGCTGCAGGTCTTCTACAGAGTCATAAGAGAAACATCATCTGCATACAGTATTTTCCACGGCACGGACTTCTGACAGCCGCGGGTAGTAAGACGATTGGCTCAGTGCTGAGATTTGTTGAACGCCAAATTTAATTTCAAATTTATCACAGACTTCTGATGGTGACAACTTCTGTTGTAATACCATTGTACAATGAATGAGACGTATATTTTTTACTTATGAATGATATTGAGATTGATATTGCGCTTCACTGTTTCATATTGTATGGAATAGTAATACATTGTTGCAGATTATATTGCTTTGTACTCTATTATAGTGTTGGTTTCGATTATTAACCCTTGGAGGGTGCTGTTGAAAATTAGTGATTAAAACCTGTCTTGAAAAAAGAAATAATCTTTCACTCGTACTACTAATTAACCAACATAACTATTATAAATAAAAATAAAAAAAATACTAAACAATTTAAATATAATTAAATACTCTACGACCGGACCTATGCGATGAAATTCGGCGCCATTACGCCAGCAATGTTATTTGCATTAGAGATGACACACTTCAGCGGAAATTCCGTCGCCGACTAAATCTACCCACTGAATATACACAGAAAATGTCCTAATTATTCCAAGTATCAGGCTCGGCTAAGGGTTAATAAACCGTCAAAAATCTAACGTCCGTTGCTGCGTTACGTGTGCCATACCCTGCGTTATTTTAGCGCAACGCACAACGCTGCGCATTTTTAGCGTCGACGGATGCGTCTGTCAATACCGTTTGACATTAGGGTGCGCAACGCAGCGTTGGGCCTGCGTCGTCGTATTTATATGGGATTAAGGTGGAAATTCGCATTTTTCTAACGCTGCGCATCGCAGCGCTAAAATAACGTCGAAACCGACGTTGCGTGTGCGAAAGGCCTAAAGATAATTTTTGTACCTAAACTTATCATGTATGACAACAATTCGTCCGTCATAAATTGGTATCATTCATCGGCAAGCTTAGTGCCTATATCTCTTACGGGGTAGGCAGACCGTAAAAGGCTGTAAACAGCCATTTAGTTAAACTTATTCAGAAGACGGTGTATCACTACAGGGTGTTAATTTAAGGTGGATCGTTTTCCATACAAAAGTTAAATGGAGTTACGTCTTTAAATGAGACAAAAATATGATTAAAAAACTTGATGAGAAGTCCCGTGCTTCTATAACATTTTCGCAAAATAAAACAAATAATTTTTTAACCATCAGATTTCTCGGTAAAAACCGTTACGCCACTTTGTGAACATAGATGGAGCTACTGCTGCAAAAATCACGTTTAATTTTTTTGTGGAGAAAATACTTTATATTTTTTTACCATAAGCAGTTTTGCGACAAATTTACGTGTGCCTTCATCGTTTCACATAAAGTTTTTTTCTTAAAATTGTTGTTTAGCTCATGTTTAACTCGGTTGAAGTTCAGATTTTCGTTTGTATGACGTAACGATGCGCCTTAAATGCGTGTCATAGCTTCAGGGTAGGTTAAATGGCAATAAAATAAAGATTGCCTTAAAAATATTGAAAAAGAAAACAGGTCTAAAATACTTAACAAATACTCTTACTCGCGGGAAAGGTATGAGGTGATGCTATCATAGGCCAGCATCACAAGGTACAGAATTTAAGAAATTAATTAATAAGTGGTGAGGGCGCCACTGCGCAGTAGGCACAGCCTTAAATCGGAGCCATTTAATTCAGAATGAGAAAGGTCCATTAAATGAGATCCTAGACGGAACAATCGACTGCTGCGTCTGAAATAAGACGACGTTTAAGTTTGTTTATGTAAATAAACAAAGATTACTTATATCAGGCCATTCCGGTTTTTAATTTTCGCATTATCCAAAATGGAATATTATGAAATAAGATGCAACATTAAAGTTTGATGCATAAATGATACTTGTTTGTGATTGAATTGTTACACTACCACGTCAGAGACCTTCTACTAGGCGGTTGTAAAACTCTGGCGTCAGAGTTCAATAATTCTCATCACGTCCTTGGACGACTTGTTGTCCCACGCGAAAAGAGAGGAATAGGTACTAGAAGGAATTTTTCATTTCAGTCATAGTTGTCTTATCTTAAGTTCTCCGATTTGTATGAAATATGACAACTCGCGCAAAAAATCTTATATGTTATATAATATATGTCATACCTATTTATACAATAAAAATGCACACGCGCATAAGCAAAATCCGATCCTAACTTTGTGAATGTGATTACGTAGACCTTACGTAGACCAAATCTCTCGTAGCCGTAGCGGTACGCTACGGCGTAGCGCGTAGGCGGTTTTATATTGACAGGGTTCTGCCTGATGGATGGTTCACATTAAAAGCGTTGGGTTAGCTATTTTTTATGTGATCGCTCAATTTGTTTAGGTAGGTTTACATAGAACATGAATCTGAGGCCCCACGATAGTACAAGTCAAACGCGAAATAGGTACCTAGGTATATTATTATGAAAATATTCCAGGGAGACGAAAAGTTTGTGATTTCCCCTAGTAAAAGGAGTCAGCTGATCGTGATTTTGTATGGGAGGCAAAAATGATTTTACGTGTGTAGCATGTTCTGAATGCAGGGTGCATTCATTCATTTATGCAACATCAGTATTCGGAGAGCTGTTCCTTACATGCATACAATACAAAACAAACAAACAAAAAAAATACATTTAAATAATAATAATAAAAACGTACCTATATATTAATAAATATGTACGTATGTTCAGGTTATAAATTAATTTAAGTTTGTCTTTTCGCATGTATAACCAGTAGTACAACTAAAGAATTTGCAATGCCAATACAAACCTTTCTATGGTTTTATGGCACCAAGAATGGTACAAAATTAAAAAATGTTTTAATAAATAATAATTATAATAGATACAAATGTAGTATATTGTAGGAGGTATAAGGTATAATAGGAGGTATAGCTAAGTATGTAAGGCGCTTTTCTTTGGCTTTACTAATAGCAGAGGCTTAGTTAGCAGGATTATCGAACTGAACGTTTCCGTAACGGTAGAGTTGCCAATCAATTCAGATTTAGTGGATTTAACGCCTGAATACCTGGTTGACCGAGATTCCTCGGTTTCTTAAGAGATGGTGTTGTTAGTTTACAAAAAATACGTAGAAAGGCGTAAAGTAACGATTTTTGGAAAACAATACCTACCTAGAATGGTTTTCACCCGAAGCCTCCTATCAACGAAATTTCGAGAAAATCCTTGGAGCTGTTTCTGAGATAATACAATTCTTGCTTGTTTAAAAGTAAGTATTAGATGAAAGATAATGGGTGAAGCAAATCCACAGGGCAGCGAGTCTTGCGTCTCACTCGCAAACGGCGCACGCGTGTATGACATTCCATGCTCTGTGTGCCAATTTCATTTGTTGAAATCTCTTTTAGTATGAAATTAACAGAGCTGTCAAATCGATCTTATTAAGATGGCCTTACTTTACTCCTACTACACACATATTATGGCGCTTTTCTTTGGCTTTACTAATAGCAGCGGCTTAGTTAGCAGGATTATCGAACTGAACGTTTCCGTAACGGTACAGTTGCCAATCAATTCAGATTTAGTGGATTTAACGCCTAATAATGGATAATGGGTAAATTCGTTCTCACACGCACACCAATAGTTTCCGGTATTTTACCGGATACAGCTTTTTGATGAAAGGAATTTACGGAATTCCACACAGTAGCGGCTTTTTGATGAGAGAAGCTTATGAAATCCGATACAAAATGAAATATTATGGCATATGTGGCCGCATCTTTCGGCTGCCAAAGGTTGTCGCTTGTATGGCGGCTACCACGTACCGCCTTAGAATATTTATAAGTAAGCTATAGAGTGCGATAAAATATTAGAACGGGTATCAGTAATAAGAACACAACCTCTATTACTTTTCATATCTATTACTATGACTTAGGTATCTATGGAAAAACCTATATTTACTCTAAGCATACCACATTATTCGTCCGGTTCGTGTGTGATTCGCCTCGTGAGATTTAAGGGCTAATAATGGCTTAATAGCTAAGATCGCTGCTGGCTAAACGCCTGATATAAATCACTGAATAAAATAATTGCTTGGAAACATCTTTAAGACACAAAAAAAATTGAAGTGAATCACAGTGTAATCAGAGAAAATATTGGCTTTATGTGAGAGGTGTGAATAGTAAAAATAGTACACTAAAATCATTTAGATATGATATTAAATAATAATAATAATAATAATAATTCGTTTATTTTCAGACATTTACATAGTCCATAGATTGTTAGTGATATGGCAAGCTTAAAATTATGTTAGTAGCACAGTTATAATTAAAGAAGTAAAACATTATCATTACTACAGCATTCATAGGGTTATTATCATAAAGTTTCCGCTAAAAGCATAAATCAAATTAAGTCGACTCACATAATAAAAAATACTAAAATTATATAATCAGAATAAAATATAAGTATCACAGCAAGAAATTTAAATGTCAATGATTACAATTAATGTTTAAAATTTTAAGTATCACAGCAAGAAATTTAAATGTCAATGATTATAATTAATGTTTAAAAATTTGAATTCTGTTGTTATAAATTAAATTAAATTAGTCAATTCATAAATTTATACGACCCCCTCATATGCTTTTTCATCCAGTGAATCTGAATCTCGCAGTCAGGCCTATCACTGATTACTTTTAGTATGCTGTTGGAGCTCTCCCGTAACCTGCGCCACATTGAAGCACTCCGTTTTCTGATTATCGCGTGAAAATCGTCAACGTGCGCTTCGGCAAACATATTAGATGCACTACAGTATCGAGGTAGACCCATCAGCATCCTAAAAGCATCATTGTACTGAACACGAAGTTTGTTGACGGTCGATTTACAATAGCCGGTCCACAGGCTACACGTATAGAATGACTGGCAGAATGCCTTGAAAAGAGTCACTTTGACTTCTTTCGTACATTTGGTGAACCTGCGCACCAGCATATTGCAACGGACCGCCAACGCTCTCCGTTCCCTTTCAATATCACAGTCGTCTGACAGGTCCTCGGTCACAATATGCCCCAAATATTTGAATTTAGTCACCCGATTTAGCGGCGTTCCCAAAAGTTTCACTGTTGGCACTTCAGTAGGTGTTTTGTTGTCTGACCGAAACACCATAAACTCACTTTTTTTTACATTATAAGAGAGCCCATGTTCGACAGCATACCCCTCACATACAGCCAACAGTTTACGAAGGGCCCTGATCGATGGACTCAACAACACCATGTCATCTGCATAGCTTATGTTGTTGATCATTTTACCATCAATAGAACATCCAACTCTGGTGTTGTTGAGTTCATCAATCAGTCCGTTAACATACAAATTAAATAGCAAAGGAGACGATAATCCACCCTGACGAACACCGCACTCCAATACGTATTCATCTGATAACGCCCCATTCCATCTGACCTGGTTAATTTGACGACTATACCAATACTTGAAGATATTAATTATATCGGCGGGGAGACCACTGGCATGTAATTTGTCCCATAATATGTCATAACTAACCAGGTCAAATGCCTTGGATAGATCCAAGAATGCAGCGTACACGGGTGTCTTTCTTTGTGTGTAGTACTTGACCGTATGCTTCAGCGACAAAATAGCACTCTCTGTCGATAGACCGGGTCTGAACCCAAATTGCGCATCGTTCAGTAGCAGATGTTTGCTAAGTTGACGCTCAAGTACACCATCAAGAACTTTGGCCAGTATAGTAGCCAAGGAAATTGGCCTGTAGTTCCCGCGATCCGCAACATCACCGGTCTTATTTTTAATAATAGGAACAACTACCGTTCTCATAAGCTCCGGTGGCAGGTAGGAGTGCCTAATGCAAAATGTAAATAGGAGTGATAGAACCCTCGGAAGATGCGGACCCGCGTGCTGCAGATGCTCTATGCTAAGGCTGTCGTGTCCTGGTGACTTTCCTCTCGTCATCTGTTTTAAAACCGATTTAATCTCGCTAGGTGTTACGCGCACTGGATCACCAGACAATTTAAAAACAGATTAAAGCGACGCATAAAAAAGTTTATTAATTGTGTGTTAAACTTCACTCATGGCTTTTTCTTAATCGGATTTCATATTTTCGGAGTTCAGAGGAAGTGTACGTACGCACCTACCCATTCCTACTATTCATATAGGTACACACTACACAAGTAGCGAAAAAAGGGAAAAGCCAAAACTTGGCAGGTCCTCTATTAGCCACAGCGAGAAGACAAGCCGGATGATCCGGGCACGCCGGACGGATCTGCGATAATTACACTGCTCTACCCGTTATGTACATCTACTATACAATAGGTGTGTAAGGGGCTATCTTCACTGACGAGATGAGCTATGCGAGACGTAAGACGACGCCTGTCAGACAAGTGATCATCAGCCGTCATCGATGTGTGTAGACGGCGTCTCTGCTGTTTCATACATTTTATCTGGAAACAGTTTCAGGCGTAGCGATGTCTCCGTCTCATGTCTTAAATCTCGGCTGTTGAGTTAGCGCCTAGGTAGAAAATATATGGATTGTACCGTTATTTAACTTTGAATGCCTACCGTAATAAGTACTTACTACACATCATATCACATCTACCTAGATCAGTCCAATGATGGACACAATAACACATAAGGCAGGATCTCGACTTTCACATCCAGTCACTACCAGTCGCTTTCAATAATAAGTCATAATTTGATTATATTTTTGTAAAATAATCTTATTTAAGTCTTTGTTAATAAAACAATCAAATGACGTTTTAAAAAAAAAAAACTATTTTCCTGTCAAGCAAATTTTTTAATAATGTGTAACTAAATTATCTCACGCCTACACTACAATTTGTTCACCTTCTAGGATATGAGGGTTTATAAAGCTGTGTACGGATTGTAGTAAGATTACTGTGTAATCCGAGGGTTTGTCAGTTTTTGAGCTTAAAACTAATTACTAGCGGTAGCTTATAGTGTTTTACTGACGAGAGTGAATGCGTTATTATAAGGATTATATTAAGCTCAGTGTATTTACCAACTTATAATGATGCTTAAGTGTAATATTTAATAAAAAACACTATTTAGTACCGTGAAAGATTTCCAGGGTTGACAACTTAGCATAAGTGATTACCCAAATTTAATACGTGTTAAGTATAATTTTTTTGCAAAACTTGGGAATTTTTGCAAATTTTCCAATAACTTTGCCTTTATTAGTCGAAATTCTCTCGTCATTCTTATTTATTTTATGTGGTTGTTCGTAACTTCCTTGTCAAACATTCCATTACTGTTAGCCTGAGTTCATGTTTACATCCTTTCCTCTCAATTGAAAAATCTATTTTCCAAGATTCCTCGACCAATACCGTCCAATACTTAAAAAGAACTAAAAGTACTTTCGTACCACAAATGGCTAAAAACGTAAGCCCTAATCCATCAAAGTGCAGTTCGGAACTTTGTCGATACCTTTTGCTTTTTTAAAATTCTATTTGGCGTTTGGGTACTCACATCACATGCTGAGTTTTGAGGTAGCGTTGAAACGAACGTGGAATTTCAAAACTAGGTACGTACCTAAATACGTAACATAGAGAAATGAAACCCAATTCCGGATTTTGATTCGAGAATACCTACTTGTTCTCGTAAGATTAAATGCGAAATCGGAGTTTTGTATCAAACTAGTCAATTAGGTAGTAGGTTGAAGATTTTTTCATTAGAATTTTCTCGCATTTTTCTGACGTCAAAGAACTTGTACAAAGCAACTGCATTGTCCACAAATCCCGTCTAGAAAGTTCGCTAAGACTGTTTACACTTCGCTTCATTTCTGTTTTCTCAGTGTGAATCAGGCTCTTCTCCATCATCCATCTAATTTCCGCGCGTTTCCCGGCTTTTCCGTGGGTACCAGGCAGGCAGCGTCAGTGCGCGCCGGATTGCCAACCGCGCCGAACGTACCGCGCGCCTTTGCCGAAAACGCGCCAAATTTTAAAAAGAAAACATAAATTCCAAATAAAAATTTTGAATTTTAGCCGTTCGATAGTGTTACCATTTTAAATTTACAAAGTTTTGTAGAATTTTTTGGAGTTATTGGAGAAATTAATATTTTAAAGTTATTACACGTCGAAATATTAAATACCTATATAGACAAAAATATATTAGATGTCGTGGTTTAAATAGTGTTGATATAGTGGGTTTAATTAATATCTAGTGTTGATGTTAAAATTAGTGTTGAAAAATAAGTGAGAGTTTATTCAGTTACAATACAAGTGGTGCGAATTGTGTGTAAAAATAATACAAGCGTTTTCAAAATTCTCTAAAATATCTTCAAATTGTTTCATCTGTACTTAAAATAATTATTTAACATATCTTTTAAGTAGTAAGTACTCTTTCGCAGCGGTCGGGTAAATATTTGAAACATACTACACTAAATCGTCATTTTTTTAAATTGTGTTCTTCTAAATTGTATTTCGGAAGTAGGTACCTATTGTCAAAAAACCGAAATGACTTGGAAATGACGAATGAATGCCTATTCTTTTAAACACCGAAATGTAAAAAAGACCCCTTAATTTTGAACTTACTTAAAAACAAACTTGCTCGAAGTTGGACGGGCAAAGATTAAAACTCTTTCTGCCTGAAGGGATCAGAACAACTGCCTACAAATGAAAAGCTCCCGTGAATGAGTATTTGCTTTTTAATCATTCTCACTCGTTCACGGCTGGATTTGGTTCGTGATTGCTCGATAAAAAACTTTTTAGACTCACAACCGCAACGCATTTGCGTATATCACAAAATTTCAGATTGTTCTAAATGAATATTATGTTAATAAAGTTCTTTTGCTTAGATAGAGCCGCGAAGACAATGTCCTTTTGTACGAAATGATATTATTAGCGCGGCACAGTCTAAGCGATTGGACTTAAAAATTATCACACGAGTTGTTTGTCATAATCATAAGTCAAAGTAACGATATTTAGGTATGTAGTATGTATACAGGGTGGACCATAGAGTGACGTCAATAAAAAGAAATTAGTTCCGCGATTATTTTTAGTTTTCGAGTTATTCAACTTTTAAAGTTGTATGGAAAAAACTCTAATGGCAAACACATTTTCTTTTTTTGTACGCTAAAAAGTACAAATCATAAAGATTGTGCTATGAAATCAATTGCGCGAAAAGCCCTTATACGGAAGTAAAAAAGGAAAGGAAAAATTACTGCCAGTCGAGATTTTGCCATACAACTTTAAAAGTTGATAACTCGGAAACTTAAAATAATCGCGGAACATACATGGGGTATTTTCGAATACCCCAAGATGTGAGGAATCTTATTTCTTTATATTGACGTCACTCTACGGTCCACCCTGTATATATGACAACAAGCTAGCGACGAAAACCGTTATCTTATCAGCTTTATACCAATTCTATTATTAGATCAGTAGAACTGAAGGTATGTTTGCCTAAGCTAACTAATTTATTGTATTTGTACAAATAATATTGGTTCGTAGATGGTGGAGACATAAAGCTAAGTTTTAAGCGTGTTCGGTAGATATCATTCCTATTTATTTGCCACTTCAATTTAAGCATGATAAAATACGGACCCATGAATTTTTAAGTTGGGATCGAAATCCTAAAAGGTTTATGGCGCTTTACACACACAACCTCCGTTGGTGCTTTATTTTTGCGCAGCGCTATCTGTTGCGTTTGAAAAATACGATTCTCCACCTCATTTTCATACAAATACGGTTTATGTGAAACGATTTGACAGACGCATCCGGTAGCGCAAAAATATCGCACAACGCTGCTTTGACGGAAGCATTTGTCAAACAATTTGACATAAACCATATTAGTATGAGAATAAAGTCGACATTCGTATTGTCCCAACGCACATCTTACGCAACGCAAAAATAACGTAGAAACAGACGTTATGTGTGTAAAGTGGCTATTTGATGAAAGACAGAATCAGAAAACGGTTCACGTGTGAAACATGTTCAAACCCTCCCGATAGTTTCATCCACTGATGGCTTTGGTCAGTCCCGTTTGGGTTTAACATGGCTTTAGGCGTTAAGTATGTACGTACATAGATGGTAGGCGCTATTTCATTAGTATTTTTTTATTTGGTCCCTATTTGAAATTCAAGTTGGTAAGAGATTACAAAAAACAATGATTTCCTATGTCAATCGATCATAGACTAACAGGAGGATATTATGGCTAAGTACCTACGGTGCCTTCTTAGCATTCTTTCTTTTCTGGAAGTACCTACAAACTCAGCGATACCGCTATTATTTTTACACGAACAGATCCCATGGCTTTCCTTTAAGTAACGGCACCTCCATGTGAAGGCCTATCTCTCTATTTTCTCGTACAGCTTTATACTTATTATGGACATTCCTTCTCGTACGGTTCCTGGTTTTTAATTTGCCGCGTGACCGCATGTGCCAATCCTTTGCATCAGCGAGATGTCAACCCTTGTCGATATGCGATTCCCTGGTGGACAGGACAGAAGTAGACAGCCGATGTAGCGCAGTGGTTAGTATGACTGCCTGCCACGCAAAGGTTCCGGGTTCAATTCCCGGTGGGGTCACTCACAAAGTTGATATTTATCACTTTGTGAATGTATTCCCAGTCTGGTTAGGACATTGCAGGCTGAACCACCTGATTATCTGAAAAGTAAGATGGTTCCGTGCTTCGGATGGGCACGTTAAGCCGTCGGTCCCGGTTGCTATCTATGATGGCGGTCGTTACACAACCATGTCATAGGCCTGCTACTTGCAGTAGGCGGTTGAAAAACTCTGACACCAGGGTTCATCGGGTCGTTAAACGACTCGGTGTCCCACACGAAGAGAGAGAGAGGACAGAATATCCCTTATCTCAGTATTAAGCAACATCGCTGGAAGGCTCTACGACAGAATGTTACGCTCAAAACCGTGTCAGAATCATTCAGTTTCCCTTTGATGACATTGGAAAGGTACTCGTACTGGCAGACAAATTCTTTGCATCAGAGACCGTGTCAACCCTTGTCGATATGCGACTCCCTGGTGGCCAGGACAGAATATCCCTTATCTCAGTATTAAGCAGCATCGCTGGAAGGCTCTACGACAGAATGTTACGCTCAAAACCGTGTCAGAATCATTTAGTTTTCCTTTGATGACATTAGGTAGATACTCGTCTGCAGACAGATTCTTAGCATCAGAGCGGTGTCAACCCTTGTCGATATACCTACTTACGATCCTCTAGTGGATAGGGTGGACTAGCCCTTACTATCAGTCCATACTAGTGAAATACCTCACGACGGAATAATCCGCTTGAAAAGATATTGCAGGACTCTTATCGATATATTATTATGCAATTTCATGGTAGGCAGAACGGATCAGCCCGTACCTATCTTGGTGTCCACACCGTCGGCATAATTCGTGACGGAATAGTCCACTAGAAACGGGTTCAGAGTTATTGATGTACCTATCCGTAGTCAGTCATCTATTATAACATAACATATAAGCTTCCTTAACTTGTAGATGATGATTATGCGATTTATTTTGGTCAAATGATGCTGTCGTGGTGGATAGGACAGGCTAGCTCTTACGAGTATCTATGCGTCAAGCCATATTGGAGGCATGCTCTATGATTGAATGGTTCGCTCAAGACGAGTCAGAGTAATTTAGGTTTCCTATTATGACGTAATCGACTTGCAGATTGATCTTTTATAATAAGTGCTTACAAGAGATTCACGGAGCCGCCTTTTGTAATACGACCACGAAAATGAACCTCCAAAAAACGAGACATTTTTTAGACTCATGGGCTCTCTTATTCTCCCAGTGAAACTGCGTTGTAAATCTGTGTAAAGTTTACTAGTTTACCCTCCTGTTTTACATAACCAAGTTTAGCTGTGGTCTAATTAAAGCGAAGCTTCTGAGGCTTCAGAGCGTCTCAAGTATCCCGCACATCGCTTTTATGAAGTTTCTTGAAAATTAACGTTTTCTATTTTTTATTGCCTGTCCTAGATTTTGCAACAGACAGCTTAAGGTAGCTAACGATGGGAGCCTTCGATGCAGCCGGTAAAATTATTAGAGGTTTGAATCCCTAGTATTTAGTTTAAAGTTTTCCGTAAATGCTAATAAGTAGCTACTTATTAGTATTTCGATAAACATTCCGTACGTTTGTGATATGTATGATGAACCATCTCTGTGGTATAGAGCATCTAGAATCATGTACCTATTCATATTTGGCGAGCTTCGGTATACGCACACAATTTTTGAAAATATATAGCTACCTATAATTTTACTACTGAAATGGAACACTCTATCCAAGATTTCAACTATGAAAAATATGAAGCTAATATTAATCAAACAAATTCTAAAATCTCTGAGTTCTTTACTTAAACAATCTCTTTGAGATTTTATTGAATTGCCTAATGCAGCGCTTCACAAAGTTAAGAATTTATTTTCGGAAGTTGTGCTACGGAGGCACAAACTTCTAAGACAAGTAATGAGCAGGCTACGTAAATAAAAGATTATTTTAAACTTTGGATACCTGTTTTAATCTAATTCGGAGGTAATCTAAATTACGCACGGCATGATTTTCCGATGTATTGTTGGATTAAGGTTTTGACGAAATAATTAAAAAAACGTTTAGATATACGAAAACTCATACAGTGGCCGGATATAAGCGCACCGCACACATCGTCGCATAAAATTACAACTGCCACAGATGACAGAGTCCCTGTCAATTGTCACTATCAACAGCTGCCATTTTGTTTAGGGGTTGTCACAAACTACCTTACAAGTCTTATTAACTCTAACTAGCTGCCCGTCAGCGGTTTCACCCGCTGCAACCTATAATTCCGCGGAAAGAAAGCATTATTCGCCAAGAGATGTCGCTGTTAGTTTTCGGCGAAAACGATTAAATCGCGAATCGGCTCAGTCACGCCACCTTTTTCAAAAATATTGGAAAATGCGTGATCCCGTGGGAATAAGACATTTTTCCGTGGTAAAAAGTATCCTATGTGTTATTCCAGATGCCCTTTTATATTTCTGCAAAGTTTCATGTCAATCTAATCAGCCGTTTTTGCGTGATGTCGTAACAAACACGCACACAAACATCCGCCTTTATAATATTAGTAGGATAGGATTACGTCCCGCCGTCACCGCACCGCACCGCATCGGGTGGAGAATCTAATGAAAGACGCACAAACGGACGTTGCGTGTGTTTCTCGCCTAAAGCATTTGATTGAAATAAACTCATGTTTCTCGAAAGAGCATAATATGGCAGATTTCCGGTTAGCTGTTTCTCGTTGTGTTAACAAACTACGATGTGGGAGTGAATCGCTCACTGTTTACATATTTTACACATTTTATGTTCAGCAGTCTATCGGTACACTGGAGTAGAGAAATATAATTAGTAAATTCAGGTACGGGTTCACTCAGTGAGAATGTTGAACAAGCAGATGTACTTATTAGAAAACAAAAACTCGACTGCGGGAATTTCAGAGTTGTACTTGGCGATAAAAACCGCCATCTTGAATTTATGACATTTTACATAGGTACATACATACATAATCTCGAAAAACATTACCCTCCTGAGGCAGTCGGGTTAAAAAACGAAGGTACCTATAGAATTACTTCAAGGATCTCGACTTTTGACGGTCACGTCGGGCTGGGCTAGAGTCCTCCAGAAAATTTTCATATTCATATTCTTTATTGCGGATCATAATGGTCCATTGCATAAAGTCCAGCATATTATTATGGAGTCTCTTTTTTCTAGTCGGGTATTGTCAATCCAACTTTTGAAACACTTTTTGTAGTAGGTAGAACATTGCAATAGTTGAAAGGGCTTAGTTAAAAAATATATTTCTATTCCATTGCGGTTATTTCAAACTAAGTACGGCGTTTATCGAGACGATATCATCTGCCGGAAAATTTCGAATCAATCCACAGATCAACCGATCAATTTAGTTAGACATCGGAAATGGGTTGCTAGACCGACTGCTTACTGAACCTAACATAATTTATTGAAAGCCGCGGTAGCTCAGTTGGTAGAGGCGTCGGTAGTACAGATGCCGAAACTCGCAGGTTCGTATCCTGTCTGCGGTCAATATATTGCAAGATTTACAAAAAGTGTTTACCTGACACGGAAAATGCTTTTAAATTTGGAATTACATTTATCACTGTGACTGTACCTAACTACATCCGCTGCACTAACAGAATAATTGTTAGTAATTCGGGATAATTAACTGACAACACTTTTCAGCCCACGAGTGCAAAATGCTCTCTAAATTTTACGAGATGTAAAACAACGATGTCTATTGAAGGTCTATTGTAATGAGAATTGCGTAGATAAAGAATGGATCCCGAATTGGCAACATTATGGTTTCCCTCTCTATCATATTACATGACATAATTATGAGCAGGATGTCAACAATAATGTTGCCAATTCCGGATACATTCTGTATCTGCGTAAGTACCTACGTGAAACTATCTGAAAATTTAAAGTAATTTCCTGGCTGGAAATACTACGATTAGTCAGGGAAATGGAATCCGAGATCTATACTAGCATATCTCTTGTCTACCCGTGAAGTTACCATATACCTTTAACTAGAGACGGTGTATTCGGTCCTAAGACGAACATTTGCTAGTGAATCCACCACTTTAGCTGTAATGTTTTGTCCGTTGTGTCAAATACATACGACATTCTCAAGCCGAATGTACCGTGACGGATTTTCTTTAAGTATGGCCCGACCCGACCTAAACTATAAAAGTGCCCATCCTCATTCTAATTTTCATTAAAGTCTTAAAAGCTGCAACCGAAGTTTTCTCTCTACTGAATAGAAGAAAAGCCTGGTGAGTGCATTAATACTAATTTAGCTCAGTGGCTCCATCTACTCATTCATCTTCGTTCTTTGTCCCACTTCCCCCTACAGCCCCCTACATTGTGTAGGGAAGACGCCGGTGTCTAACTAATGATCAGAATAATGGGAAGGAAGAGGGGGGAGGTGCTCGGTGAATTACAGATAGCTACTTATACAGTGAAAAAATGGAAGATTAGCAATCTTGTCCTTATAAATATTGTTGTGATTTAGGTACGCAAGGAAATAAAAATTTTGCCATCATTTTCATTAAATGAAAATACAAAAGCCTCAAAATCGCAAAATACTAGGTACCTAGGTACTTGTCAAAAGTTTGGACTGACTAAAAACAAAGACAAGTCAAATATATTTTATGTTTTGAAGGTATACGCGACTTTCTTGTTTAATATTTGGTATTTTTAAATGTATGAGCAGTATGTTTAATAATAAAATATTTAATGTTGCATTGTGCGTGATTTCATAAGTTTTATTAATAGGGATGTCAAAGAGGATTAAACATTTGTCTGTTAGACTTTTGTCTGTCTGTCAAATCAGTGTTAACCATACATTAGGAGTCCTAAGGTACAAGATTTAAAACTAGTTACAGTCATACGTAAAATTGATACCTTAATTTGTAAAATTATGCTTATGACATTGACACATTTCTAACCAGTCTATCGATCGAGAGGAAGCCCTCAACAATACCCCACTTTTTCACTCATTGACCTGAAAACGGAGAACAATCGAGAGGCGTGTTGTCAAAAAAGCTTGGAGAAAATCTGTTACAAGTTACAATACAAACCTTTTACCTACTATATTATACAAACATTTATAGTAGGAGAGCGCGAGGTTTTTTGCTAAAATTGGCTATAATTAGCCATCTATGGGCGCAGGTTTTTTTGTCATACTTTCCCTAACCTGTACGTTTCTTATTTACTGTTTCTTATATCCCTCGCGGGATAGGCAGAAAGAAAATATCATAAAAAATTTACATTTATATCATGTGTGAGAAAAGTTTGAGAGTCATTTTGAAGACTGTATCACCATAGGGACAGGTTGTCAGCCTGGCGCTTAAAATTGCAATACACGTCAAAATCTCTTAGTCGCTTCTAACGACACCGACGGGAAATGAGATGATGCTATTCTAGGCCGGAACCACACGGCAAACTTACTGTATTATGAACTCGATAAATAACGACTAATTAAAATCGGTACTTGAATGTGTAATTATAGAAATAGGTTTATTATTTATATGCTGAAAATATTGTCCAATAGTACTGCAGATTCCACTCAACGTTTTTCAAAATATTTAAAGTTAGAATTTTTAAACATAGAGAAATAATAAAAAATCTCAGCTTTCGCGTACCAACAAGCAGACTTCTAAATGTGTAGTTAACATGGATTTGACAACTGTCATCATAGCACATAAGGACGCCATTCAAAATACTGAAATATAGGTATGATGTCTTTCATTAGGTTGTCCAAAATGTACCTGCGGTTCAAAAAGTAGCTCATTTGAGTTGTCAATCAAGTATCCAATTATGGCAGATCGATCATTGAACGAATATTAATCTATAAAGTGGAAAGTTGGTTTACTGGTTTCGGGACCAAAGCCCTGAACTGAGACGGAATAAAGGCAATATTAGGTACCTACCTACCGTCTCTTGTCATAATAAAAAATAAACTTATATTACACCACCTATAGCTATTGGTTATTCCTAAAAACGGTAAAAGAAACTAGTAGAAGTTGATCACTTAATTAATACCATAAGTGCTGCTAAACGTATCTACCTATTGAAGACTAAGTAAGTAGTTGTTAACTGACAATTATTTAATATCAATGGACAGCTATTAAACGTCATAGTAGTAAAATTTCGTTAAAATCCATTTTCATTATTTGACTTTGAAAATTCATAAACGTTTTTGAAAGAACTTTTCCAAGGACGTGTCATTATTAGGCGCAAACTCCACCAAAAAGACGAAGGGCATAGGACGTAAGAATGACAGTTGACAGACAAACAAGTAATCGTCAAACATTCTTCTTAATTTTTGACGCTAGCTGTCATAGGTGCGACGCTTTGGCGACGCTTGTGTGTGCCTTTGTCAATACGTTTTCATACATTTTATATGGAAACCGTTTCCAAGCGTCGCCAAAGCGTCGCGATATCAAACGTCAAGCGTCGTAGGGCATGTCCTATGTCCTCTCTGTGGAGCTTGGGGCTTACTCATCCATTATCTACATATATCTTAAAAGTATTAAATCCCATAAAAATATGCTTCCTTAAAAAATCATGAAACTTTTTGGAAGGCTAAAAATACTAAACAATGAAATGAGAACTCGTATTTACAAAAACAAAGAGCGACTAAGTGTTTTCGTCTATTGAAAAACTTCTTACATTCCTTCCCTTCTTATACTTGCTACATTTCTTAAGAGCTCTCAGTAAAATAAAGTTGCTAGGCGTTTTATTAAAGTAGGAAATGGTTTAACCTTGTTATGAATTTAAATAAAGCCATCTTAAAAGTCCTCTTTCAGATTTTTATACAGAATATAAAAGATACTTCTTACGAGTTTTCGTGAACATAAAAATGTAAGAAAAGCAGTCTATAAGTAAGTAGTAGTACGTGGTTTAAAAACAAATGTTCATCGGGTCAGTCGTCAACTGTCGTAACGTAACGTAATGCTTACGAAAATTTTTGATGTGTTAATCTTGACAGCAGCGGCAAGTTCAGTCCGTACATTTTTTAATGATATGAATATGACATAAAAGATGTTCCGCTAATTTTGAACAGAATTGTCTTTTTATTGTCTACATCAAAGATATTTCATATAACTTGTCGTATCTCGTACTTACCTACATTTGAAGTTCCGATCCACATTATTCAACTCCATTATTCCCCAGTATTTTTTTATTTATTCTCCATTTACATGCTTTGTCTGTTATTCCTCAGATCATCTGATTTCTATAATATGTTCCATATTTTATAGCTGGCTCGTGTAAGAAGCAAATTATCCTCTCTTTTTTCGTGTCAGACATCGAGTCGTCCAACGATACGAACCCTGATGCAAGAGTTTTTGAACCTCATAGTATGAGTTCAACTCTGTAATCATAGACAGCAACCGTCTTTCCTTTTGGACAATCAGATGTTTCAGCCTGCAACGTCCCAACTGGGAACAAATTCACAAAGTGACAAATATCAACTTTGTGAGTGCTCCATCGAGAATCGAACCCGGAACCTTTTGTGTCGCAGGCAGTCGCACTACCACTGCGCTACCGGGTGTCAACTTACTTATACAGCGTAAACCTACTCACCTATAGGTTCCCGTCGACGACAGATGTCATGTTTAATTCATCTACCCTCCATTTGATTGTGGTTGTAGGGTACGAATGGTAGAATGCTGCCAGTTGCCATGCCACAGACTAGGTGAATTTATGGACTCTACATTGCCAACATTCGCAGACCTATTATCGCACATCACATGAGCGAGTTAATGGCGAAACACATAAATGCCTTCTGAGGTACCGTCAAATTTCAGAAGTAAAGAATAGAGGGATGAAGCGCATACAAATGGTCTTGTAAAGATAGGATTTACTTTCATTCGACACGCACGTCGCAATAAATATAGTCCGGTGCGGTGCAAGACACCTATTTGGATGACAGGAAGATGGCAATATACAGGGAGTAACAGAAAGGGTATAACAAGCCGAAAGGAGGTGAAAATACTTATGAAACTGAACACCTTTTTCCATGGAACATGGGTCGGAATAAAAAAAAAATTGGCCTTCTCATAGTTAATCAGTCAATTGATCGGCGATTTTGTATGGGAGGTCCATATCTTTTTCACATTTCGACCCATTTTCCATGGAGAAAGTTGTTCAGTATCATGAGTACCTTGACCGCTTTCGGCTTGTTATACCCTTTCGGTTACTCCCGGTATACGCAAACGCAACTCTACTCTACTTTACCATACATACTTCCAATGAAAGAATAACGTTACCAAGGGTTTTCTAGTCTGTGGATACTGAGTGATATCAAATATGGCGGCTTTTAGGCGACGGATGTTTGGTGGTGTGGTGCGTGACGTCATGCTGGGTCACCATACGTTATGGTTATGAATGAATTCCATTTGTTTTGGTGTATTGCTTATTAAGAAATTCTAGAGGAAAATCACATTTGCACAACGCAGAGATACCAATCCGCTAATTTACTGACAGATCAAATCAGCTACTTTTTAAATCGACCGAAACCGATATTAATTTTCCTATGAAATAATTGAAATAAGACGTCATATTTCAATATTTTGGATGGAATTAAAACAACAACCTTTATCTGCATTATTGTGTTAAATAAATTCTAACTTTTATTATTTTGAAAAACTACGAATAGAGTTTGTAGTATTTTTGGACAATAGTTTTAAGCATGCAACTTTCTTATTTTATTTACGACCCAGTCAAGTAGAGAATTGTAAGTTTCAAATTACAGCTGTGTTCTAAATCTTCAGGCTCTTATAAAACCGCAATGTAATCTAATACGAAACTGTAAAAATGCAAATGGCCTACTGAAAGTTAGATTAGATCACCCTCGTTGTAATAGAACTTTCCCTGTGCGGCGAAAAGGGCGAGCGAGAGGTATGGTGAATCGAAAACGCACCGGACAAAATTGCGGTACAAATCTTGCAAATTGACAACCTTTGAGCGGATTTTATATGAGACTTTAAATCCTTACGCCAATTAACCTTTTCTTGTATGTGAGCCCCCCTTAATTTTTAAGTTATTTTACTTTTTAGTTCCTATTTTTGTCAAAGTGTCAATAATATTACATGTTTTGTGAAAATTTTAACTGTCTAACTATTACCGTCCATCAGATACAGCCTCTGAACCATCATAGCTAAATCAGGTTAAAATTTTTCATATGGGAGCCCCCCTTTATTTTATTTTATTCTTATTGTTAGTATTTGTTGTTGTAGCGGCAACAGAAATATGATATCTGTAAAGATTTCAACTCTCTAGCTATTACGGTTTATGAGATGGCAGAGGGTGACAAACGGACAGACAGCTAATTCTCAGTAATAGGGTTCCGTTTTCCCTTACAGTACGGCACCCTTAAAATTACGTATTATCAATCAGCCTTGCTGGGCTGCTGGCTTTGAAGTACCACACAGAGTAGTTTCTAGTTCTCCAAGGCCCGGTTGGAAAGTGCACTAATTTGAACGGCAACCTGATTCCACGAGTAATCAATTGTTAGTGCATCCTAAGTGGGACTATTTGCAGACTAATTAGGGACAAGGAGCCTCTTGTACTACCCTTGATAATATGCATTCCATACACACAGAAGGTCCACTCGACAATATTCAGGATTATTGCGATTGTCATTTGTTACATAGCCAGGGTTGCTACTGTCAACAATCTCAAAGTATGAGAAAGTCAAAACTGTAAAATCTACTACTAATGCATCATATGATTCCGAGCCAATTTTAAACCAAGAAATATGACGGCTACAAATATGGTCGAAATAAAGAGCTATTTAAAAAAATTGTACCTATATGACACTGCACGTTTGCACCTCAAGTAGACAACTACATACACTATGTTAACATAATACTCTCCTAGAGAAGTTTTTCCCAATCTTTGCTCCCAACTACCAGGTAGTCGTTAAAGAAAGCGCCCCTGCGTGTTACTGATAAGAGTATTATGTCTTTAAGTGCTCTTATTTTTACTGCAATACGTCTCTCTTAAGACTGTGGTAAGCTTATAAGAAGTAAGTTTAATAAACGCAGTGAGGGCACGTAAAGTTTATAGAAATAAAATGGAGCTTTCCCAAAAATCGAAAATAACTCAAATGTTTTTTCTGTAACCCTTAGGCGAGCAGAGTATTAAGTTTTATTTACAATTCAATTATTTAATTATTATTAAATTCAATAATTTAGAAGTCCAAAAAACAAAAATATATAGGTATTACAAGTTGTAGATACCTATAGTTCAAATTGATGTGGTCCCAAAGAAAGCAAGCAGTCATCTACTCATAATTGTTAAATTATCACACAGTAGTAAGATTGATAAACTTATTGGCCTGTGAAAAACTTTTCTTTTGTCATCTTATCGAAAAATAAACATCACTATTGTTAGCGCATTACAATATAGTAGATTGTTTTCATAACAGTTAGTTCGTGTATTATTACAACCGACCAACTCGGTTCAACAATGTGTTCAAAATTTATACAAATACACGTGTACATGACTACGACTTCCTTGTTGATTTTCTTACTACGAGTACTGTGTACAAGTGTAAGTACACTACAATAGAAAAGGAACATTGGGAATATAATCGAGAAATTGGTCGATTGAAGAAAAACACGTACGTACAGTCTCTCACGCTAAATCATGAACATTGACAGCCGATGTGGCGCAGTGGTTAATATGCCTGCTTGCCACGCAAAGGTTCCGGGTTCAATCCCCGGTGGGGTCACTCACAAAGTTGAT
Organism: Phthorimaea operculella; assembly: GCA_024500475.1. Taxonomy (NCBI): domain Eukaryota; kingdom Metazoa; phylum Arthropoda; class Insecta; order Lepidoptera; family Gelechiidae; genus Phthorimaea; species Phthorimaea operculella. The sequence goes on along the minus strand of JANFCV010000180.1, from coordinate 604,277 downwards.
ATTTATCACTTTGTGAATTTGTTCCCAGTCTGGTTAGGACATTGCAGGCTGAACCACCTGATTGTCCGCAAGTAAGATGGTTCCGTGCGTCGGATGATGGCGGTTGTTACACAACCATGTCAGAGGCCTGCTACTTGCAGTAGGCGGTTGAAAAACTCTGACACCAGGGTTCATCGGGTCGTTGAACGACTCGGTGTCCCAGACGAAAAGAAGAAAATGAACAATAACATTTTTAAGGTTTCGATTTTCTTGTGATTAATTCCGACAAGCCGGACAAAAGCTGCATCTAGAAGAAATATCTTAAATTTCAAAGAAATTTGAAACCTCTCGTTCAAGGAAAACTGAAACTCAAGACGATATCTTCAAGAATATTCTAAACTGAGTCGAATGTAAATAATCCTATTATTTTTTAAAGTAACATAGAAAATATTTTAAGTATTTTTTTACACTTTATTTCAGTACGAAAAGCAAAAATTACTTATAGTCCGAGCGGCGACTGGTCTCATCCATATCTCACAAAAGAATAGAATAATTTAGCTATGTACGGGTAGAGGAGCTCGAGTACTTCAGATTGGTCGTGGTCTGCCGCGGCGCAGCTTGGCACGTTTGGCGGGGTAGCTAAAAGTTTGCCCTCTGAAAAAAGTTAAAAATATCTCATCGAAGAATAGAATGAGACATGGATGTAGCGATAGGAGCAGTTTAGTAAAGCTTATAAATCTTGGTCTGCCGGCTGCTATCTGGGCACGTTTGGCGGAGTAGCTAAAAGTATGCCCTCTTAAAAAAGTAAAAAATATCTCATCGAAGAATAGAATGAAAATATATCGTACCGATAGCTTGCCTGAGTCTGCCTACATATATACTGGTCTGCCTGGCCACAGCCTGGCAGTTTTCCGCGTCCGACCACTTTTACTTTTTTTAGTAAAAATTTTATCTCTTCGAATAAAAGAATAAAAATATGTCGTACCGATAGCTTGCTTAAGTCTGCCTAGAAAAATACTGGTCTGCCTGACCACAACCTGGCAGTTTTCCAGATATATTATTCAAAACTTTCCACCACTTTTACTTTTTTTTGAGAAATTTTTATTTCTTCGAATAACAGAATGAAACTAAGTTGTAATAATAGTTTATTTAAAGCTGAACACATATCCCTTGGTCTGCCTGAGCTCAATCCGGTAGTTTCTCCGATGCGATCACTTTTCACTCTCAGTAAATTTCAATTTTAAAGGACCCTGACTTTGTTTATTAGGGAGTGGGCCTGGCCAATAAAATGAAAATTTGTCAGTGTATAGAAGTGTATTGCAATTTTAGGCGACAGGCTGACAACCTGTCACTATAGCGATACACGACAATAGCTAAAACGGCCCTCAAATATGTGTCAGACGTGGCGATAACGACCGTACTTTTACGGTCGTTGACGCTCTGCCTACCCCGCAAGGGATAAAGGCGTGATGTATGTATGTATGTATGTATGTATGTATAGAAGTGAGATTTACAGAGCTGTAATCTCTCAATGTCCAGATGAAGCAAATGTTTTCCTAAGTATTGTATTTTTGAAATAATTACTACGAATACATCTGAAGTTGTAGATTCTTGAAATTAACATACTTATTCTTCATCTAGACATTGAGAGATTACAGCTCTGTAAATCTCACTTCTATACACCGACAAATTTTCATTTTATTGACGGGGCCCACTCCCTAATAAACAAAGTCAGGGTCCTTTAAAATTGAAATTTACTGAGAGTGAAAAGTGATCGCATCGGAGAAACTACCGGATTGAGCTCAGGCAGACCAAGGGATATGTGTTCAGCTTTAAATAAACTATTATTACAACTTAGTTTCATTCTGTTATTCGAAGAAATAAAAATTTCTCAAAAAAAAGTAAAAGTGGTCGTATCTGGAAAACTGCCAGGCTGTGGTCAGGCAGACCAGTATTTTTCTAGGCAGACTTAAGCAAGCTATCGGTACGACATATTTTTATTCTTTTATTCGAAGAGATAAAATTTTTACTAAAAAAAGTAAATGTGGTCGGACCGGGAAAACTGCCAGGCTGTGGCCAGGCAGACCAGTATATATGTAGGCAGACTCAGGCAAGCTATCGGTACGATATATTTTCATTCTATTCTTCGATGAGATATTTTTTACTTTTTTAAGAGGGCATACTTTTAGCTACTCCGCCAAACGTGCCAAGATAGCAGCTGGCAGACCAAGATTTATAAGCTTTACTAAACTGCTCCTATCGCTACAGCCATGTCTCATTCTATTCTTCGATGAGATATTTTTAACTTTTTTCAGAGGGCAAACTTTTAGCTACTCCGCCAAACGTGCCAAGCTGCGCCGCGGCAGACCACGACCAATCCGAAGTACTCGAGCTCCTCTACCCGTACATAGCTAAATTATTCTATTCTTTTGTGAGATATGGATGAGACCAGTCGCCGCTCGGACTATTACCTACAGCTACTATAATGTATTATTTATTATTATGGTCATTCTTTAAAAAAATATATTGCATTTTACTTACCTACAAGTATAACGCAATATTCATTTCAACGAATGAAGAAGAATGAAAGTAGTTTTATTCACACTTTCTTGAATAGCACAATTCCATTTTGTGACAATTTCAGAATGAGATGGGATGGGACCGAATATAGAACTATAATATACTTATTCCATCTCCGTTTCCGTAGTATCACAAAGGGGCCTTTAGCTTTTATTGTTCCGTTTAGTTTAAACAGTAGACAGTGTAATATCACAGTGTCCAATTTCAACTTAAACCTTTACTCATATCGTGAAACGGTAACTTTGTGACAGTCAGAACAATATTTTATGAGGCTTTGAGTGGTTTCTTTTTGACTAGGTATGATTCAAAGATTCAAAGATTCAATATATTTATTGCATAACTATAGGTACAGCATACAGGTGTTTACAATAATTTAAAATCCAGCTATAGTCTACCATAGAGGTGTACAATTTAAATAGTAAAATAATAAACTAATTTTGAAACTTTTGAATTTTGTGAAGAGAGTATGTGAAGTCCGGTATGTGAAGAAGGTCCAATAATATCTAGGTATCTGTGATCGATCATTGATCACACATACAGGGAGTAACAGAAAGGGTATACCTAACAAGAAACTGAACAAGTTTCCCCATGGAACATGTGTCGAAAAAAAAATTGTTCCTTCCATACAAAACTGCCGATCAGCTGATTGATTAGATTAGCTTATTGTACTATGAGAGGTACAATTTTTTTTATATCTATATCGACCCATGTTCCATAGGGAAAGTTTTTCAGTTTCATGAGTACCTCGACCTCCTTTTGGCTTGTTATACCCTTTCTGTTACTCCCGGTATACAAATCATATCTTGCGCTGTCTAGTTACCTAGCAGGCGGATTAAATGTTCTGACATCAGGATTCATCGGTGCATGTGTCCACGATATGAATTAATGGATTGAAATTATGGATTTTTCGGCGATAAGGGCGCTACAAACCTATGCTAAAATCAGGGACTATCGTTACATCTAGAGCCTCTTTAAGTCACTACGATTTGCGTGAACAACTATTCCAAAAGAAGCCACTTCAATTTAAAGCACTCCAAGTGTCTATCCAGTGAGATAGTATTACTCGCTTGCAAAGCAATTACGCTACATCTAGAGTTGTCTTCTCTTCAATTTCCTAGCGCTAATAGAGCGGCACGATTTTGCAGGAGCACTCTGTATAGGATAGAACAGAGACGTATTTTTTCTAGAATTTAGCGCAGGGATAAAAATTGTTCTATCTTCCTCCCACACATAGTTTCCTTAGGCGCTATCCTTCACACATGAAGCATAAGACGTACGTGGGTACGATTATGTATTCTAATACCTACGCTGCGTCTAGAGTTTTCTTCTCTTTAATTTCCTCGCGCTAATTAAATAGAGCGGCACGATTTCGCATCAGCATTACGTATGAGATAAGATAAAGCAGAAATATCTCTTCTTTACTACGGGAAAGGAGAATCGCATACGAATTGACAAATATCATACTAAACAAATGACAATCTACAACAGCAATTTCGTGCTGCAGCGTGTCATAATACCGGAAAATATCCGGTGCGTATTCAAACTGCATACCGCGATATGTGTTTCTCTTATCTCGTTTCTCTCTTACTGTGCTGGGTTGCCTGGAGGAGATCGCTGAAAGCAATAAGGAAGATTTTGCTAATATTTCGGTTGTTTGTTTTGTTCTCGAACCTATATGTTATGTTTTAATGTGAGCAACAAAGTATTTCTGTTTCTCTGTCTATCTGATATCTTCCATGCAGAATTGGTTATAAGGACCAATAAGGAAGGTTCTAAATAATTTGACATACCACGGCCTTTACCGTCACACCTGTTAATTTCCCCATACTCTAAACTAAACTAATTAAATTAGTCAACTTTGATGGATGTGGTAGCTATTTGTGACAATTGAAATTAAGTACATTGTTAACATAAGTTAATGTCCCAAATGTATCGTGGTGTAATTTTCACTGAGTGCTATTTTCTGGGTATTATTTTGTGTCTACTACTGCCAAGTAAAGTAAAATAAATGGGTACGGACGGTTGGAACATCGACAGCACCTGCGTCATAGTTAATTTTAGATAGTAACTATGGGCTCGAAACAGAGTGTTTATTTTTGCGATTCTTACTTGTTACATAGCCAGGGTTGCCCTAAAATTCCAGCCAGTAAGTGTCAAAATCGTCGCTAGTACTGAGTGAGCCATCTGTTTAGGCGCCCGCGCGCTGTTTCCCTTCTGACCATTATGTCCATATACCAAACTTCATAAATGTAGATAATCGTGTCCGTTTCTGTTTAACCAATGCTAATCCCAATGCTATGCGGTTAATCCCAAAAGCTATTCTGCCCACTAATAAATCGGTGGTTTAGTGAGTCAGGCAACCATTGCACTATTACCTAATGCATACCGAATATGCAATCCTTATTGCTAATTTACCTAGAACGAACAACCTGCAAATCAACCAGTAATTACCCGACTGCCTCAGGAGGATTATGTTTTGAGAGTATGTATGTATGTAAGTATTTATGTATGTATCCAGAATCGGTTTTCAAAGGCTACGGACCAAACGGCTGGGCGGATCTTGACATGTGAGGTGTCGTTAGATTCGTCTCAGTAGCGTGAGTGACACTAGCTTTAATAAAACTTCATAAATTCAAGGTGGCGGTTTTTTATCGTAAAATACAACTTTGAAATTACCGCAGTCGGGTTTTCTGTTTATTTATACGCTGTATGAATAACCAGCTTAAAGGAGTAAGTTCATCGCAAAGGTTCATCGAGCACTGTAATGTCTGTAGTTCAGTCACATTCAGTTCAATACAATTTCTTGCATAGTATGTGACGTTTTCATTTTGTTGAATTCTTTTAATATGACATCCAAGATTTTCTGCTTTCCGCTAAGGGAAACAGCGCGCGGGCGCCTAAACAGATGGCTCACTCAGTACTAGCGACGATTTTGACACTTACTGGCTGGAATTTTAGGGCAACCCTGGCTATGTAACAAGTAAGAATCGCAAAAATAAACACTCTGTTTCGAGCCCATAGTTACTATCTAAAATTAACTATGACGCAGGTGCTGTCGATGTTCCAACCGTCCGTACCCATTTATTTTACTTTACTTGGCAGTAGTAGACACAAAATAATACCCAGAAAATAGCACTCAGTGAAAATTACACCACGATACATTTGGGACATTAACTTATGTTAACAATGTACTTAATTTCAATTGTCACAAATAGCTACCACATCCATCAAAGTTGACTAATTTAATTAGTTTAGTTTAGAGTATGGGGAAATTAACAGGTGTGACGGTAAAGGCCGTGGTATGTCAAATTATTTAGAACCTTCCTTATTGGTCCTTATAACCAATTCTGCATGGAAGATATCAGATAGACAGAGAAACAGAAATACTTTGTTGCTCACATTAAAACATAACATATAGGTTCGAGAACAAAACAAACAACCGAAATATTAGCAAAATCTTCCTTATTGCTTTCAGCGATCTCCTCCAGGCAACCCAGCACAGTAAGAGAGAAACGAGATAAGAGAAACACATATCGCGGTATGCAGTTTGAATACGCACCGGATATTTTCCGGTATTATGACACGCTGCAGCACGAAATTGCTGTTGTAGATTGTCATTTGTTTAGTATGATATTTGTCAATTCGTATGCGATTCTCCTTTCCCGTAGTAAAGAAGAGATATTTCTGCTTTATCTTATCTCATACGTAATGCTGATGCGAAATCGTGCCGCTCTATTTAATTAGCGCGAGGAAATTAAAGAGAAGAAAACTCTAGACGCAGCGTAGGTATTAGAATACATAATCGTACCCACGTACGTCTTATGCTTCATGTGTGAAGGATAGCGCCTAAGGAAACTATGTGTGGGAGGAAGATAGAACAATTTTTATCCCTGCGCTAAATTCTAGAAAAAATACGTCTCTGTTCTATCCTATACAGAGTGCTCCTGCAAAATCGTGCCGCTCTATTAGCGCTAGGAAATTGAAGAGAAGACAACTCTAGATGTAGCGTAATTGCTTTGCAAGCGAGTAATACTATCTCACTGGATAGACACTTGGAGTGCTTTAAATTGAAGTGGCTTCTTTTGGAATAGTTGTTCACGCAAATCGTAGTGACTTAAAGAGGCTCTAGATGTAACGATAGTCCCTGATTTTAGCATAGGTTTGTAGCGCCCTTATCGCCGAAAAATCCATAATTTCAATCCATTAATTCATATCGTGGACACATGCACCGATGAATCCTGATGTCAGAACATTTAATCCGCCTGCTAGGTAACTAGACAGCGCAAGATATGATTTGTATACCGGGAGTAACAGAAAGGGTATATTCTTTAAAAAAATATATTGCATGCAAGCGGGTTGTAAGGAAAATGCAGGGCTTCGGAGTTTATGTTATAATTATTTCATGCCAACTATCAAACGTTAGGTATGTGATAATACTCTACTTTTTTCTTCTAGAAGCTTAAATAAGACCCTGTATATTTCAGCGGTTTTATATTTTTATTTTTCCCGTTTGGATTGCGAGCCGGTGATTTCTGTAGGGGTTTCCCTGGCTTTCTACATCATCAGCCATATCTCACTGCCTGTGGTTACTGCTATATCGGCAAAACGAGCACTATTATCTTCAAATCGATGATCATACCTACTCTACTTAGTACAAGTAGATCCCACGATAGGACCCTGTATGTGTCAGCGATTTTATATTTTATTTTGCTCGTTTGGATAGCGAGCCGGTGATTTCTGTAGGGGTTTCCCTGGCTTTCTACATCATCAGCCATTGCTCACGGTCGGTGGTTACTGCTATATCGGCAAAACGAGCACTATTATCCTCAAATCGATGTGGGAGCCGACATATTTAGAAGCTTACATATTTTTAGAGCAGTTAAGTGATAAGGTGCTAACATAACCCACCACCGTTTGTGAACATAGTGTAGTTTTTTTGGTAATGAAAAGTTTGGGTGATATTTGGTACATATTTTATTAATGCTATAATTTATGTAAGAACTTGTTGATGATGTTCATATACTTACATAATACTTACTCTACTTAGTACAGTCGAGTGCAGAGTTACCGGACCCCCCGGCCTACAAACATTTAAACAGAAAAATACGTTTTTGAAATGAACCTTAAAGCAAAGCATTACGCCTATGCAATATACCTGAGCAAGTCATGCTTCACCCTACCACACGACTAACTCGCAAGCCCGTCGTCGAGTCCTTTGCATTTTATTTTGAAGTTGCTTTAGCTAAATATCATTAACAAGAAATAAAATAATAAAGAGTCAACAAACGAATACAACCCCCGCTGGGATTTGAACCTCCAATCTTTTAGATTGTAAGCATTGTAGTCGGGCATCCTAGCCGCTTGGCTATTCAGCTAATGACTAAAGGCGCGAAATTAGAAGTCACCTGTCGTGCAAATAGTGATGTCATTGTGACGTAACGGTGACGTATGAGACCCGTGTAGACGTTTTGATGTTTTCTTGCAGATGAATAAAATAAGAAGGTAGTTTGAATACTAAATCGTAGAATTGTATTCAACTTGATTTAACTACTCTGTTCGGTTGTTGCCGCTTACGTGTGCTTTGTGATATTTCCGTTGCTTTTTACCTAGTTACTGGTCAAATCAAATTATGGTTCATAGTGTTTTCTTAAAAGCAAGAATAATTGTTCTGTGGGAACAGAAAATAGGAAATTTTATCACGACTTTACAGAGAAACACGGTTCGCAGATGGATTAGGAGATATGAGGAAACTGGTGATGTGAATTGTGAAAATCGAGGGCCGCAGTCGTTCAACAGCAAGTTTATACGATATATCTCTGTATACCGTGCGAAGACATTTACACGCTGCTGGCATACACAACTATAAACCAGCTATGAAACCAGCCAAAAAAATTCCGCTGAACGAAGAGCAATGTCAAGCTAGGATAAGATTTGCTACAGGTAAATATTATTTCTGGTGCTGAACTAATACAAATACATTATACCTACATATACTTACTTATGTAGGTATAGTGTATGTTTTATTGTTTTTTTCTAACTGTTGATAAACGATTTTCATTAAATTAAGTAATGTATTTATGTTACAGAGTATTGAAACATTGATTGGGAAGGGCAAATAGTAATATTCACTGAGGAAAAGTGCTTCAAGTCAGACGACGATGGACGAAATATCCTATGTAGACAGACGACGAGGTGAACGCTATAATCTAGAAAATATACTCAGAACTCGCGGAAGAATATCGCTAGGTTAATTAAATACCTTTAGAACATATGTATTTATAAGTAATCTGTGGTTAAATATAGATTCTTTGTGTTGGTCATTATGAGAGACGTAAATTGTTATTTTACTCAAAGATAACATGTTTGTTCTCTTGTAGTGACTAAACGATAATTTTAAAATCCTGAACTATCTTTATTGTTGTTAAAAGTGTAATCAATTAAGTATTTTATTCATGTTTGTATAAAATGTTTATTACATATTTTCTTGTAAAATCTACCTAGGTGATACAAAAATATTTTGTGTGAATTATGAAGATTCAAATAAAGTAACATTTAAAGTATAATTGATGGTCCTATTAATTTTTAAACATCTTAATTTTGTATACAACCGAAACTTCTTTAAAAAAAAGAAAATAATAGATAGATATAAAAATAAATAGCACTTTTAATAGAAATAAAAGTTGATCACATCCTAGATCCGAACCAGCGATTCTACGTTTTTGACTATAGTTGCTTAACCACTGAGCCAGCCTAGTCACTTACTCGGGAGATGAATTAAGCTATAACTATTATGTCTACTGTTAGTTTATGCGACTCGCACTCGCCAACTACTATGAGATCATTATTGTGTATTAAAACTTGATTGAAAACTAGTTTATGTCAGTGACGTCGGCGTGAATCTTTTAGTCGGCTAAGCTCGGGTAGGTTCGGATCATTTCGGACTGTGTTATTTTTGTTTCACTTACTCTTGACTGACTTGACAGATGCTATGGATGCGTGAGGGATATGAGGGCGCGTGAGCCGTGTTTTTTCTATGCTTTCATTGCTGTGTTGGCGTATGTCAATGAAAAAATTGAGCAGGCGTGCGGGCAATGTATAGATAAGTAAAGTATGTCGCCGATTGCGCTGTAGGGTAGTAGTCCGGGGGTCATATTACTGTGCTTCCTACTGTACAAGTAGATCCCACGATAGGACCCTGTATGTGTCAGGGATTTTATATTTCATTTTTCTCGTTTGGATTGCGAGCCGGTGATTTCTGTAGGGGTTTCCCTGGCTTTCTACATCATCAGCCATAGCTCACAGTTTGTGGTTACTGCTATATCGACAAAACGAGCACTATTATCTTTAAATCGATGTACATATACTTACTCTACTTTGTACAAGTAGGAGCCACGATAGGACCCTGTATATTTCAGTGATTTTATATTTTATTTTGCTCGTTTGGATTGCGAGCCGGTGATTTCTGTAGGGGTTTCCCTGGCTTTCCACATCATCAGAGCTCACGGTTTGTGGTTGCTGCTATATCGGCAAATCGAGCACTAATATCTTCAAAATACTTCAAATCGATGTACATACACATAATACTCTACTTTATACAAGTAGGAACTATGATTAGACCCTGTATATTTCAGGGATTTTATATTTTCATTTTTCCCGTTTGGATTGCGAGCCGGTGATTTCTGTAGGGGTTTCCCTGGCTTTCTACATCATCAGCCATAGCTCACGGCCTATGGTTACTGCTATATCGGCAAAACGAGCACTATTATCTTCAAATCGATATACATACTCGTATACATAATACCTACTCTACTTAGTACAGTCACTCCCGCTCACTCATGAACAATCCAAAATGTAAGGTTTCGATATTTTTTAGACTGTCATATTTTATTACAGCAATAATTGTTACTTTCTTAGATGCAGCTACATTTAATGAATCGTAGAACATAAGTTTATGTCCGACTTGTCGGTATAAATCACAAGAAAATCGATACCTTCAAAATGGGATTGTTCATGAGTTAGCGTGAGAGACTGTACAAGCATAGGTATCAGTAGGAGCCAAGATAGAACCCTGTATATTTCAGCGGTTTTATATTTTCACTAGCTTTCCGCCCACGGTTTCACTCGCGGTATTATCTGTTTGGTCTAATAAAAAAGTTTAAAATATATTGCATTTAAAATCCAAAATTTTGAAACAGTGGAGTTCGACTACTCGACAATAGATGGCGCCACTACTTGAGGGATTGACAAAGCACTTATTTCTTTAAAAATACGCCCTATATGTTAATACGAAAACTTTCTTATTCGAGGGGAGTTAAAGGGCTATCGCACTATATAAGTCCCTTTATCGTACCGGGAATCCTTTTAAAGTTTTATCGGCACGTACATTTTATCAACTTAGTTTTATTATATATAATGATTTTTCTCGTTTGGTTTGGGGCCGGTGATTTCTGTAGGGGTTTCCCTGGCTTTCTACATCATCAGCCATAGCTCATGGTCTGTGGTTACTGCTATATCGGCAAAACGAGCACTATTATCCTCAAATCGATGGTCATATGCCTACTTACATAATACTTACTCTACTTTGTACAAGTAGAAGCCACGATAGGACCCTGTATGTGTCAGGGATTTTATATTTTATTTTCCTCGTTTGGATTTCGAGCCGGTGGTTTCTGTAGGGGTTTCCCTGGCTTTCTACATCATCACCCATAGCTCACGGCCTGAGGTTACTGCTATATCGGCAACACGAGCACTATTATCTTCAAATCGATGGTCATATAGTTACATAATACTTACTTTAGTACACGTAGGAGCCACGATAAGACGATGTATATTTCAGTGGTTTTATATTTTATTTTGCTCGTTTGGATTGCGAGCCGGTGATTTCTGTAGGGGTTTCCCTGGCTTTCTACATCATCAGCCATAGCTCACGGTCTCTGGTTACTGCTATATCGGCAAAACGAGCACTATTATCCTCAAATCGACTACGAGTCGCGATATTTAGAAGCTTACATATTTGCTTGAATAGTTACGTGCTAAGGTGCTAACATACCCCAACACAAGAGCTTGTTTTGACGTTAAGGCACTAATTATGATAAACTTACTAGCTGTGATTCAAAGTAATTTGACATTGTCAGTGACAACGACAAGTGACAATAGCAAAGAGATGATAGAGGATTTTCGAGTTTTGAGGATGTGTGCTATCCCCTTAGCTATCCAGTAAAACTTTTTTGGCAAATTGTCAATAAGAAATGGAAATTAAAATTTTAACAAAGTAAACAAATAACTAGCTAACTAGAATAATATAACGTACATACATGAATAAATTTTACTACTATATCAACCTACCTCACGGCTCACATAAAGAAAACGATGTGTGTAGCTAAAAAGCTTCTAAAAAGGTGTCACGACCTCCAAACGCAACGCTACCCTCAAATTAACATAAAACGTTGGCGTCCCTAGTCCTTACGCCATTTGAAACTCGCTGGGGCATTTTAGAGTGTTTTTAGATAACATTTTGCGGGCGATATAAAATGCATTAAGATGGCTAGACGGCCAATGCACCGATATGCTGAGATAAACTCTATGGGAGACAGCCAAGTACTTTCAAAAGAAATCCATGTCCCAGCGGATTACCTGATTCAGCAATAAGTAGAAAAAAAACTAACCTTACAATCGTTGTAGATAACTTTGGAAGTTGCGATATTTTCAGATATTTTAGTGATCATGAGTGACTAGCTGTACATACCTACCTAAATACGAAAATTATGTTGCACGATACAGCAAAACTAGCCGCTTATGAAGTATCCTTAGATACGATAGGTACGCTCCGCCGTAATGATTTTCCTGCCGTTCTTCTTTGAAATTTCCTATAAGTAAACAACAAACAATGTAAAATATTTATATTTTCAGACCCCATTTTTTATGATTCTACTAGACAGTTTGTTTACGGCTTTGTTGGGAAGTTATGGGCCGATATTTCCTGTTCGGTATTTGGGTCTCATTTTAGGTCACCTATTTATTCCGATGTCACTTTCGAACAGTGATTAATCGTTTGTGGTGTCTGTTGTTATGCCTACTGATGTTTTGGGTGTTATCCGAGGTGTTATCTATTTAAAATTATAGTGTCATAACCAGCCCAAGCGGGAGGCCAACTTATGATTGCGAAAGTACTAATTTGAGCTACAAGATTGGCTACTGCAGTCACAGAGCACACGAGCGGGCAAACCAGGTGAGCCCCCGCTGCTGTAGCCAAAATCGGCTAAGATAGACATCATCATCATGAGCTATTAGCAGAGACATTATCTGAGTGTAATCTTTTTTCCATATCTGGCCGTTAATCAATTCCAACGATTTTTTTCAAGCTCTTTTTGCATTAGATTAGACATCCCACTCGCTCTAACAAATAAAAAATACCTCAATTGTTTGGAATTTGTACGAAACACCTAAAACCATCACCACATTAGATAGATGGACGCTAAAGGTCTTTTAAAGCTTCACCCCTACGGTTATTTCACTATCACGATTTTACTCACTTTTAGCTTGCGGTCTGACCCGTAGTACCTACTACCTACCTATACTAAATAGTCATTCCGAGGGACCCGATTTAAAATTTTAAGTAGACAGGGCTCAAGGGCATTGCGAGGATTGGAGGATGGAGGTGCCATTGTCGAGCCAATAATTTGGGAAGCGGCCCGAGAGAGTCCAAGTGGATGTCTTATAGAGCCTGAGGCGTTTCAATAGGGTTCCCCCGGTGAACAAGTACTAGTTGAACAGAATTTTTTATTTTTTCTACTCTCTTACTTTTTGGCCGTTTTAAACATTACTAAGATGATTACAAGTAACTAAATCACAAATGACCTGTCAGCGCGTCTCGTAGAGGCATCCGGCAACCTTAGAGCTGGCAGCTTCCTGGCTCAACGCATAAGTATAGCCATCTAAAGAGGAAATGCTGCCAGCGTGCTGGGCACCGTGCCTCTCGGGGACGTGCTGGAGGACGTTAATATCTGTGACGGAGGACATTTTTCTATTTAGTTTCTTTAAGTATTTAGTTTCTTTAAGTTTTAACTTGATCAATGGTTTTTTTGTGTGATATAATAAAGTATGCCTTATATTTATTTATATAAACTGTTTAAAAAAATAATCCATATTTTGAAAGTGAGTGCCCACTCATAGATTAGATTAGTCAACTCTTCGTTAGGTGCTGTTTTTGACATCATCATTATTCATCGTTTTGATCTTTGTCTGTGAGGACCATATTATAATCGAACCAGTCTACCAATGCTAATATGACATGAAAGCTGAACCAAAGCTGAACAGCTGCACAATAGACCTTTGTTATTGATTGGCAATATATTTGCATTATAACAGTTTGGACAATTTAACGAGAGGGTCTAGCACTCTACGTACCTACTTAGGTACTTATAGATAACTAAAGTTCATTATAACAGTTTGGACAATTCAACGAGAGGGTACATCACTTTCCGTACCTACTTAGGTAGATAACTAGAGTTTACTATTTATAATTATTCGACTGCAGCGAAAGAAATAAATTGATCCAACTTAAAAATTCTTTCACTTACGTATTTATAGTATACGTATCGTTTGACAATAAAAATAATATAAATAAAACAAACAAGTATAATTATAATTGGAAGTGCTCAAAACTGTGAAGGAATTTCGGAAAATTGAAGACTGAAAACAGCCTTGGAAGTGCTAAAGTGTGAAGTTGACTGATAAGAATAAAATAATCAATAATCATTCGTTTAATCGTATTGTAATTTTAAATTATTGGTGAAGAGCTCAGAACTTAAACCTATCCCGAGTGCCAAAAACCGTCAGAAAAAAAGAAAACTCAATAAAAAGAAATAATTCAAAATGGCCGCCAAGGCGTTCGCTATTTGAATCGCCGCGCTTTTCTCCGCCGCACGGTGAGTGCGCGAGTGGTCGCGGCGACGCTGACAGCGGCGCAGCCTTGCGCCCCGACGCGCGCCGCCAAGCTGGGCGAGCACGCCGCCATGCTGGCAGTGGCCATATGCTGCATACTGGTGCTGCTGCTGGTCTTCATCATCCTGATCATCGTCGTCGGGCAGAACATCCAGCCGAAGGGCGGCTCCTAGCGCCGGCTGAGGAGAAGAGGTGACTATCTAACATACCTATTCGTAGAAAAGCGGCCTGGCTGGGTTCATACACTGCCATGTTGATCGTGGCTATATGTTGTTGGCCGTGTCTATATGTTGCTGGCCGTGGCCATATGTTGTTGGCCGTGGCTATATGTTGTTGGCCGTGGCCATATGCTTCCATGTTGGCAGTGGCCATATGCTGCATACTGGTGCTGCTGCTGGTGTTCATCATACTGATCATCGTTGTCGGGCAGAACATCCAGCCCAAAGGCGGCTCCTAGCGCCGGCTGAGGAGAAGAGGTGACTATCTAACATACATACTCGTAGAAAAGCGGCCAGGCTGGGTTCACACGCCACCATGGTGTCGTGGCTATATATTGTTGGCCGTGGCTATATGTTGTTGGTCGTGGCTATATGTTGTTGGTAGCGGAGCGGTAGGTGAAGCAGGTAAGGGACACGTGCATCCGCGCCGCACGTCATATTAGAATGTACCCCGCAGGAAGGTCGCGCACGAAGTTGTCGAACTATAGGGTTACATTTAATTAAGTACAAATCTCTTGAGAGTGTGATATACTCACAAAACTGAACAACTTTTGTTAGAAACTTTTCTTCGAAATATGAAAAAAAAATTGGACCTCCCATATTGAGTGGCACACTTTTTCATCATTTTTGTATGGGAGGACCAAACAAATATAGTAAGTAAATATGTGGACATTTACCTACCTTCTTTCCGATGTTTTCAAGCAGGTCGCATCGCTCGTGTTTGCGGGGGGACTGGCCCCAGTCAGTCCAAATAATAATGTGTGCAAAGCGCGAAAGTCTAAAAGGATCTATTGAATGCATATCTGACTGTTAAAAAAATTTGGTCATAGACAAAATTTATTTTTTAAAGCTCTAACTAATTCCCTCGTTTTTCTGTGTGACTGTAACACTCCGCATTCAATATGCCGCATGACCCTCATTGGCTTCCGCTAATGGAAAATTGTGATTGACTAAAAATGTTTTGTTTCTCTGGTTTTCCTCTTTATAAATATTGCAATATTAGTACAGTCACACAGAAAAGACTCAAATAAAATAAATACTATGCTTGTCTTTTAACTAATTTAACCGACTAGTAGCGCTAGCTACTAGAATCGTCAGTAATTCTTTGTTGCAAGGCCTCATGCTTTATCTTCTGTTTGGTCGTCTTCATCATCTAAAATCTGTTTCCCTGTGGAATTAGTACTCTTCAATATACCCAATGCAGAATCAATATCAACAATATTTACAGAATCAATATCAACAATATCCACAGGACATTTCAAGTGGTACAGGCGCGCGCGAAACCGCTAAGTGAAATGTATTGGCTGGCGTTCGTTGGCCGCTAATATTGGCACTTAACGACAGAAGTGGATCAAAGGAAAATGTCTCAAACAGGAAACTAAGTTACGCGAGGAAATGAATGGAAAGCTACGGAAAACGTAGATGAAATTGATGTTTTAAAAACGTTGTAACAAAAGTCTACAACGTAGCTACGCCGTAGCAATGTTGGCAGCATGACGTAAGAAACTTACGTGGCTCACAATATTTATGTGCAATCTTATGTTCTTGGATGACTATCCTGAAATATGTGTCTTTATCTGGCATATGCGACAATGAGGCACATATTTTAGGATGGTCATGTACTCGCGCTCTATGAAGCTGTATTATGCATCAGTATCTTAACTCAGCGGTCGTAGATTCGATTCTTGCGCAAAATATTGATTGATCTATCTATAATTATTTTTCTTGTAATACACAAGCACAGTTTGTTTATTTACTTTGCTTTTCCCTTATTGTAACCACGCTATCTCTAATCCACACAACCTCTACCCGCATACGACGGCTGAATGGAGCCCCAAATGGCTTATCAGGAACAAACGCGATATCTTTTATTAAAGTGATATATGGAGCGCGCTCGGTGACACGGCTATAGTTATTGTGTTAGCTAAGCTATCCATCTTAGCAGGCATACTGCTAATAAGGAACCTTTGTGAACATAATGCACGACGCAAAATATAGAAAGTCATTATTATTATTATGTTGGTTCTATGAGAATCTCGGCCCCATAGGAGGTCTTTTTGAGGCATGCGTGAGGCCAATTTTTTGCCTACACTGTCAACTGGCTTCCCCTCTTTCCAGTGTAAAATACGCCGGCAACATTGGCACAGCCACAAAGGAACAAACTGGGGCGGTGGTCAACGAAACAAGAAAAAAACACTTACTTTGCTCGCCTACATGCATAGTACCTGTGTCATGAGAGATCTACCCGAGCTCTAAACTAACCAATTCTTCATTTATGGAGTAAAAAATGTGCTGCAAAAATACCTATTTATTTCTTGCTAATGTCCAAAGAACATCAAGGAAAAACAAATAAAAAACAAAGTTACTAGCGGATAAAGGAACACAATTATTCAATTAAAAATGTACGAGCCGCCCAAATGTGGTAAGTGGCAGGTCCGTTGTTTCGGAAGCAAATCAATTATTTAATTCGTATTACTCAAGTTTTATGAGTACAGTCAAGCACAGGTCCGGATAGACATTCGACTCGCCAATGTAAATCTTATCCCGGCATAAGAACGGTCCAAAGTCAAAAACTTCTGAGCCGTTTTCAAAATTTATGTACATAGGTAGCTACCAAATTTTTATCCTCGTAATGAATTTGAAAAAAAAAACATATTTTCGTCTGAAATAAATAATCTTTTGCTTTTTATAGGCTATACTGAACGTAGCTGCGAATTAGTTCTGATAAAAAAGAATGATTTGCGATAAAAATGTTAGCAAAAATTGAATGTGAAGATAAAGGGTAATAAAAAACACCCATACAAAACTTACCTAACCCAGACTGTTGCGAGTAAGTTCAAGAGGATCCAACTCGAGGGTCTAATTGTCAGTTGCCCGACTCGCGACCAGTCTCGTTTGCTAGTTAGTAATAATATTAATAATAGTTTAGCCGAAGTTTAGTGCCAATGTCTTATGCAAAAGAGCACCGCAGATAGAATGTAGATAAGCCGAAACCCTAAGTTCCTGGAGTTTAGGTTTACAACACAAGTGACAAGAGTTAGAATTACCACACGAACAATGCCAGTACTGTTATCCTATGTTTTACACGATTTAGGGGGCCACACACCGGGCCCGTATGCGTGACGTGCACGTAGTCACGACGTCATTACGCTCGTAGAGATGACGTTGTATCGTATGGTATTGGATGAGAGCCTCTTTTCCATTGATCACTACTTGGTTTGCCACTAGCCGCACACTGCCTGCGTGTGCGTGCGCGTAATCACGCGCGTAGCGCAGTGTGGGGCGTCTTGCCATCCCATACGATACAACGTCATCTCTTGGCACGTGCACGTCACGCATACGGGCCCGGTGTGTGGTGCCCTTTACTTGTTTACCTACTAATTTGGTCACGCACAAGATTCGAAATCTAGTAAAAATCTACAAAGCGGTATCCAATCAAATAATTAATGTACCAATCACACACAATACTAACACATGTGCTTTCCTGGTACAGTTAAGCTCACATACTGCTACTAAAGCCACAATAGTCCACTGCTGGACATGGCCCTCCCAGTTGGGGGGTATTGCCGTACTTACCGTGCGAAATGGCGAGCGCAGTGCAAAGTGTTGTAGATATTTACAGAGAACGCTGCTGCTAATTCCCTAGATCTATCCCGTAGTCGCATTTTACGATACCCACGGGTAGGAAATTCACAAAGTAATACCTAAATTAAATATCCTACCGAGAATCAACCCGGAACGTTTGCGACGCTGGCAGTCTCACACTACCTCTGCGCCACATCGGCCACCGAAGACCGAAGCCATATTAATTTAATGAAAGGAGCTTCTTCATTAATAGCGTTCTTGGTAGTTTTCCACTGGAAAACACGCGAGAACGACTATTACTAAACCGTTTATTGTAAGTATACAAAAAAACACATAAGTACCTAGGCCAAACACCTATATTACGAGCAATTTACAACAGGTCTAGGTATTTATTTCTAAAACCGATCATGTCTGGTGACAGTTAAGTCAGTGTTAACCATACATTTGGGGTCCGTATAGTACGCCCCACACAGGAGGAGTTAAAGCTTCCTGTAGACCTACCTAAGGCAGTGAGATGGCTTGAGTATAAATTGACTGGTCTACTTACGTCATCTTTAAGACAATGACATCATGTCGTATCATGCATGAGCATGATGATATCATATCACATAACATCTAGCATTTTAATGATATGATAATCTTACATTGGTCCCAATTCCATGTGACCGTGACAGCGCTATTCTAAAATTTCTTTTTTTTTCACAGTCACATAGAAGAGAGAGAGACCATTACCTATACGTAAGAACAGGTCCAATTAAGAACCTTTCGTAGTCGGAAGACATAAGAACCTTTCGTAGTCGGAAGACATGTGACTCTTTATAGCCACGCGTACAAAAATTGAGTCATGTAAAAATATTACAGGATAAAACATTTTTCTTACAAAAATCTGTCATTGTCTTACTATAGTCCGACAGCTTCGTGCGCGACCCTCCCTAGGGGTGACAGACGTTGGGGATGTCAGCGGGTAGCGGGAGGTGTAGCGGGGAAGGGAGACGCGCGCATCCGCGCCGCACGTCATATTAAAATGACGTGCTTCCTCGCCCTCCTATCGTCTGTACCCCGCAGGAGGGTCGCGCACAAAGTTGTCGAACTATAAATCACCTTTGCGGCCTGAAAGGCATAAAACTTTTGAAGTAAACCATCTGTTCCTACCGCCGAGCCGATAATTTCCGACCAGCCCTCAGAGCAAGAAAGTTTTCCAGACGGATTCCTATGAATAACCCGAGCACCCAGATGTCGGGTGCTTGTTCTTCTTCTTCTTCGAGTGGGACACCAGGACGCAAAAATCTACTAAACTAAAAAGTTAACATACCAAAAGAGTATTAAATATAGCGTCCTAGAGGGTTTACAGAATATTTTGCTTTTTGTGCATTTGTTTGTATTAGTTGTAACTGTAGCGCGCGTCCAATCAGATTGTAAAGAGTTTTTCTTGGCTTCTTTCTGGTTATTCGTAGAAATTCCTTTCAAACGTTCTTGCCTTGAGAAATCCCAAGGCAAGAATACGCTTTTCATTTTTTAATCTTAACTTTTCCCTGATTGATCAAAGTCGGATCGGATAGGGGCTTTTTTCACCGTTTTTAATATTACCCGGCCGAGATTACGGCGCGTTTTGAGGTTTTAGGTCGGTAAAATGTTACTCTAATTCTCGGCGATTACTCTCAAGATCATTTCAAAGATATAAACGATGGCTAGATTGAAGATATAAAACAAGTACTAGGTATATTATTCATGTATGAAGTTCAAACAACAGTCACTGTGGTTTTCATTCTACGTTTTGTAACTGAACTTACGTTATAATTAACAGCTATGTAGGTAGATATAGATTAAGATTAGAAGTGCCAAACTGATATAACTGGCTGTGAACTAAATACTAAGTGAGCTAACTCTAGTTTGTGAGTTATGTAAACTATCATTAACTGCTTTGAGGATTGTAAACCCTGTTAGAACCTAGCAATTAAGGGAATAATATTCACTGTGTTATGTATAAGCGGGTATTTGAACATAATATGGTAGGTAATCCGAATAGTGTGAAATAATTTTCACCTTTAAAGCGCTTAACAGTTTATTAATTCACAATGGAATTAAGCTTTTAAAGCATCGCACTACAGAATTAAGCTATGAATTAAAATTGCAGGAATTAAGCTATGCTTTTAAAGCGTCGCGTTGCGTTTTATTTCAGGGTTTATTTTACAAATATTCAATATCATATTACTAACAAAAGAAATAAGTACGTAAGTAACATATGGGGTAATTTTTCGTGAACTTACTTAATTCTGAAAATTGTTTTTTTTTTTTTTGTAATAACATGGAAACCTTTACCTTAAAGAGGATGGAAAATACTGTCCTCGCAAAAAGCACAGTCAACCAAAACAATAAAGGCCGGTTATTTCGTATTATAATCTATTACGTTGATCCTTTGAGAAACTCAAAGTGCTGTTGACAACGGCTTATTATATTAGTTTAGTTTGTCCATCCATGTTGAAACTACTTACGATGTAAGCACGTGTAAGAGCTTGCAACATTTGATAAGATCAACATTGCACTTTAGCATGGGCGTTGGAGGATCTACATAAACTTATTGGGATTTTAATGTACTCACAGTGCTATATTATCCTCATAAATAAAGATAAGAAATTGAAAAAAATGTTATGCTATTGAAGAAATTGCAAAAATACCGGGGCTTGAAACCGGGCCGCATGGGGAAACGCCGCTCTGCCACTAAGATATCGATGGTAGATACCTGCTGAATCTTTCAATGTCTTGATGCTCTCTCGCGTCGGTGGGGCGATGACCCATGCGGCCCGGGTTCAAGCCCCGGTCGATGCATGACATTTTTTTCAATTTCAACTTAAACTTGTTTAAATCCAGAACCCAATTTCACCTCGTATGCAAAATCAGTTTATCATTTTCGCGGAAAAACTCACTACGAGTTTGTAGCTGGCGAGCTTAATGATGTCGTTTTATTCTCTGTTCCAGAAATAGTGTAATTCAGTTTAAAATCAGCAGCGATTGTTACGAGTGACGCAGCGCAGTGCACAATTACGGCCCCTTTTAAATGCAGATTCGTAATAACAGCAGAATTAAAATGCATTATTATTTGAAAAACGAAAACCCGACTACGGTAATTTCAAAGTAATAAGTATTTTGTGTTTAAAATCTGCCATTTGAATTAATTACGTTCTTAAATAGCAAGTGTCACTCTCACAGCTCAGATGAATCTAATGACACCTCACATATTGAAATCCGCCGAATTATTTAGGCTGTACGTAGCACGTGAAAAAGAATTTTATTGTCCACATACATACATACCCACATACTTACATACATACTCTCGAAAACATACGCTTGAGGCAGTCGGGTAAAATACTACTTAACATTTTTGTTTATATGTTTTACATGTATCGATTTCAAACGTCAATATTAAATCAAAGCTATCCTGTTACTCGAAGATATCCTAAAGCTACTCAATAGGATGAACATTAGTCCTATTGTCAGATACAGACGCCTTACGACCTTAACATAACAATACAAACCTTAGAAAACAAGCTCATATGACCCTGAACAGGCGCAAGGTTAAATACAGGGAGTGACAGAAAGGGTATAACAAGCCAAATGGAGGTCTAGGTACTGATGAAACTGAACAACTTTCCCCATGTAACATGGGTCGAATATGAAAAAAGAATTTGGGCCTCTCATAGTAAATCAATCAGCTGGTCGGCAATTTTGTATGGGATATCCAAATATTTTTTTCACAATTCGACTTATGTTCCATAGGAAAAGTTGTTCAGTTTCATGAGTACCTTGACCTTTTTTTTTTTTTACTGCTGGACTCTATGTTTTCCGGTCCCGGGACCGTTAAAACTACACCTGACTATTTGGTGGGGAGCGAGGGCTCACCCGGATGTGTTTGGGTGGTTGTTCAAACAACCAGCCCAATCACGCCCTTGGGGCGAGACTGGGCTTACGAGTTGTTCTGGGAAGAACGAATCGGACTATGTGAGTACCTTGACCTCCTTTCGGCTTGTTATAAATACCCTTTCTGTTACTCCCGGTATAAAGCACAGGCCACATCAAAGCTAAATAAAGCTCAGATCACACCGCTCACATCTGACGCTACTAAACTGCAGAGACTAAAAGGCCCACTCGATATTAAAAATAGCATCAAGTATTCACCAGTAGAGGCTTTAAGCTCAGGTCAAATAAAATTTTCAGAGGAAGCCCTACGAACAACTAGAATGATGTTGTGAAAATCTCAGGAGTTACGGTGCATGGTTTTGAGTGCTATGCACAAAACATGTTGTACCCAAATGAAGATGACATAATAAATCAGCGCGCACAAGAAAATACACTAAGCAATTGAACACTTAAAATGCACTTAAGTTTTTATTCACTAAACTAGTAATTAGTTTAGTTAATTAATTTTGTACTTATTAACCTAATAACCATTCATTCAATAAAATCAAATATTTTAAAAAAGGAACTAAACTAATAAGTATTTTGCTTTTTAGCATTTTGATGTATTTCAGCCCTTGGCAATCTGGTAGTTCGTGTAGTTCTGCAGCTAGTAACTATAACCAACAACACTTTGAGTTACTTATTTAAGGGATCTATAAGTATTTGTTGTTTTTTTATTCTTTATAAAAAACCAACCTAAGTTTCCACTCGATCAGACTTCGCGCACCGTCTCCCTAATTTGTGATTAACTGGTCACTCAAAATAGTAACGATAGTTCCCTCTGATCATTTTTTTGATCTGAGGCATTAACCCCCTGGTTGTGAAAGGGTGGGGATGAAAAAGCGAAATACCAGGGCTCGTAAGCGGATTTTCACAAAGGATGTGCGTTATATGGTTTGTTAAATCCACGCTTTTGAGATAGGCTCAACTGGGGTGGGGTACTATCACCAGTGCTTTGATATGATACCCTTTTAAAAAATAAAAAGAACTCGCTGGCCTAGGCATCATTGAGTACACGGTAGACATCATATATGTATTTAGACATGACATTCTTCTTTTGCTATGATCATTTAGACAGCGTTACACAACCATGTCAGAGGCACAGATGAACTTAAATATGTAGACTAGCTGTCAGAGGCCTGCTACTCGCAGTAGGCGGCTGAAAAACTTTGACACCAGGGATCATCTGGGCGTTGGACGAATTGGTGTCTCACACGAAGAAGAAGAAAAACATACATATTATTACGCCTATATCCCTTGCGGGGTAGGCAGAGCGGAAACGGCTTTTAAAAACGGCCATTTACACCACGTTTGACAAAAGATTGAGAGTCATTCTGAAGACTATTAATAACTATGTATCACCATAGTGACAGGTTCTTAGCCTGTCGCCTGAAATTGCAATGCAAATCAACTCTCAAATCCTTTAATCGTTTTTTACGACACCCAGGAGAAATATACGGAGTGATGCTATTCTAAGCCGGCACCACTTAAAAATAACCTGATACGGAAACTTTTTGACACAAGCGCTATTGGAATATGGATCACCTGCGGATCTGTTTCCGGAACGTTATAACCTGGGCCTTTTCAAGGCGAGAGTGAATAGGCATTATCTGGGCGAGCATGTTCCATCATCGTCTGCATCGTCACTTAACATCAGGTGAGATTGCGGACAAATGCTTACCCATTGTTTATAAAAAAAAAAACTCGATTTCCTCCCCTATCGATTACAAAGAAGAATAGGTAGGCACTTTTCGAAAAAATAATAAAAGATAACGGGTCTATTACGTGTAATCAAATCAATAACTCTCCAGGGACAACTAAAGTTTACTTTCGGACCACTTACCTCGATGTCTTTATTGATATAGTCACTTAAGCCATTTAATCCATTTATTTTTATTTGTAGGCTCTATTACTCAACCAGTACAATATACAGTGTGTTACCCAAAGGCAACTAGTAGTTCTAGGCATCTATCTTATAGTATAACTTCAGGGCGTGATCTAGACACGAAACTAAACAACTTGAACTAATATTATTTATACTACACCAGCTTTACACTTCATAGGGTTAGGGGGGAACGTTGGTCATTGTTGAACGTACAAATGAGCGGGAGGGAATTAACCATACAAATCACTTTCCGCCCGTGGAAGATTTTACAGAATTCAGTACAGTTGAACGGATACGTGAACACAAGATTTTAAAAGTGGATATTTATTTTATGAGCCTCCTTTTTCATTTGTCAAATAATAGTTACTTGGAAAAGTAGTTCAGTTTCAAAAGTTTTCCGGTTTTAAAAGTTGTTCAGTATTAAAAAGTTGTTCAGTTTTATAAGTTGTACAGTTATATAAGTTGTACCGTTTTAAAAGTTGTTCAGTTTCAGAAGTTGTTCAGGTACAAAAGTTGTTCAGTTTTATAAGTTGTAAAGTTTTAAAAGTTGTTCAGTTTCAAAACATGTTTCTTTTAGAAGTTGATCAGTTCAAAAGTTGTTCAGATTCAAAAGTTAATCAGTTTTGAAGGTTGTTCAGTTTAGAAGATATTTAGTTTGCCATACCAATGTGAGAGTTTGGAAATGTGTACCAAGGTAGTTAATTTTTTGCGAATGTTTCAGTTCACCCCGCGGCTGTTACAGCTGCCCCGCAGGTGTGGTTTAAAGCACTATGTATTACTCGGAAGAAAGTCCGCTTACAAAATCGTGTGTATTCGGGCCTCAAACTACACCCTCGTTAGTAATCAGTTCCTTTCTTCCCGCGTATACAATGTTCTATTGAATATTATATATTATAGAACTAAACTTCTTTTTCGTATCTTGGTAAAAGTTACTAACAAAAGTTATTCAGGTTCACGTCTACTACCTACTAAGAATGTGTATAAGTCGTTAAGTAAATAGGTATCCCACCCAAAACATAAATGTGAAAGGCTGCCAAGTTCGATAATATTGGAATGCTTCGCCTATAAAAGAAGTGAGATCTAAATAAGTACCAAGTTCCATACACAGACTTCAGTTAAAAATTGTTACAGGAATGCACACTTGATTTTTCGCCGTTTGGAAATAAGAATCTACTTTCCAAACTGCGAAAAATCAAGTGTGCATTCCTGTAACTATTTTTAACTGAGGTCTGTGTATGGAACTTGGTACTTATTTAGATCTCACTTCTTTATAGGCGAAGCATTCCAATATTATCGAACTTGGCAGCCTTCACATTTATGTTTTGGTGGATTTCATTATTTTTGTAAGGTTTATTTTCTTTTTCTTATGATTAAGTTAGGTAAGGAAATATCTCATTTATACTTTACTTTGACTAAATACAAACCTTCGTAACGAATTTTAGGTCGGTACGACGATTGGAAGATATAGATAAATTTTTTGTTTTAGTTCCTTAGGGGTATGAATTTACACCTTGATTATTTTTAAAACCGACTCACACTTGGCCATTTTCAGATTTTTTCCTTTACCTTGACCTAAAAACCTACCTCCATACCAAATTTCAAGTCAATACGACAATTGGAAGTGGTCTAGGTTTTTGATGAGTGAGTGAGTGAGTCAGTGAGTGTATAGTAAAAATAGCTATTTTCTGACGTCAATATCTCAAGACCTACAATAGGTACATTAATGAAATTTTGTATTTTAGATAAGTAAGTAGATCTCGACAGATACTAGAAATTTCATATGCGTAGATAAAATAGATTTTGAGTTATAGGTGGGTCGAACTTGGCCCGAAATGGTTCGTGTAATATAACCCACGGCCGGTGTGTCGCTTTTTTTGCTCGAACTTGGCGGACACACTGCCGTGTGTCTAGATACTGTACCTACATAGCTTCGACTTTTCGCAAAGTCAGTTTACGAAATTGATATGAAATCAAATTATAGGAGATTATTTTCAAAGTATCTGAGCGTCGTATACCTAATAAAAAGCCATGACTGTGCTCTACTCTTGTAAATTACCTACTTGTCTGAAATAAGAACAAATCGTTGTAATATATGAGATATTCTTCGCGGAAAAAAATCGCCCCCTTCATACAATGAGGGTTCTGGAAGAAATATGGTTTTATTTTGAAGGAGTTTTTGTGTCATAAGGGATAAGTTTTTACAGGTCTTCCATATGAATAAGAGTGCATGTACCTATGTATTCCCACCTAGCGTATTTTTTAGCTTTTTCGCATTCTTTTGCTGATTTCATAGAAAAATGACGCTAAAATATTACTAGTCATTTAAAGGAAGGATCCGTATTTTTATGAAGCAAGGTAGGTCGAATCCACCATAATATAAAATTCATTCATTCGAGTACGAACAAAACAGATGGAACCACTTTCTGGAGATGATTGCAATATCTCCCTTCTTCGTTTTCATCATTTTATTGATCTTTCTTACCCTAAAATTGTAGAGTCTGACTTTATGTACATTTTTGCAAGTATGCAAACATCGCAGGTAGATTCAACTCATCAATGTGAACAACTTTGACTACTTTAGTATACAAATCACGAAAAAAATCTGCTCCACATAAAAAAGAGAAATGCCTAAAAGTAAAATTTTCGCGATTTCCCCCAAGTTTTTCGTATTGATCAGCAAAATCGCCATACAAAGTTCGCGTTATATTGAAAAAAATTGTTCCGATATTTCATGTTCTTTTCACGCTCGCCAGCCAACTTTTTAATAATAGGCAACGGCATTGGCAGCCGATTTAGCTTTTAAACGTGTTGCATAGAGGCGTTCCTTTGACAGTCCGTTTCGAGTGCCCTAGACAGCAAGTGCTAAACAGGGGAAAAGGGGGGAAGGGGGGAAAGGAGGGAATGGGTAGATCAGTGTACGATGCCCCCATCTCGATGTGACAGCATCTCTCAAGTGGCGCGACCGCGATATTTTTCACTGACCCAGTTTTGGTCTCAGATCAAGAAATTGTGGATGGAGCAAATGTAAGAAATAAATAACGGTTTTGTAAAAAAAATAACAAAACAGAGATATACAATACACCAGTGATAAATACATACAAAAAGCAACAAGGGTGGCATTATCTACCATCAAATAAAAAACATGAAATAGGTACGGACTTGCTTCTGTACGTACATAATTAAAATAACTAATTGTATATTTGACGGGACTAAACATAATATACGGAGTCGGGTACCTCTCAATCGAAAAAAGATCATTTTTGCGATTTAGAAATGCCCTGCCCGACACCGTATTTTGTGTTCAATTTGAATAACCAAAAGTTGAATCTTTTCATGTGTTTTTACGAGTTCTGCTTCAATATTTCTTGATCTGAGGGATCCGAAAAAAAGGTGACAAAATTTCGCAAGTCATTAGACGCTAGCTAGGGGCGCGAAGATGAGATTTTCATCTGATTGAGTGAATTAAATTGTATACCGTTCTTGATGGCCCTAAAGCTGTTTAGGGGCATATTTCACGGTTCTTAAAAAAACGCTTCGCAAGAGTCGTTAATAATTTTATTATGTCATCGTCAGTAATACTTTTGGTCAGGTTTAATAGCATCTCAAATTAGCATTTTAAGGGATCAGCTCATAAATACTAGGTTTTTATAAGTTTCCGTAGAACCAGCGTACGTTTATCAATGGGAAACTCGAGGTGCTTCTAAAGGCATACCATAACCATGCCATAATATCCACAACAGTCCACTGCTGGACATGGGCCTCTCCCTATCAGGGGGTATTATCATAGTCACCCACCACGCTTGGCAAGTGAATTGGCGAGTGAAGTGCAAGATGCTGCATTCTCTGGATGATTATCTCGTAGTCGCTAGTTAGGACACTCATGTGCACTGTGCTGCCTGCTGAGTATAGCATCACCCCAATCACTAACGGCCACGAACTATCTAATATAATATAATAAAATAAAAATTGCTACATATGGAAACGACATATAAAATGTTCCAACTGCATGTCGGTCAGTGTGTTAGTATGTAGTTTGTGGACAAAAGACTAGCCACAATAGCCACGGCCTTGAGCTCAAGCGGCGAGGCAAGCCGGGGACAAGGTATATGTGCAAATCTATAAGCTATTAGTTAAGTAGCCCAAGCTTTTAAAGCAAGTTCGTTCAATAAAACTTTTTTAAATTGCTTAATATTTCAAAGAGAAAGAAACGCCATATAAAAAGTTCCAACTGCATGTCGGTCAGTGTGTTAGTATGTAGTTTGTGGACAAAAGACTAGCCACAATAGCCACGGCCTTGAGTTCAAGCGGCGAGGCAAGCCGGGGACAAGCGGTCGTATGTGCATGCAACTTCTAGGCTAGGTAGATATATTATAATATAACCACTGTAACTTATAAGTTGATGGGTAGTTTCTATTGTATATGGTCATTTAATGTCAATGTTTGTGATTTTGTTTCCAGTCCGGTTAGGAGATTGTAAGTTGAGCAGCTGATTGTCCGTAAGAAAGTTGGTTCCGTACTTTGGAACGTACGCTAAGCTTTCGGTCCCAGCTGCTGTCTATGATCGATCACTTCTATGGCGATCGTTTCAAAATCATGTCAGAGGCACGCTACTAGTAATAGGCGCTTGAAAATCTCTGACACCAGGGTTCATCGGGTCGTTGGGCTATTCAGTGTCCCACATGAAGAGAGAGAGAGCATGTCATAAATCTTAATGGGTCAGGAATGTCACTCTTTCTTAGACTTCCATTGCATTCCACTTTAAGAATGTACGGATTGTACGGACTACCAATTCACTATTTTAGGTTATATCATACTTAATTAACATGTCACCACTCTACACACTATCACATTCAAAAATCAATGCCAAACATCTTTTTTTTCTATCACTACCTATATGGATAGAAGAAAGGTACATTTTTAGACCTTTACCTACCATTCAAAGCAAAGCAAAGGGACTGAAAGCTAGAACTTTTAGAATGCCCATTGTTTAATTGATAAAGGGATTCGAACTTTTAGTCATTACCTAAGACAAAGACTAAATGGGGTGGAAAGGAAGTTATTTAGTCCAGTCTCCCTGGCTGCTTCTGATGATCGATTAGCTCTATTCCAGTCTTTACACCATTTGTTCAGGATATTACTTAGTGAGATTTTAAACCGTTATGCGCAGACAACAAATAAAAGTAAAAGAGATAAAAAGTTTACGTTAAAACAAAATTATACTATTTACGGTAAGCGTACTGCAAAATTTTTAAACCATCTTCCCATATCAAGATTTTTTCCCTGGAGCTACCGTATGTAACTTGATAAACCGTAGCGTATCGTAACTACTTACTACATCGCGTAGTGATCGTTCGTAGACATCTCGTACGTAGCTATACGCGAATCGAAAAGACATTTAAATTATTAAACGAACAAGGATAACTCATATTTAACGTTTATCACGACTAACCTTGTTGTTTTAAGTCGAGGCTTATAGAGTCTCGACGTTTCGGTGCATTAAGTGCACCTTCTTCAGGAGTCCGACAGGTCGCTCGCGCGCGTTACCACCGCCCGTCGGGAACTGCGCGCCTCGGCTCGCTGCGCCCGCGCCGACATCGGCGGCGCATGCGCAACCGCAGGCAATGGCTGTTGTATTGTTGGCTGGGTTACAGAGTTATCGTTCACCAACCAGTCTGTCTGTACACACGACACTCACTATATCTTCACTTTTTACTGCTTGTAGCCCGGTCGGCAATGCTGCTCTTAGCACTGGTTTCCACGACTGTGGTAAGAACCACCCACTATCTCTATTAAAGTTCGGGCGACGGCTTATTTCGATAGCTTCGCGTATTTTTCGGGGTACAAAGAACTTTTCCCTGGCTAATACAGCTGCCTTATCGAAGCGTATGTAATGGTTCGCGTCCGAATCTAAAGAGTGTTCCGCGATTGCCGACTGCAAGGTGTTTCGGTTCTTGACGCTACGTATGTGCTCCGTGACTCTAGTAGAGACATGCCGTTGGGTTTCACCTATGTAACTCTTGCCACATTCACACGGTATTTCATACACGCCTGGTCCACTTAACCGCTCTTTATCTTTAGGCGACCTTAGCCAACGCTTGATCTGGGTGTGAGGCCGGAATATAGTTTTAATATTGAATTTCCGACTAAGCAAAAAGCCGATCTTATCCGTCACCCCCTTCACGAATGGCAAATAAATGGGTCGTCGTTCTACAGTATGTGGTTTCTGTTTATTGGACGAATTCGCAATTCTTAAGCTCTGTTTCAACTCGTACCCATTTGAACTTAGCACCTCTCTAACATGATCGAGCTCCGAATCTATGTAGTCTGGATGACACAGACGGAGCGCTCTGTTTATGAGAGAGCGTGGGACTGAAGAGAGATGTTGCGGATGGTGATGGGAGTCAGCTTTCAAATACCTATCCGTGTGTGTAGGTTTTCGGTACACAGTATGTCGCAGGCTGCCGTCATTCATACGCATCACCAGTACATCTAAGAACGGTAGAGTACTTCCAGCCTCATTCTCCACAGTAAACTTAATTTTAGAATGAACCGAGTTTAGATGTTCCATGAGGGTTTCCACCTTATCTTTCTTCACTATAGCGAAAACGTCATCCACATACCGGAGCCAGCATTTAGGTAAGCAGGGCGCATCCCTCATCGCGCGCATGCGCCGCCGATGTCGACGCGGGCGCAGCGAGCTGAGGCGCGCAGTTCCCGACGGGCGGTGGTAACGCGCGCGAGCGACCTGTCGGACTCCAGAAGAAGGTGCACTTAATGCACCGAAACGTCGAGACTCTATAAGCCTCGACTTAAAACAACAAGGTTAGTCGTGATAAACGTTAAATACGAAAAGACATTGTTTTACCAAGGAAACAAACGAGAAATGATAAAACAAAATGCGCTCTGCACATCTCAACCACGTCCTTCTAAGGGTGAGAATCCACCAGAGCTGTGCGAGGAAAATGTGTCGTACGAGGATGCGTAGCTGTGCTGTGGAAATGTGTAGGGGTTTCCACCAAAGCTGTGCGAGTAAAATGTGCCGTACGAGGATGCGTAGCGGAGCTGTGAAAATGCGCATTAATGTGCGGAGCGAGGATGCGTTGCGAAGCTGTGAAATGTGTGAGCGGGGGGAATGCGATGTAGTGGAAACCTCGCAACACATTTCTCGCAACGCATTCCTCGCAACGCATTCCTCGCTACACATTCCTCGCAACACATTCCTCGCACACATTTCTCGCTTGTTTTGTATGTAGAATGGCCTCGCTTCGCTCAACCCTATTCCACCAGAGCTGAGCTGAGCGAGGCTAAGAAAATGAAGTGATTCTATTGGTGGATTTTTTCCTCGCTCACCGCCTCGCTACCTCGCACAGCTCTGGTGGATTCTCACCCTAATCCTGGTATTGCCAACCTATGCGATTATACAAATGTCACTGCACAGCAAAAACATCTTGTATTGGAAATCGAACGCAATGCGCTGTAGTGCCCTAGGGCGCGTCGAGTGCTTGCCTTGCGCTCAAGCTCGACTCGTGCCACTTGCATTCCCACTTATCAAGCGGAAAATACAACTGCCATTCAGATTGAATCGATTATTGATGGGATTAATGTTCTAGAGATGCGGCCGCGATATCACAGTATTGTAAAATCATTGTATCTACAATAGGGTTGAACTCGACGCAATGCGCTGGAGTTTGCGCTCGATGCAATGCGCAACGTCCTAGAAACAAACAGAATATGATAATCTTGTAGTTTGTGATAAAATCGCTCCGCAGTCAGCACAACATTTTTCCATATTTATCACGTTATTTAGTGTCTATTTATTATTAAGTATTTTTTGGCTATTGTTAAATTTTCTAATAAGCATATATTTTTTCTTTTCAGGTAAGAAATTATTCCACAAGCTATACCTACTATGGATCGCCGCTGATAAGTATGTAGATGTAGTATCTATAGTAGATTAATTAATTATAAACAACTCTTCATTCTTCCTACTAGGACTTCTTCTATGGATTAAAAAACAAATCTCTTTAGATTCATTTGATTTTAGCCTAAAATAGATAAGATTGGAACCTAAATTCCTAAGCTTAAAAACAACATATAATTTTGAATTAAAACAAAAAAATCTTATATCAAAAACTGCCTTGAGAAAAATGTAATACGTGTACATTCAACATTTCTCGCATTACCACAAAAAAAAACTTATATCAAAAACTGCCTTGAGAAAAATGTAATACGTGTACATTCAACATTTCTCGCATTACCACATCGCAAATCTAATAGCATGCAATAAAACTAACGAGTTTGCTAACGAGTTTCCCGCCCACCGCCATCTTAACATACTTCGCTCAACAAAATGGCGCCCGCGGATATTATCCATTCGAAGGCCTTTTCAAAATCTTCAAAAGAAATGAGTTTCCGTTATTGACTTGAATATTCATTTAAAAAACGAATATCATTTAGAATGACCTACATTCGGATTGATATTTCACCGCAATTTGATATTCCGGGTTGATTAGCTGAATTAATTCGTTGGTAATTGATACGCGATGAAAATTCATGGCCCGTGTCGTCGGGATGCCAAACCAATCTGCAACTCTCGCCAGCGTCAGTGTCGGTTGTGAAGGTTAAACTATCCAATAGATTGATTACACAATCATCGATGGACTCAATTCCGGGTTTCAGGGATTCAAATTCCCACATGGAAAGATAGAGAGGTTCAAATTATGTCATATTTAGGTTTTATGGTTTAATCAGGTAATTGAATCGATAACAAGGCCAGAAAGATAAATAGAACTACTTGACGAAACGAACTTAAGCGTCTTTCAAAGGACTTCTTTCAGCCGAAGCCGTCTAATGGGTAGAGAGTACCTACCTACCTTTACTGTGCTTAATGCCTATCTGGTATCTACTCCTACTGATGCGGTGTCAGTAGGGTAGACAAAATATGCGAGCAAAAGAGAACTGTCTGAAACATCTGAGTGTCTGACCCATTTATAGCGCGTGAAAAAGGTCAGCGTACTTTCCAACCGCTTTGAATAAAATGAACCGCTCAAAAATCAAAAAGTTGCGTTAAACATACAAAGGGGGCGACCCCGAAAGGTGATCTTTGTTTGGAGACATTCATTCGCGATAATGCGGGGATGTCAGCCAGCTGTGACCAACGGGGTGAAATAAAAATAGATTTAATATAATAATTTTAACACTGACGGTTGATCAAGTTTTCGTAATAACGTAGACGTAGAAAACTAGAAACATTGGAATAGGTAAGGAAGTAAGTAAAGTATATCCCACCAAAAACTTAAATGTGGATTTGGTAGCCAAGTTCAATGTTCGGCCGACTAAAAGGCTGATATGTAAATAAGTGCCATGTTCAGTCGACAGTCCTGAAAGTTATTTATTTATAAACTAGGTAGATTAACGTTGTTTAGTATAAGAAAATGTTTTGGCGATGGTGATAAAACTGGCTCGACGTTTGTACCTATTAATAAAATAACAACAGCCGGACCGACCAGTGCAAGGTGAGCGCAGTGCAAGGTTCCTGTCCCAGAAGTTTTTAACTACAAATATTTGGAAAATACGAAAGCCGTAAAGCAACTAGCTCAACTTGTTCAGATTTCCGTTTCCTATCCTAAAACGAGTTAACCCGCTAAACTACCACTACAAACACTATTCCCAGCCATATCTAGGCAATTACCCGAACGCTCGCATCTCCAATATCCGGCCACGTGGACACAAGATGGCGGCGCTTCCGGTCGCCATGTTGCTTCTGCATTGTGCTTCCGCCCAACCGTCGTTACGCTGGATTAGGCTAAAACTGAAAGCTTGAGGTCTATATTCGTGTGTCTAATCTTCGTGTTGTAGTGGAGATTCGTTTCACCCTCTCATTAATTATTGCTTTTGGCTTTTGCCAAGAAGCAAATAACCTTGTAACGCCCAATGTACATTGTATTGTACAAAATAGTTAGCGTTAAAATAACTTGGGCGTTACGAGGTACAAATCGGAATGACATTTTAAATAAAAAATTGAACACTCTCCGGGACCTCCGCATCGTAAACCTAAAGCTCAGGCCACTCAACCATTAAATAAGTTTGAACCATTAAAATAGATTTGTTGATCAATCGAGCATTTCAAATGTGTATATTAGAGCCATAGAACATCGATTTATGTATGATTTTGATTATCTATCTCTTTGATCTGACGAAAATTATTGGCCATATTATTTCAAAGCAAATCACGGAATTAGCACCATGAAAGGCGAATTTATTACTAGTGCAGGAACTTTATTATACTTAGTAAATAAATACACTATCGGAAAATAAGTGGACCAATATGGAAGCCCTCCTGTCCTCTTTTAATTCAAAAGCAGTAAAAATGCCTTTCATGCGTGCTCAAAAATGCTAAAAACCACCCTACCTACATACCTATCGATGGACTTTATTGTTTTACGTTCTACGGAAACATTGGTGCATATTTTCGTTCAGCGTTTCCAATCAACATTCCACACGATTCAATTCAATGCTCTCGTCGATCCAGTGCGCGGGTTACTCGCGTGTACAAGGCGTAGTCAACGCGTAGGCTACGCGGGCGACTTTGTACCAACACGCGCTCAAAACGTGCTCAACCCGCGCTCAACACGCATAGAGCCCACGTATATATCTGCCTTCCAAGCATTCCAGTAGCACTGGTTTCTGTGGTTCAAATGTAGTAGGACCTTAGTAAGCGTTAGTTAGTGTTCTGAGCGCGGAAATCGTGTACCTACTGTACTTAGGTACTATGAAAATTTCGCGTTTATTATTAGATTGCCGCTTTTGCCTTGTTTAAAATCTTGAAAATAAAATTAACCATTTAGTTGTGTTTAAAAATGCTTTTTAAAATATTTCATTTTTCCTCCGATTTATTCGTAAATCACTGTATATTTCAACTGCGTGTAACCTTTATACCCCATACCTCAACCAAAAGCCACATAAAGTCGGGCATATCGCCACCAAACGTGTTTGGACAGGACTGTTTGTTGCCACCTTGTTTAGACTTGTTCATTCATGTTCAGCCGACAGATGACAGGCGGGTAGTTGACACAAGCCGCGTTAAGGCGACAACAATGAAGCACGGCTAAATAAATGCTGGAGTGGACACGTTTGCTGATGTGGGACTTTTTTTGCGGTACAGGCTTTTATTTTTGTGGCTAACCTGCAGGCGAAGCGACAAATTTGAAACATAATGAAACTTGTTCCGTACACTTTGTGTGTCCTCAATGTGAATCGCTTTCCAAGCATGTCTTTATATGTAAATCGCTTTCCAAGACTGTAGTCGCCGACAATTTGCCGCGTAGCACATTGCTTCGCCGTAGCAGTTTTTGGGTCACCCATAGAGTAGACGTGAGACGTAAGATCGCATCTATCAAATATGTGATCGTCGGATACAAAATGTATGAAACAGAAGAAAAAAGCTACACACGTGAGACGCGCGTCCCATTGATAACGGCTGGCGATCGTTTGTCAGGCAGATATCATGTTGCGCCCCTCGTCGCGCGTCTATGGAGCTTGCCCCTTAGCTCCTCATTCTTTTTGGTAGTATATAATCATTATTCCCAGCGTTCCCAACGTTGTTTCCATACATATTTTTGAGTGCCCTTGACTTCTATTATCCCGAGCATGTATTGCTTTTCAAGTGTTTCAGTCCTTTAAAAATGGTCTCAATACAAATGTTTAGGAAAAATGTGCTACAGAATCATTTGACCTTTTATATGAAGGCATTTAAACAAGTATCGAAACGGTCTAGTGATTGGTTATATTATAATTATAACATACATATATCGGGAGTAACAGAAAGGGTATAACAAGCCGAATGGAGGTCAAGGTACTCATGAAACTGAACAACTTTCCCCATGGAACATAGGTCGAAATATGAGAAAAAAAAATTGTGCCTCAATCAGCTGACCGACGAATTTATATGGGAAGTCCATTTTTTTTTTCGCATTTCGGCCCATGTTCCATGGGGAAAGCTGTTTAGTTTCATGAGAACCTTGACCTCCTTTCGGCTTGTTATACCCTTTTTGTTACTCCCGGTATACATATTTTGCTACCTAAGATTTCTGTAGGTAAAACTTTTTTGCACACTCATCGCACCATTTTTTGGAACACACGCATAATATAGTACTTAGCTCAGCTAAGTTCCAAACTATCCCGCCCAAGGGTAAGATAGCATCAGGCCTTCGTGAAAAACGACGTCATTTATTCAGGGTTATCTGATATTTCACAGGAGAATGGAATCTAAAGAGGGCTCGAATAAGCTGGCATTTACAATTTCGATACGGGTTACAAAGTGCGAAGATATTATCCTACAATACGAGTTATATAACAACTAGCGGGTATTCGTTACACCATCGTGAGAGCAGTAAGTCGCTGTAAAATTTAACATATCCCGATGTTTTTTTTTAATTGACTGTGATGTGCAAACCGAAAATCAAAACAAAATTAAATCCTTCGTTTGTAAGCCTAAAACGACAATAACAAATGTTGGTATAGAGGTACAGGTACATTATGAACTATGGTACGTAAGTATAGTTAAATGGGTTTGTATTCCAATGGCACTGTTAGAAGTTTCAAGAATCTAATTATGGTTGGAGACCCGTCTTACTACTTACGACCAAGAAATCAGTGCAAGTAAGTACTTGCACCGTTGCACCTTTCTAAGACTTAGGTCGACTGTATTAGGCGTAGCCTAGAATTCGAGTCTAAAATTTAATACAGACAGAGTAACATTAAATCATAACATAACTTATATTTCAAACTGTCATTAGGTAAAAAAAACTGACACCGACATTCAAACAGAAAATAAAATACCATTTGTCGACAATACACTATTGTACACTAAAACACAAGACTACTATGCTGGACATCCTTAGAGAAAACATTTTTTAATAATGAACTTACCTTTTTACTTCTGCTCGTGTTTAATACTCGTAATCTGAATCATTTCTTCGCATTCTTGTAAAAAGCTATTTTTATCTGTTTCTATTTCATTTTTAATAATTACATTTGCTTGTCCTGGTTCCCTGTCCGGTAGTACTATGCCAGATAATCTAAGTTCCTTCTTCGGCACTATATCCACTTGTTCTGGATGCATCTTAACTGCTACATCTATTTCTTCTGGTTCCTGCTTCTTTACTTCAATGTGTGATTGATCTAATTTGTCCTCTAGAACTATATCTGGCTGTCCAAGTCCTCTCTTTAATAACAGGCTTGATTTTCCAGGGTTCTTTATTGAATTTAGTTGTCCTGGTTCTTTCTTTACTTTTATGTCTGGTTCCGTCTTTAATACCATGTGAGGTTGCCTCGATTCTTTCTTCATTACTATATCTTCTGTTGGTTCTCTTTTAAGTCTAAGAGGTTCCTCCTTTATATCGTGTTTGTAGGATATGTTCGATTGTGTTTCTGGAGAACAAGTTACAGAGGGCAGCTCTTTCTTTAGATTTTTATTATTAGGCGTACTTTTGCCGGTTTTCCTTTTCTTTTTCTTTTTGAGTGATCTTTTAAGTAGTGATCGTGATCGATTAAGTAAACTAAGACAATAATCCGAATCCAATTGTCTCTTGAGTGTATAGACTTTTAAATTTTGACTTCTTATGTAACTATAGTAGCCAAAGTCATTTCCTGCAACAAATTGATATTACATGAGTGCTGGCTGCCCACCCAGCGCTGGGGGATGAAGTTACTCACGTCCGCAGGAATTGCCGCCCGTACCCTGCGCGTGTCCCCTGGCGGCGCTAAACGAGTAACAAACTCTCGGCTGCTGTACTGTTGTCACCGTACAACCTCACAGCACGAAACACCTAGTCGCTACTACCTACTTACGAACGAATAAATAACATGCATAAAAATACGAATACGCCTTTTGGCTCACCAAAAATTTACATTGGGAGTAATTTACGAATATGCCAATTAAACGTCGAGGGAATCAGCCTCGCAAAGTGCGAAGTCTTGCACAGATTGCTGACGAAACACGATGTTGATATTCTCCTGCTTCAGGAAACACACACCAGGGATGAGCAAGATTTAGCTTCTAGGGGAAACATTTTAGGTTACCGTATGATTCATGCAGTGAACCACCATAAATACGGAATTGCAACATACGCAAAACACGACATTTCGGACATTTTAGTTTTACCGCAGATTACAGACTCGAATTTTTATATCTCGGTGATCAAGGTACGAGACTTAACAATAGCTAATCTCTATAAGCCCCCCGCTCAAATATGGGATAATGGCCTTCCAACATTGCCTCACCCCTGTGTCATTGCGGGTGATTTCAATAGCCACCATACCTCGTGGCGCTATGATTCTAATGATGTGAATGGAATTGAGCTGGTTGGTTGGGCCGAAGAGAACAATTACCATCTCGTTTTTGACGCAAAAGAAAAAGGATCTTTTAGATCGGCTCGATGGAAGAAAGACTATAACCCCGACCTGGCGTTTGTTTCACAAGATTCCACCGGTAATCCCCTTTCCACCACGAGGAAAATTCTTACAAACTTTCCTAATAGCCAACACCGTCCCGCCCTTATGGAGGTTGGAGACCAAATACCGCTAGTTCAATCTATGCTACTTCCAAGATGGAACTTCCAAAAGGCAAAATGGGAGGAATTCACTGCTGAAATGAATGCATCTATAAGATGGATTGCGCCAAAGGTTGAAAACTACCAGAGATTTATCGGACTAATCACAGCAGTTGCAAAGAAACACATCCCTCGCGGTTTCAGAAAAATCTATGTCCCAGGCTGGTCAAGCGACAGCGAAACACTATATGAGAAGTACAAAGAGTCTGGAGACCAGGAAATAGGCAGAGACTTGCTGCAGTCACTAGATGCGGAGAGAAAGAACAAGTGGATAGAGACCGTGGAAAAAATGGATTTTAAGACGTCGAGTCGAAAGTCGTGGAAAGTCCTCAACAAACTTACTGGCAGAACGGGAACAGAAAGTCATAATGCTTCTCAAAAACTGACAGATTCCATAGCTAGCCGTATTGTTAACACATCTCGTGCAAAAGGTGATCATACACATACCAAGTACATCAAGAAGCTTGCTCGTAATCTCAAGAGAACAATCCCGGTCGATGAAAATCTCTCCAGACCCTTCTCAGTGGATGAGACAACAACTGCTCTTAAGCAACTTTCCTTAGGCAAAGCAGCAGGACAGGATGGCATTTATAACGAATTCCTTAAACACCTTGGCCCAAAATGTAGAGCATGGCTTGCGGCTTTCTTCTCTGACATTTTATCAAGAAATAAGCTGCCACCGGACTTTAAATACGCCAAAATCATTGCTATCCTAAAACCCGAAAAGCCTGCGAACGACGCGAAAAGCTACAGACCAATCGCTCTGCTCCAGCTCCATGTACAAGCTTCTTGAAAAGCTGTTGGCAAATAGAATCACCCCATTAATCGACGGTGTTGTTCCTGTGGAGCAGGCGGGCTTCAGAAGCGGTCGGAATTGCACAGATCAAGTGCTGTCGTTAACTACACATATAGAAGCAGGATTCCAGAAACAAATGAAAACTGTTGCTGTATTCGTCGATCTGACCGCAGCTTATGATACGGTGTGGCGACATGGGCTAGTCTTCAAACTGATGAATGCTGTGCCCTGCCGGCGGATAACGAGCCTAATAGACAATATGCTCTGTAATCGAGAGTTTGTGGTTCACCTTGGGGATAAGAAAAGTCGTGTCAGAACGCTCCAAAATGGTCTCCCCCAAGGCTCGACACTGGCACCCCTGCTTTTTAATCTCTATACACATGACCTGCCGGAAACAGTATCCAGAAAATTTGTATATGCCGACGACATCGCCTTTACGCACCAGCACAACGCATTCGCGGCCTCAGAAGTTCAACTCACCAAAGACTTACAGCTGCTGAACACCTACTTCAAAAAATGGAGGCTATTACCAAATGCCAGTAAAACCGAAGCATCGACCTCCCACCTACATAATCAAATGGCTTCATATAGGCCAAAAATCTGTTTTGACGGAAGTGATCTGGCCTACAACCCGCAACCAAAGTACCTCGGCGTAACCCTCGACCGCTCACTAACTTATGGTCCTCACCTCGGAAAATTGAGCAAGAAGCTGGTTACTCGTAACAACATCCTGCACAAACTCACAAGCACCTCTTGGGGTGCTGATGCGGATGTCCTGCGAACAACGGGACTCAGCCTCGTGTACTCCGCGGGGGAATATTGCGCTCCCGTATGGCTTAACAGTGCCCATACAGATAAAGTCGACGTACAGCTACGAAAGACCATGCGGTGTATTTCTGGTACTATACAGTCCACCCCCCTCCAGTGGCTACCAACTTTAAGCCACATTCTCCCGCCAAATATCCGAAGGCAGCAAGCCCTGATGAATGAAGCAAAAAAGATCGCTACTCATCCAAATCTTCCTGCTCACCAGGAATTCATGAACCCTCCTCGTCATCGCTTGACGTCTCGGCATCCGCCCTACCAAACGGCAAACAACCTGATGCTGAAACCATTTGACCCAAAGACCATCTGGAAAGAGGATTGGCATTCAAATCCACCGAGCGCTACATTATCAAACCATGACCCCACGCAAAAACCCAGTGGCTTTACATCCTCCAGTAAAGATTGGTGCCAGTTGAATAGACTGCGCACGGAGCATGGACTTTGTGGTGACTTTATGTTTAAGTGTGGTTGGCGGGATTCCCCAGCTTGCGATTGTGGTGCGCCAGTACAAACGATAAACCACATCATCTACGACTGCCCTAAGAGAAAATACCCTGGAGACTCCCTGGACTTGCTCTTCCCTGATGAAAACGCAGCCCAATGGGCGAAGAATTTAGATATTCGTTTGTAGTCATTAAGTTAGAATTAAGATAGCGACTCACTGTACAATACGCCATACGATTAAATAAATAAACCCAGCGCTTGCGCCCGTTGGTATTCAAATCACTTTCCCGTAGGAATAATACCATGCATGAGATCCCGGCATGTATCATAGATCCTACAACTACCTCTTAAATCACTATCTATTAAAAAAACAGTATCATAAAAATCAGTAAAAACAGGACCATCGCATCGCGGGGAGGTACGACTCCCCCATAATGAGACATCTCGCTGATCTACTGGTCAAGTTTAATTGACTGACCGATTGGCGTTGGGTCTTCGTGCCTTTTTATTTTGTATTGTTTTTTGTTTTGTATTATTCGGAACGGGACGGAAGATCGAGTTGCTCGAAGGTATTATTCGTTTTCCTGCTAACTTAGGTATAAGATCATTGTTACTAACCAAATATGGACCTTTGTTGTCTGATAAATAAATAAAATAATAATAATAATCCTCTGCGCGGTTAAGGAGAAAGACAGAAGAAACTCAAAAACGGCTTCATTTTATACTAAGTATCAATGTATTAATGAGGAACTGTCCAGGGCCAAGTAATTGCAAAAAAATATATATGTCGAAGTCAATATGTCAAAATCTGCCTTCTACATAATAGCTTGTGTGTTTACAAACGAAAAGCCGTTTGCAAATTTCCATCTGACGTATGTATACCGTCGACATTATGTGTAGGTACCGCCAAAAAAACGACCTTTTGCCGTATGGCATAATGCCCGGCAATATGTACGAACTAGTACTGAATTCCGCCACGGTGGCGCTGTAATCGCAAAACAATTAATATGGCGTACAGTAAAGTAGTAACAGTGCAGGAGGTGTAAACGGAAATCTTGTAAATAAAATTACTAAATTACAAGTGACAATGAGTGATTAAGGAGAAGTTTAATTCAGAACTTTTAAAAAGTATTATGGAACTCGTAAGGGATTGGTTAGAACCCCGTGGACGAACCAGAAATTTTTCAAAGTCACTTGACACTTAAAAAGTGGTAGGACGTCCATGTCCAAGGATATTCGGCGGACTACGGACGAGTATTAGGTACTGGTGCTCTCGCTACGTCGTAATGAACATTGCTGTGCAGGATTACTTAATTACAAAAAAGTACAATTATTGTAGTCCGACAGTACGCACTTTGGAGGACTACTTCGATATACTAAATGAAATTGACGTAACTTGCGGGCACGGTTAACAGGATTTT
The DNA here is from genome assembly GCA_024500475.1 of Phthorimaea operculella. NCBI lineage: Eukaryota > Metazoa > Arthropoda > Insecta > Lepidoptera > Gelechiidae > Phthorimaea > Phthorimaea operculella. The sequence goes on along the minus strand of JANFCV010000180.1, from coordinate 562,035 downwards.
TTTTGTATCTTTTGTATCAATTGAAGGATCGATATATGATTATAAGAAAAGCGATAGACTTGTTTGTGTCGCTTTGTCCTTTGTGCGAATTAAAAATGAAAATCGCTAAGAAGTGCGTCGTCACTAAACCAATCATATCATCAGATTTGAATCAACGGTTAAGGACAGGTTAATTATTCGAGTTAATAAGCTGAAGCGGCAAAGAGCAGGGCCACATTGCTCGAAGGACTGATAATCGGTGGAGCAGGGGAATTCTAGAGTGGAGATCACGTACCGGGAGGCGCAGCGTAGGATGGCCCACCGCAAGATGGACAGACGATCTGGTCAAGTCCGCGGGGAAATGCTGGATGCAAGCCGCTTCTAATCGGACAAAGTGGAAATATTTAGGGAGGCCTATGTTCAGCAGTATAAGTCCTATGGCTGATGTGATGATGATGATGGTGATGCATTATTCTAACACAGCCCTGTTTTCCTTAAGAACTATTATTTAGCAAAAATATCAGATCCCTCATCAACACAACTTAAATCATGATGTAAAAAAGTAAGGTTTAACTTACATAGATATTTACAATCTATCACTTTAACGAGCTATGGTTGTAAATATATCTATCAAACAGTCTAAATGTGACCATCGAAGATACTCAAGTAAATAATATGTAAATGAATAAATATCGTTGTTTTTTTCTTAATCATGGTCACCCTAATATGATCACCACGTTGACGTTTAAGCAACGTTCATTTCAAAGTCATATTGCCGGATGTCGTGCCGACAATTTGTATACTGCTTTTCGTCTGTATACGAACGGGTCAATATGTAAGCGTCAGAATCTTACATATTGACTTCGACATATACATGGCGCGCTCCATCACCATGTACATATGTCGAAGTCAATATGTCAAAATCTGCCTTCTACATAATAGCTCGTGTGTTTACAAACGAAAAGCCGTTTGCATATTTCCATCTGACGTATGTATACCGTCGACATTATGTGTACCGCCAAAAAAACGACCTTTTGCCGTATGGCATAATGCCCGGCAATATGTATGAACTAGTACTGAATTCCGCCACGGTGGCGCTGTAATCGCAAAACAATAAATATGCCGTACAGTAAAGTAGTAACAGTGCAGAAGGTGTTAACGGAAATCTTGTAAATAAAATGACTATGTTACCAGTGACAATAAGAGATTAAGGAGAAGTTTAGTTCAGAACTTTTAAAAATATTATGGAACTCGTAAGGGATTGGTTAGAACCCCTTGAAAGAACCAGAAATTTTTCGAGGTTACTTAACACTTATAAAGTGGTAGGACGTCCATGGCCACGGATATTCGGCGGACTAGGGACGAGTATTAGGTACTGGTGCTCTCGCTACGTCGTAATGAACATTGCTGTGCAGGATTACTTAATTACAAAAAAGTACAATTATAGTAGTCCGACAGTACCAGACAGTACGCACTTTGGAGGACTACTTCGATATACTAAATGAAATTGACGAAAGTTGCGGGCACGGTGGACAGGTATTTTTTGTATCTATTTCAATTGAAGGATCGATTTATGATTATAAGAAAAGCGATAGACTTGTTTGTGTCGCTTTGTCCTTTATGCGAATTCAAAATGAAAGTCGCTAAGAAGTGCGTCGTCACTAAACCAATCATATCATCAGATTTGAATCAACGGTTAAGGACAGGTTAATTATTCGAGTTAATAAGCTGAAGCGGCAAAGAGCAGGGCCACATTGCTCGAAGGACTGATAATCGGTGGAGCAGGGGAATTCTCGAGTGGAGATCACGTACCGGGAGGCGCAGCGTAGGATGGCCCACCGCGAGATGGACAGATGATCTGGTCAAGTCCGCGGGGAAATGCTGGATGCAGGCCGCTTATAATCGGACAAAGTGGAAATATTTAGGGAGGCCTATGTTTAGCAGTATAAGTCCTATGGCTGATATGATGATGATGATGATGATGCATTATTCTCACACAGCCCTGTTTTCCTGAAGAACTTTTATTTAGCATAAATATCAGATCACTCATCAACACAACTTAAATAATGGTGTAAAAAAGTAAGGTTTAACTTACATATATATTTACAATCAAAGCACTTTAACGAGCTATGATTGTAAATATATCTATCAAACAGTCTAAATGTGACCGTCGAAGGTACTCAAGTAAATAATAGGTAAATGAATAAATATCGTTGTTTTTTCTTAATCATGGTCACCCTAATATGATCACCAGGTTGACGTTTAAGCAACGTTCATTTCAAAGTCATATTGCCGGATGTCGTGCCGACAATTTGTATACTGCTTTTCGTCTGTATACGAACGGGTCATTATGTAAGCGTCAGAATCTTACATATTGACTTCGACACATATATGACGATAGAGAGCGCCATGTATATTTTTCTTTGCAATAATGTGGTTCTGGACAATTCCTCATTGCCGAATGATATGAAAAAGTGTTTCCTTTTTAAAGGGTCTTTAGAACTGAACAAATTCAACTTAGCTGTCACTGACCTGGTTCAAAATACACTTGTAACTCCTTGTCGTGTACTGACATCCCATTCATAGCGGCACAGACCTTAGCCCCATCGTCGTATGTCGCAAATTTCACCAAATGTCTAACCGTTTTATCATCGTTTTTACCACGTGTGCGGTAAGAGAGCAGGGTTTCCTGAAAAGTAACACTGTTCCTCAAACTTGTATATACAAAATAATTATATTATACAGCTTTTTAAACATTACTTACACAGCCAGTCACATTTTTAATCAATGTTTTTAACTCGTAGTCACCCCATTTTGAGGGTACTTTATCTATAACAACAACTCCGCAATGATCTTCGACCTCAGTCTCCATATTTTCTGGGGAACTATTTATTTCAAATAACGCCCGAAAATCAACAATATCCTCTGCTTTTTCTCCATTTGCATTTCTTGTTATTGATTCATTATAGTTTTCAACTACAGGTTCCTTTTTATGTTGTATAGCGTTAACTGCATCCATATTTTGTAGTGAAAGTTGCGATTGACGTAGTTCTTCTTCAACTTCGTGTACTTCTAGCCTATCCTGTTCTTTGATCAATGGAATCCTAGAATAAATGGAATAAGTCTCAATATAGGAAATACGTACATACGCCATGGGTGGGGCATCTTATTTTGACGCCTATCCTGGCTTAACAACTATCATCTTGGCTTGATAATTTTATCCATCAGTCCATCACAGAATAAGAAGATACCTAATTAAATTACTTACCAACATGGCTGCTCCTTTCTGAATTGCTTGATTTGATCTATCATTTCATTTCTAAACTCGTTACTTTTGACTAGTTTGTATAACCCAGGACACATATCTGAAAGTGGAAGCAGCTATTGCAACATTTAATTGAAATTCCGAATATTTATTGCCCGTGATTCAGGCGTTTACTTAGTCTTTAACCGGTGCAGAGTAGATCTCGAACAAGCTTACTAACCTACAACCAAAACCAGTCTTTGATAAATTCATCTCTTCCATAAATCGCTGATTTTTACTAGAGTAGTACAAAAATCGATCTTTTTGAGAATTCTTCAACACATCCTAGATAGAGCATTTGAAAAAATAAAAATTTGCGTGATTTTAAGGACTACATTGACTAATCAAGTGGGGTACAAAAGTGTGAATCAATACAAAATCGAATTTTCGTGTGCCTTAAGGTGGTTCGTTACGTCATACAAACGAAAAACTGCACTTCAGTCGGGTTACACATGAGCTGTAGAGTTTCTTTTTAAAGAAACTTTATTCTGAATGATGAAGGCACACGTAAATTTGTCGCAAAACTACTTATAGTTAAAAGATAATCAGTATTTTCTGCACAATAAAATTAAACGTATTTATTGCAGCAGTAGCTCCATCTATTTCCGTAAAGTGGCGACTCGCTTTTTACGGGGAAATCTGATGATTTAAAAATTCTTTTTAGTGTTTTGCGACAATCTTATATACCCACGGGACTCCCCATCAAGTTTTTTAAACCGACTCTTGTCTCCTTTACATACATAACTCCATTGAACTTTTGTATGGAAAACGGAACGCCTTAAGTCACCGCTTGTCTATAATGGATGGGAGCTAGTATAGGAGGAATAGAACCTTTTAATGGGTAACACCAGGTGCCGCTGAATACAAGAGACACCATCATTATTAAAAACTTACCCAAATCTACACAAACTTTTATGTCGCTTTTAAAACAGTGTAGCCCTTGCATGTCATATAAAAGTTGTCTACAATCTTCAATATTCAAAAACCTTATCACGCAGCCTACAACTTTTCTTGCCTTCTTCTTTTCCATTATCATTTCAACATAGTAAGTAGGATTATTTACATTCTGTAAAAAATAAATATTTAATTGAACATTATCCACTGTACTAATACTTTAACTGTTCGCAAAACCGTGTTTTCAAACATATGGTGAATTTTTCTCCTGACATGCAAGCTAAAATGCGGTTTTATTGAGTGTCATCGAAGGAAATAAATACCGACTAGGAGGAACAGCATAAACGTGTATTGGGATTGTAATGCACTCACAGTACTATATTATTCTCACAAGTGAAAATAAGAAATAGAAAAAATGACATACTTAGATCAATACTTAGAACAATGGATCGTCGCTTAGAGACGAGCATCAAGAGATAGAAAATTTGGCATTCATCAACCGGTGCATCGATAGCTCAGTGGCAGAGCGGTGGGGCGTTTACCCATGCGGCCGGGGTTCGATTCCCGGTCGATGTATGACAATTTCTTATTTTCACTTGTGAGCATAAACGTGCCCCAGGATTGTAAGTACATAACTAGCAAGGCCACCCGGAATACTTACAAACTTCGACATAAGTCGCATCAGTGTGACTACATGGTATATTTCAAACCACTTTGGTAAACAATGTAAAATTATTCCCCTGCAAAAGTTATGTGCTTGTCGGGCTATTGCATCGCGCAGTTCCGGGGTTTTCTTAAACATGTGCGTTCTTTCTTTAAATAATTTCTGGATCTGTTGCAATGTCGATCCTGGTTTGAAGTCAATTCCGAACTCCTTGCAAATGAGAGCAACAGTTTTTTTGTGTAACGGTATCCTTCTAGCTTCAACATCAGCAAGCGCCAGCTGCTTATTTTTCGCAGTCTTTTTATTGTTCGTTGCAATTTCAGGTTTACTAAACTCAAAATTGGTATTTTTGATCTCAACTATGGGTGCGGGTGTCTTATAAAATACTACTTCACCTTTGCACTCAACTGCTTCCATATTGATACAAAACCAATACCAAACCAATCAAATTTTTTACGGCTTTTCGTATCACATGTTAAGTTTCAAGTTCAAAATTTCCTCAACAAGAAAAATCTCGGAATGAGAAAAATCCATAGACATAGAAACGATAGACGAACATAGTGTGCAAAAGAGAAGAAAATGATTTATGGAAACTCAGTAAGATAGAAAAGAATAGCGAACCTTATGTCACTGTAACCTGTTTTGTATGACAGATCGTCCCAATTCAACCCGCTGGTTTTTACCTGTACAATATTTTGGTGTTTTTTTCAGAAATCCTGATTTATTTTTATAATTTGTTGAGTGTGCAACGATGGTTATGTATTCAGGATGCGAATTTGGTGCGAATCTTCACACTTACGGGGAAAACTGTACATTTCACAGGTAAATTCTCAGAAAGTCGTCACTGGGATTACACGTGATTTTTTTGTTTAAATGTGCCTTTTTTGTAAGTAAAATAATAAAATACGCAATTCCTTATATTTCCTTGCGTATTTTCGATATGTAAAAGCGTATTAGTTAGTAATTTTCATAATATTTGGGGATAAATTAATTTCGCATTTAGGCCAGGGATTGACTGCAATTTATCGACTAAGTTATCGATAGTTACCTAGAGGTACCTTACATACTTTGAATGATATAACAACAAAAAATATGCAAACTTTAAAGATTCGCTAAATAGTTACTTGAACAATTCAGACATACATATTTTTTTACAAATACATATAACATTATTTTCAACTACATCCAACAGATACACTTTAGATCCAGTTATTAGAGATTAACTCGGTGACTCATACGAAATTTTTATTAATATTATTTTCAGGGTCGTATTAATGAGAGATTCGACGTGAAATGTGAGAGACCGCAACGCTCGAAACCGTTTCCATATAAAATATATGAAACAGAAGAGACGCCGGCATCGATGACCACCTTGTTGTCTGACAGATGTCATTCTATTTCTCGTTTCGCACGTCTTATTTGTGAAGATAGCGCCTAGTGACCAGGATTCTTACGAACAACCTTCTCAGCAAATTCTATTAATAAACCTACGTAGGAAATACGCTGACTGCAAAAAAGGAAATGACCCGCCGCAGCAAAGAAAGCATTATGTCAACATTTCAATTGAACAAATAAATAAAGTTGAAATCTTCATATCATTTTTTATTTGAAATTATCGATAACCCTCCAAATGGAATAATGTACATCACTAGCTGAGGTAAGCGCGCCAAAACCAAAATTGGTCACGCGAGATCGAGCTGTCAGTTGGTCTATAAACGCTAGTTTATATATATAAGTCTATGGAAAAATCGATACCTTCTCAGTTCTGTTCTTTTTTTTGACTGATACACTGATTGACAAACAATGATATTATATGTTGACAAAGGATTGACATTGCAGTTTGTTTTTCTGTAAAATAAAAGGTTGATAAAATGCAGTACAAAGTTCACAATCGATCGACGTTAGAGCTACGACGACGGGACGGAAAATCCGCGTTACTGGTCTCCGTAATCTGAGGTACTATAGGTAGGATATACTGCAACAAGATCTCTTCACAAAATCGTATTAGGTATCCGCAAGAGAACGCTGCACCGCCGGAAGTCAGTGTCCAACAAAGTTAGACGTCGCGTCCTCATTTACTTCCGGCATACTTCCGGGAAGGGGAAGTAGAGTCAGGCAAGCTATTCTATCAATCTTATCGGGAAATACCTGAAATAACGCGATAAAAAAGACAGAAGTGAATCTCCCGTACTGCGACTTATTAGAGAGATCAGCGGAAAGCATCATTTTCTTGGGCAGTCCCACTTTTATTTATTTTCTTATGCCACCCGTGTTTTGTACCAGTGTTCCAAGGAAAAACCTCTTAAGGGGGATCGTTACGTCATACAAACTAAAATCTGAACTTCAACCGAGTTACACATGAGCTAAACAACAATTTTATCAAAAAATCTTTATGTGAGATGAGGAAGGCACACGTAAATATGTCGCAAAACTGCTTAACGTAAAAAAAAATCAAGTATTTTCTCCACAAAAAAATGAAACGTGTTTATTGCAGCAGTAGCTCCATCTATGTTCATTAAGTGGCGACACGGTTTTTACAGAGAAATCTGATGGTTAAAAAATTATTTGTTTTATTTTGCGACAATGTTATAAAAGCACGGGACTTCCCATCAAGTTTTTTAATCATAATTTTGTCTCATTTAAAGACGTAACTCCATTTAAATTTTGTATGGAAAACGATCCACCTTAAGAAGATGAATTCCGATTGAACAGATTAAGCTGACCAATTTTTCCCCACAGAAGCATATGGATGCCCTAAAATGGCATATAGGTCAAAAAAGGTCAAAACATAAAACAATACCTTTAATAGAAAAATTGGTCACCTTATTTGTTTTCATGGGAGATCCAGTTTTGACCTAGTCCTTGATGAAAGCTGTTTAATTTGTCTCGTCGAGCTTAGCATTTTCGGGTTAATCGGTCGTTCGATAGCTCCCTGTATATTTTTATAAAACCCTGTGCAAGATCTTAAATGAAACTTGCAGTAACTTGGGCAAATTCCCGTAAAGTTGTTGCCTTATTTCGGAATTCTTTGAGTTTACAAACTCGCCGTTCTGAAGAGTTATGTGAATAATTGTAGACTTGAGAGGTGGCGCTGTGTCTCTTTAATTATGCACGCTTTTAAGAGCTGGTATAGTTGCCAGATGAGAAGTTTTAAACTTTGTGACATTAGGCTTAAGACACTATATACATAACACTTTTGCAACTGAATCTTCTTAAGAGAATAAGAAATAGTAAGAAACTAAACAGTAAGCTTTACACTCTTATATAAATTCAGCTTTACTCTTTCGAAAGCAATATCATATTTATAAGTAATAATAATATCTACAACATTAGATTATATGGTATTTAAAAGGCCTCTGTGCTGTGTGGTGCTGTTGACTTTGACTCCACGCAAGGCTCAAAAAGACGGATCCTTTTGAGCCCGTGGTTCTCAAAGATACCTATAAAGAATCGACCACCTCGATAAAATTAAGTTGAACTAGTAAAGCAACGCTTCAAGCATCCATTTAATCCATTTGTTATAAGACCGACGTTTTATTTGGTAAGTTAGTTTTATTGGATACGAAATAAAGCATAATGTAGCGTCTTGAACGTCTAAAACGAAAAATGCACCCACAAGATAGAAACGATAGGCTAGTGATATAGAAGGAAGTAACTGATTATTATTTTAACCATTTAATAAAATGACACCTAAAAATAGTACTCAGACTAATATGATCCATGTATAAGTTACTTTTATTCGAGAGGAGTTTTGCTTTTTATTTCTGTGAGAAACTAAAAATACACCCTTGAGTTAGGAACGGCAGACTCGAGATACAGAAAGAAGTAACTGGTTGTTATTTTAACTCGTCTAATAAAATTTCAATGATACCTAAAACTAGTACTCAAACAATATGATCCATTTGTAAGAAGACCAAGTCAGTTTTATTCGAGAGTAGAGTCTTGCTTATTATTTCTGTGAGAAACGAAAAATACACCCTCGAGTTAGGAACGGCAGACTCGAGATACAAAAGGAAGTAACTGGTTGTTATTTCTGTGCAGTGCTCGCGACCGGTACGGACTCCACTCAGGCCACGCTTGCAGAAACCTCGCCTACTAAACTTCCAAGTACGTCTGTCTATTTATTCTTAAATAACCAAGCTACAATAAGATCTCTCCAGGAAACTTTTTATTATCCGGCGCGCGAAGTTACCGGTCGGAAGGAATTTGTTTGATTTGGCAGCTGTGCCCTGCGCCCCTCGTTATGTGGAGTTCTCTGGAGCCGAAAAATTACTCGGACGAAATTGGAGTTGGGATAAAGGAAACCAAACTTTTACGACAAAAAGCATTCCGCATTTTCTATCTGAGTTACCGTCGATGAGAGATCTTATTTTAGTAACTTTTTTCATGCATTACCCAGCATTAACCATCCCAAAACAGCACTATACGTTATCAGCACCCCCCACCCTTCGACAAACCAAATATTGTCCCAAAGAGTCCGCCCTTACATAAAATTCGATTATTTCGATTTGGCCACATGCATTGGGATGGAAAATAAACAGGGTCGTATGAGAATATTAAATTTAATGCGAACACAGCGTGTGGACGATCGGAAAATGGAATTTCGTATTGTTTGGCGTTTTTCCAACGTAACAGTCGACACCCCAGCACTGCGAAGATCATATCACGACATTTCATTTCAATAACCGTTACTTTCAGTTATTTTTCACGTCCCCTTTTAAAATGTCCGTTTATAGTACTTTTGTGTAAAACCGCACGAAACTTAAATATGATTGTGTACCTTTTGAACGCATGTTCATTCATCTGATGATGTTTTAAGGTGGTTCGTTACGTCATACAAACGAAAAACTGCACTTCAGTCGGGTTACACATGAGCTGTAGAGTTTCTTTTTAAAGAAACTTTATTCTGAATGATGAAGGTACACGTAAATTTGTCGCAAAACTACTTATAGTTAAAAGATAATCAGTATTTTCTGCACAATAAAATTAAACGTATTTATTGCAGCAGTAGCTCCATCTATTTTCGTAAAGTGGCGACTCGCTTTTTACGGGGAAATCTGATGATTTAAAAATTCTTTTTAGTGTTTTGCGACAATCTTATATACCCACGGGACTCCCCATCAAGTTTTTTAAACCGACTCTTGTCTCCTTTACATACATAACTCCATTGAACTTTTGTATGGAAAACGGAACGCCTGGTGTGTTGAATTACTTTTGTTACATTTTGCTACGAGGCACCGTAGTGGCTACGGCGTAGCGTTCGTAGAACACGTAGCTGCACGCGCCACGGAATAGACGCGCGACGCGACGCGCAACATGACATCTGTCAGACAAGGGATCGTCAGCCGTTATCGATGGGACGCGCGTCTCACGCATGTAGCTTTGTTTCTTTTGTTTCATACATCTTATATGGAAACAGTTTCAAGCGTCGCGATGTCGCACGTCTCACGTCTCCGACGATCACTTGTTTGACGGATGCCATCTTACGTCTTCTCTGTGGAGCTTGCGCCGAAGATGTGCGATATAGATTATAATGTCTGTTCATCAAATTGATACAAAGACTTACCAGAAAATCCTGTATACGGTAAAATACGAATAGAATGTGAACATAGATGTACAAATCCACTATCACGTAGGCGAGATTAACCAGCGACGGGAAAGTTTTAATGGGCTCTCTCATAGCTAGACCAGAGTCGTGGCTAAGCTATGCACAACTAAAATGTGGTCACAAAATAAACCTATTACTTGGCAAAATACTTTCTACTTAGGTATACATTTATTAAATACCTAATAAGTAAATGATGTTCTAGTCCAATAAACAATTTGATCAAGCGCGTGAAAAAGTACTTACCTTGATATCCTTACACCACCTTTCAATCAGGGTTATAACGCAACATATTTTCAGCAAATTCCCGTGGCATTTTTAAAGAAAGTTACGTAACTCAGACGGAAATTCCACGTTGCCTCCTCGTCTCTTTAGCCGACGGAGCATGCTATCCGATGCTTTTGAATCCCCCACCGGCTTCCGAGTGAAAGCATTTCTTGTCTCAAAGTTTCAGTACACTTATGTGGAAGTAGACTATATTAGCGTCTTTTTACAAGGTTATACATTTGTGTAAAAGTAGACGCTGCTAGATTGTATTCGGATTTTAATGCACACACTCAGAGCAGTGGGGACACAAAAAAATAATAACATAATTTTCATTTATGTTATGACGCTACTTGATGTAAGATAAGATAAGATAATTTTTATTATTTATAAACATAATTAAAAATACGTAAACTTATACAAACAATTATGAGTGGTAGCTAGGTTAATGATGCTGATGATGATAACGCTACTTTGATGATGTTTTAGGTAAGTTTTTACATCTGTCTTCCGGATCAGCGGATTCTACATTGATAATATTCTTACAAAGTTTTACATTTGTGTGATGTTGAATGTGAATGTAGACTCTGTATTGTCTGTCGACATTTTTACAAAATTTTACATCCGTGTGAAAGTAGACTCTTATGTTGACGACATTCTCACAAAATTGTACATCTTTGACGACATTCATAAGAGTTTTACATCTGTGTGAATGTATGCATCTGTGCATCTGTGTGACTTTATATTGACGACGTTCTTACATAGTTTTATATCCGTGTGAAAGTAAAATCCATACTGACGACATTCTTACAAAATTTTACATCTGTATGAAAGTAGACGACAATCTTACAAAGTTGATTATTTGTGTGAAAGTAGACTCTATATTGACGATATTGTGACAATGACTGTTTTACATCTGTATAAATGTAAACTCCATGTTGACGATATTTTGACATTGTTTTACATTTGTGTGAATGTAGACTCTAAATAGAGACTATATTCTACTATAATAGTCTACTATATCTTTATTAAGACATTCTTACAAAGTTTTACATCTGTGTGACGTGAAATGTAAACTCTATGTTGACGATATTTTGACATAGTTTTACATCTGTGTTTATTTAGACTTTATATTGTCGATATACTTACAAAATTTTACATCCGTGTGAAAGTATACACTATGTTGACGACATTCTTAATTTTACATCTTTGTGAAAGTAGTCCACATTGAAAGTATTTTTACACAGTTTAACATTTGTGTCAAATTAGACTTTAAATGACATTTTGACAAAGTTTTACATCTGTGTGAAAAAAGGCTCTATAATAAAATAATTTCTGCAAATTTTCAAAAAAAGTGATTGAAGTCTTTATTGTGAATTATAATGACATGGGTTAAGTAGTTTCTAATTAAGGGTGCATGGCAAATGGCACATAAATTCCTCGCCCAATTAAACTCAACCTTTAAATCTAACCTACATCCGGTTGGTTCATCTAAATTATTCCCGCTCTACAACATCCAGGTCATAGGTTATACCGAGTCTCAAGAAAACGGCGCAAAAGCTCGCTTGAGGTATACCTACAGCCTATAAAACTGAACAACATTTTGTTTTGCGGCTCTACGGCAATCACATAAAAATTTGTTTTCATGCAAAGTTTGTGAGCCAAGTCGATATTTTAGATTTTCTTGCGGATAATTACATATGCTGGAGGTTTTGCGCTTTTACTGGACTTCTTCAATTTTAACTTCAACATCCACAATAGTCCACAGCTGGACATATTCCTTCGCCTTATACCCCTAGGGGTATGGAAAATACTAGTATTTGCCATACTCACCACACTTAGCAGGCGGACTGGTGAGCACAGTACAAGGTGCAATTATTAACTTAACACCCTGTTCATATTCTAGTTGAGTTTGAGTGGCGCGCCAGATTCCAGAAGTAGAGAGCAGAGATCAAGGTAGCAGCACAAATATCTTGATCGAACCTGACAGCATTTCTCATATGCACGAGTTTTCAAGTCTATTTTCATAGACATATTTCGATGTCTATTTTCATTTATGTTCTGAGTTGTACCGGAAGTAACAAAAAGAAACCGGAAGTAACAATTCGAAGGGAGGTTAAGGTACTCATGAAACTGAACAATTTCCCCTAGGAACACGGGTCGAAATATGTAAAAATATTGGATCTCTCACAGTAAATCAATCAGCTAATCGGCGATTGTGTAAGGGAGGTCCAATTTTAATTTCTCATATTTTGACCCACGTTACTTGGGGAAAGTTATTCAGTTTCATGAATACCTTGACCTCTTTTCAGCTAGTTATACCCTTTTTGTTACTCCTGGTAAAGATGACACTGCAAAACTCTACCACACATTCCAAAAATTAATAAATCCTTTGCACAAAAAAGATGATCAATTCGATCAATTCCGTCTAGATTTTAATACTTGAGATCCTCTCTTTTCTTATAAAGGTCTAGATTATTCCGTTTGGCCAAGCATGATGTTATCCGTTTCAAAATGGTTGTCATCAAAACACCCGATTCGATATAAGTACATCTGCACGCACATGCATCTACTTATGATTTATGTATGTTACCCAGCATGTAACCTAATTACCTAACTCTGAATTCGGGTGTATAAAAATATCTGTCAATGACAAGCAACAATAATAAATTAAAACGTAAGTTATGTATATAAAATATTAGACGTATCATTTATTAAAATGGGGGAAAAATCCCAAAAACAATGAAAATTAAACTCTACTGAAATGACAAATGCTTCATTGCGGGGCTAAACATTTTTCAGGCAGGTCACCCCGCGAAAACAGGCGGCTTCCGACCGCCGCCGCTTTATCGCAGTTTTTCAGCGAAATTGGAGCGAAACAAAAGAGGGTTTGGGGTCGACGCAGACGGGTCGCGGCTCGTGAGAGCTCCTGAGTTGTGCCGTTTTACTGGCAGGGCTACACACGTACCTTCCACAAGATATAATCTAAACAGATAATAAATAAAAAAAATATATAGATTATTTTCATCTTTTAGCAGGATCGGCTCTGGCAGATCTGGGTCGTTCGACTTGTTTCCGTGTCGGTTAACGTTCTAAAGTTAGCTTATTGTGGTAACTGAAGAGATTGGTATATCTGCAGCCGGCTCTCCCACTAATAGCCTTTAATTTTAATTTAGTAACCGTCTTTTTATGTTGGGCGCGCCTGAGGCAAGTGTACACCTAGCAAGATAATGATTACATCACTCTCAGAAGAATACGATCTTTATTCAGTAACGGAGGCAGCTGCAGCTTTATAATCTTTCAAACTCCCAGAAAAATGAAATGAATTGGAAACAGCTGAAATCTAATTGACGAAATAGCATCCTATATACTATATTTGACCAAACCAACCAGACGAGCTTGAGACTTGATTCCACGGAATGCCACGGAACCTGAGAGTTTAATTAAATGACGAATTGTAAATAATTTTATGGAAATTAAAAGTACGTAATAGTCGGGCATAAGTAGACACCGTATGGCCACAACCCACGTATTCGTCTCCTTGGCTTGGCAGGCAAGTGTAACACATCCACCCGTGTGTCTCATGACATTCTTAGCAATTTAATGTTTCACCTTTGACATTTATTGCGCGCCTCTCACCTAACTTACGTAAACTGTTCCCTTTTGCATGCTGGGCCCGTGCCGTCCTAGGAATTGGATCTTTTACTTGGCAGGAATTCAGAAGTTAGGTAGAAGTAAATTCATATCGAGTTTATAGGTGCAAACAGACTCATTTGCCTCCCATTACAAGGCAGTTGCATGAACGAACAGCTGATGATGATGATCTCTCCGACCGATTTCGGCCATAGCGACCGCCGCGCCTAATCAAGTCGGCGCTGATGCCCCCGTAGGTGGCAATTATACCAATGGTAGGTATCTATTCTTAAAAAACAGAAAACAGAGATAATTTAAAGTAACACGACACTTTGTATTGAGCCTCTCACACACTGGTCTTTATTCCGCAACTATCTCTTTTTTATGTGACGACGATTCACTGAATATCCAGAGCTCGTAATCATCCCGCATATTCTCGTGGTATTTACCCTAAATCTCGTAATATCTCGACGTATTTACCCCAGATCTCGTAAGTACCGTTTCAATGCGCAGCGACTAACTCTGCTGGTGCAAAACGACGATAAACTAAGTTTTGATGGCGCTGTCTTCCAGAAAATTACTTTTCGATAGTTTGGATTTTCTAGCCGCACACTGTGATTGGTTTGTGGACGTTGTTCATGCAAATGTAAAGATTTAGTTGAGAGCTGACCCGATCTCTAAAGATCCAATGATTATGGAGACACATTGTGATTGCGTGGTCTTCTATTCTAATTCTTCTGTTAGAATTTCTAACAGGGAGTTACCTCAAACAAAATATTCTACCTTATCTAATTTTCCGAACGTCGGCAAAAATAGATACCTTCACTTTTACTTATTTGTAACATTATTTATCTACACACACGAAAAAACAAAGTACCTAATTTAAAACTCTCTGAAATAAAGTAACCTGAACAAAATTTTATACTGACTTCAATCTCTGAGGGTCCAGCAGAATTATAAATTGTAGAGCCCCATCCAAACCGTGCATGAATCGTCTAAAAAGACTTACAAACAAACCCCAAACCCTCAAAAGGATAAAGTTGCAAACTCATTTGCGTCATTCTCAGGAGATTCATTAGTGAGAATAACATTAGGTAGGTAAATGTATTGTTTCATACGTACGACACGTTTTACAGAAAGAATACGGTCATTTTACAAGATGACACTATATTCCGACAACTTCGTGCGCGACTTTCTTGCGGGGTACAGACGACGGTGCGGCGCATATGCACGCGTGTGACTTCTCCGCTACACCTCCCACTACCCGCTGACATCTCTTGGATACCTCGTCCATACCATACCCATAGAGAAGGTCGCGCACGAACTTGTCGGACTAGTCCTATTGGCCCTTTCAAAAAACGTTCTAGTTACTTTTTCACTATTTCCTCCACTTAGCAGAGCACCTTTTCAGAGATTCGCATTATACTTTCAACGATTCCTACTAGCACATTATCCTTCCAATTCTATAGTAAGGCTGTAAATTTTCCTATCAGACAGTCATCAGACACGTGGAGAACAGCCTAAAACAAAGCCAGATATTAAAGTGGCTATTCCACTGCCCTACACTGCCGTTCCGAAACTCTCTCTCTTTTCGTGTGGGACACCGAGTCGTTAAACGACCCAATGAACCCTGGTGTCAGAGTTTTTTAACCGCCTACTGCAAGCAGCAGGCCTCTGACATGGTTGTGTAACGACCGCCATCATGATCGTAGGCAGCAACCGGGACCGACGGCCCTGATTTGGTATTCACAGCTGGTTATGTTGAGTTTGTTGGAATCTTACCCACATAACAACCATCAATGTACCTGTGCTCCGTGCGATCTGATGACGGTCGATATTATACATTTTCTTTGCTTTGGACCCGACTTAATGTAACCCTTGGTCCCGGTATGCTGCAGTCCCGCTATGCTACTTTTTTGAGTCCCTTAAAAATTGGACCCTGAAGGCAAGTAGTGCAACAGCTTCTTAACGTGTCCGTTTCCATTGCAGAGTGCGACCGCACGTTCGTGAGCCGCGGCGGGGCGAGCAACGGCACCTTCCACGCGCCGGAGCTGGTCAACCCCGCCAACCAGAGCCGGCAGTGCCTGTACACGTTCCTGGCGGCGGCGGGGCAGCGCGTGCTCGTCGAGTTCCGCACCTTCGACCTGCGCGGGAAGCCGCCCGAGTATGTACCAACACTGTAGCTAGCCAACCAGAGCCGGCAGTGCCTGTACACGTTCCTGGCGGCGGCGGGGCAGCGCGTGCTCGTCGAGTTCCGCACCTTCGACCTGCGCGGGAAGCCGCCCGAGTATGTACCAACACTGTAGCTAGCCAACCAGAGCCTCCTGAGTATGTAGCAACACTGTAGCTAGCCAACTAGAGCCGCCCGAGTATGTACCAACACTGAAGCTACCTGACCATGTACCCCACACTGTAGCTAGCCAAGCAGAGCCGGCAGTGCCTGTACACGTTCTTAGCGGCGGCGGGGCAGCGCGTGCTCGTCGAGTTCCGCACCTTCGACCTGCGCGGGAAGCCGCCCGAGTATGTACCAACACTGTAGCTACCCAACCAGAGCCGGCAGTATGTACCAACACTGTAGCTAGCCAACCAGAGCCGGCAGTGCCTGTACACGTTCTTAGCGGCGGCGGGGCAGCGCGTGCTCGTCGAGTTCTGCACCTTCGACCTGCGCGGGAAGCCGCCCGAGTATGTACCGCGCACTGTAGCTAGCCAACCAGAGCCGGCCGAGTATGTACCGACACTGTAGCTAGCTATCCGATGTACCGCGCACTGTAGCTAGCCAACCAGAGCCGTCAGTGCCTGTACACTTTCCTAGCTGCGGCGGGGCAGCGCGTGCTCGTCGAGTTCCGCACCTTCGACCTGCGCGGGAAACCGCCCGAGTATGTACCAACATTGTAGCTAGCCAACCAGAGCCGGCAGTGCCTGTACACGTTCTTAGCGGCGGCCGGGCAGCGCGTGCTCGTCGAGTTCCGCACCTTCGACCTGCGCGGGAAGCCGCCCGAGTATGTACCAACACTGTAGCTAGCCATCAGTATGTACCCCGCACTGTAGCTAGCCAACCAGAGCCGGCAGTGCCTGTACACGTTCTTAGCGGCGGCCGGGCAGCGCGTGCTCGTCGAGTTCCGCACCTTCGACCTGCGCGGGAAGCCGCCCGAGTATGTACCAACACTGTAGCTAGCCATCAGTATGTACCCCGCACTGTAGCTAGCCAACCAGAGCCGGCAGTGTCTGTACACGTTCTTAGCGGCGGGGCAGCGCGTGCTCGTAGAGTTCCGCACCTTCGACCTGCGCGGGAAGCCGCCCGAGTATGTACCGACACTGTAGCTAGCCAACTATAGCCAGCAGTATGTACCAACACTGTAGCTAGCCAACCAGAGCCGGCAGTGCCTGTACACGTTCCTGGCGGCGGCGGGGCAGCGCGTGCTCGTCGAGTTCCGCACCTTCGACCTGCGCGGGAAGCCGCCCGAGTATGTAGCGACACTGTAGCTAGCCATGAGTATGTACCCCGCACTGTAGCTAGCCATGAGTATGTACCCCGCACTGTAGCTAGCCATGAGTATGTACCCCGCACTGTGGCTAGCCATGAGTATGTACCAACACTGTAGCTAGCCAACCAGAGCCGGCAGTGCCTGTACACGTTCTTAGCGGCGGCCGGGCAGCGCGTGCTCGTCGAGTTCCGCACCTTCGACCTGCGCGGGAAACCGCCCGAGTATGTACCGACACTGTAGCTAGCCATGAGTACATATACCCCGCACTGTAGTTAGCCAACCAGAGCCGGCAGTGCCTGTACACGTTCTTAGCGGCGGCCGGGCAGCGCGTGCTCGTCGAGTTCCGCACCTTCGACCTGCGCGGGAAGCCGCCCGAGTATGTACCCACACTGTAGCTAGCCAACCAGAGCCGGCAGTGCCTGTACACGTTCCTGGCGGCGGCGGGGCAGCGCGTGCTCGTCGAGTTCCGCACCTTCGACCTGCGCGGGAAGCCGCCCGAGTATGTACCCACACTGTAGCTACCCAACCAGAGCCGACAGTGCCTATACACGTTCTTAGCGGCGGCGGGGCAGCGCGTGCTCGTCGAGTTCCGCACCTTCGACCTGCGCGGGAAGCCGCCCGAGTATGTACCCCGCACTGAAGCTAGCCATAAGTATGTACCGACACTGTAGCTAGCCAACCAGAGCCGGCAGTGCCTGTACACGTTCCTGGCGGCGGCCGGGCAGCGCGTGCTCGTCGAGTTCCGCACCTTCGACCTGCGCGGGAAGCCGCCCGAGTATGTACCGACACTGTAGCTATCTGACCAGAGCCTGATATGTACCAACACTGTAGCTAGCCAACCAGAGCCGGCAGTGTCTGTACACGTTCCTGGCGGCGGCGGGGCAGCGCGTGCTCGTCGAGTTCCGCACCTTCGCCCTGCGCGGGAAGCCGCCCGAGTATGTACCAGCACTGTAGCTAGCCATTAATATGT
This sequence comes from Phthorimaea operculella, assembly GCA_024500475.1. Lineage (NCBI taxonomy): Eukaryota > Metazoa > Arthropoda > Insecta > Lepidoptera > Gelechiidae > Phthorimaea > Phthorimaea operculella. The sequence goes on along the minus strand of JANFCV010000180.1, from coordinate 543,237 downwards.
ACCCCGCACTGTAGCTAGCCATGAGTATGTACCCCACACTGTAGCTAGCCATGAGTATGTACCAACACTGTAGCTAGCCAACCAGAGCCACCAGAGTAACTACCAACACTGTAGCTAGCCAACCAGAGCCGGCAGTGCCTGTACACGTTCCTGGCGGCGGCCGGGCAGCGCGTGCTCGTCGAGTTCCGCACCTTCGACCTGCGCGGGAAGCCGCCCGAGTATGTACCGACCGACACTGTAGCTACCTGACCAGATCCTGATATGTACCAAGTACGGTAGTTAGCCGCCCGAGTATGTACCCCGCACTGTAGCTAGGCTATCCAGAGCCAACAGTACGTACCCCACACGGTAGCTACCCAACCAGAGCCGGCAGTGCCTTTGAAACGTTCCTAGCGGGGCGACAGAGCAGCGCGTACACCCCGATTATGGTTTCTCCATTTTACTCAGCCTAGAAAAAATCTAAGAGACACTAAGGGCGTCTAACTCTTCTGTAATACCTACACAAATTCTGAAACGTTCCCCAAACCTTTTTCAGAAGAGAGCAAAACGACTGTTTGCGCTCGTTAACGCTCTGTTTACAACGCATTATTCCGCGAAAGATAAAGGCGTGATTTTGTATCTGCATCAGAGGAAATCTCGTATAGTCTCATTTATTGAGTAGCAGCAGCTGGTGATAGCGAAAATGCATCTATACATTTTATAAGTCTCTACCTTTGTAATAATTTCTGATTTATCGCTAAACAGAGATACACTGCGGTAAAGACAATGTAAGTATCTAACGAGATCCGCAAAGTTAACAGAAAAATCCTAATTAAAAACGTTTCTAATTTTAAAACACCCGCCGTTGGTAGCTGCGATAACGCAAAAGCACCTGAATTAATTAAAATGTGCAGGTAAGAATTACTTTCTATAAAATCTTCCGTAAAAAATGCAGGAAGCGAGGGAATATGAAATGAAGTTAATATTATTTCATAGGTACGAGGTAGAATAGTAAAAAGCGGCCAAGAGCGTGTCAGACGCGCCCACAAGTAGGGTTTCGTAGTCAACATTTAAATATCAGGTTTTTCAGCGTTACAAAGTTAATTTTGTTGCTGGTTTGTTTGCAGCTGTATGGTTACCAACCGCAAAAAGAAAACCTTTTATTTTGAAGTTTTGAAGTCTTTAGTGGTAGGTACAGTATCCGTTATAGTCCGTCCGCTCAACATTTCTATATTTGGGTCAACACGATCTATCTTTTCACCAAATTTCATGTCGATAGCTCTTAAACTGGCGAAGATATGAGGGCGCGGCATATAGACAGACAGACAGACAGACTTGACGAAATGATAAGGGTTTCATAAAATCTTCCGTAAAAAATGCAGGAAGCGAGGGAATATGAAATGAAGTTAATATTATTTCATAGGTACGAGGTACCTATGAAATAATATTAACTTCATTGTGGTGGCTTATTATTGTGGGGCCACGCTGCGGATGTAAAGAACATTTTTGTTCTGCAGAAACGGGCTGTTCGTGCAATTTATAAATTAGGGCCTCGTGTCTCCTTAAGGGAAAAATTTAAAGAAATCAATATATTAACATTTGTGTCACAATATATATACGAAAATTTGATTTACGTCAAATCTAATATTAATACTTTTGAGAAAAATTGTGATATACATAATTTCAACACTAGAAATAAGGACAAACTTGTAGCACACAAGAGCAGGCTTAGTAAAGTAAGCAAATCCTTTAAGGGAAATTGTATACGCTTTTATAATAAGCTTCCAAAAAATATCCAAGATTTACCCTTAAATAAATTTAAAGAAGTAATAAAACATAAATTGTGCAAGAAAGGCTATTATGAAATATCCGATTATATGCAAGATAAATCTTCATGGGAGTAGTTTTACATGTTTGTTTATATACAGTATTTTTAAGACGATACAGTTAGAATATTCTACTGTAATTTTTATTTTATTTTTACTTATTTTTAATTTTGTGTTGAGCCGTTTTCGGCTATTACTATTCTTGTTTTTCAATCTTAGCTAGGTAGCTTAGGGCCTACAAAGATTGTAATCTTTAGAATAGGAGCACTTCTGGGCAGGTTTTGGGGTTTTCCTGTCCAGGAGGTCCGACTAACTATACACATGTAACACCTTTTAAAATCTTGATCGAATTTAGTTTCGCTTACTGGTCGTTAAGGCATAAAGTTACATGACGTGTGGTTAGCCTGGCCAGCCCAGGCAGTGCCTTTATTTTTATTTTTATCCGCCCGAGCCGCGTTTATAGTAGGAATAAATTTTACAATGCCTAATCCATTTCTGCGTAATGTAATGACTATCAATAAGTGATATTTTAATATCCTATTTTGAATAAAAAACTTTCACTTTCACTTTCACTTTCACTTTCACTTTCACTTTCACGTAGAATAGTAAAAAGCGGCCAAGAGCGTGTCAGACGCGCCCACAAGTAGGGTTTCGTAGTCAACATTTAAATATCAGGTTTTTCAGCGTTACAAAGTTAATTTTGTTGCTGGTTTGTTTGCAGCTGTATGGTTACCAACCGCAAAAAGAAAACCTTTTATTTTGAAGTTTTGAAGTCTTTAGTGGTAGGTACAGTATCCGTTATAGTCCGTCCGCTCAACATTTCTATATTTGGGTCAACACGATCTATCTTTTCACCAAATTTCATGTCGATAGCTCTTAAACTGGCGAAGATATGAGGGCGCGGCATATAGACAGACAGACAGACAGACTTGACGAAATGATAAGGGTTTCTAGTAGACTACGAAACCCTAAAAAGCTGCTATTATCTCTACCTGTGAGCGCGCACTGGACTCATTTCAGTTGGTTCAGCCAGGCGAAATGTTTTACAAAATGGACATGTAGAGCGCATAGTAAGAGGTCAAGGGGTCACTCGTCTCATCGTGATGGCGAAAACTGTTTCAATATAAAACAATACAAAATACAGTTGTCTAGCAAGCTATGTAGTAAAAGCTTGAAGGAGCTGAATCGAGAAATCTTTGGCAGTTCAAAGAACAACTTAGTTTACTTCACAAACAATTAGTTTCTAGGCGAGAAGGAGATGTACCAAATAATTGTTATTATTCAAGACTATTGAGGTCAATGAATTGTAGAACTGGATTTTTAGTTACGTATTTGATTTTTAGTTATAATGACCATAAAAAGCATTCCTTAAAACAAATAGGTAGGTAACTCTTCTAGATCTTAAAATACTTATATGTTTATGTAACCTTACCTGTAATACCTATACATTCAAAAGCGCCACCAAAGGCAAAAAGTCTCGCGTTTCATTACACAATACCGCACATCAGATGTTATCGAACTAAAAGTTGTTGTTTTTCTTTCAGTGGAGCCGCGGTGGGAGAGCTACCAGCGTAAGTACCATTTTATTTATCCCTTTATTCATCCCTTTCTGTCCCTATTCGCCCCTATTTGTCTCCCTTCAAACGAATGGGATACAAACATGTTTTCATGTGCCGCCCTATTCCAATAGCCCGCGGAATTAGGTCAAACTACTGTCGGGAACTTCGACAACCGTGGGAATATAGGAATAGTTTGTCCTGATTTATTTCGCTATCTCAATATGAAATATTGATTATTTAGATGTTGTAGGTATGTAGGATTGTAAGTGTCTGATAGTTTTAGCTGATTACTACGCTAAAATCTGGTAATAAAATCTGGTTAGACTGTTATCGCCATAAAATAAATAGAATGGGCAAAAATAGGACAATCAGGGCCCTGGTATCAAATTTCGATTCGCTGAAATGTGGAATGAAAAGCAAGATTATATCAACTTAAGTTCGAAGGGCTTCATTCATTTCATTAGGGTGGTGTCAAACCGGTCAAATCGCGTGCACTTTGCCACTCTGCAACGCCAAGACTCTTATTTAGATGACATCATTATCATCATATCATCTAAATAGAACTAAATCTGTTCCTCACTTAAACTTACATCAGAAAGAACCAGCCTCTTCCTGTCCCAGTCAGTATTTAAACCCACTGTTTCCTACTACAGATGCATGCACGAGTACATGGACATATACTCGGAGCTCACCTCTCTGGAGGCGACCGAGCTGGTCAACTCGGCGTTCGGCGGTCGGTATTGCGGGCCCATACCGCCGCGGCGACGGGTCTCGCTGCATCGAGCGGTCGCACTCGCCTTCTTCACAGACAAGCCCCAGACGCCGCCGACGCTCTTCACAGGGACATACCGCTTTATCAACGCTTGTGAGTACCAGGAGTTCATACCGCCGCGGCGACGGGTCTCGCTGCATCGGGCAGTCGCACTCGCCTTCTTCACAGACAAGCCACAAACACCGCCGACGCTCTTCACAGGGACATACCGCTTCATCAACGCTTGTGAGTACCAGGAGCACATACTTCAGAAGTAGTTTAGATCTTGCTGTATCGAGCAGTCGCACTCGCCTTCTTTACAGACCAGCCGCATACGCCGCCGACGCTCTTCACAGGGACATACCGCTTCATCAACGCTTGTGAGTACCAGGACCCCATAGTTCAACAGAAGTGTAAAGACCGCGGGCTTCGTCTCGCTGCATCGAGCGGTCGCACTTGCCTTCTTCACAGACAAGCCGCACACGCCGCCGACGCTCTTCACAGGGACATACCGCTTCATCAACGCTTGTGAGTACCAGGAGTTCATACTTCCAAAATAGTTTAGATGTGTCGCTGTACCGGGAAGTCGCACTCGCCTTCTTCACAGACAAGCCGTACACGCCACCGACGCTCTTCACTGGGACATACCGCTTCATCAACGCTTGTGAGTACCAGGAGTTCATACTTCCAAAATAGTTTAGATGTGTCGCTGTACCGGGAAGTCGCACTCGCCTTCTTCACAGACAAGCCGCAAACGCCGCCGACGCTCTTCACAGGGACATACCGCTTCATCAACGCTTGTGAGTACCAGGAGCCCATACCGCCGCGGCGACGAGTCTCGCTGCATCGGGCGGTCGCACTCGCCTTCTTCACAGACAAGCCACAAACGCCGCCGACGCTCTTCACAGGGACATACCGCTTCATCAACGCTTGTGAGTACCAGGAGCCCATACTTTAGAAGTAACTCTGGTCTCGCTGCATCGAGCAGTCGCACCCGCCTTCTTCACAGACAAGCCGCATACGCCGCCGACGCTATTCACAGGGACATACCGCTTTATCAACGCTTGTGAGTACCAGGGGCCCATAGTTCAACAGTAGTATAAAGGCCGAGGGTGTCGCTGCATCGAGCAGTCGCACTCACCTTCTTCACAGACAAGCCGCATACGCCACAGACGCTATTCACAGGGACATATCGCTTCATCAACGCTTGTGAGTACCAGGATCCCATAGTTCAACAGAAATGTAAAGACCGCGGGTCTCGCTGCATCGGGCAGTCGCACTCGCCTTCTTCACAGACAAGCCGCGTACGCCGCCGACGCTATTCACAGGGACATACCGCTTCATCAACGCTTGTGAGTACCAGAAGACCATAGAAATAGGTTAACTGCGTCACTTTGAAGCCTCTCAAAGGAGCCTTATCTTATGCAACTTTAATTACGGCTCTCTTAAACTAGACATAATGTGGCTAGTGCACTATGAAGCCGCACGCTCATCGATATAATCTATACTGAAAAACAGAAATCGAAAAAATATATAAAAACAATACCGAAATTCAGAAACCCAAATGCATTAATCTGATCTGTTTTAGAGCATTTCTGTAACATCAATGTCGATCTTAGATTATGCCTTTCCAGACCACTGATCTGAGCAATCGCACACAAAGTAGTCTATACCTAATATCAAATGACCTTACGTTTACGTAACTAATGCTAGCTATTAACAACGTATTGTTTGACAGGATTAGGGGCATGTCCACTATTGTCCACTCCGTTAATTGGATACATGGCCAATTAGCTGTCTTGGTAATTGGAAGCCCCTTATCCAACTTAAGATTATTGATTGGTGCTGGTGATCAAAAATTTCCGAGTGTTTGCGTAACTAGTAAGTTTTTACAACCCAGTCATAGTAAGGACAGTAAGTCTTATTACTACGCCGTAGCAAAATACTACGTCGTAGTTTACCCTACATGTATGTTCGATTTTGTTGCACATTGTATAGTATACAAAGCATCCATTTACTTTGCCACGTGTTAGCGATAAGACTTAAAAAAAAAGTTATATTTCCTCTTTCCATGTGGGACAGTAGACAGCGTCCAACGACCCAATTAATAATAAAATCCAGGAAAATTCACTCAAACAATATTTTTCAATTTCCAGCGGAGTTCGAAGTAGGAACGCCGGTGCCCAACACGCTGTGCTCATACACCATCGAGGCGAGCAAACGCAAGACCGGCATGCTGCTGTCGCCGACCTACCCCGGGATCTACCCCAAAGACATGACGTGCAACTACCAGTTCGTCGGTCAGCAAGGACAGCGCATACGGCTAGAGTTCCGAGACTTCGATCTGTTTTTCGGCGGGCCTCAGTAAGTGTCCGAACCACGCTTCAAGCAACTTTTCCTAGCCTGTCACAATATGCTGTAGCAAAAAGAGACACCATGTCTGCTGTCGCCGACCTATTCCGGCATCTACCCCAAAGACATGACCTGCAACTATCAGTTCGTCGGTCAGCAAGGACAGCGCATACGGCTAGAGTTCCGAGACTTCGATCTGTTTTTCGGCGGGCCTCAGTAAGTGTCTGAACCCAACGTCTGAACCACACTCTAAGCAACTTTTCGTAGCCAGTCACAATATGCTGCAGCAAGAATGGGATACCACTGGATACCACATCTGCTGCAGCCGACCAACCCCGGCATTTATCCCAAAGACATGACATGCAACTACCAGTTCGTCGGTCAGCAAGGACAGCGCATACGGCTAGAGTTCCGAGACTTCGATCTGTTTTTCGGCGGGCCTCAGTAAGTGTGTGAAACACGCTCCAAGCAACTTTCCCTAGCCAGTCACAATATGCGCTGCAGCAAGAAAGGGACAGCATTGTTTGCTATCGCTGATCTAAACCAGCATCTACCCCAAAGACATGACGTGCAACTACCAGTTCATCGGCCAACGAGGACAGCCCATACAGCTAGAGTTCCGAGACTTCGATCTGTTTTTCGGCGGGCCTCAGTAAGTATCTGAACCACGCTTTAAACGACTTTTCCAATGGCATGTTACTGTCGCTGATATGCCCCGGCATTTACCCCAAAAGCATAACCTGCAATTACCAGTTCGTCGGTCAGCAAGGACAGCGCATACGGCTAGAGTTCCGAGACTTCGATCTGTTTTTCGGCGGGCCTCAGTGAGTATCCGAAAATGCGCACTAATACCCAGTCACAGTATGCTGCAGCAAGAAAGGGACACCATGTCTGCTGTAGCCGACCTACCCCGCATACGGCTAGAGTTCTGAGACTTCGATCAGTTTTTCGGTGGGCTTCAGTGAATATTCGAAAATGTCCATTTATAGCTAGTCACAATACGCTGCAGCAAGAAAGAAACACCATGTCTGCTGCAGCCGACCTAACCAAGGATCTACCCCAAAAGCATAACCTGCAATTACCAGTTCGTCGGTCAGCAAGGACAGCGCATACGGCTAGAGTTCCGAGACTTCGATCTGTTTTTCGGCGGGCCTCAGTAAGTGTCTAAACCACGCTCTAAGCGACTTTTCCTAGCATGTCACAATACCCTGCAGCAAGAAAGGGACACCATGTCTGCTGTCGCCGACCTATCCAGGGATCTACCCCAAAGACATGACGTGCAACTACCAGTTCGTCGGTCAGCAAGGACAGCGCATACGGCTGGAGTTCCGAGACTTCGATCTGTTTTTCGGCGGGCCTCAGTAAGTGTCTGAACCACGCTCTGAGCAACTTTTCCAATGGCATGCTGCTGTCGCCGACCTACCCGGGGATCTACCCCAAAGACATGACCTGCAACTACCAGTTCGTCGGTCAGCAAGGACAGCGCATACGGCTAGAGTTCCGAGACTTCGATCTGTTTTTCGGCGGGCGCCAGTAAGTATTCGAAAATGTCCAGTATAATAGCCAGTCACAATATTCTGCAGTAAGAAAGGGACACCATCTTTGCTGTCGCCTTCCTACCCCGGCATATACCCCAAAGACATGACGTGCAACTACCAGTTCGTCGGTCAGAAAGGACAGCGCATACGGCTAGAGTTCCGAGACTTCGATCTGTTTTTCGGCGGGCCTCAGTAAGTGTCTGAACCACGTTCCAAGCAACTTTTCCTAGCCAGTCACAATATGCTGCAGCAACAAAGGGACACCATGTCTGCTGTCGCCGACCTACCCCGGCATATACCCCAAAGACATGACGTGCAACTACCAGTTCGTCGGTCAGCAAGGACAGCGCATACGGCTAGAGTTCCGAGACTTCGATCTGTTTTTCGGCGGGCCTCAGTAAGTGTCTGAACCACGCTCTAAGCAACTTTTCCTAGCCAGTCACAATACGCTGCAGCAAGAACGGGACACCATGTCTGCGGCCCCCACCTAACCTGGCATTTATCCCAAAGACATGACGTGCAACTACCAGTTCGTCGGTCAGCAAGGACAGCGCATGCGGCTTGAGTTCCGAGACTTCGATCTGTTTTTCGGCGAGCCTCAGTAAGTATCCGAAAATGTCCATTAACAGCCTGCCACAATATGCTGCAGCAAGAAAGGGACACCATGTTTGCTGTCGCCGACCTACCCCGGCATAAACCCCAAAGACATGACCTGCAACTACCAGTTCGTCGGTCAGCAAGGACAGCGCATACGGCTAGAGTTCCGAGACTTCGATCTGTTTTTCGGCGGGCCGCAGTAAGTGTCCTTTCTTTTCCTATCCACCACAGCTTTTGTAATTCAACGCCAGAAAACTAGTTTTAATATTTATAATTCTTTGAAAAGGGTTTTATACTTGGTGTAGTCCTTGAAGTTGTCCAGAAATATGTGTACCTTGGGCAAACTTTGCAGATGGGAAGATACAACTTTGAGGCTGAAATCACCAGAAGAGTGTAGCTTTAGTCCATTGAATAAAAAGTTCTAGAGTGCAAGAGTTAGTAACGGAGTTAGTTTCGGTACCGGTCACATCTTGCACTTTTGAGTTTTTTGGAAGAAAAAAAATAAATTGTTCAAGTTCAGTAACTAAAACAACCCTAATATAATATTTTGACAATCGATTCCTCCTAAAGGCTTCCATGGAGGAATGTGTTTATTTTACCAATTATAGACCTTTTCAAGAGCAATCTATCAGTACCGGTCACAAGTTGCACATTTGAGTTTTTTTGAAGAAATAATATTTTTTGATCGATTGATGTGATAAAAACGGGAATGTAGTATGGGGAAATTGTTTGAGCCAAAATCAGCTTTCACTGCGTGTAACTCAGAAACGGCTGGGAATAGAAAAGAATGATTTAGGTACAACTTGTAGAAAATTTTATGGCCTTTCAACTTTTCTTTGGAAGTTTTTCTCTAACATGTACCGTTTTTGAGATTTAAGCGAAAAACGAAAAAATGGTCCCTTTCCCCCCCTTTTCCCACTTCGGGGCTCATCCTAGTGTCCCTGGGTTTTAGTATGTTTATTACCTAGGGACCCTTGACATGTTTCCGAAGAAACATCTTACGTTACTAAGTCACGCACTCTAGACCCCCCTTGGAGGGACTCATTCAATGGACTACTTGGCTGGGTAGCATTTGGAAAGCTGCGTCACATCCTCGAATCATCTTTGCCACAATGCCTCAAGACCAAGGTGTTCGATCAATGCGTCTCCTACCAGTCATGACCTACAGAGCCGAGACGAGGAACTTGACAGTAAAACTGGCCCACTGGCTACATGCCACTCAGAGAGCTATGGAAAGGTCTATGCTTGGTATCTCTATTATGGATAAAGTCCGGAATCAGACCATCCGAAAAAAGACCAAAGTGACGGACATAGTCTGGAAGTGTAGCAAGCTGAAGTGGCTGGCCACATTTGTCGTAGAACCGACGGACGGTGGAGTAAGCGGGTTCTCGAGTGGAGGCCACGCCTCGGCAAGCGTAGCGTTGGACGCCCTCCGGCCAGATGGACCGATGACTTAAAAAAGGCGGCTGGTAGCGACTGGATGGCAAAAACGGGAGATCGTGGCTTATGGCGTTCCCTGGAGGAGGCCTACGTCCAGCAGTGGACTGCAATAGGCTAAAATAGGAATAGGAAAAGGGTTTTAGACCAAGACGTAATGAGCGCAATTTGCGACAAAACAAGGGTACTAACTGATGTCATCAGCGAAGCGAGTGTCATATTTTACAACTGGTCGAGGAAAGTGAATGAAAACCATCGATACGACGACTTTTATGATAAAAACACAATGAGCTCAATGTGTTGTGTGTTTTTGCAGCTGCCCATTCGACTGGGTGCGCGTGTACGACGGGCCCGACAACACGGCGGCGGTGATCGGCACGTACTGCGGCCAGCAGCGCAACCTGGTGCTGTACTCCAGCGACCACCGACTCCTCGTCACCTTCTTCACTTTGGCGCGGTCGGCCAACACGCAGAACCGCGGCTTCAAGGGTATCTTCGAGTTCTCAGAGAGCTTTGTTAAGTTAGGTGCGTATGCAAAGGTCACTATATGATATCCAACAAAACATCTCAATAGCGCGTTCTAGGAAACTAACAGCGACATCTATCAAAGGCAGCAGCGCAACCTCGTGCTGTACTCCAGCGACCACCGGCTGCTCGTCACCTTCTTCACTTTGGCGCGGTCGGCCAACACGCAGAACCGCGGCTTCAAGGGTATCTTCGAGTTCTCAGAGAGCTTTGTTAAGGGTGAGAATCCACCAGAGCTGTGCGAGTAAAATGTGTCGTACGAGGATACGTAGCTCTGTGCTGTGGAAATGTGTAGGGGTTTCCACCAGAGCTGTGCGAGTAAAATGTGTCGTACGAGGATGCGTAGCGGAGCTGTCAAAATGCGCATTAATGTGCGGAGCGAGGATGCGTTGCGAAGCTGTGAAATGTGTGAGCGGGGGGAATGCGATGTAGTGAAAACCTCGCAACACATTTCTCGCAACGCATTCCTCGCAACGCATTCCTCGATACACATTCCTCGCACTCATTTCTCGCTTGTTTTGTATGTAGAATGGCCTCGCTTCGCTCAACCCTATTCCACCAGAGCTGAGCTGAGCGAGGCTAGGAAAATGAAGTGATTCTATTGGTGGATTTTTTCCTCGCTCACCGCCTCGCTACCTCGCACAGCTCTGGTGGATTCTCACCCTAAGTTAGGTGCGTATCAGTTTCTATTAGGTAGTTTCAGGAGAAAGACAAGTTCATGGTAAAACCTCATTGCATGATACATTCTCTGGGCCTCTAGAGTGAATGAAAGTAGACTGCAGTTGTTTACAAAACGCGGAACACAGTAGTCGTAGAGCCACTGCTTCTGCAGTTACAGCTAAGGGCTTACAATAGTCGATTCCAGGTTTTCTGAAGAGCTTAGCAAAGAGCATCAGTGGTGTCCCCTTGTGGAGGACAGCCAATGTGACGCAGTCGTAACTGCCTGCGACGCAGAAAGTTCCGGGTTCGACTCCCGGTGGGGTCACTCACAAAGTTGATATTTATCACTTTGTGAATTTGTTCCCAGTCTGGTTAGGACATTGCAGGCTGAACGCCTGATTGTCCGAAAATCAAGACGGTTCCGTGCTTCGGATGGGCACGGTCCTGGACGGGGCGGTCGTTACACAACCATGTTAGAGGCTTGCTACTTGTAGTAGGCGGTTAAAAAACTCTGACACCAGAGTTAATCGGGTCGTTGGACGACTTGATGTTCCACTCGAAGAAGATGAAGTGGTTTCCCCTTTACATGCATGTTTGTTTATTTGCAGATTTTATAAGTAAACACGACGCCGAGCACATTAGGGGCTCGGAGTGTGACCAGAAGATCCTCAGTAAAAAGGAGTCTACTGGCTTCGTGTACCATCCAAATTATCCATACCCCTATATACAAAAAGTTGTTTGTAGGTAAGTTGGCACTAGAATTAATTTTTTTAGAACTTGCGTAATTTTTTACCGCAGCCAATGTTTGAATCTGCGATTTTCGCCATTAGTACTGGCGAAGCTTCTGCCATCTGAACTACCATCGCTCATTCGTTGCCTTTAAATTATCTTCGTCAACAACGATAGAAAATTTCGCAAGTATGCTAAATAGTTGTAAAAGTACTTATTCAAGAAGTGTTCTATACGAATGCAAATAACTGATTGTCAGGACAGGATTGAACGTTTTTCTCTTTGTTTCCAGATATTTTATATATGGTATGCAAGATTCACAGAATTTGGAACGAGTGCGGCTAGAATTTCTGAACTTTTCTATACCTAAGACGGATAAAGTGAAACCGGAGTAAGTACAATAATATGCTGTTTTAATAATCCAGGGAATGTGCAGTAGCATTCTTTGGCAATGCCAAAACTTTCACTCCGCTGGTCATTCTACCAGCCAAGTACGGCGAGTACCTATTACAAACTCCCCCAATAGGAAAAGGCCCTATGTCTAGTACAGTAGTAAATTGCTGTCGCTGTTAATGAAGTAAAGTAAAGATTGCCCGGAAAACGCTCTCTATTTGAACCTTTATGAACCTTTATGTGAAAAACAATTATGTTTCTTAGAAGCAGCAGCTGCCCCGACGGCTACTTGAAGGTGTACCTGCGGGGCCAAGAGGCGACGGACTCGTACGACAAGCACGACGCGGAGCTTTGCGGGGAGGGGACCGCGGGGCCCCCCGCCTTCCCCCCCACGCTCATGTCGGACGGGCCGCGGCTCGTCATGGTGTTCAGCTCCGGCGACAACCAGGGCAAGGGGTTCAAGGCCAAATATACATTTGAGACTGGTGAGTACAGTCAGAGAACTGTTTGTTTGACATCACTGTAATATCGAGCGAGGAGCGAAAGCTATCTCGCTCTCGCAAAGTATACTTTATGTGGGAAGTGAACAGACGTTATGGAAAGTATACCTAAGTTTGTTATAGGAAGTAGACGTTATGGGAAGGACACCAAACGGCAAGTTGTTCTTACGAACTTTACAACTGTAGCACCCAAAAAATGGGAGTTATTGAAAAACACTACAAAAGGAACAAAGTACCTACTTATATAGCGATGCATCAACGAGCATAGCGAGCGTGGCGTTTCAGAATAGGATACCTACAGACAGTTGTGGAATAAGACAGAAAAAGGTTCGTATGAGCTTTTCCAACGACTACTCTCTTTTCCCAGAATACCGGGTACCAGGCACGGCGGCGCCTAACGGTGAATGCGCCTTCACTTACCACTCGGAGGCCAAGAAGCGCGGCGAGTTCAACTCCCCCCGCTACCCCTCCAACTACCCCTCGCACACCAACTGCACCTACACGCTGGACGCGACGCCCAACGAACAAGTGACGGTTGTCTTCGACCACTTCAAGGTCAGGGCTGATGCCTGGAATGCGACGGCTGGGTTGTACGGGTAAGTGGACCTCCATAATCTACTGAGCATGCTTTATAATTCGGTTCAGGCACAGAATATATACAACCTGTTACACAACTAACCAAAAAAAAGAATATTTTTCATTATCATCAGTCGATGATTTAATCACATCACTAGTCTAGGTCAGGTGCTACACTACCTGGCGAACAAAGTCCGCTTCGGCATACATTGCTGGTTGGCTTAGTTTCTTGTAATTATGACATTCATGTAATAGCCAGCAATGTAGACCGAACTGCTCTGCGCCGCGTCGGTAACTTCATCTGAATTTTGAGCTGTCAAAATTAGTGCTGCGATGCCACGATTAAAAATAAGTGTCATTTAATAAAAAAAAATTTTTTTGTAGTTTTCAAAAACGATACTACGGCTCTAATTTTTTGTTAATTGACTCTTTGCAACGGACCTTTCCACACCCTTTCGGATTTATTTGTTGTTTTGAAACACGTTGTATAATAGTACTTTACTAGGATGAGTTGCAGTCTAATCACATCCCAACAGCCTATAGCAGTTCATTACTGGTCGCAACGCAAGCCTACCCCAAAATACGCCATAAGGCACAATCTCCCATTTTCGAAACCCCTCTACCCTACTACTACTACTACCCTCTTGGAAACTGCGGTTGATTCGGGCGAAACCAGTCTAATCCAATGCTACGCTTGCTGACCCAGAAGTGTTCTTAACTCTCGAGAACTCGCTTACTCCAACGCCTATCGGTGCTACGACCTCGTTGTGATGTGATCGCATTTTTTCTAGTGGAGCGACATGCAGCGAGGACTGGTTGGAGGCGTGGTGGACTGGGCGCGAGGGCTCCCGGGTTCCCCTGGGCCGGTGGTGCGGGCTCGCCACGCCGGGGCCGCTGCAGTCGCCGCGCGGAGCCCTGGGGCTGCTCATCGCGCTGCACACGGACAATGAGGCCGTCGCGTCGGGTTTCAAGGCCAGATATGTCTTTGAGGTAATCTTGGAACATTTGTTGAAGGTTAATCTTGACAAGTGATCTAGTTCATCTTTCTTGAATGTTGTAAGCGCCATGAAGCTCTCTACAATTGTCGTCTTCTACTCTGTCTCGGCCCTATCTGGCCACCAGATCTGATCCAACCTTGGGTCAAAAGCAAATTTTGGACACAACCTTTATAATTTTTGGCGAGAATTTGATACAGAAAGCGTGTCTATCTAAGCTCTAATGTGGATAGGTACTACTCCGCTGACTCAGCGACCCTAACAGGATCTGAGTCTCCGAAGCGAGCTCTCTTAATATGAATAACCTTCACTTTTCCAGCCCGCGAAGTCGATATTCGGCGACTGCGGCGGCAACATGTCCGGGGCGGAGTGGGGGGTCATAACCTCCCCCCGGTACCCCCTGTCTTACGAGCCGCCGGCGCGTGGGGCGGCCTCCCGGGTCTGCAACTGGTTCGTCACCGCGCGCCCCGGAAAGAGACTATTGCTCAATTTTGAACAATTCGCTGTTGAAGGGCATCTCACAGGTGACTAAGTGGACTTCGTCTTTGTTTCGGCTTTGCCCTGACATGTTAGTCAAGCCCTGTTCAAGAATAATCTTTTACGAACAGAGGGCATAAATAAGCCAATTCTAATCATACCTCCGTTTGGTTTCGTTAGATCGAACTCTTTGGTATCAGAACTCTGTCCAACGCTACGTTAAATAAACTTGTGATTACTCCTCATGAAAAGTGAGCTCTTTGAAGACCTTGATAACTTCAGATTTTGGAATTATCCTTTTACTTCTGCAAGAATCGGGCTAAAATCCAGGCCTACGCACCAACAGCATTATAGTCCGATTTTTATTCAGATAGACTAAACTGACAGCTGAGATCGGCCTTTTGTTTTTAAAATGTTGCAAGCATTAGGCTAGTGTTGTGGTTTGACTCATTCATTTTATTCATTGAACTGTTGTCCCATGATTCCTCGATATATTTGTTTTTGTAAGTAAATATGCTCAATAAATACTTGCGTATTCATTACGTACATACTTTACGTTACGTTTATACGCAAAGTTTTGGTTTAGTTTATAGAATTCAAAAATGAATAATATTGGAATTTAAAATGTAGGTACTGTTCAATAAATTATTAGTTATGTTCTCATTAGCTTTCAAATAAAAATTTCGTCAGACAGGAAATAAATGTGAAGTTAGTTTGTTATAGGTACACATAGTAGTATGTTTGTCTTATAGGCCAATTTAATAATGAAAATTAAAATAAACTAAATTTATTTTCATAAAGATTCAATCACAATCTTTGAATCACATAACTTGATCATTTGGGTACAACACAATTTTTTTATTTTTTTAAATACAAAAACGTGGCAACCCACCAAACGTCAGTTTAGTCCATAGTCTAATAAAACATGGTCTTACGTTCCCAGAGAAACACAAGCCTACGTCACTAGTATTGCCACTTTATTTCAATAAAATACGTTACCCACAAGCATGATGACGTAGTCTTGTGTTGGTCACGTGGTTCACGAGTCTCGGAATGAAATACCAGGCGGAGTATCTTATTATACCATGGTTTAGTCTATCTGAATAAAAATCCTACTATAGTAGATCTTTGACACAAGATACACACGGAAATATTTAGATCTCATTTTTGAAATTTTACCTTAACTATTTGATGTTGTTTCCAGAACGTGGGTGCCCAGCAGCGGTACTAAGGCTGTGGTATGAGAGCCCGGGCCCTCCGCTCGAGCTGTGTGGAGAGAAGGCGCCTTCCGACCGCTGGCAGTATCTCTCCTCATCAAATTCAATAAGACTTTCGTAAGTACTAGCTCTCTCTCTCTTCGTTTGGGACACAGAGTCGTTCAACTAGCTTCGAGTACTAGCTGAAACAAATAAATAAAGAAGTAGTATAATTTAAGAATTCTTTTCATATTTTATTTTATAATTTAAATATCGAAAAGGAATGGAACATCATTATTTTACAAAGTCATCATAACATTTCTAACATTTTGGACCGTTTAGTAATGAATTGCATGAGGTGAAATAATGGCCGAATTTCAGACATTTGTAACACTTGTTTGTGTCAGTTTGTTTAGGTAACAGTGGTGTTTAATTATATTTTCGATATTATAATTTGTCTTGACCTGCTACTCAGTGTGGTTTCTATGTATAATCAAATCAAACAAAAGACTATACGGGGTGTAAGTGTAAGAGACAGTGTAACGATAATTTTGCAGGCGTGCTCAGACCATGAAACTGAACAACTTTCCCCATGGCACATATGGTGGTAA
Source organism: Phthorimaea operculella (assembly GCA_024500475.1). NCBI lineage: Eukaryota > Metazoa > Arthropoda > Insecta > Lepidoptera > Gelechiidae > Phthorimaea > Phthorimaea operculella. Next base: position 526,536 of record JANFCV010000180.1, on the reverse strand, counting down.
AAGATTACCACGTTTTACGTTTCATGGTCTGAGCACACCTGCAAAGTTTTCGTTATACCGTCTCTTACACCTTGTAAAAACCACATAGCGTAAAATTTTATCGACTTTCTTATTTTGCTTTTGGTATGTTTTCACCTAGATCTATCCAACGTTTGACTAAAATCCCTAATTTTCCAGGTTTATAATAGCCGACAAGTCGGTGGGCGCGGCCGGGTGGCGCGCGGTGTGGACGGAGGTGACGGTGCCGGAGAGCGCCGCGTGCCCTCCCGCGCGCGCACCTGGTGCTCCCGCAGAGTGCGCGGGCGCATGCCTGCCGCCGGCCTCCGCCTGCTCCGGGCTGCAGCACTGCGCCGGCTACCCGCCGCAGAAATACCCGCACTGTTAGTATGCACGCAGGTCGTATGTCTTACACTAGCTCTCGCCGCGGCCAAACTTACATATTTCACCCAAAGTAACAAACTTTACAATATTTCCCAAGATACCTATATAATTTTTGGAAAACCCAAAATAATTGTTGTTCACTTTCATTTTAGTAACAATAAGAAAGTTTTGACAAAAATGAAGCATAAAGTAACAAACAGCAATTAAGTAACAATATTATATTTTAAATGTTACTAAAAGTGTAGTAACAAAAAGTAAACAGAAGCAATTAATAATGTTACATGACATCAGTAACAAAATGCTGGTAACATTTATGACATTTTGTAATTTTGGCCCTGGATCAAAGATATCCGCAGATATCATTCTTGTCGCATTAAAAACGAGTGATAAATTAAAGGGTATCTTATAGACTAAGATTAAATCTTCCCTTTTAAAAATAGTAAGTATAGAACTAGATGTTTCGATGTGTTTTAAAAATATTCAAATATAAAACATATCCAAATATAGTTTAAAAAGACCTCAGTAGTCATGAATTGAGCTTCCAATAAGTCCCTGATAGGATTATTTTTTGTATAATTTTATTTGAATTAAGTAATGAACTAAATAAGTTAATCTAAGTAACTATTTTTCCAAATTTTTTGATTAAGTAAAAGTTTCACTGTATATTATGTACAATTGGCACCGCACTTTGCATATTATTCACTTATGATTGTACTTACACTAATTGCATTTGTCGTCGCATCTCAGAGAAATGATTACTAAATAAATATAAACTAAATATCTAAAAATATGTAGCTTGTTGATGAAATTATATTATGGAGTAAGCAGTACCTATCTATTATTACTATATTTACTTTTCCTTTAGTATACTGACTATCAATCTCAATGCTTCGTAGAATTAACTGTTTATAATATTACTTGCAGTGACTTTTCTGTCATACTTGTTAGCATCTGTTGTTAACAAAGAAGTAACTTATCAGCAAGATGCTAACGACAGCCTAGGGACAATCCTATTCCTAATTTAACTAGGCCTAACACTTTCGTGCGGTATAGCTTTTGAAATCCGCCTTTTTTGCTGCTGCTTACTCCAGCTTTTATCTTCTATATTGTTGTAAGATATTGTATATCTAAAACACTGTAGAATTGTTAATCAAAATTCTTAAAATCTAATCTAATATTACGTTAAATCTTCACTGTACTTTTAAACTTCTCAGTATCGAAGATGGTTCAATGCAATCTTTGTCTCGAGGGTGTTGTATTTTATCTGTAACTTAGGTAATTAGGCAGGCAATTAGATCGTTTTTGAAAATAATATATATTTACTGTTGGTGAATTAGCAGAATATAATGAGTATGTTGCAAGATAACTGAGATTTTTATTTATTTATGATAGTCAGCCCTGTTTATATTTTTTAACGTCTAAATGTTTTCATAATAAATTCATTCTTGCATTCATAAATTTACTTCACTTAAATAGATTTTCCTCTATATTTTTTTGACTTTCTAAAATACTGTGATGACTCAGGAGAGTTCACTTCAAAATTTTATTCTATTATATTTTACTGTTACTGTAATTTTGAGTTTGATACTCGTAGTTGAATGTATTACAAATTAGTAGTTAAAGTTAGAATTTCTCCATGTTTTCAATTCCAATGGGACGAAGCTTGCATTGAGTCATCGCACTATGGGGCCCGGGGCACACAAAAATATACTTTTAGAACGCTTTCTGATGACGTTTGTTGCATTCGCATTTTGTTATACCATTTTTAAAGTTATAACATAACGTAAAAAGTGTTACCAACTGGTAACCCAATTTAAACATTTGTATAAAATTTTACTTAACAATTTCTAAGTAACGGGTGATGTTAAAAATATTGTTCATTGTAACAAAGGACATAGATCAGAGAGGGTTTGGTTTGTGTGTCTCGGCACAAAACAGACAGGGTACAGACTATCCACTCTATGGAACCACGCTCGCACGCAAGCTAGGGCATCAAGCAAGAGTCTTGTAAAAGCAGATGGCGAACAAGTTTTCTGTTTTACATGTAAATTCGTAGAAATTTATACAGGGAGTAACAGAAAGGGTATAACAAGCCGAAAGGAGGTGAAGGTACACATGAAACTGAACAACTTTCCCCATGGAACATGGGTCGAAATATGACAAAAAATTTGGACCTCCCATAGTAAATCAATTAGCTGATCGGCGATTTTGTATGGGAGGTCCAAATTTCTTTTTCATAATTCGACTCATGTTCCATGGACCTCCTTTCGGCCTGTTATACCCTTTCCGTTACTCCCGGTACATTTTCTGTCGTCTCTCTCTACACAATAAGTACCCTGAGCTTGCGTGGGGCGTGATATCACGGAGCGGTTCTGTGCCCTATCTGTTTGGAGCCCAAGTGCCGAGCGGCTGACGGGGGGTGTGCGCAGGCGGAGCGGCGTCGGGGCAGGCCTCGCCCGCGCCGCGCGCACTCGTCGTGCTCTTGCTTGCGCTGGCCGCCCCGCACTGACCGGGCACACGTGAGTCTTTCCAACACCTGCGCGCCCCGATACCCGCTTACACCCATGACCATCCGCGCTTGGCACGCTCACTCTTCTGCTGTACCTTGCTTTGCTACCCTGCCAAAAGTCCTGCATGACCCTCAGTATCCGCTAATACGCTTCCCCTCTTCAGCTTTCACGACTATCTGCATGCTTCATTTCTTTGGACTTCTCTTCTACTACTACTATTGAGGTAAAGTGGTATTTCGAAAGACACGATGTCTGTCATGCATACTTACTTACTATTATTTGATTTTGCGCAGAAATACAGAACTTATTTTCTGCCGTACCAAATAAGTTAATTATAAGTGGAGTGGTACATACTGGGTTATTTTTTAGTCAGTGCGCAAACTTTGCAGGGTGTTTCTACTCGTGATTCTGAACAACTTTTATTATGGGACCACCTGCGAATTCGCAAAAAAAAATTTGGATGTTCCATAGAAAAATTCAAGTGCTTAAGCAAACATATTTCGCACATTTCCAGTCCCTGATGTCGTACGGTATACTTTTGTGGGGAACTTCAGTTGACTCCGAGCGTGTATTTATTCTCCAAAAACGCGCAATACGCATCATGGCCGATATAGGTCCCCGTGAAACTTGCAGAACACGTTTTTCAAAGTTTCGCGTAATGACTATGACTAACTTGTATCTGTTTGAGTTGCTATCGTACGTACGCAGAAACATCGCAAGTTTTAGTCGCCGTTCAGCTGGAGATCGATTGTTGAGAAACACGGGAAGACTTGCGACTGTTCGCCGACGTACCGAAATAGCAACGAAAAACCCGCGGGTAATAGGACCTACATACTATGAACGATTACCCGCAAACCTAAAAAATGAAATCAGTGACGAAATATTCTACCGCCAATTGAAGAATCTCTTGTTGGAAAATGAATTTTATACAATTAAGGAATTTTTAGCTTTTAAATTTTTGTAAATTGTTTACAATATTTTTATTTGTTATGACATTATTTTTATTTTTGTATTTTTTTTATTTGATATATTTCTATTGACATTCAAATTGTATTGTTACAATTATTTTTTATTATGACATTGTACTATTTTGTTATTGTTTTGTTATTATTGTATCTTTTTGACATTGCTAGTTTTTTTAGTTATTATTTAGTAAGTTTGACATAATTTTTATTTTATTTTATTTTGACGATCATATTATCCTTGGACATTTTTATCTAATTTTAAGAAATTGTAATTATGAAATTGATAATATGAAATAAAGAAATCTAATCTAATCATACCTACTCGGCAAAAATGTATGAAACACCTAAAAATTTTTTTTATATTTCGCAGGTGGCCACATAGTAAAAGTTGTTCAGAATCACGAGTAGAAACACCCTGCAAAGTTTGCGCACTGACTAAAAAATAACCCTGTATACATGATCAAACAGACACAATTAATTTACGAAATTTACCTATAATCGTTACGGTAAACCATTTTAAAACAAATAATGTCTAGGTACATTCACGCAAAAATATAACTCAATAAATGCATAAAAGACTGAGTAATAGGAACGTCATCGCAATAACTAGACTAGGAATGTCTTAGAGGTATGTAGATATTTAAACATCAATAAGTAGTTGTTTATGTAGAATTTAGAAAATTCATCATTTACCTACCACTCATACGCAATCTCCACTGTTGTGCTTAATATAAATGGGTATAATTAAATAGTCGTTGATGCATGTGGTAAAATAGAAACTTAAATGTAAAACAATAAAAGAAATCTTAAAAATTTACAACTTTTAAAGAATACTATCAGATATTATAACAGTTTTTAAAATATTATTAACGTCTTACTTACTTTTGTAAGTGAAAAATGTATTCTTTTAAAGTTGTACTACTCTACTAAAAAGTTTGGTTACTTACCCTATAATGCCCTATGATGCCGCGATATTTTTCTTCAATCCTGGTTAGGGTACGCCTCCTTCCTACTCCGTAATTTCAGCAAAAGTCTTATGACCAGTCTGCAAATGAAGATAATTTGTTTTAAAGGTGCTAGAGGTGAGCTATTCATTATTTCTTTTTCAGCAAAATCTATCCAATTTTTCATAAAACAATAGCACATCCTGGCGACAGTATCAAAATGTGACATATCCTGGTCAGGGTACCATGCACTCTTTATTATTTCTTCTTAGTCCGTCAGGAAATCTTTACATTAAATAAATTATCCTTACCGGACCTACCAATCCCCATCTATACTAACTACTGGCCTAATTTATTTCTCGTTAACATATCTGGTCACAGCACCAAATTGTAACAACTCTCCCACCCATCGTTCTTTCGTCTATATGAGCCCAGTGAATTTATTTATTTCAAAGTCCTTCTAATTAATCTTGGTCACTGCACCAAATTGTAACAACTATTCCATCCATCGTTCACGTATATGGGCTCCTTTCATTTATTTACTATCAAAGTAGCTCTAATTAATCCTTGTCACAGTACCAAATTCGTGCCGTTCGTCTAAACAGACTCCATGAATTTATTATAAAGTTGTTTTAATTTATCCTGGTCACGGCTCCAAATTGTAACAACTCTTGCACCTACCGTTCGCCTATACTGGCTTCATTATTTGAAAAATGCTTTGCCTAATTTATCCTGGTCACGGCACCAAATTGTAACAACCCCTCACCTATAACAGCCTTTTTTCGTGAATTTATTTACTTTCAAATAATTAACTTATCCTTGTCACGGCACCAAAATTGTAACAACTCTTGCACCTACCGTTCGCCTATACGGGCTCCATGAATTAATTTCAAAGTTGCTTTAATTTATCCTGGTCACGGCACCAAATTGTAACAACCGCTCACCGATAAGTCTTTTTTTATTAATTTATTTACTTTCAAATAACTAACTTATCCTTGTCACGACACCAACTTGTAACTGCACTTCCCCAAATATCCTCAGCCTTTACAGACTAGATAAGTCTTATCCTGGTCACGGCACCAAATCGAATGAACCTCCTCCCAATAAAATTCCTACCCTTGAACCCCGAGATAACCTTGGGAGGACACGATGACTAGATGTAAGGTCTTCCTAGGCGGCGGCGAGGAGCCAGTGGAGGAGAGTAGTGCGACGTGGTGGTGGTGGGCGGGAGGCGCAGGCGCGGGCTCCGTGAGCGTGCTGTGGCTGGCGTGGCGGCGGCGGAAGCGCCCGCGGGGCCCGCCTCGGCCGCCGCCCCCGCCGCGCCCGCCGCCGCGATGTGCCGCAGCGAGACTCGCCGCGCCGCCGCAGGACACTGTATGACGACGCGCCGGCGTCCGCGCCGCACTTTACACGCTAGACAAATACACCACTTTAACATATGACGGTGTTTTATTGATCATTCCCATCATGTTAAGGGTTGTACCCAGTTTTTGTAGCTTGAATAAGGCATCGTCCATGACTATTTGCGTCATCATCTTACAATTAAAATCACGGCGGTATCCGCTACGTTAGTGGGTACGCGGTACCTCGATTGGTACGCATTGTCAAGCGATTAGGTACAGCGTACCCACATAGCCAGCGGATACCGCCGTGATTTGAATAGGCCTTTACTTGTATTTTAAATCAGAGGAGTCCCGTGGGACAGCAAATATGACGCAACAGGCGCGCGGTAGTATTACTACCGAAATGTTAGTCATAGAACGTCAATGAAGCAAAACGCCAAAGTGGTGAAATGACGTGTGACAGCCTGCAGACAGACATTCTGATTTCTGATCATTTGCATCTTTTATGAAATTTGCGACATTGGCGTTCTGCTATCTGACATTTTGCATAATGCGAATTTGCGTATTGTGTGTGTGCGTGCGTAAGATTATCTTACTGTTGTAGTATTGTGTGTGTATGTCTAGTGTTTAAACGGCATTAACGTGTATAAATTATTTAACGAACAAGGTTAACTCATCCTGCGTGTTGTAAAAGGACTATCCGTTTAATGTATTTGTATGATGGTGTTCGTCATAAACCGAAACGTCGAGAGATTCTATAAAACTCAGACTTAAAAAACAAGATTAGTCGCTTTACAACATACAAGCACAAGGTATTAAAGTGTACTTTGTGTGGGGATTCTAGTCAGAGAAAATAGAAACAAGCAGATAATAAGGCAAACACAGTTTTGCAAATTTATTCCACATTAAACTGATACAAGATTGATACAAGTCGAGTTCTAACAGTATGGGACATGCTATGTGGTCGAATTACAAAAAAGTTTAGTACAGCAATAAACATTACAGAATCCTGAACTTTACAATACTACTTCCTCACACTAATGTATTTAAAGGGAAATATGTAATATGTAATAAAAATAAAGCAAAAAACTTAAGCAGGAACACAGTCGGGAAATGTTATCGATTACAGGTGTTTATATTATTTTAGCCGTAATTGCTAGTCGTAGAGTTCAATTCATTCAATTAATTCATTCTCATGTATCCTACGTTGTAAGTATGTCAAAAACAACAGTCAAACTCCTTATAATATAATAATTACTGCTAAAATACACATCACATCGCAAAATGCGTTCGCAGGAATAAAATATATTGAATAACATGTAGTAAAAAAACAGTCGACGTGGCCGCAGCCTCTCGAACGCCTCAGCGAGCGAGAGCGGCCGCGCGCGCCGCAAACAGGCAACCGCGGCGCGCGCGCTAAACATAAAGTATATATTAAATATATACGGCTAATACGACAGTGAAAACATAAGCATAACGGGAAACTTACATTCGAAACATTTCATAACGTCCTACTTTAAGATTTTTACGGAATCGTTGCGATACAAAATTGAAAACGTGAAAATCAAATAAAAAAAACACATATATAGAAAAAAGATGGATCCTCTCGTTACACAGCGAGGATCGGACGTAAACGTAACCATGAACCGGTCGCGAGCGACGACGTCATCGAGCGGGCGAGGGCTCCCCTGCGCAGTTTGTAGTGCTCCTCGGCAGGGGCTCGCTCCGCTCCGGCCGCTCGGGCGGGGCGGGGTGCGGGTGGCGGGTGGCAGGTGGTCGGGTGCCGCTAGCGGGCGCCGGGCTAGCTGAGCGCGGGCGGCAGCGGCTGCGCCAGCGCGCCGGCCGGCGTGTCGCCCCAGCCCGCCGCCGCCGCCGCCGCCGCGCCCAGCCGCCGCTTGCTCTCCCCCCCTTGGTTCTGGTGACCCCCGTCGAATTTACGTTTACCTGCAACCATGATCATTGTTACTATCAACAATTCTGACCTATGGAGCCACCTTGACCCATGATACCACTACTTGATATTAGTTTACACCCTTTGAACAAAAACAAGAAGAAAGAGTCTACCTCCATCTACCTGCACTCATTACAATACAAAAAATAAATAAAATCATATGGGTAAAAATACGATAGATCTCGATAGAATACCCAGTCGGTCTCTTCATTAAACCTTTCTTCTTACATGCGCCCCCAATTTTTTAGCCAACCAGCACTAAAATACAATAAATCGAGATGACTGTACATTCCTATTATCTATGCTGTTTCACAATGGAATCTAAACTTAGGGACGACAGGGATTCAGAAAAATGGGTATATAAATGCAGGTCTCCCACAAACTTCTTAAGCCTGTAAACAAGGGACTCGTGACTCGATCGAGCTTCAACTACTAAAAATAAACAACAAGACAGCTAAAGTTTGTGGTAGCCCTGAGGATAGGATAGGAGCGGGATAGTTACCGATATAAAACGTATCAAGAACATGATCCAGATTAGACGCAAACCATCAAACATGCTGAAAGGAAAGGACAAGGTATCAGGATAAGGTTTCAAGCATAAGGAAGGTCGACCGAGAAAGAGTCCAATGTTTCAGCGTTCAATTTAGAATTTTGTTTATATTTCGCTGATTGTGCCACTTTTGTCTAACTTACGCAAGATTGTGCCATTTTTGTCTAACTTACGCAAGATTGTGCAATTTTTGTCTAACTTTCGCAAGATTGTGCCATTTTTGTCTAACTTACGCAAGATTGTGCCATTTGTTCACATTGTTATTGAAGTAACAGTTTGTTTTAAAAAGGGAATTTGTGTCCAAAAAGCTGTACTTTACTTTTTTTAAAAGGTACTTTTAGGCACTTTTAGGTATAATGGGAAACAATGCCTTGTGTGATAGATCCTCACACGATATTTCATTTGTTAAATGCACTTGTAGTAGATAATTATGCACGATTAATTCAACAAGCAAACAATTTATTGGGATCATATTTCATATTTTGAGAAAGTTGTTCAGTACTAATTGTTAACGGCGCATATTCATTGCGATTAAATTGGAAACATTTGTTGACATTGACATTGTTACGCAAAAAAACGGGAGCAACAAAAAGGGTAAGTATAACGAGCAGAAAAGAGGTCAAGATACTATGAAACTGAGCAACTGCCCATGGAACGAGAGTCAACAAATGAAAAAAATAAATTGGCCCATTGTAAATTAATCAGCTGAAAGTTTCATGAGCGCATTTTGCGCCATGCCTTGATTTCCTTTCGGCTTGTTATACCCTTTTTGTTACTCCCTGTAAATATGCAAGTGGACTGACCTGGTAAACTTGGCTTGGCGCGCTGGTTGCCACGCATGGCGCTGGGCGTGCGGCGGCCACGCGCGGCGCGGCGCGCACCACCACGGGGCCCAGCCGCGGCCGCCGCGCGCCGCGCCCAGCGCCCGCCCGTCCCACATGACCCAGCCCCCTGCACCGTAAGGAAACCTTAGGACTACAGTCCAAAAACTTCGTGCACGGCCTTCCTACGGCGTAGACAGTGGGGGAGCGAGGTAACAGGTCTTTCGAAGTGGCAAGATACGTAGAGTTGACGTGAGACATGAAACGCAAGATGACATTTGTCAGACAAGTGTTCGTCAGCCGTCATCGATGCGAAGCGGGTCCCACTTATGTAGCTTTGTCTCTTCTGTTTCATACATTTTCGTCACCGTCGTCGCGATGTCGTACGTCTTACGTCTCATGTCTTACGTCTACTCTGTGGTGCTTGAGCCTAATATGACGCGCGGCCGGATGCACGCGTTTCCCTTCCCTGCTACCCGCTGACATCTTGGATACATCGCTCCCTCAACGTCTGTCACCCCTAGGGAAGATCGCGCGCGAACTTGTCGAAGACTTGAACTCCGACACGTCACATCGAGTAGTCAAGCTAGTGTTACGGACTGCTAAGTAATTTTCATGCTCAAAACGTGTCATAAAAACAAATATCGTAAACTATTTTAGCGAAGGTAATCTCTTATGACTAGAGAGCGCCACCTTAAAGAACCAAGGTTCTACATAGCACTAGCTTGTAATACTTCTGATATATCGTGCAGAGTTTTTCAAATAATGCTAGGTAACAGAAGTCTACTTTTTCTAAAATTATGATACTAAATTCTAATTAAATTTTGACTAAAAATAGACATTCATCATTCCCTACAGCTAATAATATAGTTGGCTGAATCTTTAATCATTTATCTATAAACCAAAATTATGTACTGTAGATAACTAAAAACTTCTTTCAGTCTGTCAATTTCTATAAAATCTTAGTCTATAAAAGAAAATTAGAAGCACCACAAGATATAATAAAACAAAATACTACAATAACGCATTCTATAGTAGCAAGAAGAAAAATCTACCGTTAGCTTTTAACATTGACGTAATGTTCAATTACAATAAATTATGTAAGTTATGCAAAGCGTTACGTAAAACTTTGTAACATATGGAAATGGAAGCATGAAGATTTTTCTTTTCATGGTTATCATAAAGTTATAATAGCACAAAGCAAAAACTTAAAATGCGTCATTGTTCCAAACTAATCGAATCATGCTGCAAAAATCGCACTGCTTCTTACTTAACCTAAAAAAAGTGTAACAAAATACTGAAACAATCAGGTACCTACAATATAAACGAAACAATTTCGACGGCATTCCAATATAAATAATTCTAATAGAGAAAATAAATAGTATCGTATATCTAAAACATCTAAGTCGTTCAATAAGTGTACTAATTAAGGTATACGACATACAACATTCACTAAATTACACAATGTTACAGATGTGGTAGTTTCGGGCATATCGTGTGGGAGTGCGGTACCTGAATGCCTCCGGTTAGGTCGTAGTAAAGAGAGTTGGGTCCGACACCTAGCTCGTCGTCCTGGGTATTACCAAGCGTGTCAGTAAGTGGTCGACATTCTAGCTGGTTAAACTACATTCCAAGCTTCGAATCCTCACCTGGAGGGTGCGAGGGTGACAAGGCTCTGAGCGGATTAGCTGGTTAGTATGAAAGCGAAGCAAAGCACTACATGATGGGTGACAAGCGTGGTGAAATGTTAGGCGAGGCAAACGAGAACTGGCAACTGGAAGATAAGAGGATTTGTGAGACTACAACGGAACCATTTCAAAACTATTCAGGTCAACTTTATGCTATACTGGGTGTAAGGGGCGGTTTTCAAGCAAGATCATACCTTAAACTGAACTACTTTACCCTTAGGACATTATATTGGAAAAAGGCAATAATGTTGACCTACCAAACAACACAACCAATCGAGAGGAAAAATAGTTTTGTCCTTTGCCCAATTTTTCCTTTGCCAACAAGTGTTGCCTGGGCAAAAATCTCCCAGGTTCTGAGAACAATAATGCCTGAAAAGCCTTCAATACGTACACCACCGTCCCTTACAACCAGTACATTTTGTATTGTCGAAAGTAAAAATTCTGATGGAGTGGAGCAAATGGTCCCGCTGTCGAGTCCCACTTGGATAGAGGCGCGTCAGAGCCGGGCGCGCGCTTGGCCGCAGCCCATAGACCTGAGGGTGAGACCGGCCGACCGCCCCCGCGCCCGCGCCCCTCTCAGCCACCGTACGGACGAGGCCCGGAGGTCGCGGCGTGGCGTCCACAGCTCAAAACGTTCATAAGGCATTTTCCAATCAGTGAAATTCCGATTTCAGATCCGCTAGGCAGCAAAGAGTGGTTTAACGACTCTTATCACACGTTTCACTACTAGAATCCATCCATGAAATCTTGTGCGAACGGATTCGTGTAATAAAACATGTGCTACGAGTCGTTAAATGACTCGTCTCACTAGCGCATACAAATTCGGATTTCAGCTGATTGAAAATACACCTCCAGAGAACTTACAGAAGTCGCACGTCATCGAAACAGTTGATATTTTCTAATACATGTAATTTCTAAACAGACAAAAAATAGAAAACGAAGTGCTGTTTTCTAATTTCGTTAGGTTATTGATGGTGACAGTTGTCTTCAAGAGAAGCAAAGATTTTAAGATACTGTGTTCACGCAATGTTTTATCGTAGAAAACAGTTACAAATGATCTTCACTTTTCTCTCCATCATAGAGTTGACATGAATGAATCTATGACTTCTGAACACGCACGATTTCTGCCGTTCTCTGAACATATTGAGCTAGGCAGACGGCGCGCCGCGACCGCCGCCGCATGCGTCACCACCGTCAGGCCTACACACTACCGACTTTACCGAGTCACTAACTCCATTCGAGGGTAAGGAATCAACAAAAAACAAAGATGAAAAAATTTGGCAACTCAAAATCGAAAGGTAATGAGTACAGCGACTAGTGACTAGTAAATAAGAGTGATAAATTAGTGAGTGTGTGTGGGACCCACCGGTTGCGCTCTGTTGGGAGGTTGGCGAACGGCGGACGGTTGCGGTGGCCCCGCGTAATCAAAATAGAACTCATCGTACCGGTAAAATGGCTCATTGTAGCCACCTCGGTAATCACCGTACCCGTAATAGTCGTAATCATAATCTATAAACACACAACACAGGCCTTTTAGAGGCTAAGCTATACTAACGCTAACTTACAAGCTACCGTACTGTGGCTAGCGGGCTGAGACCTCCACGACACTCGTTAGGGCTTCGTAAGGGACGTTACACAACATGCCGATATCACACGGTTACCACCACCGGCTCCGAAATGAAGCACTCCAAACAACATGCGTCTTGAAATGTTTCTTTTTGATGCTTCGTTCATGAAACATGATGTTTGTGTAGGTTCCTAGCTAACCCCAAGAATTATTAAGAAATTTATCTAGAAAATGGTCGGTTGCTATCTTTTTATAATGTGGATAAAACTATGTTACTGACTCATACTCATATGCAAGGGAAGGGACAAAATACGCTAACTTTTCGTAACTGATACGTGTACGAAAGTTGCTTGTGTTTATTGTGTGAACAAAGGCATGGTAGGTAATTTTATTGCCTTTTTGCTTTTAATTTTACAGAAAACTCTAGAATACATTAATTATTCGTGGGGCTAGCTAGAATCACAACCGTGGTTTATTCAGATCAAGAATTAAATTAGAAATAATTTTCTGTCGTTCCAATATTTCCTATTTGAATCCATCACCCAGACGTACTGAAAGCATTGTGAAATAGAATATTCGAAGATTGGTCTCCAAATAGCAATTAGAATAATGAAATGTCTCTTTCATGCATGGGAATTTGTTATTTGTTATTAACAATTCAGTGATACGTGGCCTCTCTTTCTGTCTCGCTCACATCGGCTTCGGTTCTCTTTGGAAACCATGCATAGATCCTACTCCTAGCTCTCATTAATATCTAGCCTGGAAAATAGCGTTAATGAAACATGTAGTAAGGCCTCGGCGATACACGATCTTATTAGTAGTTATAGGTAATTAGAATGCCTTTAATAAAATCAAGAGCAATATCGAGACCAATCAATTTGCTATTCGTTTTTTGACAGGGGCAAAACCTAGTAGAATCTTGTTAGAAATGCACATGATTTTGTCTTATCAGTTCTTAACTACTATAACTATGAAATCTTGTAGCATTAAATAAATTCGTATTCCGAAATTGGTATTGATGAAGTACTTTATTTAGGAGATATTTTTATGGCCCTAATAAGAATACCGATATTTATTTCGGAATGCGAATTTTAATCGGGATTCTGTCTTAGGATTCTAATTATGAATTGTCACGGTTATAATTTAAAAAAGTATTCGAGTATCGTGTATAGTCGAGGCCACGTGGTTAGTAGGGACAGTAGCGGACTGTGCGAGTGTGCGCGTGGAGACCACACCGTGTTTGTATGTGTGCGTCCAAGACAGTTGGAACGACTGTAGGTACCTACAAATATGATCAAGATTTCTTCCTTTCTTTACTTTGAGGACTGTACACGAGATACGAAGATATACACGAGTTTATGCTGATTTCTTTAGCTCTTTATTTGGGTTTCGGTTTTGTCCTTCCACCTGCCTTTTTATACTTCCGCCACATGTGCTCAGTACTGTGACGACGTTCGATTGAAGGTTTTTTTTTTTTGCACAGGAAAGTAAGTTATTTAGACGTAATCATTTAGGTGTCTAGTTCCAAATATCCACGTCTTCTGGCCTAATTCGTCACTTGAATCATCAAAGAAGAAATCCTCTCTTCAATATTTCGCTGAAACTCCAATTCGTTCGGTTCATTTTCCTGAATTTCCACTGTTACGAATTTTCACTTTATGATAGCCTTTCCGAATTTCTACCAAAACTTTCACCTCTACCAATCTTTTGTCCGTTTTCGATGCGTGACATAAGGATGCGTGAATTAGGTAGTATTTTGCGAAGTAACATTTCAAACTGTACCGTCAACCGAACGTCGCCGCACACGGATCATTGTATCGTGTACTACTCGTGTCATGTATGTGTTGGCTTCATGTGAGGACCATCCGCTATCATAGTATCATGACCAGCTTATGCGGGAGGTCAGGTTACGCTGGTCGCTATACTAGGGTGAAATTTTACTAGTGACCTATAGCGAAAACACAGAACCGGCTGGTGATAAGGAACAACTTTCCCCAAAGATCAAGGACATAGGTCGAATAACGAAAAAAAAATATTAGGGCTTCTCGTACTAGCTGAAATCAGCTGATCGTCAATTTTGTATAGGAGGTCTACATATTTTTTCATATTTCGACGAAAGTTGTTCCTTATCACTAGCCGGTTCTGAGTTTTTATCGGTCACTAGTAAAATTTCATCCTATAGGTACAGGACCATCCAATGACGTCAATAGACAAAATTTAAATTAGGTACTTATACTGAGAGGTATCCGAATCAACCCCATGTATGTTTAGCGATTTTTTGTACTTTCCAAGTTTAAATTTTGTGTATTGGCGTCATTGGATGGTCCAACCTGTATACCAGCGTAACTCGTCCTCCCGCTCAGGCCGGTCACGGCACTATGCCAGCAGATGTAGTGTACTGTCTATGCTACATACGCACCGTAGTCGCCGCGGGCTTGCGGCGGGCGCGGCGCGGGCTGCGGCGTGCGGCCGCGCAGCGACCCGTGCACCGGCGAGCAGCTGCACCAATCAAATCTGACGTTACACACACATCGAGTTACATACGCTGCTGATATAGGTATGTAGAGTTCACGCAACGAAAGAAGTTCTGCGCTCATATTCCCGAAAATAATGATTTTTCCCGCTTGTGTTATTACGTAATATCTAGTACAAAAAACGCATCATAATCCGTTGTGTGGTTTAGCAGGAGTTAGAGAATTCCGCGATAGCCCCGACAGATAGAAAGCGACTTCAATTTATACTGAGTTTTGAAGATGTTTGTATAACTCAATAATGTATCTTCACGTGAAAGCAATATTCCTGGAACGACAACGCTGCATCTGCAGGCCTCCTTTTGTGGCGCGAACTCTGCTTAGATAGTTAGGATTGGATTCAATATCAACAAATAACGGTTTGCAATTTCTTACTATTGAGTTTTATTTGAATTTGCCATTGAACAGCTGGCGTTTGGCACTAAATGCGCAGTAAATATTTGGCGTCAATTGACAAATGAAACTCAAACGAGCAGGATAAAAGTGTGAAATTCGCCACGTGTGGTGTGACAAGGATAGATAGGATTGTCACCAAAAATGTTGCTGCACATTCTGTGCCCAACATTTTCGTTTGTGTATTTTTTTATACTTAGACATATACAGAGTAAATAAGCATCACATACCCGCCGCGGCCGTGTATCATCTGCATCATGCGGCGCTCGCGCGCGCGGAGTATCTCCTCCTTCTTCTTCTTGTCTGAAGGGGGCTTGTCTGTTGCATTGTATATAGTACTACACTACCCTAGGTCCTCAATAGACCGATGTATCTGATACATACCCGCCGCGGCCGTGTATCATCTGCATCATGCGGCGCTCGCGCGCGCGGAGTATCTCCTCCTTCTTCTTCTTGTCCGAAGGGGGCTTGGCGAGGGACACCTCCAGTCGCGCGCCGCCAAGTTCAACTCCGTCCAGTTCTTGCATTGCCTGGAGCAACAAGATGAGGTTTTTATTAACTTAACAAGCCAAGAAGTCGCTGCGTTTCAACAGGCAAAAATATTATCAAGACATTTCCTAACTATGTCCCCGTTTATTTCATACGAAAAACCATATCCAAAGGTGTAGCTGGAACGTGGAATAGGTAATATTTTTGGGAATTATTATACAGGGAGTAACGGAAAGGGTTTATCAAGCCGAAAGGATGTCAAGGTACTCATGAAACTGAACAACTTTCCCCAAGGAACATGGATAGAAATACGAAAAAAAAATTGGACCTCCCATACACAATTGCCGATCAGCTTATTGATTTACTATGGCAGGTACAATTTTTTTTTTCACTTTTCGACCCATGTTCCATGTTCCATGGGGAAAGTTGTTCAGTTTCATGAGTACCTTGACCTCCTTTCGGCTTGTTATACCCTTTCTGTTACTCCCGGTATAACGTATTGTGTCCAATCCCACTGGGAATCATCACACAGGGAGTAATGAATTCTATAGGGAATCAACACAACGGGAAGTGAGTAATACTATAGAGAATAATCACAACTGGAACTGAGTAATCCTATAGGATCGTCACAATGGGAACCTGATCAATGATACAGGTTTGGGAAATGCTCATTTTTTTTTCGGAATCATCACAACGGGAACTGACTAATCCTATGGAATATTCACAACAAGAACAGAGTAATCCAATGGGGAATTATTACAACGGGAACCGAAAATTCCTCTTGCCAATAACCACAACAAGAAATCGTTAAAAATGCAAAGTTACAATTAAAAAGAAAAGGTCAAAATCCTACCAACACTGACCTTTACCGCGCAGTCCCGCTCCTCGAAGTGTACGAAGGCATAGTCCTTAATCTTCTTAACACGTTCCACGGTGCCGTAGCGCTCGAACTGCTCCTTCAGGGCTTCCTCGGTGATGTCTTCGTGTGGGACACCGAGTCGTTCAACGACCCGATGAACCCTGTTGTCAGAGTTTGTCAACCGCCTACTGCAATTAGCAGGCCTCTGACATGGTTGTGTAACGACCGCCATCATAGACAGCAACCGGGACCGACGGCTTAACGTGCCCATCCGAAGCAAGGAACCATCTTTCTTTTCGGACAATCAGGTGGTTCAGCCTGCAATGTCCTTACCAGACTGGGAACAAATTCACAAAGTGATAAATATCAACTTTGTGAGTGACCCCACCGGGAATTGAACCCGGAACCTTCTGCGTGGCAGGCAGTCACACCAGGCCTCTTTCACTCCATGTACTTGCGCGCGATAAGTACCTACCGGGCGCCGGGCAGCCGGCTGCCCATTTCTCCGTTGGCTGCCAACATCCACGTGGAGCGTGCGTTCGCTCGTGAATATTTTGAGTTACCCTGATATATCGGTATGCCACTATTATAACATGCCATATCAATTATGTATTGGAAGTATGTGCTTGCTGAAGGAAGTATCCTGCCTGCGGTGAAAGTATTGCAAGCTCTCCGAAAATAGTAGGTACATAGTTTAAAACAAAACTGCAAATACTATAAGGGGTGAACCAGTCCATCAAACTGAACAGTTTTCTTCAAGTGTATAGTATTTTGTGACTAACTACACATAAAAGTAGGAAATGCGTAATAATTTTATAAATTGTATATTATAAGACCATTTTGTTATATGCGAACAAAAATGAATCCAGAGAAAATTGAAATAAACGTCACAACGACATAATGCAGAAACCAGCCAGGTCAGCTGGTCAGACTAAGGAGTTCTTATGCCCGAACATCAAGGAACATAGGTTCATTAAAAAAAAAACATCTTCTCCATTATATCCGTCCGACCGAGCCAACTTTGTACGGGATTTCATAATTATTTTTCATAAATTCCTATACCTCTTGGGGAAGATAATCAGTTTTATCATGAGCTGGATCACCTCTTAAAATATTTTCAGTTATTTATTTGGTACACGTTACTTAATGGAAGAGGCAGCCCTGGCGATCCTCGCTAATCACGTGTCGGCGCGCATCTACAGGGCAAAGTTAACTTTACGCTCATCGGCTTTGGTTCATTTTGGCTTGCAGCGTCTAGCGGCTCGAAAGAGTAGGTACTTATAGCAGTAGGTATTGTAATTTTTCCATGGAGTGATTTATCTGTTACGTAGTAACTATTAGGTAATCTGTGGTCACACTAACCACTGCGCCACGTCGGCTTCCTCGGTGATGTCTTGAGTCACAATATACCTAATAAACGGTATTTGTCAAATCCTGCCAACACTGACCTTTACCGCGCAGTCCCGCTCCTCAAAGTGTACGAAGGCATAGTCCTTAATCTTCTTAACACGCTCCACGGTGCCGTAGCGCTCGAACTGCTCCTCCAGGGCTTCCTCGGTGATGTCTTGAGTCACAATACGGAATGTTAGGGACGGTGTAACGAAAACTTTGCACAAAAAAAATTTCCGGCCTCCCATACAAAGTCAGTCAGCTGATCGTGAATTTTGTATGGGAGGTCGGAATTTTTTTTTCGTTGCCGACCATTGGCTCCATAGTAAAAGTTGTTCAGTTTCATGGTCAGAGCACGCCTGCAAAGTTTTCGTTACACCGTCTCTAACACCCTGTATAATAAACGGTATTTGTCAAAATCCAGCCAACACTGACCTTTACCGCGCAGTCTCGCTCCTCAAAGTGTACGAAGGCATAGTCCTTAATCTTCTTAACACGCTCCACGGTGCCGTAGCGCTCGAACTGCTCTTTCAGGGCTTCCTCGGTGATGTCTTGAGTCACAATCTTAGAGTATATATAAGCAAGCTATAGAGTGCGCATTAGGCCCTGCAGCGTACTGTCAAAGCGTAAGCAGTTGCAGACGTCAAATGTATGAGAAGTTATAAGGGTTAAGTAGTGCTGTCACTGTCGTTTTGCTACTGACAGACAGAGAGGGTGCGCCCAGACTACTGCCATCAGTTCCTACTTTTTACGCGCACTCTATAGCTTGCTTATATATACTCTAAGCTTGAGTCACAATATAATAAACGGTATTTGTCCAAATCCTGCCAACACTGACCTTTACCGCGCAGTCCCGCTCCTCGAAGTGTACGAAGGCATAGTCCTTAATCTTCTTAACACGCTCCACGGTGCCGTAGCGCTCGAACTGCTCCTTCAGGGCTTCCTCGGTGATGTCTTGAGCCACAATGTGATGTCTTGAGTCACAATGTGATGTCTTGAGTCACAATGTGATGTCTTGAGTCACAATGTGATGTCTTGAGTCACAATGTGATTTCTTGAGTCACAATGTGATGTCTTGAGTCACAATGTGATGTCTTGAGTCACAATGTGATGTCTTGAGTCACAATATGATAAACGGTATTTGTCAAAATCCTGCCAACACTGACCTTTACCGCGCAGTCCCGCTCCTCGAAGTGAACGAAGGCATAGTCCTTAATCTTCTTAACACGCTCCACGGTGCCGTAGCGCTCGAACTGCTCCTTCAGGGCTTCCTCGGTGATGTCTTGAGTCACAATGTGATGTCTTGAGTCACAATGTGATGTCTTGAGTCACAATGTGATGTCTTGAGTCACAATGTGATGTCTTGAGTCACAATGTGATGTCTTGAGTCACAATGTGATGTCTTGAGTCACAATGTGATGTCTTGAGTCACAATGTGATGTCTTGAGTCACAATGTGATGTCTTGAGTCACAATATGATAAACGGTATTTGTCAAAATCCTGCCAACACTGACCTTTACCGCGCAGTCCCGCTCCTCGAAGTGAACGAAGGCATAGTCCTTAATCTTCTTAACACGCTCCACGATGCCGTAGCGCTCGAACTGCTCCTTCAGGGCTTCCTCGGTGATGTCTTCAGTCACAATATAATAAACGGTATTTCGTCGCTTATATAAAAACACCGCGCAAGTCAAAATAAATATAATTGGGCCTCCCATACAAAATCGCCGATTACCTGAATGAATACTATGGGAGGTCCAAATTTATTTTTTCATATTTCGAACGATGTTCCATGGGGAAAGTTGTTCAGTTTCATGAGTACCTTCACCTCCATTCGGCTTGTAATACCCTTTTTGTTACTCCCTGTATAAAAACTGCCAAAATCGACTTGCGCGGTGTTCTTATATAAGCGACGATTTGTCAAAATCCGGCCAACACTGACCTTTACCGCGCAGTCTCGCTCCTCAAAGTGTACGAAGGCATAGTCCTTAATCTTCTTAACACGCTCCACGGTGCCGTAGCGCTCGAACTGCTCCTTCAGGGCTTCCT
This sequence comes from Phthorimaea operculella, assembly GCA_024500475.1. Lineage (NCBI taxonomy): Eukaryota > Metazoa > Arthropoda > Insecta > Lepidoptera > Gelechiidae > Phthorimaea > Phthorimaea operculella. Next base: position 506,109 of record JANFCV010000180.1, on the reverse strand, counting down.
CGGTGATGTCTTGAGTCACAATGTGATGTCTTGAGTCACAATAAAATAAGCGGTATTTGTCAAATCCAGCCAACACTGACCTTTACCGCGCAGTCTCGCTCCTCAAAGTGTACGAAGGCATAGTCCTTAATCTTCTTAACACGCTCCACGGTGCCGTAGCGCTCGAACTGCTCCTTCAGGGCTTCCTCGGTGATGTCTTGAGTCACAATGTGATGTCTTGAGTCACAATGTGATGTCTTGAGTCACAATAAAATAAGCGGTATTTGTCAAATCCAGCCAACACTGACCTTTACCGCGCAGTCTCGCTCCTCAAAGTGTACGAAGGCATAGTCCTTAATCTTCTTAACACGCTCCACGGTGCCGTAGCGCTCGAACTGCTCCTTCAGGGCTTCCTCGGTGATGTCTTGAGTCACAATGTGATGTCTTGAGTCACAATGTGATGTCTTGAGTCACAATAAAATAAGCGGTATTTGTCAAATCCAGCCAACACTGACCTTTACCGCGCAGTCTCGCTCCTCAAAGTGTACGAAGGCATAGTCCTTAATCTTCTTAACACGCTCCACGGTGCCGTAGCGCTCGAACTGCTCCTTCAGGGCTTCCTCGGTGATGTCTTGAGTCACAATGTGATGTCTTGAGTCACAATGTGATGTCTTGAGTCACAATAAAATAAGCGGTATTTGTCAAATCCAGCCAACACTGACCTTTACCGCGCAGTCCCGCTCCTCAAAGTGTACGAAGGCGTAGTCCTTAATCTTCTCAACACGCTCCACGGTGCCGTAGCGCTCGAACTGCTCCTTAGGGCTTCTTCGGTGACGTCTTGAGTCACAATATAATAAACGGTATTATGAGGAGCTTAGGAACAAAAGGTGTCATTTTGCTTTTTTGCAACATTGTAAAATGTACCCTGCATTAGAAACAATTAGGTATTATTTTCCTAGGCGCACCACTGAAAAAATGACACATTTTGTTCTTAAGTTCCTCATTTGTCAAAATCCTGCCAACACTGACCTTTACCGCGCAGTCTCGCTCCTCGAAATGTACGAAGACATAGTCCTTAATCTTCTTAACACGTTCCACGGTGCCGTAGCGCGGTTATGTCTTGAGTCACAATACGGGATGTTAGGGACGGTGTAACGAACACTTTGCACAAAAAAAAAATCCGGCCTCCCAAAGTCAGTCAGCTGATCGTGAATATTGTATGGGAGGTCGGAATTTTTTCTTCGTTGCCCACCATTGGCTCCATAGTAAAGGTTGTTCAGTTTCATGGTCTGAGCACGCCTGCAAAGTTTTCGTTACACCGTTCCTAACACCCTGTATAATAAACGGTATTTGTCAAAATCGAGCCAACACTGACCTTTACCGCGCAGTCTCGCTCCTCGAAATGTACGAAGGCATAGTCCTTAATCTTCTTAACACGCTCCACGGTGCCGTAGCGCTCGAACTGCTCCTTCAGGGCTTCCTCGGTGATGTCTTGAGTCACAATGTGATGTCTTGAGTCACATTGTGATGTCTTGAGTCACAATGTGATGTCTTGAGTCACAATGTGATGTCTTGAGTCCTTAGAGTATATATAAGCAAGCTATAGAGTGCACATCAGGCCCTGCAGCGTACTGTCAAAGCGTAAGCAGTTGCAGACGTCAAATGAATGAGAAGTTATAGAGGTTAAGTAGTGCTGTCACTGTCGTTTTGCTACTGACAGACAGAGAGGGTGCGCCCAGACTACTGCCACCAGTTTCTACTTTTTACGCACACTCTATAGCTTGCTTATATATACTCTAAGCTTGAGTCAGAATAAACGATATTAGTCAAATCCTGCCAACACTGACCTTTACCGCGCAGTCCCGCTCCTCGAAGTGAACGAAAGCATAGTCCTTAATCTTCTTAACACGTTCCACGGTGCCGTAGCGCTCGAACTGCGATGTCTTGAGTCACAATATAATAAACGGTAGGTATTTGTCAAAATCCTGCCAACACTGACCTTTACCGCGCAGTCCCGCTCCTCGAAGTGTACGAAGGCATAGTCCTTAATCTTCTTAACACGCTCCACGGTGCCGTAGCGCTCGAACTGCTCCTTAGGGCTTCCTTGGTGATGTCTTGAGTCACAATGTGATGTCTTGAGTCACAATGTGATGTCTTGAGTCACAATGTGATGTCTTGAGTCACAATGTGATGTCTTGAGTCACAATGTGATGTCTTGAGTCACAATATAATAAACGGTATTTGTCAAATCCTGCCAACACTGACCTTTACCGCGCAGTCTCGCTCCTCGAAGTGTACGAAGGCATAGTCCTTAATCTTCTTAACACGCTCCACGGTGCCGTAGCGCTCGAACTGCTCCTTCAGGGCTTCCTCGGTTAATGTCTTGAGTCACAATACAGAGAGTAACAGAAAGGGTATAACAAGCCGTAAGAAGGTCAAGGTACTCACGTAACTTTCCCCATGGAACATGGTTCGAGATATAAAAAAGAAATTTGGACCTCCCATACCAAAATCGCCGATCAGCTAATTGATTTACTATGGGAGGGTCAATTTCTTTTTTCATATTTCGAACCATGTTCTATGGGGAAAGTCGTTCAATTTCATGAGTACCTTGACCTCCTTACGGCTTGTTATACTCTTTCCGTTACTCCCGGTTTAATAAACGGTATTTGTCAAAATCCTGCCAACACTGACCTTTACCGCGCAGTCTCGCTCCTCGAAGTGAACGAAGGCATAGTCCTTAATCTTCTTAACACGTTCCACGGTGCCGTAGCGCTCGAACTGCTCCTTCAGGGCTTCCTCGGTGATGTCTTGAGTCAGGTTCCGCACGTACAACACTTTCACCTGCAAGGAGATTGTTGAATAGTTTTAAAACCACCACACGTCTTCATCGTCGTGTCGTCGTCAACAGTCGTGATACCATAGACCGCGATTTTGTTCCCGTTGCATTCAACGGCTCTTCGAAAACGTTTACAAAATCGTGCGTATACCTAGTAGTACGAAATCCTATTCTTCATTTTGAGAGGCATTTTACTTTTCAACCCCATGGATCATCGGATCAGATGCCCCGTCAAATGTCAGATAACTTTTATCAATGTTAAACAATGACTTGCGCAGCATTTGAAACTATAATGTGGCAATTGCAGTCGCAAGGGGCACTTGCTGGGATAATGCAGGAACGAAGCTAAAGTAAGGCCAACCAGACGAGATAAAAAGTGTAAACAAATCTGAAAGAGACAGCTGACATTATACCATATGACAGATAAGGACAGATTGTAATAACTGTCACCGAGTCATACAAAAGTTGTTTACATTAATTATCTCGTTTTGTTGTCCATACTTTAGTGACTACGATAAGATGAAGAAGAACTTACTTTACTCATAGTCTGCTCGTCGGGTTCCTCTTGAGGGTCGGCCCAATCCACTATTATATCACAGCCCCAAACCTGGAAAGTAACACCATTATACATTTCAGTATCTATGGACAAAAAATGGTACCGTGTATTTCAGAAAAGCAGCCAGGCTACATCGTCACGTAGTGTCACATAGCGCGTGGTGGCTTATCTTTTTAACTATCACACAAACCGTGTTGACAAGGTATCCACTTGATTGTAATACAAATCACAGACAATAAGGTTCGTATTAAAATCTGAGGCAATCTTCTCAGCGACTAGATGAATCCCGAGCGTCTGGTTATCGACATTAGAAGCTCAAACGACATTGGGAACTAAGATATAATCACTACGCGCCAAGTGGTACAATGCTGTTGCCTTTGAAAATGTAACGTAAGTGTGAACGTACCTTTATTCTACCAGTGCCCAGTCTACGTTTAGCTAGTGACGCCGCTTTGTGAGACTCGTATTCCAAAAAACAAAACCCTCTATTTTTCTTCTTATCATCGGGCGAACTATATATTATTACTTCCATGAGGCCCGCTGCAATCATAACGCGTCAAATAAGTCAACAGAAGGGGTAAAATAATGTGTAAATTAAAAATAAAGCTTCCCAAGACCCTCTCATTCATTTATCGCTACAGAATATGAAGCAAATCAAACGATATTTCAGGAGAACATATATTGAAGAGTCTATTCTAGAGACAGCAAGTTTCTCCAGTCATTACCAGTGAGCATTCTCGAGGCGAAGCCAATCGTCGGGTTAACACTTTCGTTTGCAAGTCTACGATTAAACACAGGGCCGCGGCTCGGCGCGAAGTGGCTCGCACCAACCGCCCAAAACCCAAAAAGCCCAGAAAAACAATTTCAAAACCCAATTCTTACATGTTGGTGCCGTGACCGGGATAATTTCTTCAGCCAATCAGAAAGGAACGCTGGTAAGAGAAAGAAAGAGGATGAAACGCAGAGGGTCTTACTTACATCGTCAGCTCGGCTCGGCCGCCCCCGCTCGGCCCACACTTCGCCCCGAACCGCGCCAATACGAACTGAATAGCACTTATGTATTATGAATTCGACAAGGACTTACGTGCGTGCCTAGTAAACTCCTCAAACAAATCGTCCCGATCTCGATTCTTAGGGATATTCCCCACGAATAAACGGTGATTGTTAAAGGAAACCGTAACGCCAATCTTTTTCCCCTTTCGAATTTCATAATCATTCAGCTGCAAGAACAATTCGAGGGAGAATAGCCAGTGGCCGGGGCCGGGTCGCATGAGCGGCCGCGTCCGGGCACTGCCCAATGACTGGAGACAGCGGGCAGGAGACAGCGGGCAGGGGACAGCGGGACGGGCGGGACGGGACTAGCGGGACGCAAGCAGACAGGGCACCAGCGGTCCACACCAAGCACACCCCCCCACACCCCACCCACCCCGAGCACTCACCCCACAACTAAACTCGTAATCATTCGAGTGACACTTTACCTGTTAATTTACCAAACTCTTCCAGTATCTCCTCTTTGCCTTTAGACTTGGGAATGTTGCCGACGAAAAGTCGTAGATTCGGTACGCTAATCTTAATTCTCAGAGTCTTCCCTGGTTTTATTTCGTGATTATCGAGCTGTGGGACAAATATAAAGGGAACAATTTTGAAAAGGCATCAATTTTGAGGTATTTTCCGGCCGAGTGTTCGCCGCGGCGGAAGCGGCGGTCGAGAGTCGCGGAAGTGGCGATGTGATGAATTTTGTACACGAGTAGTGTAGCCGGCGCGGCCGTTGCAGCTCGATCAAGGCGTGATGAACGGTTAGAGCCAATCGTGATGAGTTAACTGTACTTTTGATGATAAGCCGAAAGTTGTACGGAGCAAAGAGGAGAGCCTGAGATTATTAAATTCTCAGTCGGAGAACTTTTGAAGCCAATTGAAAAGTTAACCCTGTAAGTGGACCGTTTGATGAAGTGAAAATAAAAAGAAGCAGTACAGTGTGATGGTAACAAAAATAAAATGAAAAGCAACTTAAAATTGAACGAGGTGCAACAGTAAGACGGGATGATGTCTCAGGACAAGCGAGGCTGTTCATTATAGGTGTTATGATTGCACATTTACACAAGTCGGTGGTGATATTATGGACGCGCGGTCGCTAAACGCAACACAGAAAACTTGGAAACGCTATCATGCAACTTAGGGAACTTAAGAAGATAGAAGATAAAATATTGAAATAAAATAACCCGTTTTCTGTAGAAACTACTTATTCCGAAAGATGCCGTTTTACGAAGCTCTCTTATAACGACGTTACGGGAATAGGCGCGTCCACACTGACCGCGGCAGCTCGCGTGCTCAACGCCTCGCGCGGCATACGCTCGGGTAGCAGGCGAGCAAACAGGCGAGCCAACTTCGGCCCATTTGGACGCTTAGATAAACTAACGAGCACCGAGGCAGCCGAGCACTCAAACAAGCTATTTGATTAGCTAGTTGACAGTCAAAACAAGATGGTAGATTCCTCTTTTGTTGTCTATGGACGACATTGCCCGACATTGTTTCGCACGACAAGTCCCTGCACTGTACGACATTGTATTGTACAGCATAATACTGGCCGTCAGAGTAATGTACGACGTGATGAAGCACGACATGGTGGATGGAATCAAAACAATGTCGCCATCCATCACCCCGTACCGAAACTGCACGGGGGTGGATTGCACGACATGATGGTTGGCGACATCACGTGTTGTGGTAGAATAGTGATGTGACTAGATCGATAATATTATATGCATTTCTAACTTAATCGATATTGTTTTTATATTAAATATATTCTTTAGTAAGCTTGGTCGCTCACTTCGTTTGCTCCAGGGGGGCACTGTTCTAACCTAACCTAACCTACTGTGTCGGATTTGCGTTAAGGCTAAACTTCAGACTAGTGGCGCCCCAAACAGGAAAAAATCCTGGCTGAACACGCTGGTCATCTGGAGCCCAATTTATGAATTGCCGACAATAAATAACCACAAAGATCAATAAAATGTATAAAAATTGGTATCCATTTATTTAAAGTGGCCACTTTTAGCAATTTCGGCTTACATAACTAAAGTACACAGTTTTTCCAAGGTTTTACTGATTCTAAAAATTCTTTGTTGTGAGTTATTGTCGGTAATTCATAATGTGGTTTCTGAATCACTTGCGTATTCAGTCAGTGAAATTTTTTAGTGTCGCTAACGTTGAGCCTTAAATGTGGTTTTTACTGCCCCCTCCGTGGGTTGCCTTGCATGTCATGTTCGAATAATTAATCGATAAGTCGATCAAAGTCAACACTGTCACATCACTACATCCGCTGTGACGTCATTTGTTTTGATTCCATTTCCACCCCTGTACATTATCGGTCCGGGCCCGTATTTCAAGACCATCCATCCATCATATCGACGGGGAAGTGCGAACAACTCCTAACTTACAAAAACCAAATTTTACAGGAGGCGAATAAAACTGTTTTTTATTTTTCTTAGTTTAAAAACAGGAAAAGTGTGAATGACAATTTGATACTTAAATGGTCCCGCTTCGTACGTAATAATCAAAATTGGCTTGGAATGAGTAAATACTGAGATAATGTAAGATAGGAGGTATCGCCAATCTGGTGTGGCTGAAAATTTTTAAGATAGGAGTAATTTCTACACTTTAAAAAGTAGCAAAAATCATTAAAAATGATTATTTCTCCATTAAGTTTTCAATTATAGTCGGCGATAATATAACACAGGAATATAAAAAATACTAAAAATGGACGAAATTATCAACACAGTCAATTTTGTTTGAAAATAGGAGGTATTGCCATTTTATATCACAATATCAGTTAAGATAGAAGGTATTTTCAAACAGAGACACTATTAATAATTTTGTTAAATCAACGTTTAATCACTTTAATTATCTTACTTTCTCTTTAAGTAAGTACCCGTATGATAGCAAGAAATTATCTACTCCGATAATTCCTATAAAATGAGTAATTAAACTCTTATAATATAAAATAAGGACTTTCTATAAAAATAAGCATACATTATCTTTTTCAGTGCCTCCGTTTACAAACTTATTTCATCACGGCGTTCATCGCGTCTGCCCACGGGGTTTTTCTCCTTGTCTCTGCAATTCTATCCTCAAATGGAATTATATCCTCATCTACGGTTCCATGGTGGAAGCCAACGGTCACCACGCGCTAAGTTGTTGTCGGTGTTCAGGGCGGTCCCACGGCACCACGCTCTTAATGACATTTTCGGAGGGCCTTTATCTCCACTAATACTCCGTGCGTGCTGGAGCCGCTAGGTCTCAGGCATTCAGACGGCAAAAGACCAGATGGTCTCACGCTGGTACCTTGGCAAAAAGGAGAGTGCCTGCTGTGGGACGCCACGTGCGTCAGCAATTTCGCTGCCTCACATCTGAGTCGCTCTAAAACATCTGCCGGGGCTGCCTCTGAGCTTGCAGCCGACAGGAAGAGGTTTTAGTACTCCGCTTTGGCGGAAAACTACTATTTTGTGCCACTTGTCTTTGAGGCAACGGGTTGTTGGGGGTGAGAGGCATTGGAGTTGGTAAATGAAATCGGTCGCAGACTTCGAGAGCAAGGGTTTGACGCCCGCTCCCGATCTTACCTGGCGCAAAGGTTGTCCATCGCCATTCAACGCGGAAACGCTGCGAGTGTCATGCATGGGCACCTTTGCGGCTGGCGTGAACCGAAGTGGTATTTTTGACTGATTTTATTTTTATTTTGACATTTGTATCGTGTGTATTTTTATGACATTGTTCAAACACGCTTATAATACGATCATCCATCATGAAGTTCCAGTTCATATCTTCCGGCTCCATCATCAGATCTTGGTCAAAGTTCATTAAAAGATCTTTCTAAATAGTCCAAAGACGGCTTTGATACAATATGACATCATAAAATGCTAGTGCTTATCTTAAGGCTTCATCATTAGACCTTGAAACCTAATCATGGTCAACATTCATTACGAGATCTTTCAAACAATTCCAAACACGGTTATGATACGATCATCCATCATAAAGTTCCAGCTCATATCTTCCGGCTCCATCATCTCATCAGGTCAGCTCGACAGTACCATATTATTGTATTTAGACCTTGAAACTTAATCTTGGTCAAAGTTCATTACAAGACCTTTCTAAAAAGTCCAAAGACGGCTTTGATACGATATTACATCATGAAATGCTAGTGCCTATCTTAAGGCTTCATCGCCAGACCTTGAAACCTAATCATGGTTAACATTCATTACAAGATCTTTCAAACAAGTCCAAACACGGCCATGATACAATCATCCATCATAAAGTTCCAGCTCATATCTTCCGGAGCCATCATCAGGTCAGCTCGACAGTTCCATATTATTGTATAGTCATCAAAATCACATACAATTGCCAATTTTCATAACGCTACGATCTTTAGAAGATCCTGTCTCTTTCACACTGCGAGGAAAAAGCACCGTTTTTGTCTCTCTCGCATGAAGATAGAAGAAATTCGCTTAAGGTTTTGTATGAAATGAAGTTGTGAGATATTTACATTGATAAGTTAGAATATATTTACTGCCAAAATTTACCAGATTGTCTGGACCTGAATATAGGAGATATTTCTTCGATTCCTAGCTAAGTCAATTTTACGAATTTCGACTTTATTGGTATACCAGTAGATGCGCAATTAAATTCTCTATCGAACTGCATTCATAAGTCATTTTCGAAAAAATTGTAAGTTAGGAGTTGTTCGCACTTCCCCGTCGATATCGTACAATGATCTGCTGTACAATACGCTGCCGTGCATTAACCTGCTGTGCATTGAGTATGTCGTGCATTGTGGTTCCCCGGCAGTACAGTCTGAAGACCTTCGCCTGTACGAAACCGAAAAAAAAAACCAACACGCTAAGAGCGTAGTCTATGCGCGAGGCAACCGCCTGAGCGGCGTTGATTTTGGCTCGGCCTGCGCGCGCTCGCCCGAGCATGATCTTGGGTGACCCCGAGCGTATGCCGCGCGAGGCGTTGAGCACGCGAGCTGCCGCGGTCAGTGTGGACGCGCCTATTAAGTGTCAAACATTGAAAATTATTTTGACCTGTTTATTTATTATTGTATGGCGGCGTACAGCGCCATTTAACGGAATACTTCCTTCAAAAACGCTCATTTGGATTCCACGAGGTATTTTATTTCAAAATCCAACTAAAAACCATGAAAAATTACTTCAAAGTTTCCTACACTGCGTGCGAGCGACTGCCGTCAGTGGAGGGATATATTAATGTCATGCTGTTGTAAATGATAATAAGAAGCTTAAATCTAAATCTCCCATGACTGTGACATGTCGACAGGCAAATGATCGGGACTTGCAAAATTACTGGCTGATGGTTTACTAGTAGTCTTGCAAGTGACGCCTCAGCTTGGACGCTTCACGAGGATACTATCAAATTCCGTCTTAGAATTCTATTCAGAATTTTTTTGGCAACTTTTGTTTTGATTAAGAAACATCTGAATCAATTTGGATACTACTGAAACAATTTGGATACTTTTGAATCAATTTGGATACTTCTGAATCAATTTAGACACTTCTGAATCAATTTAGATAATTCTGAATCAATTTAGATACTTCTAAATCAATTTGGATACTTCTGAATCAATTTGGATACTTCTGAATCAATTTGGATACTTCTGAATCAATTTGGATACTTTTGAATCAATTCGGAAACTTTTGAATCAATTTAGATACTTCTGAATCAATTTGGAAGCTTAGGAATATTTAAACGCTTCTGAATATATTTGGAAAAGTCTGCAATTTAGAAATATTTCAATTTATTTAGAAGCTTTCAAATCTAATTTAGAAGCTTTTGGATCTATCATAAACATCTTTGGAAATATCTACGTAATTTTGAAACTTCTGACCTTATTCTTCTGAAAAACGGTCTATATGTTTTGGTACTTTTGCTGAGGAAGACGAATTAAAGATATATTTGATAATACCCGTTTTGACCCTAGGCATAATGAATGGTAAGAACATTTTGTCTGACATTATGTTACAATTAGATCTGGTTGATTGGTATATTGATACATTTTATAGGAACATCACTTAGATCTAAAAATGTAAAGTTTTTGATATTGTTATCTAAGTGTTTTATATGCCTAGGATCACATTTTATTTACAAATACAAAGTGAAGCGACCAAACGTCGGCAGCTAAGTGCTGTGATATCTTTAGGGATTATACTTAAACAATCGTCGAACACCTGCAAATAGATCTCAAATTAGAATTTTGCATCAATTAATTCGCACCAATTATTGCACAGTATAGTATTATTCATTTTGACACAATTTTGTGTTACCAATTGTATGATCGATGTTTTTTTAAACGGCGACACACAGTGCTGGATAGTTTGCTATGGACAGATGCGCTCGTAACATCCATTGGACGAACTTTGATACCAAAAAATTAAGAGATTTTTTTACAACTTTACTACAAGATTTCATTAAAAAAAGAAAGCAATGGAAGTTATATGAGTTTTGAAAAGGCATCAAAGTCCGTGAAAAAAGCTTTCGATTTTACAATTCATAAGATCGCAAATCGACAAGAGAGTAGTAAAATTAAATGGACAATTATTATGATGAGATCTGTTATATACCAGAGTATTATTTACCCGATTACACGAAAAGGACAAATGGGAGGGTGATTAATACTCTCTTGTTGCAAATACAACACCCAATCGCCGTAACAACGCGCAAAGAAGTTTTTTTAAAGCTCTGCGCTCCATAAACAAAGGATAAGACAAACTAATAGAGTTAGGGATATTTCAGCTTTAGAAGGGGACTAGAGAAGATAATTTAAAAACATTACATTTCTATCTAACGAAAAGTAAGTACTTAGTTTTCAAAAAAATAAAAATGTACAACAACAATTTTGGAAAATAGTTCAGGGAATGCAGAGCATATTTTATCTGTCACTGCTACCACAGAGACACGACAAACATATTCATTTTGGATTCGGTGTCCCACACGAAACTGGAATTTCTTAGAAGACGATTACATTTTTCAGAATATCCAATAAGTATTACAAATTCTCAAACGTTCTAAAATTCTCAAACATTTTTCAATTTGTCATTTCACAATATGTGACCTTTCGTAACCTGGGTAATTTTTCAACTTGTAATGCTTTGGTATATTTTTGCAGGAAAAAAATTCTTCGACTACGATTTGAGGACAGGAGTGACTAATCGTTTTCGTGAGTCGAGTGTAGTCGCTGAATATGCTAGAAGACTGTATCATACAATTGTATCGCGTCTTTATGGTAGCGTTGCACTATCCCTACTCCTACCCTACTCCCTACAGCCCATGTTCGCCTGGTACCCACCTCTTGCACGGCGCGCTGCGTGGCGTCGCGCGTGGTGAACGTGACGAACGCGTAGCCGCGGTTGGCACCTGTCATGGGGTCCATCATGAGGCGCAGGTCCCAGATCTCGCCGCACCGCTCGAACAGAGGGATCAGCTCGTCTTCGTACCTGGAATGGGGGAGAACAAGGGAGATAAAACCCGGAAGTGTAACGGGTTACATAATTAGAAAATCTAAACTTAACCGAGCTTATTTTTTAGGGTTTCGTAGTCTACTAGAAACCCTTATAGTTTCGTCATGTCTGTCTGTCTGTCTGTCTGTCTGTCTGTATGCCGCGCACTCATATCTTCGTCAGTTTTAGAGCTATCGACATGAAATTTGGTGAGAAGATAGATCGTGTTGACCCAAATATAGAAATGTTAAGAAAAAATTATATTAAATGTTTTTTGGACCCCCTCCCATACAAGTGAAAGCGTGGCAAAAAAAAAATTTTTCTTCTGTAATATTGAGTAGGGTATCATTGAATTGGTCTTTTAAAACTAAGTTGAGGTTTCTTTGAAAAAAAGTCACTAAAATGTTTCTGTCACGAGATATTTGCTTTTAAAAAGGGCGTTTTTGACCCATAATTTGTTCCAGCTGTAACTTCTAAAGTATAAACGCTAAAAATTTGAAATAAATGTGGAATATAGCTTACAATCTGAAGTTACAATGAAAACTATAACGGATATTGTACCCTTAAAGGTTTCAGAAAAAATTGAGTTTTTCTATTTGCGGTTGGTCATCATACTGCTGCTAACAAACCAACAACAAAATTAAGTTTGTAATGCTGAAAAACCTGATATTTTAACGTTGACTACGAAACCCTATTTGTGGGCGTGTCTGACACGCTCTTGGCCGGTTTTTATTAATTGCGGACGAAATATCAAATTGTAATAGCAATGGTCATTTGATCAAAAGTTCAACTGGTCAAAAACTGAAATACCAACATTTACCTTATTTAATTTATAATTTTGAAAAGAAAGACTACAGTTTACTGCAGCGCCCTCTAGTGAGTTGTTAGCGTAACACCTGTTTAAGAACATGCACCCATCAAATGCAAGCCTATCACTGGAAACCGCATTCAAATCAAACTGGTTCTTTTGAACCTTCGATTTGATTTCGTTCCTTCTATTTGGAAATATACTTAACGTATGAAATTTTACTAGTGACCGATGGCGAAAACTCAGAACCAGCTGGTGTTAAGTTGAGGAAAGTTGATTCTTATCTTATCACCAGCCGATACTGAGTTTTCGCTATCGGTCACTAGTTAAATTTCAACCTCACCTCACCTCAAACGCATATACCAGTCTCCTTCGTGGGTAAAAGCTAAAAAAACACAAGTAATGCACTTACATATCCTTAGGAATTTTCCCACAAAACACCTCGCACCCAGCGCCCGGCGTACCCCCCTCCCAATTTGGCGGTGGACCCCCATATTTGCGTTGCCCTGAAATCAAAGAATCAGAAGGAGATTTGTTATGAGAAAATAACTAGAACTTTTGGCTGTAGTAGATTTTAGAAAACAAGATGGAATCTGATAAGATTGAATGCAAATACGAATATGAAAATTAAAAAGCAAGAAAGATAGAATCTAATGGGACTGAACATAGACAGCAAAACTATGAATTTTTCGGTAGACGCGTGTCATCGTTGGTGGCTTATTTTCTTGACCGGCATAAAGACTCACCAAGACCTACGCAGTTCAACTGAACTCGCAGCCGTTAGATGCAGTAGTTACAAAAACCCAGAGTCCTACGCAGCGTTATCCTACGACCATCTGTGAACGTCTCACGGCTGTTGCTGATGATATGATGACGATGGTAATACCTGTAGTAACATCTAACGTGTAGCCGGTGCGCTGCAGGATCTGCTTGATCTTCTCCTCGTCGGGACCCTTGACCTGAACAGCTGCAGCTAAGATCTAGCCTCACCTGTAGTAACATCTAGCCTCACCTGTAGTAACATCTAGCCTCACCTGTAGTAACATCTAACGTGTAGCCGGTGCGCTGCAGGATCTGCTTGATCTTCTCCTCGTCGGGACCCTTGACCTGAACAGCTGCAGCTAAAGCGGGCGCCCCTTGGACACCAGCTCTGCTTTTCTGTCTGGAACATCGGTCGAATAGTTCGTTATTACATTAAAACAATCGATTGTAAACAATTTTTAACACCTATAGTGTGAAGTATTTATTTAGGAAACTTGCAAAATAATTAAATTTTTGAATTACAAAACTAAGGGCCCTTTTCCTGTCATGCGTATTTTCGCACGCGCGCGGATCTGGTCCGCATGCGGATGATAGCACGCTCCTGGTCACACGCAGGACAGGGATTTCGTTTGCGTCAATCCGCGTTCCGCGCGCGTGCTAGCCGCATGATAGGAAAAACATGTATCAAAAGATAAGATGCGTGCGGCCCGCATGCGGACCAGATCCGCGCGCGTGCGAAAATACGCATGACAGGAAAAGGGCCCTTAACCGGTATATAGAGCCATGCCACGCGTTATTGGCCAAGATACACATGGATAATTTCGTAGGCAACGAAAGAGCCGAGGTAGTCCGAATAGTAAAGGCGTCGCTGGCAGTTGGTACTAAAAGCGATAGTCGCAGGTTCAAATCCTGTCTATGGAAAACAATTTTGCAAGTTTTCTAAAATGCTACAGATTGTAGCTGCAGCTGTGGCTGAACGAAGTATTTGCATTGCATGCGCAAAGGTACTTTCGAATTTTAAGTATGCCGGTCAAGGCTTAAACATCATACAGATATTGAACCGTAACAAAGAGGATCGAAAAACCTATTGATCACTCTACTGACTCCTATTTCAGTCGACTTACAGACGTGGCTAAAAATGTAAGAATCCACCTGACCTATGCGACCAAATTGAATGCTCCTAATCAATTTGATGTGGCTACGTATACTTCAGAAGGCGAATTTTGCGAAGTAAAATAAATGCGCTTTCGCATGCGCCAGTCTACAACGAGTAGTCTAACCACTCTTAACACGAAGTTCTACTACTTAGGAATCCCAATATATGTATTTGCGTGTAGTGATAGCTTGATACGAGGGTCAGATCACTCGTCGATGACTGGTGCATCAAACTACTATTTCAAAAGTACACTCAATCAACGGAACCAACTCGATGAACGGAACAATAAGCAACAACAAAGGAGTATAAAATGTAAAAATAACTTGAAAACCCGACCCGAAAAATATGCAATTCAAAATCAACGAGACATTTTGCATTGTCGCAGTGGCGTTGCCGCGATAACTCGTCAGTCGTGGCGTGTACCGTTCGCTGGTGATAAGATAACCATTGTTATATAGACGTTCAATCAATCCGGTGGCCGATTTTGATGAGATTCACTCAGAAATCTTTCCTTTCAGAACGGCATATTATGAAAGCGATCTCTACTTAGAGATAAGCTCGTCTTTGCTCACGCTGTCTTCCTTGTTATTTCTTGAAATTTTATGCAATAAAGAATATTTTATATTATACCTTTATGAAAGGAAGGATATTACGAGTATAGTTAAAATATTATTCTTCTTATTTATTAATGATGGCCTGTGCGAGATTTAGGGGTCGGTGTAGACAAAGTCGAAAATGGAACGAGCTCATCCAGAAGAGTCTAAGCCCGCAATGAAATAAATACCCATGTAAAATAAGCCTACAACACTTATCAAAAATAGAGTACGATCCTGGCTGATAGTTGCCAATGATGTATGTAAGGAAAAACTACATAGATACATATAATACACCCATATATCTTGCGGGGTAGGCTGAGCGTAATCGGCTGTATAACACGGCCATTAAAATTTACACCACGTCTGTCTGACTAAAGTTTGAGAGTCATTCAGAAGACTGGGAATCACCATAGTAACAGGTTGTCAGCCTGTCGGCAAATCGCAATAAACAGCTCTCAAATCCATAAAAAAAAAAAATGGAATGGAATATTAGTAAAGAACGTAGGCAAAACTACGCAACACGATTTTCCTTAACCGTTCGGAACTGACCATACCAAACATTATTTCTGTTTTGCATTCTGTGCCTGACTAGCATACAAAAACAACAGGCAGGGACAACAAAGGTTTTAAAAAGGGAGAACATTTACATATGGACACGTACCAATTACAATAGAATAAATATCCATTGGGTATTAATTAGGTACCACAAAATAAAACCCTACTAGAGTGGACGTACCAATCCCAAGCAGATAAAAAAAATGGCTTCAATGTTATATCATTCAGAATGCCATTAATTAAGGAGAATAGGTAACTACATGATCATTGTAGGATGTACAGTCGATAAACGACCAGTTGCTCCCTGGTGTTAGAGATTTTAAACCGCCTTTGGTTTCAAGTAAAATATACCGGGAGTAACAAGCCGAAAGGAGGCAAAGTCACTTATGAGACTGAACAACTTTTCTCATGGAATATTGGCGATTTTGTATGGGCCAATTTATTTTTTCATTTTTCGACCTATGGTCTATGGGCAAAGTTGTTCAGTTGTACCTTGAGCTCCTTTCGGCTTGTTAACCTTTTTGTTACTCCCGGTATATCTAAAATGGCGATTTCACGACAGATAAAATAATGAGCATTGATGAATATTGCAGGCGTACTGCAGGCCGGGCTTGTCATTCGCTCGTGTCCTCGGGCAGATTAGATTACGGCGGTGGTCGTTTACCCCGTCTGCGCGCGCAAACCTGTTCGCGGGATGCTAACTAACGCGGAGCCCTGCTAGACCCACTGACGATCAGACCTACTGCAACGTTACCAGACCGTAGCAAACCGGACGGTTTTAGTCACTTTCCGGATGCTCCAAAAGAGACATCCTTAGGTGAAGAAAGACCAAATAATGAGCATTGATGAATATTGCAGGCGTACTGCAGGCCGGGCTTGCCATTTGCTCGTGTCCTCGGGCAGATTAGATTACGGCGGTGGTCGTTTACCCCGTCTGCGCGCGCAAACCTGTTCGCGGGATGCTAACTAACGCAGAGTCCTGCTAGATCCACTGACGATCAGACCTACTGCAATGTTACCAGACCACTGCAGCACAACGGACATTTTACGGTCCCTTTTCGGAAACGACGGACGGACGGTTTTTAGCCACTTTTCAAACGTTCCAAAAGAGACATCCCTAAGTGAAGAAACACAAAATAATGAGCATTGATGAATATTGCAGGCGTACTGCAGGCCGGGCTTGTCATTCGCTCGTGTCCTCGGGCAGATTAGATTAAGGCGGTGGTCGTTTACCCCGTCTGCGCGCGCAAACCTGTTCGCGGGATGCTAACTAACGCAAAGTAATACTAGACCCACAGATGATCAGACCTACTGCAACGTTACCAGACCGTAGCAAAGCGGACAGATTGTAGCCACTTTTCAGACGCTCCTAAAGAGACATTCTTACGTGAAGAACGACAAAATAATGAGCATTGATGAATATTGCAGGCGTACTGCAGGCCGGGCTTGTCATTCGCTCGTGTCCTCGGGCAGATTAGATTACGGCGGTGGTCGTTTACCCCGTCTGCGCGCGCAAACCTGTTCGCGGGATGGTAACTAACGCAGAGTCCTGCTAGACCCACTGCCGATCAGACCTACTGCAACGTTACCAGACCGTAGCGAAACGGACGGATTTAGTCACTTTTCGGACGCTCCAAAAGAGACCTCTTTAGGTGAAGAAAGACAAAATAATGAGCATTGATGAATATTGCAGGCGTACTGCAGGCCGGGCTTGTCATTTGCCCGTGTCCTCGGTCAGATTAGATTACGGCGGTGGTCGTTTACCCCGTCTGCGCGCGCAAACCTGTTCGCGGGATGCTAACTAACGCGGAGTCCTGCTAGACCTACTGCCGACCAGACCTACTGCAGCGTTACCAGACCGTAGTAAAACTGACGGTTTTAGTCACTTTCAATGATCAATAATGAGCATTGATATTGATGAACATTGCAGTGGTGGTGAACTGCAATCTTAGATAACGGCGGTGGTCGTTTACCCCGTCTGCGCGGGAAAACCTGTTCGCGGGATGCCAACTAACACTGCAACGTTACCGGACCACCGATGCATAACGGACAGTTTACAGTCCCTTTTCGGAAGCTCTAGAAGAGCCGGTTTGCTTGTGCTGCTTGTCATTTTCTCGTGTCCCCGGGGACCGATTTCCATCAAGTAATGAGCTTTGAAAAGGTGGCCAACTGAGACAATTTTGCTGATGGCCAGGTAGCATTATACGATATGTAGCTAGGCTTTAGAGTGCAGGGAAAAGCAAAAAGTGCGTCTAGACGTGATTAATTCTATCCATCATCGTCACTTAACATCAGGTGAGATTGCAGACAAATGCGTACCTAAAAAAAACAATCTAGCAAGAGTGCCACGAGGTTTAATTAGCAGTGGGTCTGAACTGCTGGCCAGGTTGCATTACGATGCAACTAGGCTTTATGTGCAGGGCGAAGCAAAAAGTAGCGTCTAGTAATGTTGCGAGTAATTCTGTCCCGGTGTTTAAGGTAATCGTAACAGTCGGCAGTCAGTACTCTAGTTACCTTTGGCCTCTTTGACGGGCCATATCATCCGAAATCTGTGAATCAATCTGAGAAGACTGCCTCTGGGTCTAACTGGCAGTGGGTCTGAACTGCTGGCCAGGTTGCATTACGATGCAACTATGCTTCATAGCGCAGGGCGATGCAAAAAGTGCGTCTAGACGTTGCGATTCATTCTGTCCCGGTGTTTTATTTCATGGACCTATCCCGAAGAGGCCATATAGAAGGCTACAAACTCATGGGCTTTACTTTATCGCCAATTTATGGGTCATCCATATACCAAAAAGATTCTATGAACGACTGCAACGTGTCCCAAGCATCTAGTGACAACGGTCTTGAGTTAATCACAGCACATATTGGCGACCTAACTGTCACAACAGTGTATAAACCACCAGCTCTAAACATAGACAGCTCCTCCATGCCGAATCACTCCCATCCATCTGTAACAGTAGGTGATTTCAACTGTCACCACACGTCCTGGGGCTACCGTAAAAGCGACCACAATGGCGAAGAGCTTCATGCATGGGCCGAAAGAAACAATCAGCACCTGATTTTTGACCCTAAGGGAAAAAGCTCTTTTAGATCTGCCAGGTGGGGCAGCAACACCAACCCAGACCTATGCTTCGCGTCAGAGGACTCCGAGGGTAATAAAGTACCAGTAACTAGGGCCATCCTCAAAAACTTCCCCCGAAGTCAGCACCGACCTGCGCTGATCACCATCGGTGTCCAAATTCCTCTACTGAAATCAAAACCGGTACCTCGCTGGAACTTTGGAAAAGCGGATTGGAGCGCATTTTCCGCGGAAACTGACGCTACTCTACGCTTTATCAAACCTGACATCCTGAACTACACCCGTTTTACAAAAGCCGTCATAGCTGCAGCTAAACGTAGCATACCAAGAGGATTCCGTAAAGAATATGGTCCGGGTTGGTCAAGCGAGACCGAAGAGGCGTATCAAGGGTTTCTTTCATCGGATAACGCTGAAGCCGCACAAAAACTCTTGGCCTCCCTGGACGCAACGAGAAAATCAAAATGGGAAGCTAGCGTGCAAAGTATGGACTTCACGCATTCGAGCAAGAAAAGCTGGTCGTTATTGCGCAAATTAGGAGGTGCTCCGATGCACGAACACAAAACGCCACTAATTCAACCTGACGACATCGCGAAACGAATGCAGTCCCTTACTAAAGCAGCTAAGACCGACAGAGCATTTGCAAGGGAAGTTCGCCAGCAAAACATCGGGCAACACCATTCATTACCCGCACTCGAATCCTATAGCCAACACTTCACACTTTCAGAGCTAAACACAGCTTTAAAGCTAATTAAAGCGAATAAAGCCGCCGGACCAGACCAAATTTACCCAGAATTTCTCATGCACCTTGGTAAGGTAGGCAGACGTTGGCTTCTGACAATGTTCAATCAGATACTAGACACATGCTCCCTTCCTGAGATTCTGAAGAGATCTAAGGTGATCGCCCTGTTAAAGCCCGGAAAATCGCCAGATGAAGCTGCAAGCTATAGACCGATTTCTTTGCTGTCTATCACCTACAAATTTCTTGAACGGCTACTGTATGGTAGACTTTACACCGCAGTCGACTCTGCAATCCCACCAGAACAAGCTGGCTTCAGAAAAAACAGAAGTTGTGCCGATCAAGTCTTGGCCTTATCTTCATACATTGAGGCTGGCTTCCAGCGTGGTCTCAAAACTTCCGTGGCTTTTGTAGATCTAAGCGCCGCCTACGACACAGTTTGGATCGAGGGTCTCCTACATAAAGTTGGGAAAATCATACCGTGCAGCAAAACCTTGGCATTGCTGAAGACACTACTGGGTCCCCGCTACATTCAAGTCAACTTGGGAGACAGTACCAGCAGCTACCGACTACTCAAAAACGGCCTTCCTCAAGGATCTGTTTTAGCACCACTGCTGTTCAACATCTATATCAGCGACATGCCGGACACAGCTTGTCAAAAATTCGCTTATGCTGATGACCTGGCTCTGGCGTTCCAGGCCAAATCCTTCGAAGATGGCGAAGCGGCACTAACCAGCGATCTAAAGGTTATGGGCGACTACTACACAAAGTGGCGGCTCTGTCCAAATCCCTCTAAAACCGAGGTCGCTGTTTTTCACCTTACCAACTGCCTAGCGAACAGGAAGCTTAACATATCCTTCTGCGGAGTACCCGTTAAACATAACTTCACTCCTAAGTACCTAGGTGTGACATTGGACCGCTCCCTAACCTTCAAAGACCATCTGAATAATGTTGCGCAAAAACTGAAAACCAGACTGAACATCCTAAAAAATCTAGCTGGAACTACCTGGGGCGCCTCCGCCTCATTCTTACGGACATCTGCTTTAGCTCTGGTTTACTCAACCGCGGAGTATGGTGCGCCCGTATGGTACCGAAGTGCGCACACAGATAAAGTCGACACCAAACTCCATGAGGCCATGCGGATTATAACAGGACTAATAAAATCTACCCCCCTTCCATGGCTCCCAGTCTTAGCGCACATCCCACCACCGGACCTGCGAAGATGCAACGCAGCATCTACTGAGTGGCGCAAATGTTCGAGGGACTGCATGCCGATCCGAACAACTCTCGACCACACACCGTCACACCGCTTACCATCACGACACCCAATTTGGACAGACAAACGCCTGGAGACCAATTATGATGTTAAAACGGCGTGGCGGTCATCCTGGGAGCTTTTTGACCATCCTCAAAAGGATCTGATCACTGACCCTAACAAAAAGCCCCCTGGATTTGATGCTGCGCGTTCAACATGGGTGAAGCTGAACAGGTTTAGAACCGGGCACGGGCGATCCAATCACCATCTCCACAAATGGGGACTTAGGGAGTCACCGTCCTGCGAGTGCGGAGAGCCTGACCAAACCCTAGCCCACATTGTGAACGATTGCCCACTCCATCACCTAGCTGGCGGCATGTCCGAGCTGCACCGCCTCACCCCAGCGGCCGAAGAGTGGCTGAAGAACCTGAATATGAAGATATAGGATCCAGCGCAGAGAAACGCCATACGATATGATGATGATTTCATGGTAACAGTAGACAATCAGTCAGTATCGAAGTTAGTACTCTTTTTTACAGATACCTGGTTTTAGCACCTTTGACGGGCTATATCATCCGAAATCTGTAATTCAATCTGGCAAGACTGCAACGAGGTCTAATTGGCAGTAGGTCTGAACTGCTGGCCAGGTTGCATTACCATGCAACTAGGATTTATAGCGCAGGGCGAAGCAAAAAGTGCGTCTAGACGATACGATTAATTCTGTCTCTGTGTTTTATTTCGTGGTAACAGTCGACAGTCAGTATCGAAGTCAGTACTCTAGCTACCTGTTTTTGGTCCCTTTGACGCACCATACCATCCGAAATCTGTGAATCAATCTGGCAAGACTGCCACGAGGTCTAATTGGCAGTGGGTTTAAACTGCTGGCCAGGTTGCATTACGATGCAACTTGGCTTTATAGAGTGTAGGGCAAAGCAAAAAGTGCGTCTAGACGTTGCGATTAACTCTGTCCCAGTGTTTTATTTTATGGTACCGTGGATGTACTGTCGGGTCAGGCTACCTTATAAGGGAGCAACATAAGACTAGTACCTAATAAACCTGTAGTTTTAAGCAGCGGGAAGCGTGTAAGTGGGAAAGGAAGTACTAGATTGCAAGATTATAAAGTAGATTTCGAGTATTTGCTCGAGACAATCTCCACAGTTTATGGCTATCGTCACAAAGACAGCTGAATAGGATAGTCAAGTCAGTCTAGTTTTAGACATGTGCTATTTTTACACTGAATAACTAAAAAGTGGTGAAAACAAATCCAAATAAACCTGATCTAGGAAATCGATCGGGCGTAGCAATCCTTTCCTATTCCTTATTCGTCCTTTCACAGACCCGCCACCTTTTGCAGGTATTGCATAGCCCTGGCTAGACCTAATTGCACTACTACACTACATTCAAAATTCTGGCCCAACAGGCCTTATTACAGAGATCGATCAGATTACAGCTGAAAAGCCAAGTCAACCATGTCTGGCTTCAAGTGACCAAATTGACGTTGATTGGATAGATCTGGGGCAGACTATCGATGAAGACTGATAAACTCTCATTGAAATCGCGACTAGATTATTTAGCATGTATGTTATAATACGACTAACCATTTGATTTTTGAAATCGAGGCTTATAGAATTTCGACGTCCTAAAATTTTCACACAAACTTTATCAAATCAGCACGTGTTATGATAACGCTTTTGGTTATTAAATAAACGGCGTCCGTTATCGCATGAAATCGTGTCAATGTCTAATTTTGCAGTCTCCAGGCTAAATGCAAAATGTCGCGCTTCCTCTGTCCGTGAATCGCAATGTGCCGATATTGTGGCCAGTCAATTTTTAGGGTTACGTAGCCAAATGGAACGGAACCTATTACTGAGATTTTGTTCATCCGTCTGTCCGTCTGTCAACAGGCTGAGACTTCGCTGTCTGTCTGTTCGTCCGTCTGTCCGTCTGTCCGTCTGTCAACAGACTGAATCTTAGCGAAGCTAACTGTAATCGAGATGCAGTGTTTCTGTTGCCGTGTAATAAAATTAAATTTAGGGGTGACTCCCGTACAAAAATCGATTTTTTTCTCAATTTTATCTGTTATGGCTTGGAGACTTCTTCTTTTCGAGTAGGACTCAGAGTCGTCAAACGACCCGATAAACCCTGACGTCAGATTTCTGTAACCCGCTAAAGGAAAAACCGTTGAGATTCTCACAGAAAATGGTACTACTGTTGCCGTTATAACAGCTACTAAAAAGACTCCTTACAACAGTCAGGATTTTATGCCATTTTACATACAATGGTACAGTCCCCTTCGTTCGCGAGTCCGACTCGCACTTGGCCGATTTTTTCAGATTATAATGACCCAGATCCGGATCGTTTGGCGATCGGCCAATACCAAGCTCGGTTGCCGAGTGGAATGCCTGGGTCTCGTGTGATGTGACCTATCGCAATGCAGCATCTACATTTCCCTAAATACTAAAAGCCTCAGCTGTTTCCGTTTTGAAGCTGGTATGCCGCTATAACAGCAAGTACTAAAAGACCCCTTACAATATCACGATTTTATGCAATTTTACATACAATGGTACGGTCCCCTCCGTGCGAGAGTCCGACTCGCACTTAGCCGATTTTTCCAGATTATAATGACCCAGATCCGGAGCGTTTGGCGATCGGCCAATACCAAGCTCGGTTGCCGAGTGGAATGCCTGGGTCTCGTGTGATGTGACCTATCGCAATGCAGCATCTCCATTTCCCTAAATACTAAAAGCCTTGAAGAGCAGCTGTTTGCGTTTTGAAGCTGTAATGCCGCTATAACAGCAAATACTAAAGCTTTCTTACAATAATCAGGATTTTCTGCTATTTTACACATAATGGTACTGTCCCCTCCGTGCGAGAGTGCGACTCGCACTTGGCCGATTTCTCCAGATTATAATGACCCAGATCCGGAGCGTTTGGCGATCGGCCAACACCAAGCTCGGTTGCCGAGTGGAATGCCTGGGTCTCGTGTGATGTGACCTATCGCAATGCAGCATCTCCATTTCCCTAAATACTAAAAGCTTTGAAGAGCAGCTGTTTGCGTTTCGAAGCTGTTGTCCCGCTATAACATCCAAGTACTGAAAGACCCCTTACAATAATCAGTATTTTATGCCATTTTTACACAATTGTACGGAACCCATTGTGCGAGAGTCCGCCTCGCACTTGGCCGATTTTTCCAAATTATAAGGACCCAGATCCGGAGCGTTTGGCGATCGGCCAATACCAAGCTCGGTTGCCGAGTGGAATGCCTGGGTCTCGTGTGATGTGACCTATCGCAATGCAGCATCTCCATTTCCCTAAATACTAAAAGCCTTGAAGAGCAGCTGTTTTAGTTTCGAAGCTGTTATGCCGCTATAACAGCAAGTACTAAAAGAATCCTTACAACATTATGACTTTATGCCATTTTTACACAATTATAATGGTAAGGGACCCTTCGTACGCGAGTCCGACTCGCACTTGGCCGATTTTTCCAGATTATAATGACCCAGATCCGGAGCGTTTGGCGATCGGCCAATACCAAGCTCGGTTGCCGAGTGGAATGCCTGGGTCTCGTGTGATGTGACCTATCGCAATGCAGCATCTCCATTTCCCTAAATACTAAAAGCCTTGAAGAGCAGCTGTTTCCGTTTTGAAGCTGTTATGCCGCTATAACAAGTACTAAAAGACCCCTTACAACAATCATGATTTTATGCCATTTTTACACATAATGGTACTGTCCCCGTTGTGCGCGAGTCGGACTCACACTGTTTCCGTTTTGAAGCTGTTATGCCGCTATTACAGCAAATACTAAAAAGACCCTTTACAACGATCAGGATTTTATGCCATTTTTACACAATGGTACGGGTCCTCTTCGTTCGCGAGTGACTCGCACTTGGCCGATTTTCCAGATTATAATGACCCAGATCCGGAGCGTTTGGCGATCGGCCAATACCAAGCTCGGTTGCCGAGTGGAATGCCTGGGTCTCGTGTGATGTGACCTATCGCAATGCAGCATCTCCATTTCCCTAAATACTAAAAGCCTTGAAGAGCAGCTGTTTCCGTTTTGAAGCTGTTATGCCGCTATAACAAGTACTAAAGACCCTTACAACAATCATGATTTTATGCCATTTTTACACATAATGGTACTGTCCCCGTTGTGCGCGAGTCGGACTCACACTGTTTCCGTTTTGAAGCTGTTATGCCGCTATTACAGCAAATACTAAAAAGACCCTTTACAACGATCAGGATTTTATGCCATTTTTACACAATGGTACGGGTCCTCTTCGTTCGCGAGTGACTCGCACTTGGCCGATTTTTCCAGATTATAATG
Source organism: Phthorimaea operculella (assembly GCA_024500475.1). Classification (NCBI taxonomy): domain Eukaryota; kingdom Metazoa; phylum Arthropoda; class Insecta; order Lepidoptera; family Gelechiidae; genus Phthorimaea; species Phthorimaea operculella. The sequence goes on along the minus strand of JANFCV010000180.1, from coordinate 480,963 downwards.
ACCCAGATCCGGAGCGTTTGGCGATCGGCCAATACCAAGCTCGGTTGCCGAGTGGAATGCCTGGGTCTCGTGTGATGTGACCTATCGCAATGCAGCATCTCCATTTCCCTAAATACTAAAAGCCTTGAAGAGCAGCTGTTTCCGTTTCGAAGACACTAAGGCGATAAATAAGAAAACGATGCATAAAAACAGTTTGAACTGAAGCTGCACGAATAGGTACAGTGCAAAATGCTTTGTTGGTTACAACATGTGATCATGCCGTGTGGTGCCGTCTTAGAGGCCGTGTGGTGTGGCTTAGAACTGCATCACCCCCATATCTTTTCCGTGGGTGTCGTGAAAAACGATTATGGGATTTGAGGGATGATGTGTGTGTAAGTATTGCAATTTTAAGCAACAGGCACACACACTCTTCTGAATGTCTCTCAAACTTTTGTCAGCCGTGCTATGAATGGCCGTTTTTCACAGCCGTTTACGCTTAGCTTACCACGCAATGGATAAAGGCGTATATGTAGGTACGTAATGTACCTATGTATGTAACATGTGATCAAAACAGCTGAAGCTAGGTTAGCTAGTTTACCCACGTGCGTGTGATTCATTAATTCATGCAGTGGACATTGAGTCGACAATCTACTCGACGACTCCTACAATTACCTATTCCTTTCAACAATTTCAGTGACACGCTACTGCATTTCTGTTACCACTAAGAGTTAAATCCCAAACAAAAAGCGGGATACGGACTACGGACCGTTCAAAACCAAGTTAACCAAAAGCGCTATACAGGGCGAAATATTAATAGAGCCTGACAGCAAAAATACAAGATGGGCTAGTGATAGGGTGCGACTTTCCCCACGGAACATTAAGTCGAAATATGAAAAAGAAAATGGATCTCCAATACAAAATTGCCGATCAGCTGATTTGTCCGAAATAAAACATTGAAGAGCGTAAGATCTGCTGCGGCTGCTAGAATAGCAAACACCGGGCCTGGTGTCAGAATTATCCTAGTACATCATCTTCATAAGCTTCATAGGTGTACCTAACAAATGATTACACTCAGCGCAATTAAGTCTTACAAATGGACGACTGTAAATCAGCCTGGTGTCACCACAACGTCTCTAGGGAATATTTATTGCGACCACTCTGCTCTCAACGATTTCTGTAACCTATGAGATAGGATTAACGAAAGCTTTAAAGAGAGAACTCAACGAACAATCAAAAAATACATCCATTATTAACTTGTCGCAATTAGACGCTCGTTTAAACAAACAAAATCACAAAAACATGCAATATTCCATATTTTCCTACATAGCAGTATTTTTGGATTTACTTGTAGTTTAGCGAGTTCAAAGTCTGATTGCGACCAGTTTGAATGACTTCTATCTAGCGAAGTAAGGTTCCTAATGAAACATTTGTTAGTTTCCACCACCCGATCTGACCCAGCGATCCATTATGTCTTACCGTGACCAGACAAGCCGATAAAAAGTCTTAAGACCTTAGAGTATTATATAAGAAACCTATAGAGTGCACCTAAAAAGTTAGAACGGTTGGCAGTAGTCTGCACACAACCTCTGTCTATCAGTAGCAAAACGCTAGTGACAACATTATAGAACCTCTTTAACTGCACCATAAGAGCACATGTTTGTCCGACATTAATTCGCAAAATTCTTAATAAAAACGTACATTCTAGCTTAACCTTCACAAAAAAGTCGCAAGTTCACAAACGCATACTGAGAAGTGCCAACCATCTAAAATTACGTAGTCCGCGAACAAACTATGGCAAAAAGAGTATAGTATTTGAGGGCGCACAACTTTACAACAAACTACCAACAGTTATCAAAGATTGCAAATCCCTAGCAAGCTTTAAGAAAGCACTTAAATCCCACATTTTAAGAGACCAATCTACTATCTTGTGGTAAAACTATGAATATTGCCACATCTAGTAACCTGATGATCCGTGTTAAGAAGTGCGCGTAAACACACGATGATGCGACGGTAACAAATGTCTCACTACCCGCGGGTTTAATTAGCTCGACTTATTCTTTTTAGTCTAACCACTTGTTTATCTAATATTTAGCTTTGTCGCTACGATATACCTAGATTTAATTCTTATTTTGTTAAGTTTCTCATATAAGTGAATTAGTGTATTCTTTTTTGAGAAATAAATGTCTTTAACCGTTCAACTTGCTTCTCATATGTTTGACGTCCGTATCTACGAAGCAACTGCTTACGTTTTGACAGTACGGCGCGGGCCGTTACGCGCACTCTATAGCTTGCTTATAATTATACTCTAAGCTTTAGACAAAAATATCATAATCGGATAGCTGAATCAAATCGATCGCCTTAAAAAAAGCCTTAAAACAAATCACTCACCTATAGGTCTTCATGACTCCACATAAATAAGCACTTTTATTAGATACATGCTCGAGATTTGAATCTAAAAATTGTCCAAGAACACTTAAAGCACCGTCGGATGGAAATTCTTTTAAGGCATCTAGCGCTCGCTCGTCCAACTCTGCGTGCGCTAGCTTTCCAGTCTTATAAATGTCGTCAAGTTTGGCGGCTACCTGGAAAACAGAAAAAATACAATTAGAGATTAAAGGGTCAAAATATTGCACTTTCACATATATAGGCCCGTCCTCACCAAGCATGGCAGCTCGCTGCCTCACAGCTTCGCGCGGCAAAAGACCAAAAAATTACGTGGCTCACCCGAGGCAACGCAACGCATGCTCATACTCGGGCGAACGCGCACGAGTCGAGCCAAAATCAACGCGCCTCAGACGTTTGCCTATTAGTTTATTTAGGCTTTCAAGTCGGGCCGAACTTGTTCGCCTGCGCACAAGCGTATGCCGCGCGAGGCAGTGAGGCAGCGAGCAGCCATGGAAAGTATGGACGCACCTAATCACCATGTTAATTTGCAGTTTTTTTACAACCAAGTTTTTATTTAATTAATATCGGTCCAGTATTTCCAGAAATGTAACGTTATAAAATCAACTATGCCTTTTCAAACTTTCTTTACTGACGACACTATGAATATCGTGCCTCGTGACGTCAACAAACAAATGAAAAACGATGAAGTTTTTTGAAAAAGCGTTTTTATTTCATAACGCTACATCTCTGGAAATGCTAGACCGATTTCGATGAAAAATTAAAGTTATAAAAAAGCTATAGATTTGAATGGGATATTTTGATCTTATGGTATTATGCATTGAAATTGAACTGGTGGAAACTAGAGAAAAGAAACTGCCACAAAGAAGCATGAGTTGGAATATGTATCAGGCGATTATGATATCATATTTTAACCTTATCTAGTTGCTTGGTCAACTGTTGCTTAAAGGAGGAATAACTTTATTTAAGTAATATTGATCTCGATAAACCAGACTCTTTGTTTACTATCGGTCACTAGATTCACTATTACAAGTTGGCGTGTATTATAATTTTAGGCGAAAGACTGACAACCTGACAACCAAGCAATGTAGTGATACGCAGTCTACTGAATGACAATGAGTAACTTTTTTCAGACCATGTTTCAGACGTGGTGTGGTGTTTGGCAGTTTTTTACAGCCGTTTACTCTCTGCCCACCCTGCAAGCGGATAAAGGATCTACGTATGTAAGAAAGAATGTCCTAACCGAGTTTTGTGTCGAACACCTGTTTTTCAATGTTTAAACATGCACATTAATAAGACAAAACACGAAAAACCTGATCAGTTAGTATCAGAAATGATTGCAAGGTAACAGAGAATGTCCTAAGCGCGTTTTGTGCCAAGCACACGTCTTAAAAGTTTAAATACATAATTCATTGAAATCAAGAAGAAACCAAGTATTCATACAAAAGTATGCCCCTGTGTTCTTTCCGAAAAATGCACATCGAGCTATATTAATGCCTACTACTATTGACATGTTTCTATAGCTCTTTATGCATTATTTAAGGAGAAAACAGAGGACTTGTATTAAAATGCGAAAAGCATCATTCGGGTATCCTATTAACTTAACAAAGCACGAAAAAACTGAAGCTTTATAATGTTATCAAACACAAAGAACCTTGCTTTCGATACACACAATACGTGAATAGCTTTTTATCAAGAACACTCCTTGTTAAATTGCAAGCTATCATGCAGACTCTTGATAACCCTCAATAAAGGTGTCATACATAAAGTTTCCATCCCTCTGTAACCCTAACTTAATATAAACAAAGATATCTACCAAATGCAGTGGTCAAGAACAATTAAATACACAAATAAAAAAAAAAACACCAAGGGTTGACCTGTTTTTTATCTTATTTCGATCCTCTATCACTGGAGAAAGTTATGTCATGGGCTAGTTTACTGCTTGAAATATTTGCGTATGATTTTACATACAAAACGCAAAAATGCCCTTCTTCAATCAGTAAAAAGAAAATCTTTCTGCAAAAGAGGCTTTTTACAAGAGCCCAAATATGTCTATCACATTTTAAAATAACTGACACGATAACAATGGCACGGAAAGTTACAACGACAAACCAATTTAAAACCAGGACTTTCTGGCCAATTTTTACTTGCATCGATTAATCTTTTTCCATTTCTAATTAAATTAAAAGCATTTAGCAATTTTAGTTACACCGATAAGTACAACAAGAGTATCTTTTTTCGTAAAATGGCGCAAGTTTAGCGGTACCACTTCCATTTTAAAGCTGTCTCTCAGGGTCAACTACAAACTTTCGTATGGTGGGAATCGAGTTTCTATAGGCAAATAAAAACAGGTACCTACACTTCACACAGCGGCCTCATGTCCACCCCTAAATATTAAACAAGTTGTGTGCCCAGCCCATCTCTTTTATCAAAGGCAAAGTTACAAGTAAACGTACTTTCGCATTTACAGCGTAGAATCAGAAAGTATTTTGGGGTATCCCTAAACATTTTACTCGTAGCTTAATGCTTCTTTTAGCGATAAGTACTACCTTAAGCTTTTAAAGGCAAAATGTAAATGAAACTTTAAACAAAGAACAAAGGTTTTAAGAGCAAAAACATACAGAATGAAAACGATAAATAAAGCCAAGCAAGCATCCAGCCAATTTACCAAATTGCAGTGCTGCAACTGCCTATTTTGGCACAACCGGCTGGTAAAACGCCAAATAGGGCGCGTGACGTCATGCAACCAAACGCTTTTTTAAATAATAGTAATGAAGGCTTTTCGATTACAGTTTTAGTTCATTAAAAGCACAACAACCGCTTACTGCTGCACGCGGGTCTCCCTGTATTACACGGCTTGCTTGCTATATTCACTACGCTGTGCAAGCGGACTGACGAGCACAGTGCAAGAAGTTACATTCACGCCCCGTGTGATGCTGGCTCTAAATAGCATCACCTCAATTCTACTCGTGGGTGTAGTAAATAAATACTGAATGAATGGGCAGCAGCGTTCCCTAATTGGAATTTTCTCCTTGTGATTGTAAAGTTTGTGTCGGTTTTAATGCACCCAATGGTTGAGTACTAAATGATCGATCATATTAGCAGTACATTCAAACATCACACCCTTTTCCTTGCGGGGAAAGCAGAGCGTTAACTGCGTGAAATAAGGTTCTTATCGCCAAGTTCGAGAATCGTTTGACGGCCGTTTCAGAAAAAGCAGCTTCAATTTCCTGAATGACCGGAATAAGTGGACATGGACATCCTTGGCGCAGGCATTTACGTAGATAGTTCGAACAAGGAAAATTACTAGTTAAGTACGTTCATAAAACTTTAATTGGGTAGGTAGCCAAGTTTAAACAGGTCCATAAAGGCTATCTTGCGCCAAAATTATAGAGGACTTGATGCAGATTATTGGTCAAATGATAAAATTCAGAAGACAGTGTGATGCATATTTATTAGCTGTACAATTTTAGGCGACGACAAGCTGAAAACCTGTCTCTATAGTGAAGTATTTTTACAACCGTTGACGCTCTACCTACCCCGCAAGTAAAGAGGTAACGTGCATATGTATGAAATAACGTTGCAAGGGCTGTGTGGTGCCGGGTCAGACAGAACAGCCCTGAGAGAGGGCATTGCAAAGGCGAAGACAAGAGAATTCTAGGGAATGGACTGAAGCATTCCCGGTAAAGGCAAAATCTCGAGTTCCTTCCAAGATATTTATACAGTCCACTGCTAATCGCAGGCCTTCCCTAGGGCATGCCTTAGGGCACGATCTCCCGCTTTTGTCATCCAATCACCAACAATCATGAATCGCCTGTGCAAAAGGTATGCCCTAGGGGAGGTCTACGTTTAGCAGTGGACTGTATAAATAAATATTCTTGGAGGAAACAAGATTTGTATTAACAGGGAATGTTTCAGTCCAATACCTAGAATTGTCGCATGAATGCAAGCATTTTTCGGGTGAAATTGTCGCAATCAGCATATATGATTCATGCAAAGACCAATTGTTAGTGTCAGCAAAACAAATCATAAATAATTTATCGAAAATTCCACCATAACAATAATTTCTTCCGATAACGTGTTGCTTAGCAAGCAAGATGTTAGCATAAAGTTTACATAACAATATCGGCTACTGGTCACCGCCGCTTCGTAACCGGCTAGACGAAATAGGAGAGGCAGACACTAGACAGACGGAATTGAATCTTGACCTTTCCATGCATGAATATTAGACAAAAGTCAAATATCAAAACAGGTGTGGCGCAGGTCTCATAGACGATTTACAAGACAAGTAATACGCGTGCTGTATATGATTGGTATTGAAATAGGTACGTAAGGGGTAGTGTTGCGAAACTAGCGGCACTTTCTTTTATCTTCGGGAATAGTTTTGGATTCGAATATCCTTTGCACAAAACCTTCGAATATTTGCTGTACCTAATTAAAGTTATAGAGCAAACACCAAAAAAAAGCATGGGTGGAATGTTGATCTTAGACAGATTTTGTTCTAAGTTTACTGTGTATGACCTACGCACGAATGTTTCGATTGACCACTTGACGTCTTAGTAACTTCTTATTAAAATAGCTTTGCATACAGAGGTGGCACAATCTACCTATAGTTATAGTCTATCTCTCCTTCCTACGAAGCAAAGTTACTACATTGTAAGAATCTTTTTACTGTGTCACATTTGCTTAGCAACAAGGCACTTCACCTCAGGTAAATCACCTGACTGAATCACCTTTAATTTTAATTGCAGGAAAGATAAAGAGGTTAAAAAGATAATGGAAATATCTCAGAGAAAGTAGAAAAACAGAATGAGTTTACAAAACAAAGCTCATATCTTATATTATTCACTTTCAATGTAAACTTGTTTTGATACAAAGCACAAAATGTGAAAATGGTTTCCAATACATTTTCTAAGTATTTAAGGTATTTTAGATATAGTATTTATTTATATAGGTTTAAGTTTATTTGCCACTATTTAAGAAGGCACCACTATCATCAGATCAAACTTTTTTTGAAAGAAATATTACTATCATTTAAACTGCAATATAAAAAACTTATTTTACTTTTGCAAATGCGATGAAATTGTTGGAGAACCGCAAATAGAGGGCGCCACTAGAGTAGACTCATGTATTTTCTTATGTGTAGGTAGGTCAGTTAGAATATGATAATATTTCCAACAAGATTTTTAGGTTATGTACTATTCTTATTAGAAATCCAATAAGAATTACCATTATCATTGTTATTTTAGTAAGACTGTTTTATTATAGAAAATCCTTTGGAAGCCAGTAGGTCAAACAGTTACAAGCAAAGTTCAACCACAAGCATAAATTCGGACACATTAGGTAGGAATCTACTAACATTCCATTTACTTATCAAAATGACTAATAGTTCTTAGTAAGCATTAAAAAGACTTGTGATAGCATGCTATAAGTGACCCCTTATCAACTCTCCCATTTAACAGAGAATGTTTGACAACAATGTATTGTAAACAGTAATAATGGCTCCAAAGATTGGATAGTACTAGTTGTATAAATTATAGTTAATATAATAATTTATATTCAGACACCTACACAATTTGAGTATAGTAGGTATAATGTAGAAAGTATCTAAAGAGGTAACACAAAATTTAATTAATTTTAATAATGTATGAAATTGTGCTGAGAGATAAAGTGATATGGCTGTCTCTCTAAGACTACCTATTGCAATGAGGGTATTGCATATTTGTATGTAGGTACAAACCTATCTAAGTTAATCTGATAAGAATATGACATGCTTGGTTGTTCCTAGGAATAGGAAATGGGTCTGATTTATTAAGGGGAAGGCCCATGTCCAGCAGTGGACTGTTGTGGCTGAGTTGTGGCTGTTATAGTTATGCAATTCTGACTAATTTTTAGTTACTAAGAATCAAACATTAGTAATAATCATAGATTTTTATCCGAAATAAAGACATTTTCAGAAATTTACTTCAGGAATACTTTTCTATATAGATCTAGGTAGGTACATTACTACTAAATATAACAATTTATATTTTAAATTAATAGCTGTGTGCAGATATAAACTAAAATTGGTAATATTTGCATAGTGTTATTATTAAATCAATACCTGCCTACTTCTAGTCTATGGCAGTAACTATGCTAATATAATCAAATAAAATCATTACAATACACCACAAAACCTAATGAATCATTACACAAACTAGGCATTTAACTACCAGCAATACTAACTCTTTAAAAAGATTCTTATAAGAATTTAAGTATAAAATAAAATATGTTCTTATAAGACATTTGTAAAAAGCTGATAATGCAGGGGTTAACAGCAATTGGCCTCTTATAAAACAAGACAATGAATGCTTTGTCTTAGCCCAAACAGGCCATATTTAGTACTCGGTCCAATGTCTGAATTAAAGCGAACCACTCTACTCGATATCATCTCTACCAGCACAAACTACTCAATAATCATAGTCTTCTAATTTTAAATCACAATCCACGCATAAAACACAAAGCAGCAAACTATAAACCTAACCTCAAAATGGCATGACAGCTTTGCAAATTTGCAAAAATAAATTCCAATAAGATAAACTAAATTTGAATTTTGGCATCCTTTATACACAAAATTACGAGGATTTCAGCCAGGGATAAGCTGTAAGACCATTTTGTAAGGCTGTAACATTAAACACAAGGACTTACCTTGGCATCCAAGCCATATTCGATGAGTTTGGAATAATCTGGTGTTCGGCCAACGTCGGAGTCCTTCCCAGGTACCTCTTCAATGGATATTTCTCCATTGCCCTCCGCCATTCTGCACAAGCATTAGACTCTGAACACACACTGCACTAGGTAGGTATACCACACAAAGTTCCTCAGACAATTAGTTCTAAACTAACTTTTGGTACAACTTTAGTTACACTGTGAATTGAGGTTTTGCTCATGGCTCACTTACAGATGATGTCATCATCAGAATTTCAAGAAAGCCACGCGTCTGGCCAATACCAACTAACATTTATAATATTTGTGTTATTGCAAATCGCAAGAATAAATAAAACTGTGCAAATAGGAAAATATTTACCTTATTTTGTAATTTTTGTAATTTTGGAAGAAAATGATAACACTCTAATCGTCCGAAAAACAAAAAAACAAATGATGTTCAAACATGTGAAAATGTGAAACAATGGGATTGTGCACTCCTCATTCCATTCGGGTGAAGGCGAATTTCAAAAAGCGAATGCGCGGGTCATTGTATTCTTCTAGTGATGTGATTATTTTATTCCTAAAAATAAAAATCGGGATTTATGTCAAAATGTTAACAAGGACGTTTAAAAAAGAGATGCGAAATCCGGCGGTCAATGACCGAAATAACACAGCAGTGTAAACTGTGACAGCTCTTTTGAAACTGTTTCACACATCACTTTTATCAATTAATCACTTTAAAACACATTTACAATCCTTTTTGAATTAAATAAAGAGCACTAAAAACTTTCCGCGCATGAAACTTTGGTGGATGCAAAATTGCAATAAGTTGAGAATGCAACTGCATTGCACCCGATAAGAACCGGCCGGCGCGCGCCTATATTTCCAAGAAGAATCCAGTTGGAATAGACACAAGAGGACCCAAAATGAAGTAAAACACTTTGAAGCACAATCACTGTACAAAACAAAGTACGAGAAACACTGTACACCAAAATAATTACCTATTAATTTTGCTAGTTGGTGGCCGAGACAGATATGGCGGCACCGCGCGACGTCAACGTGACCGCCAATACGGGGTTCTCATAACGACGCGCGCGGGACATGCAACGAGGAGTGCATTCAAAGTTTCAAAAGGCACTTAAATTTTACAATTAATTTTAAAGAATCTCTCTGTTTTCAATCCAATGGCGACCGCAGCGAAATCTGATTTATTTTTATTGCACAGAGAGTTTTTGCAATGATTGCGAATAATTTTGAATGTGAATAAGCGCGGCGCGTCGCGCAAGGCTGCCGGCCGCGAGGTGAGACAGGCTAGCGGCAAGACGGCGGCGAGCGAGAAGCCGAGAGTGAAGGGGGGAGGGTGTTGCAACTGGCGGTGCAGGCGTGCAGCAGCGACGCCGCACCGAGCTCGCTGCATACTTGCATATACACGCACACTTGCAAACCTTCTGACCTTCGGTACTTGTATTGTAATCGATTCACTGTCAGAGTTTGTCTTTGTCATATATAAAAAGTTTTAGAATTTTCACCAAACTTCTTACAAATAAATAAATTATTTAGATAATCAAAATATATATTCATGAAAACTTTATTAATTATTTGTTCGGCAAATAAGTCACTTAACAAGATACTTTTTCTGTTAAAAATAACGCTTTGAACAAAATTATTTTTGGGCGACCTCGAACTCAATAAGAACGTATAAGATTACGCCGCAATTTATCACGTATCATACTATACTAATTAGCAATTATGATCTAACTAGATACGGACTAGCCAACCCACATAAAAAAATAAATCAAACAAAAAGCACCTCATTACTTGATGTGAGCAAAGATTTCCCAAATAAGTACTTTAAAATACATGTCTGTCCCGTACAAAAGATCACACGGTTACTAATCGACGTCGTCCAATAGTAGAACAAGGTTCATTACTCTTTGATATGGAAACGAAGGGATAAAAGAGTTAATCGCAATAACCCCTTGCTTTACTTCGCTTACACCTGCTGATCATCGAAGCCGTATGTATTCGCGACACATACACGTATTGAAAACTGGCCTTCGTACTTCGTGTGTATGTGTTAACTTGGATCTGTATCCGCCGCATTATGTGGGTACGTAGGTAGGGCGGCTACTGCGGGTGCCTCGCTTTGTACGGACAAGGTTCCAATGCAGTCCTTTCACCGCCAATATGAATCTTACACGAGGCTGGAGTCGAGTCGAAAATCATCTGACTGACAAATATTATTTCGCTCTTTCTTTGCATCAAGAACTTCAGTACCTACAGTGCGTTGTGTAGCGGCACGACACCACAGACACACTTCCTTTCTCACATTTTCTTGATATCAATAGCGTTAAAGAACACCGGTAAACTGAACTCTCGCCAAGTTTCCGGCGTTGGATAACGTCTTGAGAAAGACGATTGCTCACGCGATTGGTTTTTAATTCAGCCAGCGTGAAAAGAAAGTACAGACAATAGGCTTTTAATTATAATAATTATCCTGGCATCTAATTATGGTCGAATTGAATACAGGTGGTACCTTCAGTTCGCGGGATCGTGATCGGTAAGCTGAAAAATCCGGAATTTTAAACAATGCCCATCACTATTTTCAAAATATTGACAGCTGGATGACAGATGACTTGTTTTGTTTTCTTTTTCAACAACCATATCCGGCCAGAATAAAAAGTCCATCGACAAAAATAAATCCGTAAGCAAAAGAAAGAGGCGTTAAAACTTAACAAAATAAGGACAGTTCGTAGTTGGTAAAGAATATTCTTTGAGTGGACAAATGACCGAGATCTTGGAGCGGATGATTCTTCCATCTACTCCTCCACCTTATTATTTGTCCACATTACAACTAAACCAAAACAAACTTACCTACATACCTACCGACCCTAAAGTTGGTAAGTAGGTAAGTTAACGCCAGGCCAGGCTCCAATAGTTAGGTCCTAGGTAAGCATTAAGTACGATTCTTCCAAGGACCTCAGAAATAGCTTGATTCATCCGCCACGGAGACTCGCGTCTAATCTTCTTGTGCTTCTATAAATAGGTGACCATTTTGCAAACATACCTACATGCCTACTAGGTAGGTACGTATAGCGAACCCGCTCCATTCTGGCCGCGTACTACATTCGCGATAAGGTAGTTTGTGCGTATTTAAAATACGTCAACAGTTCATTGACCCGTCGCGATTTCGCACCGGCGGCGGCGGCCGTGTGCGTTGCCGAATTTTTATTGTGTCTGTAGATTTGTGGGTCGGCGCACTATGACGTTGAAACCAGGGGCCCACAATGGGCCCACAGGACAGACCAGACGGTATGACGTCATCTTATCAAATCAAACTAGCCCGCGAATCTAGTTCTAGCCCAAACGCGTTTTAACTAACAACTCGCCCTAATCTAACCTGAATCGCTTTGAATAGAGCAAACGTGTCTATCATGTGTGTCGAGGTCATTGCCTACGTTATTTGTTTTGTTTTTTGCGAATTCAAGGGCGTGTTCGTGTGCTTCAGTTAGGCGGCTACCGGAATTAAACAATCGTCAATGGACAAATAACTACGTAAACCGCAATAGGCACTACCATTAAGTGTAAATACAATTAAATTGCGATACAATCTCGTCTGCAACTCCATTGTCGCGAGGTTTTCGACCTCTCTGTGCGCGACGACGCAAAATGGACGCAATTTGTTCCTGTTGTCTGCTGTAGCTGGTTGAAGGTCTATTCCGCTCTGGCTTAGGTACGAGTACGACTCACCATTCCACCTAATCTAGGTATCCTAGGACATATAAAAGTATTTGTTGAATATATGAAATCGAGGCGCACGGTAGTGTGCAAGCCAAGTTCATTATAAAATTTCATCGCTTATTTTCTGATGAATTTTTTTTTCTGATGAAAATAGTTCCACCAGCATTTATCGCCATAGATCTAGATAAATTATCCAAATGCTCGTATTACATACCCAAATCAAGTTCGAAAAAAACTATTCATTACCCAATTTACTTTGAAATGCTATACAGGGTGGAAATACAGTGACGTCAAAAGATAAAATTTAAATTCCATATACTATGCATGAGGTATCCGAATCCCCCATGTATGTTCCGCGATTTTCTGACGTTACCGAGTTAAAGATGTATGGAAAAAAATTGCATTTTTATTTATACGCTATAAAGTCAAATCATTATGAAAACAAACAACCGCTTGAAATCTACCGCGACAGAAGTTTTAAAAGAAAAATAGGTACTAGATGAAATTTTCCCATACAACTTAAAAAGTTGAATAACTCGGAAACCACGAAAAATCACGGAACATGCAAGTAAAATTTTGTCTTTAGTCGTCACTGTCTGGGCCATCCTGTATATGGAGGTATCCAGTCTAAACCGATTCAAAGAACTTAACCCTCCTTAATTTTGTAACTAAACACCTAATTAAAAAATATTAAATTTCTAAAAAAGATATGTAAGTAAGTAGGATTTCCACCACTGCAGACAACTCCTTAAGTTTACAAAATACTAAAATGTCTGAAACGGTAGGTTGGTTGTTTTAGTTTTGTCAGTACAGACAGATATAGCCTGCTACCACAACCCCTTTACATATTTCTTATTCTGTTCTCTAAGTGCTGTTCTAAATTCGCCAACATACCTCGCAACCATCTGCCTTGATCTTGACACCATGCGAATGGTATTTATGTCTACGAAAATAGTTTAACAAGATCACGAGGTTAGCAAAAACTTTTAGTAGGTAGTTAGATAGTTGTCTTCGCGGTGATCATAATATTATTCCAGGCATTTTAAGTATGATGATATAGGTATAAAGATGGAAAGTTTTAGATTAGATCGGAAATTTTATTAAAGAAAATTATCTGGTCATTTTTGTAAAAAGTTTCAAGATGAACTTCAGGAATCTAAAAGATTATACAAAAATTTTGGTCGTTCTTCTTATTTCGTTTTTCTCTGCAACCTCGTTCAGAATTTTGAATACATTGAATTGATCGACTAAATTATATATTTCGCAACTTCTTTAGGGGTTGCGAATTATAACATAATAAATTCTTTGTTTTTATTCCTCATAAAAAGTTGTTCAGTTTCATAAATTATAAGCTTGCACCCCACGAAGCAACTGTAATATTTTTCTAGAAAGTAAATTAAACCGTGTCATTTAAAACGATATTTTAATTTATCATTCTATGTATTTAGAGAAAGTTGTTTGATATCATAAACTTGAACCCCGCGAAAAGTCTCCAGCATTTTTTGAAGCAAGTAAACCGTGTTAAAAAGGGTAATTTCTAGTGATGGGCCGAACATAGGTTTCACCGAATAATTCGGTTCGGCCGAATATTCGGTAAAAAGATTGCCGAACCGAATATTCGGCCGAATTATTCGGCAGGAATTGATGTCCATATAGAAAAATCTAGACTCTGGACATCCTCATCCTAATCCTAAGCTACCACAAAAGCAAAAAAATCTCTTCAATGTTTGAAGAAAAAAATAGACCTTCCATACAAAATGCTCTATCAGGCAGCAAAATTAGTATGGGAGGTCCAGTTTTTTTCTTTAAATATTAAACTTTTTTTTTGTTTTTATGGTAGCTTAGGATGTCCAGTCCAGAGCCTAGAGTTTTTCTTTGGACAACCTGTATAAAATAATTAGGAGCATCACTTGTCATCGAATTATGCGCTGATTTGCACCAAACCACTCCACTCTTTACCCCTCTAATATTTTACATTCGAAACTTCATTACAAAGTATAAAGTAAAGTCCCTTCCCGTGTCTGTATGTATCTACACTAATATAATAAAGAGGAAAACTTTGTTTTTTTGTTTTTTTGTTTGTTTGTATGTAATCGATAAACTCCGAAACTACAGGACCGATTTCCAAAATTCTTTCACTATTAGAAAGCTACAACATCCCTGAGTAACATAGGCTACTTTTTACCACGGGAAAATTCCTCATTCCTACGGGAAAACGGTTAGCAGCAGGAAAACGGGGAAATAAAGCAGATATTACCCAAATTAGCCAAACCGCTTTACCGATCCTCGCGATTTTTGGCACTGATATTACTATCATATAAAAGACGGACATGGTCAGCCCTCGAGGATCTGGAGTACCTGATGAAGACCACCAGCATCCCACATAAACTATAAGAGATACGGTCATGGCTTCATAGAAAAAGTTGTTCACCATGACGGGCCTATTCTGTTGGTACATGGTCATCGAGGATCTGGAGTACCTGATGTAGACCACAAGCATCCCATCTAAACTATAAGAGATAGGGTAATGGTTTCAAAGTGAAAGTTATTCAGCACGACAGGCTGCTTCTGCTCGCACATGGTCACGAGGGTCTGGAGTACCTGATGTAGACAACCAGCATCTCATCTAAACTATAAAAGATTCGGTAATGGCTTCAAAGTTAAAGTTATTCAGCATGACGGGCCGCTTCTGCTCGCACATGGTCACGAGGGTCTGGAGTACCTGATGTAGACTACCAGCACCCCATCTAAACTTTATTAGACTCGGTAATGGCTTCAAAGTTAAAGTTATTCAGCATGACGGGCCGCTTCTACTGGCACATGGTCACGAGGGTCTGGAGTGCCTGATGTAGACCACCAGCATCCCATCAAAACTATAAGAGATACGGTAATGGCTTCAAAGTTAAAGTTATTCGCCATGACAGGCCTCCTCTGCTGGCACATGGTCATGATGAGTAACTTCTGCTAGAATGGATTAATGGACTTTTTACTACGGGCAAAGATCCCATTTCTACGGGAAAACAGGTAAGTAGCAGCGAGTGAAACCGCTGGGCGGGCCGCTAGTTTCCTTATATCTTTAAAACCCCTCAACGGATTTTGATGCGTTTTTTTTTATTATATAGAGTAAGTTAAGGGGCAGGTTTTTAAATATTCTTTACCTCAAATTTTAACCCCCAAAGGGGTAAAAAAGGGGTTAAAAGTTTGTATGGAAAATTATTATTTTTAAATACGATCTGTTTTAAAATTTGTGATTAGATCAAAGAGCTAAAATAACTAAACACGTGTTTCAGGAATTTTCGATTTTTAACCCTTAAAGGGGTAAAAAAGGTGTTAAAAGTTTGTAAGGAAAATCTTTAATTTAAAATGCGATCTGTTTCAAAATTTGCGATTAGATCAAAAAGCTAAGAAAAGGAAATATGTGTTTCAGGGATTTTCGATTTTTAACCCCTAAAGGGGTAAAAGATGGGTTTCAGCGGGTGAAACCGCTGACGGGCAGCTAGTTGACAATAAATTAAAATAAAACTGCATCATTGCTTGTCTTGAGGTCTTGACATATCAATTTAAAATGCAATATAATATAAAAAGGATGCGTTTTTATTCGGCCAAATATTCGGCAAAATTCACCGAACATTCGGCCGAAACCGAATATTCGGTAAACTTGCCGAACATGCCGAATACCGAACATAAACCGAATATTCGGCCCATCTCTAGTAATTTCCGTCATAAACTACAATATCTATTTTGTTATCGACAATATGAAAATTAAAATCGTTAATTGTATGTCAATCAAAAATATCATCGCCACAGCGTTCTAAAACATCATATTTAAAATAAGTTGAGCATTCCGTAAATTTGGAATATCTCTTACCAAGTCATCTATTCTTGTCACTAAGTTTTAACGAATTTAAGCGCTGTCACCCAAATTCACTGTATACTTTTGTGACAATCTTTTAAGTACTGACCCAAGGACAAGTGAATGATTAGGTGAAATAAAATTTACAAATCTAAAATTGTAATTAGATTAAAGACTAGTCGAGACTGTGGCCCTATTCTATTCTGCAACAATCAGAGAAAATAAAAGAACGAGAATTGTCGCCGGCTGTAAAAGATTACTCTCACCTATCACAATTTCTCCCTCATTGTTCGGACATCCATTAAATTTTTTTATCGTCGAAGTGACGGGTTTGTCTGCCCTCGGCGAACAAAAGCATAATGGAAGAAAAGATGGCATGGTTAAATTATACAGTGCTGAGACGGGTCAAGTCGCATACGCATTTATGGAAAGTTGGGGACACCCTTAAAATAAACAGGTCAAATGTGAACCGATGGCGAGACCTTAGAGTCATATTCGTCTGAATCCTGATCTCCTGACCTTAAGATTTAATTTTGGGGTTGAAATTTATTACATTTTATTTTACTTGCAAAACCCACTAAGCAACAGAATGCTTTATTGAGTTCTATGGATTGAAGATATTTGCTGTTGAAACAATCAAAAGCAGTAGGTATTATTAATAAAGCTTCAATAAAACTTATTCAAGTCTTCAGCGCAGCAGCCAGCAGCTGGTGAAGCGAAAACTATTGTTTAAACAAGTGCTAGGTATCTATCATCCATCATTCAAGACTTTTCTGTTTGCTCCTTAATTAATATTTAATTAAACTTAACATGCCTTTTCATATTGTGAGAAGAGTTGTTCAGCATCAGATAAGTATAGCATAACATATGCCATTTAACATCAATAATCATGTCTAATATGACATGTACTATCTAGGTAATAATATTTAAACAAAAGTTAAAGACTACTAAAAAGTGTAACTTGTCTTTTTCTGCAATGCAGAAGACATAGTACGTAACATTACCTATATTAAGAATTCTAATAAGAGAAGTGAGATTTCTTGCTCTAGCGACAAGAAAAGTGCACAATAGCTCTTCATGTCTTAGAAAGACATTCATCAATTTTGCAACACACACTCGCCGAGAGCTCTCATGAAAGCTAGTCTTAGAAATAAAAGCTAATAAGTCCAAACACACGTTTGAAAGGCCTATTCACATCTATAAGCGTAGTACCACCCTACCATTAAGAAAAATCCAGTTGGGCCGCAAGTTGGCATGGGAATGCTCGGGGGGTCAACGCCATTCGTTTCGCGTACTTGTCCTGGGTAAGCAGTGCGAGTGCGTATTATTATTTCGATAGATGTTTTTATTTTAGGGTCTGAGATCCGGTCTGAGCGCCCCCTCGCCTTGCGGCCGGCTGCTGCCCGCCGGCCCGCCGCGGGCTGTACCCACTCGACATCTTTGGTCACTATCTTTAAGATGTGAAGATTTTGCATAATTATAAATCGCGTACTTGGCTTTTTTAAATTCAATCAAACCATCTCTTGAGACAGACAGTCTTTGCTTATGAAAACTACGCTCAGAATCAAGAAAACAAGACAAAAGGAAGTTTTTTGAATTATGCTCCTTTGATCCTTCGTAGACAAACTGTATTTACTACGTTCACGCATAAATTAATTTGATTTTTTCAAAACATTGTACTCATTTCAAACTCTTTCTTTCATTAATTATGATCGCGTAATTATAAAATGAGTTGAAAACTTGGCAAATGAAAAATCCGAAGCGGTCGCATACCCCTCCCGCGACCGGTTCTCTCGATCAATCTCAGGCATTGAATCGCGAAAGCTGCGGCCGGTGCGAATTTCACACCAGTCTGGTCTAGGCAATGTCGCAATGCCTGCTGCAGTCTAGCTAGTAAGTACTTACCTAGGTAACTGCCTCGCTACTAGAGTTGTGACTAATGCCCATTAGTATAAAACTGTGAAATAGTTTTCTTTAATCAATATCTACTCAAAATCAGGCATTGAATCGTAGAAGCTGCGCCCAGTTTGATTTTCCCACCCGTCTGGTTTAGACACTGTCGCAATGCCTGCAGTATAACTAGTTTCTAGGTAATTGCCTCGCCTCTAGAGATGTAACCAATACTCATTACATTGGTCTAAAAATAATCTATTTAATACTTTCGAGCCATTTTTTAGCTAAGTGAACTTCAGATACTTAAATAAGTCTCTTCAAGCTTGGAATAATTGTTTACTACAACGCCACGCTTGTCAATCCGTGTGAATACGACTCCGATCCATTATGAGCAGCCAGGCTCATCTTTCTGACGATGTTGAAGCTCATAACAGGTTTCACAATTTCATAATGAACTACCTAGGTATTACTTACTTGCACGTAGAAGTACCTACCTTGCATAACTATACCAACGTCCGTTGGTTAAAGTATTCGTACGCAGTTTTAGCGCATCTCTACTGCAGTCTAGCTCCCCCCATGGCCTATAGTCTAGCCGCTACTGTGAGAACAAATAACGATTGAATCCAACCGGTGCACAATGCACTTTATTCTAGGTATAAATAGGAGCAACGCACTCAATGGGGGTTAGGCGTTAAGCCGTGGGGAGATTTCCGTTGACGCATTAAGCCTAGATTGCCTATAGAATGTAGCACAATGCCAATTCAGATCTATTCATATTCTGGGAAAGAAAGTTTTACTTTCAATTCTGCGCTGCTGCTATTGGCACCTGCTCAAACTTTATAGTTGTATTAACTTTTTCAGGATTCGATTGCAAAATCTGGTAGCGCTGGTGAAAGTTGGCTGCGCGAGGTAGATATTGGAGTAAGTAATAGGAGAAGGAACTATAAATTTTATAATTGACTAAAATAATAATAATCACAAAGAGGTATGAAATAACCCGTAAAGGTTAATAAAGCCTGCAGTCTAGACTAAAATCTGCAGCCCCTTTACTTCCTACACTTAATGAGGCAAGTTAAATTCGATCAATAACGACTTCCTGCGAACAGCGTAGGCAAACTGAAGCCATACAGCCCGCGACACGACACATGCACCTTGGGTAATGCATGTGTGATGGTTACCATCTGGCCTGCAATGCACTCTATTTTTTTGCATATAAACTTTTGTTTAAGAGTTTGAGCTTGCTCTTTAAAGATAATTCAAAGACTTAGCCCTTTCTATCCAACCCAACTTAAAGATTATTTGGTATACTTACGCACTTTATGTGTGAAATATCATTCGAACAGAAGCAAAATTATTACCTACTTGTCTATTGTCATACACACTCTATGTTACTATCTGGATGACACCGACGATGATATCTGCAGTAGGTCCCTATACATAGTAATTTGCTAGATTGCGCTGGGAGTTTTATCATATACCTACCTACTACCTACCTACAGAGGGTGTTCAAGACAAAACTATCCAAGAAACTAAACAACTTTTCCATAAAATAATCTAGTAATTAAACAAAATTACTGTCGGATGGATGACATTCTCATTTCGACTTTCTCATGAAAATTAAAAACTATTCACGATGAAAATGAATGTCAAATAGAACAAAAACATGATGCTGTCGCGCTTCGCTTTGCTGGTCTTGGTGGGAGCACGACCGTTCCCCCAGAATAACAAGTACAGTGCTGATGCCTGAATTTAGCTGATAGAGATTTTTCGTACATGAGGGTTTTATTTTTAATATTTTCAGTCTCAGATAACATAACTTCACTCTGCATTCTGAAACCCTATATATTTTCTAACACCCTGTATACAAGTAATTGTACTTGCCAGCCTAGAAACATGAAAAACAGAAAGCCCCCGCCGCAGCGCCGCCGCTCTTACTCAAGTCAAGTATGTATATGGAGACCTACTCAAACTATGCAAGTGAGAAGGTTTCTTTTCACACTATCTCTACTTACAAGCTTATACAACTACACCTTTGTTCTTGAAGAGCTAAAAATCCATAGCTTTTCGCTAGTTCTCCTAGCTTCAAAGGGAACCCTTTCTAACTTAAAGCTTTCCTGTTTCACTGTAATCTTGCTTGCTTTTAACGTAACACAGACTGAATACTCAAAAAAGGTAAATTAAAGAAGAAAGAAAACTTAGGTGGAATCAGTCGTAGGGTAGCCGGTCTTTTCTACAGCCTTGAAATAATTTAAGTCAGACCACACTACAACGCATATTTAAAAGTATGACGGCACCATCTGTGCAGCGAGAGGAGACTCCGCTTGCTTACGGGATGCGCTAAGTTATTAACTTAATTTACTAGTTCACGCACACGACTCTTGTCTCGTCTGCGAGACTGCATAATTAGTGTGCCGCCACAAGAAAACAGAATAAAATGGGTATCCTGTTTATCGCATAGTTCGACGTGTACGCGGCCATTTAAATACCTATACTGATGCCCAAACTTCAGGAAACGTCACAAACTATTAAGAATTTTCTTGGAAGAGTCATTAACAAGAAATCAATTTTTTTTAGTTTCTTCGTAGGTATCATATTCATATCATCGTATGAAAGTTGTGTTTTTTAAGTACAGAAGCTTACAAAACCACAAGACTTAAATAAAGCATGATAATTAGTTTAGTTTATCAATTCAAATAGAACCATTTATATAGGTCCTGCTTCAATAGGTAGTGTATAATTAAGAAATAAAAATAAAGGTTGAAAGCTATTTTGAGCTCGCCGTACATGCGACCTAAAACAAAAACTGCACTACAGGCCGGCGTTTTACCGCATTGCATCCGAGCATGGCTGCAGTATGCAGTACTTACAACCCTATACATAGCCAGCCGCTATATCTAACTATGCAACTACATAAACGGTACTTACTGCACGTATACAGGACGATTTACGCACACCAGTATAGTTATGGAGGCTATATGTACTCTGTTATACGACCAAGTGACATACGAGGCAGCCAAGTTTTAATCTCAAGGGGCTAAAGTAACCGCTGCGATGTGCTATGTGTCTGTAAACAGTAAACTGCATTGTGGCGCCCAGTTCTTCTCGCAAATATAATAATATTAACGTTGTTTTAGAACAATTGTTGTATTTTATATCGACGGGTTTCGGGCTATTTGTATTAACCGGCATTTGTTGAAACCTTGTTCAAAGTTTCAAATATCAAGAAAAAAACTTAAGCAAATCGTTTTTTTAATACGAAGGATTTTTCTGTTTCTCCAGGATCTGTTTCTTTTTTCTGATATTCCTGTTTTTAACGAAAATAAATGTTCCGGTTTCAAAATTCTTTTTTTTTTGTTCCTGTCTAAATTATTCTTAAATTATTTAACCGTCAATGATTATTGTTTTTTTGTTCCAGGGCTCCAAGTCTGCTAATTTTTAGCCATTGTAATGCCAGTGACGACACTCAACTGTCATTCTATTTCCACTGTGATTTGCCATACTAAAAACTGTTAGCAGAATACGAAACTACCAAACCATCCAACTGACATGCCATCATCGACACGCAACTGAAACTATTTTTATTAAGCAGACTTCTCGGCCCCAGGCTAATGAATTAATCGCCAACAAGTTTTATTATAACTTCTTTTCTAAACTAATTAACTTATGAGTAATTGCAAAGGATTGGATATAATACCTTAGGCAAAATTTATAAGTAAAATATTTGGTCTTTCAAACCTAAATTAAATAATTCAAATACCATCTTGGGTAAGAAATTATCTAAAGGGCTAGTTGTATTCAGCGACACTGGATAAAATTAACTAATAGGCTAATTACATTATAGGATATTTCTAACGTTACCTGCAAATTGTTATTCTAGGAAAACAGGTTAAACGAAAGTGTGGTATTTGGTAGTAAGCTGAAATACACAGTTTTTAATGTGTTGTAACAATTTATGATAATAAAGCTTTTTGATTTTGATTTTTTGATATTTCGTGTCTGTTAAAACATTGCAGTTCAAAATTGGACCAAAAAGTGATGGTGTAGATATTAAGTGACAAATTAAATGTGCTCCGGTCGCCATCAAACCCGGCTCAAATGACGCAGAAAAAAAATCGCTGATTCCAATTATGTATAAAAGTAGGTAGGTAGGTATATTTTGCAAAAAAATGGCAGTTAATACAAATTACCCTGAACCCGTCGATTTACGTATATTACATACACGAATCAACGCAACGCCTTTTTCACAAGCATTAGGTACATGAAAGTACTTACAAAGACGAACTTTGAACCTAGATGGCGCTAAACTCAAAGCCTATTGCAGATGGTATAGGCGCAATTGTGCCTAAATGTCGTAAAGACAACCATTATAAAGAAACTAAACTTAGATATTGACACCATGGATTGACACTAACACATTTTCGACCAAACAGAGAAAAAAAATGGACACTTGCGAACTCGAGAGTGGCGGCGCCATTAGTTCCCCAGTTTGCTACCTCATTCATTATGAAAATTACTCGAATCACCGCCTACATATGTCCTACATGTATCCTACCAACCCCAGCCTCCATCCCTTACAAACAGTATGTAGGTACCTATTTTACAACGAACTTGGCGCAACACCACCGTGCGCTCAAAATGTAGGTACAACTAAGTAACATCTGTCTGTCACGCGTTTGGTTTTATTTTATTTTATTTAGATTTAAACAGTTAAATTACCTACGTAAATACCTACATAACTGCATGCAGGTAGGTTTTGGGTTCTGGGTATGTACCTACCTAAGTCAGGGTAGGTATGTACAGACAGACATGGGATTATTTACAATGATTGGACTGGTCAGATTTCGAAAAGTATTCCGGTTGGTAAAAAATAGTCCTTAGAAAAGTTCCCGTGCAAAAGGCGGTATTTGAAAGCAGCAGAAGAAACTGCAGATGCAGTGCAGGCCTTGGGTGCAGGCAGACCGTGCAGACCAGTCGTTGACCTTTAGCTACGTTCCATTTTCTGCTGTAAAAGATTTTTAGTTTTTTGCTTTGGTTTTTTGAGTGTTAAATGTTGGCTAAATGGAATGAATATTTTGGTGTTGCCATTTTTGATTACTTAGTGATAATGGTAGCGATTAGTGGCTATGTGGTAGATTGGCATGTATTTGGTTTGTTAAGTGCAAGTTCGTCATATGCGCACGGCGTCGTACGTGCGTGCGGCCATTGCGGCTAAGTTGTGGTATGAAAGTGTATGGCGGACGACTACGGATGCACGCGACTGTCGCATCCCTCGAACACGGTGCCATACATTTTTACGACGACTATAGCCGCACAAGAAGTACCTAACTAAACTTTGAGATTCACATATTTTAGTTCAAACACAGAAAAAAGGCGAGAGAGTGGCGCCGCCAGTTCTCCAGTTTTGTATCTACCGCATTATCCTACTTCCTTTTTGTGTGTGTGTTTGTTACGACATCACGCTAAAACGGCTGATTAGATTGACATGAAATTTTGCACAAATATAGAAGAGTATCTAGAATAACACATAGGCTACTTTTTACCACGGGAAAATGTCTTATTTCTATGGGATCACGCATATTCCAATATTTTTGCAAAGGTGGCGTGACTGAGCCGATTCGCGTTTTAAATGTTTTCGCCGAAAACTAACAGCGACATCTCTTGGCGAGTAATGCTTTTTTCCCTGCGGAATTATGCGCGGTTGCAGCGGGTGAAACCGCTGACGGGCAGCTAGTCCTATCCTACTAATATTATAAAGGCGGGTGTTTGTGTGTGTGTTTGTTACGACATCACTCTAAAACGGCTGATTAGATTGACATGAAAGGATCATGCCGTAGATTGAATCACCCCCGCCTCCTCCATACCAGTCGTTTAGGAATCCTTATTTTAAAATTTTGAATTACGCACTGTACCATAAGTTCGCAATTTATGGAAAGTTATTTTGTGTGGTCTTTTGCTCTTAATAACAATGAGCCACACTGAAGGAGTAATAAGTAGAAAATAAAAGTAATATTATTCTCCCAAGATCTTCTTCATTTCCCGTGTCATGAAAACATCCTCTCGATTTGACTTCTTACTCAGTCAAAGTCTGAGTAACGTCATAGCTACGTTTATGTCAAGTTATTACCTTTTTTCCGCAAGACGAATTTATGGATAAGATTTTAAATGTCAATATATTAGACAGACACTCTTCAAAATAATCTTTTTTGAAGCTGGTATGAAACATGACGGCGTCAAAATTAGTCTATGAAATTAATTAATGTCAAGTCTATTCATGACTGAGAGACTTCTTTTGTTCTATCCGTCAATGGCTGACGTATTTTTCAATTTAATTTTTTTATTTTATGTTTATTTAAATATTCAGTGATTATCTTCGATAGTATTATAAGCAGTGAACTACCCTGAGTGTAAACATCGAATAGAGTATCGAAATTGAAGAGTTTACAAGACATTTCCGGTTGGATCAAGAGGATGTCCCTGGCGCCTGTAGGAGACACTATCATCTTCCTGCTCATATTCCTGCTGGAGCCATCAACCGTCCGGCGCAGCAGCGCTGGAATCTTATACTACTGACACTGGCAGAATTACCCTAATAGGGTAGAAGTCCATATTAAAAATAAATATTAATATTAATTCATGACTGACATGATTAAAGACATGATGACAAACTATAAAAAGATAAATTCGTAGAAAAATTCCTATTTCTGTTTTCAAGCTTTTGTTTCAGGAATTCTTTCGTTGACCTATTGGACGAACCAAATTCGTTATAATTCCTGCAGTAGTCGACGTGAATATATCTATTTGGAACGAAATAACTGTAAGTACACTTTTGATGGAATTTCCAAGCTGGAGTCTACTGAACTAAAACTGCTGTAAAACCTAAGTCATGCAACAAAAAAGGAATTGGCTATGTTTTATGACCGGCCATCAGCCTGTCGTCAACTCTCTTTGGGAATACTACTGTAGGTGGTATCACCGCCACCATGCGGTTGACAACAGCCGATAAATATTCAGTCGAGGTCAAAAACTCTACGTCGCCTTTTACGAAACACCCTGAGTGGACTAGGGGTGGCGTGGACTAGGGGTGGCAGTAGTTATTCTTAAACGCTACCACACAGACATTTTTCCTTTCAGTTAAGTAATAATTGCTTGTCTTTTAAGGTATGCTGATTGGAACGAGTGTGCTGGTTTTGTTGGTTGCTGGCCAGCAGAGAGGTGTGATGAAGGGCATCGCAGCAAGACCGTAGCAGAGAAACAAGAAACTAAATGTTGCGGTTCATGTATATTCTCGAAAATGTATAAAATGAATTTGTAAGGACGAATATAATCTCTGATTTAATGTGCTACAACAATCCTTATTTTTTTATTTGTATAATGCTTGCTTGTTATGATTTATATTAAACAACTAGAAAAAAACATATGCATTATATTGTTTTATTCCTATTACCTATGTGCGAGTCTACAATGTAAGTACCCGATAAGTAGGTCAGGTATATAAAAGAAGTTTCCATAGACTTGTATATGAAGTTTCAAAGTATTGATAACAAAAAACAGAAAGCGCCATCATCGTTGTTTAGACCATGTTTAGACAGTAAGATATCGGATCAAATAGAGACTAGATTAGAGCACCTTTTTCTTCACGTAGCGCCATCTATGGGTTCTTCACGTAACTAAAATTATTCCGCCATCTTTGACATATCTTCACATACAAAACTTAAGTATTTTTGTACTTTTATCATAACTTTTAAACTAAATTATCCAAGATCTTCTTCAGCCTAGATCTTTTATTTTTAGCTGTGCAGTTAGATAATTAGTTAAGTTATTGTTAAAATATTGTGTCTTCATGGTACGCCAACGTTTGGATGCTTTAAATATGATACTGATTTGTATGGCAAAAAATCAAGATCCTTTTGCACAAATATAGAAGAGTATCTAGAATAACACATAGGCTACTTTTTAGCACGGGAAAATGTCTTTTTTCTATGGGATCACGCATATTCCAATATTTTTGCAAAGGTGGCGTGACTGAGCCGATGCGTTTTAAATGGTTTCGCCGAAAACTAACAGCGACATCTCTTGGCGAGTAATGCTTTTTTCCCCGCGGAATTTGCGGTTGCAGCGGGTGAAACCGCTGACGGGCAGCTTATATAGTTATTAATAAACTTTTAAGTAGGTAGAGGACTTACCTACTTGACTGTCCCGATGGCATGGCGTAGCAGATACTTAGTGCTTTCTTCGCAACATGACACGCATTTATGAGAAGTCATTTATTTGTGTTAAGTTTGAGTGTTTTTTTATGTAGGTATGATGTGTATTTACTGGCGGCCCGTCAGTGTTTTCTTTTTATATATTTTCAACTTGCGCAGATAAAGAACAAATCCTCAATTGGCATCATTATTGTTGATGTTGACATCTTGCTCATATGTCTTATATATATAGTATGTTAGAGAGGCAAACAATAATGTTGCCGATTCGGGATTTTTTCTTTATCTACGCAAGATTTATCTACATAAATGGGGTCGTCCACAAATTACGTAACGCACTTTGGGGGGAGGGGAGGGGTTCCGACCGGGCGTTACGGTCCCGTTACTATGGGGGAGGGGGGGTCAGAGTCAAGCGTTACGTAAGACTTTTACAAAGATTTTCTCAAGTAATTATTTAGGATTTCGTACCTTATTCAGATATTACCAAACTAATTGTATATAAAAATTATAACATTTTTGGTGTCAGTGACAGGAATGCAATTTTGTTTGAAAATATTCATTTTTTTCTGCTAAAGGCATGATCTGAACGGACAGCTGTTGAAAGTAGTACTAACGATGCCTCTTCCAACTGGGCTACTGCGGCTCAATCGTGAGTAAATTTTATATCTAATTTATACCAGGTTTCATCGCTTTGGCTACATAACACAAACTGGAACGAAAAACCAACTGCTGGAAATTAGTTGCAATACTCTCCTTGTAAATAAATCTATCACAACGCGTTATTGGCCTACAAACATATATGTATAATTTCGGAGACAATGATGAGCCACAGTAGCTCAGAAAGAAGAGGCTTCGCCGGTACTAATCGCAAAAGTCGCAGATTCAAATTCAGTCTGCAGTACAAGAAAATTTCAAGTTTAAAAAAAAAATTCATTACTTTATCCCAAAAAATAAACTAATAAATATTATAAATTAAGCATTACGTAACGGAAAGGGGTGGGGGGGAGGGGTCATGACCAAGCGTTACGGTCCCGTTACGTGGGGGGAGGGGGGGGGGGGGTCAAAAATTTGAGATTTTCGCGTTACGTAATTTGTGGACGACCCCAATAATGTCAAAAATCCTTCTGCGGCAGTCTTGTAAAAACTTAGGTAAAAACAAAAATCAAGGCAACAATACATTTTTTACTTAAATAAAGTTTTGAGTTCAGAGTGGTAGAAAAGGATAGTTGAATTATGGCAACATTATTTTTCAGTCAATCTTCCGAAATGGGGGTGCTGTCATTCTATTTGAAACCCTATTTTTTGGGTTTATTAAAAGTTTTAAACAGTATGAATTGGTATATCGTGTTCTTTAGTTTAATTAATTTGTCCTTGTGCATTTACGAGGATCAAATCGGGAAGTTTGACTGGTAATTTCATGTTTTAGGTTATAGTACTTGTATGTCATCTTGCTTTGGATTTTCAGTGAATAATTAATTTTTACGCGTTTTCAGGCGTCAGACTTACGTGGGGAGGATCAAACTAGCCCAGTTCGACACCTCCTCAACAGCTAAGAGGCTAATTGTAGCGACAGAGGAGAATGTTTTGGCTGCACTGAACCTGAAGACTGGTAATTGATTTTATTGATAGTATCCGCTATTTATTACGTATGCCGGTTGTATTCGGTTCAATCAGTGCTCAAATACGTTTAAAGACTAATGGAATAGCTACCAATACAACCTTTTTGTGATAACCAATATTTTTTAATATAATTGGTTTTCCTGCAGTTTATTCTAACCAAAACTTTAGACTGTTTTATTACAAAATCAAAAGCAGTACGTTACCATTTACCTAGATAACAACAACTCTTTTTGCACAATTTTTGTAACATTGTATAAATAAGAAATATTAATATCATTATTTTATGTTGTTCAGGTTCCTTAGTATGGCGGCAAGTGCTGGAGAGTGCCTCAAGTGGCAACATCCACATGCTACACCTGACCTCCGGGGACACCGCTGTCACTGTGTCGGGCTCCAATCCGTATCTCGTGAGAGGATGGGATGCCGCTACTGGTATGGATTCAGAACCTAGTTATTTTTAGTTGAAATTTATGATTTTTCTGATAATAAGTAGGTTGTTATAGACAGCAAAATTTGCCTCTGCCTTAGTATTTTTTCTTGTTTGAAATCTTACGAAATAATGAACCCACCTAAAACATAAATGTTTAATTAGAGGCCAATGGCCGATTTAATTAGATGCCTATAAAAAAATGAGATGAAATCTAATCCAAAGCATGTGTAACCAAAACCAAGTTTATCATACTTACTTACCTCCCCTAGCTACTAAAGCAACAGTGTATAGGATTACTTTAAAAAAAATTTTCAGGTATTATAGCCTGGGAATGGTCAATGACCCTGCAAGATGACACTCGCGCCGATTTCTCCGAGTGGTGGCTGCACAACAACCGCCTCATGCACCTGCTACCGAAGTTCGGAAGCCATTTGGAGGTGTCGTGGTATAATGTCGTGACTGGGGAAAACAGTGGGCACACTTCGAAATTGCCAGCTGCTTGGGCAAATGATGGGTAAGATTTGTTCATTTGGCAACATTAAAATATTACTAAAGTACTTACCTGTTTACCCAACTGCCTGAGGTTATGTTTTTCGAGAGTTTGTGTATATATATTCTTTTTCACGGCTACAGCCTTAACGGCTGGGTAGATTTTGACAAATGAGGTGTTGTTAGATTCTTATAGTATTCAAGTTTCATAAATTCAAAATGGCGGGATTTGAACGCAAAATTATTATAACTTTGAATATTATTATCACAGTCAGGTTTATGTTTTTAATACATCTGCTTCTTTCTTTTTTACTAACATTCTTTAGTTAAGTATTTCTAAATAATATAACTCTGAACATATCTTTTCTGATTTCAGGTGCATATTCTCAGCCCCATACTACACATGTATGTCTGGTAACCCTGGACCGCAGCAGATACTGCTATCACTGGATGTGTCTTCAAATGCTGTACAGCTGATCTCCAAGCCCGTCATGGACTTCCTTGGTGTGGGGATCGAAGGTCTGTATCAGATACAGATTAGACTTAACAAAAATTGTATAGAAGTAGGATGGTCCTTGGAACAAATTTAACTCTTTTGGTTCACTCTCTTTTTCCTTTATCCCTCTTTGGTAAGTGTGAAGCAATTTTAAGCCACTTGCAGATAATAAAACATCTAAAATTAATGTTAATCGAGTTGGTCCATGTCGCAAAATCTCAAAAGACTGAATAAAGTGGCTGAATTTCAGCTATAATCAAAACACACTCCTACCATATCTCTAATAGAAAAATGAAACTATTATAGAAAAATTGAAACTATTATATGAAAAATAATAAGTATTTACAAAAGAAATAATTTATAAAACAATCTTTCCAGGAAATCTCCGCCCCTTGGACGGAAACACAGTCACCCCCGGCTTCATAGTGGATGACGAAAAGATAGTCCTCATCAAGAACAATGGCTTCCAACTGCTCAGTACTAAACTGGCTGACCCGACTGCAAGTGCCACAGTTGTTGATACTGCTAATGGACCAGTTTTAATGCAGACTTGGAGTGACAAAGTCAAGGTAAGAAAAAGTAGGACAAAATTCACAAAAGATTAGTAAGCTTGCTTCGCAATATTAATGGATGTTTTATCGTGAAACAAACAAACATGCTCGCTAGCCATATGACTATGTTCTTATGAGATGAAAAGATGAGCTAGCTTCACGGGCAGTATGTATCATTGTCTAGACGTGAAATGACATGCTCGCTTCGCTCAGTAACTCTCACTTATTTAAACGTTAAAGTGCATAAACACGTAACGGTAAATCTAACTTGCCTCAAAGCGCCAAAGCTGTACTACGCTACTGTTCACAAAACAAAACAAATGGACATTCGGCCGAATCACTTGTGTACAATAGGACTATATATTCTTATTTATTGCATTGACAGGGCTTTAGACTAGCAGCGCATAGCGTGAGCACCGGTGCGGAAGTACCAGACATTGGTTCAAATGAAGTTAACCAGAACATTCCTGAACCGGAAATCACGGCTGCTATGTGCACCAAGAGCAAGGAGCAGCTGGTCTGCAGGGTGCTGGTGACGGCTGCTGATGATGCCTCGCATCTGGTGCACCAGGCTGGTCAGTATACAGTATTACAAACTGATACACAAGCAACCGAATCGATTTGAGCAATTTCACTTATCACATTTAACTAAAATACCTTGCCAAAACACTGAGCTAGCGTACTAAAGTAACCATCCTTACATACCAAACTTAGGAACCCTACTTACCAAAGTATCCAAATTTTAACCAACTAACTAAATTACCACACCAAAAAACTGAGCTAGCATACTAAAGTAACCAACCTTACTTACCAAACTCAACAACCCTACTTACCAAAGTATCCAAACCTACCTAACTTACTAAACTAACCAAGCTATCTTACCACCAAACTAGCTTACCAAACTTACTAAAAATACTAACCAAACTCACCAACCTTACTTACCATACTAACCAACCATACTTTCCATACTAAACCTACCTTACCAAACTAACCAATAAGATGACTGCAGCCATGTGCACCGCGGGCAAGGAGCAGCTGGTCTGCAGGGTGCTGGTGACGGCTGCTGATGATGCCTCGCATCTGGTGCACCAGGCTGGTCAGTATACACTATTACAAATTGATATTCAAACAATCAAATCCATTTGAGCAATTTTACTGACCTAATTCTAACCGACTAACTAAAATATCTTACCAAAAAACTAAGTTAGCTTACTAAACCAACCAATCATAAGGTACCTACCATACTCATCAACCTTACTTACTGTTTGATTCATAGAAGAAGCTGACCCGAAATGGCAACATTATTGTTGACATCTCGCTTAAATGTAATCGATCTAAGCAATTTTACTAACCTGATTTTAATCAACTAACTAACGAACTAGAATACTTCATGAAAATCCAAGCTAGCTAATCAATCAATAAAAAAAACCATACTTACCAACTATACTTACCATACTAACCAACCATACGTACCAAACTAACCAATGAGATGACAGCAGCCATGTGCACCGCGGGCAAGGAGCAGCTGGTCTGCAGGGTGCTGGTGACGGCTGCTGATGATGCCTCGCATCTGGTGCACCAGGCTGGTATGTGGTACAAAGATAATGAAGAAAATAGTAAACAACCGAATCAGTCAATCCTCAAATAACAATCTGACAAACCAAACTAACCCAGCGGACTTAATTAAGTAACCAACCTAACTAATCAAACTAACCAGCTTAACTTATCATCATAACAAACTAACTAACCAATCTAACTTACTAAACTAATTGACCTTACTTACAAACCAACCCAACTTACCAAGTTAACTAGATTACTGAGAAACGAACCAACTAAGCCAATTACACCAACTAACCAATGAGATGACTGCAGCCATGTGCACCGCGGGCAAGGAGCAGCTGGTCTGCAGGGTGCTGGTGACGGCTGCTGATGATGCCTCGCATCTGGTGCACCAGGCTGGTCAGTGTTCACTATTACAAACTGATACCCAAACAATCGAATCGATCTGAGCTATTTTACTTACCTAATTCTAACCGACTAATAAAAATACCTCACCGAAAAACCAAGCTAGCGTACCAAACCAACCAACCTTAGGTACTTACCATACTCACCAACCTTACTTACTGTCTGATTCATAGAAGAAGCGGACCCGAAATGGCAACATCATTGTTGACATCTTGCTCAAATGTAATATGAAAAAGACGCAAACAATATTGTTGCCATTTCGACACCCTTTCTTTTGTGAATCAGGTACCATAGTCTCCAACCATACTTACCAAACTAACCAATGAGATGACAGCAGCCATGTGCACCGCGGGCAAGGAGCAGCTGGTCTGCAGGGTGCTGGTGACGGCTGCTGATGATGCCTCGCATCTGGTGCACCAGGCTGGTATGTGGTAAAAAGTACACGAAAAATATTGAAAACTACCGAATCAATCAACTTTTCTACTAACCTATTTGTTTTACTTGTAAAAAGCTGTAATTGGTTGTCTGTTTCTATAGTTTTTAAGTACTTTGTTTGTTAGCTGTTGGTTTTCCTTTCAAAAAAATAAAAGTAAACAAACAACCTAACCAAACTAACCAGCCTAACTTATCATAACAAACTAACCAACTCAGCCAATCACACCAACTAAATTATAATCTAGACAAACCAAACTATGACTAAACCAACGACTACTACTATTTTACACTTGAATCTAATTATAAATATATGATTATAAAAACCTTTTTTTAAATAGTAAATATTGTTGCAGGCAAAGTGCTGTGGACGCGCGAAGAGTCGCTCGCTAACGTGCAGGCGGTGGAGTTCGTTGACCTCCCCGTGTCGGACCTGGAAGCCGCCATCGAGTCAGAGTTTGATCAGAAAGAAGGTGAGTTATATATAACTGAAATCATCTGGTTTTAGCGCCTCCGCTGCGTAACGCATATTGTACTGTACAGTCTGTCTAAATAAACAAAAACATTTTTTTCATACAATATTATTGCCATTTGATGCCGGCTTAGAATAGCATCACCCCAATTCTACCCGTGGGTGTCGTAAAAAGCGACTAAGGGATATTCATCCAGGGAATGGGCAGCAGCGTTCCCTGTAAATGTAACATCCTGGCACTGCGCTCGCCAATCCGCCAGCCAAGCGTGGTGAGTATGGCAATACCCCCCGATAGGGGGAGGCCCATGTCCAGCAGTGGACTGTTGTGGCTGTTATGATGATTGTTGCCATTTATTGCCAATGTTTCCATTTAATTCTGCAATTTCATACAAAGTGGCGCCCTCATTTTTTGTTAGGACTTTTTAGACCTACTGCATGCGCGTATCCGCAATGCGAGGACTCGTGCGAAGTTCACTTACTTCATCTGCCCCGTTTGTAGTAAAGTGAATTTCGGACCGGTACATGCACGGTGACACCTTACAGAAAACTTCATTTCTACCACAGGCAGGATTTTAACCTGCGACATTCACCATCAGTACTAGCGACAATTCTTCAATCTAAATCAATACCGCGAAGGTAGGGTTGATG
This sequence comes from Phthorimaea operculella, assembly GCA_024500475.1. NCBI lineage: Eukaryota > Metazoa > Arthropoda > Insecta > Lepidoptera > Gelechiidae > Phthorimaea > Phthorimaea operculella. The sequence goes on along the minus strand of JANFCV010000180.1, from coordinate 447,103 downwards.
AGCGATTTGATGAACACTGATGCCAGAGTTTTTGAACAATCTACTAAAATGGTGAAACATATTACGAATTTAAAGATGTCGACTCTGCCTACCTCACCGGTAAAGAGACGTGATATAAACGCAATCGAAATAAAATAATGACGAACTACTGAAGTTTACCAATTTGTATATGAAAATGCACATTATTGCATATATTAATAAAATATTACTGATTTTCATAGCTGCCAAGATGTATAGTAAGTATTGAGTAGTGCTGTTGGCCTTCACCGAATGTGACTTTGTTTTTATCCCAACGCTTATGAAACCTAAACGAATAATTTATTTTTGCTAGATTTTAGCTAAATCAAATAAAGTTTTGTAAGCATGCGTTTTATTTTGCAAATTATCTCAGACTACAGAGCACTACTGAGCAGTTTGAAAAGTTTTAGTTGTGATATTATGTTTTATTTGTGTTAGCTTGATGTAACAATGTAATATTTGTGTTTTGTGATAAACGTAGTTGTGTATCAAGCACACCAAGAATTCATACTGTTTGTATCTAACTTAATAGACAAAAATAAGTACTTATACAGAGCTATAGCGCAATTTACTTGTGATTCACTCCATGAAACTAAATAACTTTTCTTCGCAAAAGAATTACAACGATGTGAATTCCAAATACGAATAGGCACAAATCTGTGAGACCCTTAAAATTTGCGTGCTTTTAAGGCGTTCCGTTTTCCATACAAAAGTTCAATGGAGTTATGTATGTAAAGGAGACAAGAGTCGGTTTAAAAAACTTGATTGGGAGTCCTGTAGGTATATAAGATTGTCGCAAAACACTAAAAAGAATTTTTAAATCATCAGATTTCCCCGTAAAAAGCGAGTCGCCACTTTACGAAAATAGATGGAGCTACTGCTGCAATAAATACGTTTAATTTTATTGTGCAGAAAATACTGATTATCTTTTAACTATAAGTAGTTTTGCGACAAATTTACGTGTGCCTTCATCATTCAGAATAAAGTTTCTTTAAAAAGAAACTCTACAGCTCATGTGTAACCCGACTGAAGTGCAGTTTTTCGTTTGTATGACGTAACGAACCACCTTAAGAGAGAAAAAGTTGTTTAGTTTTATAGTCTACAACAAGAGGCTATCCACCTATCATCTCATAGATATCCTGGTTTAAACATCAGTTTCTCTCCCAGGTTCAATATGGGCCGCTTTCTCCCGCCGGCTGCAGACGCAAGTGCAGCAACTACATACGCTGTTATTTGAAGATAAGTCAGCGAGTGGGCCCGAACCACTCGTCAGGGACTACTTCAATCTGCACAAGCTGATTGTATTGGTTACCGATGTCGGAAAGGTGGGTAGAATAATACGATATATAAATTACATTTAGATTGAATAGAGAACCTCCTATTTATAAACACGTTGGTAAAAAAATATAATTAAGTTGGTAATCAACTAACCATTCAATCATCAATTAATCAATAGCCGATCATTCAATCTGACGACTAACGAACCGATCAAACAATATAATAAAATCAACAATCAAACTAAAACAACGAAATAAACAATCATCTAAAAAATCCACTGAATATGATAACAAGAGAAAACTTCTAAAACAATAATTTGCCGGACTTACAAAAAAAGAATTGGTAAACTAGAATTCAGTTTCAATATGGGCCGCTTTCTCCCGCCGGCTGCAGACGCAAGTGCAGCAACTACATACGCTGTTATTTGAAGATAAGTCAACGAGTGGGCCCGAACCACTCGTCAGGGACTACTTCAATCTACACAAGCTGATTGTGCTGGTCACTGATGTTGGGAAGGTGGGTAGAAATTATACATACGATCAGGTTGAGCACCTCTTTTTATAATCGAAATCGGCAAAAGATTATATAATGGAGGAACTAACTAACTAACCAATCAAACACCATTTAATCAATTCAATTAATCGTCCGACTAACCAATCAATCAACAAATAAATCAATGAAATAAACAATCGAGAAGATTCAACTAACCAATCAATTGATAAAAAACATCAACAAATAAATCAATGGAATAAACAATCAATCAAATTCATCTGTTATCAAGATAAATAAATAATCAACCAAATACAAATATTTACCTAACAAAAAACTACCAACACACTCAAACTCACTTGAAACAAGTCTCAAAATCAATTTGTAATAAAAAAAACTATATAAGTAACAAAAATAAACTGTAATACACTTGGAATAAGCTTCAATATGGGCCGCATTCTCCCGCCGGCTGCAGACGCAAGTGCAGCAACTACATACGCTGTTATTTGAAGATAAATCAACGAGTGGGCCCGAACCACTCGTCAGAGACTACTTCAATCTGCACAAGCTGATTGTATTGGTCACTGATGTTGGGAAGGTGGGTAGAAATCATACATACGGATCAGGTGAAGTACCTACCTCTTTTAAGCGAAATCGTTTAGTCGAAGATAATTATCAAACAACCAACCATAGAAATCGCAACAGCTGGACTGGGGTGGCTATATGCAATTAACTAACTAGGCAGCTACTGGGTTATTTTTTAGTCAGTGCGCAAACTTTGCAGGGTGTTTCTACTCGTGATTCTGAACAACTTTTACTATGGGACCAAGGGCGAATTCGCAAAAAAAAAATTGAATGTTCCATAGAAAAATTTATACCTACTCGGCAAAAATGTATGGAACAACCAAAAATTTTGTTTAGATTTCGCAGGTGGCCCCATAGTAAAAGTTGTTGAGAATCATGAGTAGAAACATCCTGCAAAGTTTGCGCACTGACTAAAAAATAACCCTGTATATGCAGCCAACTAACAAATTTCTCAACCATTTATTAATTAATAATTACTATCAATAATATAACTAACCAATTAATCAATTAATGAAACAAATCATCAACAGAATCAACAATCAAATCAAAATATAAATCAACTAAATAAACAATCAAATAAAAAGCCAATCTACCAAAAAAAATCAAACAATGAATCCACTTTCATTTGTTAGGGACTGCTTCAATCTCAATCTACACAAGCTGATTGTATTGTTCAACTTACCAGTCAATCAACAAATCAGTTAACTTACCAATCATGCAGTCAACTAACTAACCAATCAAACAGTCAACCAACTAAAAAATTAAACTGTCAACAAACCAATCTATAAATTAAAAAAGAGAAAATTGAAAATGAGATAATATAGCGCTGTGAGTGCATTAAAAATTCCAATAAACCAATCTATGTTAATCGAGCAAAATAAACCATATGATATATCAATAACATTTATTTTTACGTTTTCGCGTCAAAACATTTGAATTTTAAAGTTATGTTTTGTTCCACAGATATTCGGTATGGACAACCTATCAGGCGAGATCCTATGGAGGCGGTACGAACCCAATCTGGACTCAGAAGGCGTCGTAGTGTACACTAGAAGATCCGCCAGGCATCCGCCGCTTGATGCCTACCTCACTATTGTTGGTAAACATGCTGTAAGTATACTAAAGTCACGATCTTATCATAACAGCCACAACAGTCTACTGCTGGACATGGGCCTCCCCCTATCAGGGGGTATTGCCATACTCAACACGCTTGGCAGGCGGATCGGCGAGCGCAGTGCAAGATGTTGCATTGACAGGGAACGCTGCTGCTCATTCCCTGGATGATTATCCCTTGCTTGCTTATCCGATGCTTTTTACGACACCCACGGGTAGAATTGGGGTGATGCTATTCTAAGCCGGCATCAGAAGTCACGATCTTGATAGTTGTAATTTAGCTAACATAATTTCCTGTCAGTATTTAGTAACTTTCTTAAATTTACCAAATATAAGAGACAGAATCTTTTATTTATTTAATCACCCGGTAATTTTTATGTGAAAGTATTTGATTAGTTAAATAAAATGAAAATTGAGCTCGTACTCAGTGGTTCTTGAATAGAAGACGTTTCATCCAGAATCACGTTAATATGGTTAAAAAATGGCAGCTGCAGACTTCCAGAATCTTTATTTCAGATGTTTATTACGTATTTATGTCAATTTTCCTATTCTATTTCAGGAGACTGGCAACGGCCTTATAATCAGTTTAGACCCGATTCGAGGGGTGCCAGTGGGCGAAAGAACTTTGGAATTAGACACGCCAATTCTGCAGTGTGCGCTTATGCATCGAGTGGATAATGAAAAACTACATGCCTTGATACTGCTGGATAAGGACGAGAATGTTATGGTAAGCAACTCACTAAACAATCAACCGACTGACGTACTAACTAATCAACCAGCTATTACATTGTATCGAAAAACTAATTACCAACCCAATACACATATATGTAGTAATACGTGACGATTTCTGTGATTGCGCCAGTTTTTTTATTAAATTTTCCCTTTACTATGATTTTGCTAAAGTAAGGCCAACGAGACGTGATAAAAAGTGTAAACAAATCTAAAAGAGACAGCTGACATTATACCATATGACAGATAAGGACAGATTGTAATAACTGTCACCGAGCCATACAAAAGTTGTTTACATTAATTATCTCGTTTCGTTGGCCATACTTTAGTGTCAGTTTATTGCATTTTAACTCGGTTACTTTGACTATGAGAATTGATATCAAAGCAGCAGTTTTGGTTATTTTGGGGGCTTCACGAGCTCTGTATGAAATCCATATTGTATGTTATTGTCCATTATGCATGTGTTGTTTCTAATGATATTGTTTTGTTACACAGGTTTTACCAGTGTCGTCAGCACCATTAGTTGAAAATATGTTCATTTACGTAGCAGAAAAGAACACAGCTAAAGTTCAAGGATATGCTCTGAAGTATGATGGAAGGGTATGTTAATTTAATTTATCTTTACCGGTTACCTTTTGTCTAAGTAAGATCAAGTAACATTTCAAACGACCACACTATCAACTCCTTTTTAGTGAAATATTTCTTATATTGTAATAAACAGAATTTGAAAATGTAAGATATACTTCTTTTCCATCAATTCCTCATAACTGAGGGTCGTGACCACCGTAACTCGCCTGTGAATTAAGAATATTCCGGTAGATGGAGCTTTGCCACGCTTTAGTGGCCAAGATATACTTGCTTAATTCTCAGGCTAGAATAGAACCGCGGTAGCCCAGTTGGTAGTGGCGTCGGTAGTACAAATGCCGAAGGTGGCAGGTTCAAATCCTGCGTGCGGTGGAAAACTTTGCAAGTTTTCCAAAAATTGTATATCTAACACGGGAAGTGTTTTAAAATTTGGTACCTATTCGAAAACTAACAATTTAATTTATTTTCCAGCAAGTAATAGCCCAGAAGACGTGGTCAGTAAACCTCGGTGGGAACAATGCCGTCGGACACAGGATAGTTACAGCCGTAGGAAAAAGACCACAGGAGAGAGTGCATTCGGCTGGGCGGGTGCTGGGGGACCGGAGTGTGCTTTATAAGTACTCCAACCCGAATCTAGTGCTATTCGTTACTGAGGGACCGGACGCGCTGCACAAAGGTACGAATTGACACTTACCAACATTGTATCATCAATTATCCCTTACCAATAGGTGGACTAGCAGACAAATGCGGGTCTATCTTATTTAAAACAAACTAAAGTTTAATTGTTTTGTTAGGAATGGCGTTTACTCGACCGACAAGAACTAAAATCTGAATTTAACACACAATTTATTAAAGATAAAGAGGCCGTGTAGTCAGCTTATCCTTCCTTAATTCAACGTGATACACATAAAATTTTCTACATTTTCAAGCATACGTTCGGTGGTGATTAAAGACCGTCTGTTTGAATCACTGGCCCAGAAACTTTCTACCAACGTTCGTCGCCTGATACTTTTCCTTATCCTATCCTAAAACCCATGAAAGTTCTGCAGCCTTCTCGGCTTAGGTATATCATATTGTTGTATTGTTTTTATGACCCCATAAAACAATACAATAATGTATACAAAGCGCTAAAGTTATAAGTTCAGGAAGATGATGTATGTGTGTGTTTAACATTGATATTGACAGCCGATGTGGCGCAGTGGTTAGTATGCCTGCCTGCCACTCAAAGGTTCCGGGTTCAATTCCCAGTGGGGTCACTCACAAAGTTAATATTTATCACTTTGTGAATTTGTTCCCAGTCTGGTTAGGATATTGCAGGCTGAACCACCTGATTGTCCGCAAGTAAGCTGGTTCCGTGCTTCGGATGGGCACGTTAAGCCGTCGGTCCCGGTTGCTGTCTATGATGGCGGTCGTTACACAACCATGTCAGAGGCCTGCTACTTGTAGTAGGCGGTTGAAAAACTCTGACACCAGGGTTCATCGGGTCGTAAAACGACACGGTGTCCCACACGAAAAAGAAGAAGAAGAAGACTATATAAGTCCCTTTATCGAACCGGGAATCCTTTTTAAGTTTTATCGGCACGCACATTTTATCAACTTAGTTTTATTATAAAATGATAATGATAATGATGAACGATATTGTTTACAGACGTGGTGGTAGCGTACTGCGTGGACGCGGTATCGGGCGCGATCGTAGCATCGCAGGCGCATAGAAAAGCGCGCGCGCTGCCCCTGGCGGTGCATTCCGACAACTTCATGGCCTACCTGTACTACAACGACAAACATCGACGCACTGAAATTGGTAAGAAAGCCTTAGGAAGGAAGGAATTGGTGACTATGCGAAATAGTTCAAATATCTCTCTCACTGGGCGTTCCTTTGTGTCTGAAGATCGTAGCCAATTTTTGAAGGGAAAAATTGTCTTCATCGACTACTATCGGTAGCAATATTGGCGACAGTGTAGAAAGTTAGTGTCTCAGCGTTCTTGAGCTGGTTAGACCAGCTGGTAGGTGAGCGGCCTCTAGGTCTTTTCCCTTCCGTATTGTTAACTATGATCACTATGATTAGTTATATGTTGAGGAGGTAAACTGAAAACTAAATAGGCCCCTTTTTCGACTGTGCCAGTTTTCTATGATTAGTCGAAAATGAGTCAATGACAAAGTTTTTACCTGACTGCCTCAGAAGGAGGGTTATGTTTTTCGAGAGTATGTATGTATGTATGTATGTATGTGGACAAGAAAATTCTTTTTCACGGGCTACAGCTCAAACGGCTGGGCGGATCTTGACATGTGCGGTGTCGTTAGATTCGGCTCAGCAGCGCGAGTGACACTGGCTATATTAAAAAAATATATTCAAAATGGCGGATTTTTAGAGCAAATACTACTTTAAAATTGCCGCAGTCGGGTTTTTGTTTCTAATACATCTGCTTGTATACAATAAATTAATAAACTTGCTTTTTTTGTTTCAGCAACCCTTGAATTATACGAAGGCAAGACGCGATGGCTGGCGGCCGGCGCGGCCTTCAGCTCGTTAGCTTCAGAAAGGGCACCTTTAGTCGAGAGACAAGTGTATATACTATCCGCAGTACCTACAGCAGCGGCCACCACGTATACAGAGCGTTCACTGACAGACAAACATGTCCTGTGTAAGTATATAGCTTAGTAAACGGCTTATTTAGTACATACCTTAGAGTATATATAAGCAAATTATAGAGTGCGACTAAAAAGTTAGAACGGTTGGCAGTAGTCGAAACATACCCTCTCTGTCCATCAGTAGCAAAACGCTAGTGACAACACTTTTGAACCTCTATTACTTCCCATACATTTTGACGTCTGTATCTAGGGAGCCATTGCTTACGCTTTAATAGTACGGTGAGGGGCCTTACGCGCACTCTATAGCTTGCTTTTTGATACTCTAAGGTGCATACATACATATATCACGCCTATATCTCTTGTGGGGTAGACGCGACGGTTGGTTGGTCTTCAGTTCGTTAGCTTCAGAACGAGCTCCTTTAGTCGAGAGACAAGTGTATATACTATCCGCAGTACCTACAGCAGCGGCCACCACGTATACAGAGCGTTCACTGACAGACAAACATGTCCTGTGTGAGTATATAGCTTAGTAAATGGCATATTTAGTACATACATGCATATATCACGCCTATATCACAAAATAGAGAGTTTATAGAAGTTTCATTCAACCCTATTCAGGATTTTTTGACTGTCATTTGTTACATAGCCAGGGTTGCTACTATCAAAATCTAAATGAATAAGAATATCAAAACAGTAAAATCTAATACAAAATCTTCATATGATTTTGAGCCAATTTTAATCTAAGAAAAATGGCGTTCGTCGTAACCAACTTCTTAGTTACCTTGGTTTCCCCAGAGATTCCGGTTATTTCCAGTTAAAGTCAGTAAGCGTCAAAATCGTCGCTATTACTGAGTGAGTCATCTGTATAGGCACTCCGCGTGCCGTTCCTTAATTTGTGCTCTATAGCTTGCTTATTTATACTGTAAGGTGCATACATACATATGTCATGACACGCCTATATCTCTTGCGGGGTAGACGCAATGGTTGGTCTTCAGTTCTCTTAGCTTCAGAGAGGGCGCCTTTAGTCGAGAGACAAGTGTATATACTATCCGCAGTACCTACAGCAGCGGCCACCACGTATACAGAGCGATCACTGACAGACAAACATGTCCTGTGTAAGTATATAGCATAGTAAATGGCATATCGTCGCTTATATAACAACACCGCGCAAGTCGATTTTTGGCGTTTTTATATAGGGAGTAACAAACAGGGTATTACAAGCCGAATAGAAGTGAAGGTACTTATGAAACTGAACAACTTTCCCCATGGAACATCATTCGAAATATTAAAAAAAATTGTCCCTTCCATAGTAGGTAAATCATTCAGTTAATCGGCGATTTTGTATAGGAGGTCCAAATTTTCTTATTTCGACTTGCGCGGTATTGTTATATGTAAAAGCGACGATATTTTGATACATACATATATATATCACGCTTGTATCACTTGTGGGGTAGACGCGATGGTTGGTCGCCTTCAGTTCTTTAGCTTCAGAGAGGGCGCCTTTAGTCGAGCGACAAGTGTATATACTATCCGCAGTACCTACAGCAGCGGCCACCACGTATACAGAGCGTTCGCTGACAGACAAACATGTCCTGTGTAAGTAAATTGGGTGAAATTTTACTAGTGACCGATAGCGAAAACTCAAGACTGGCTGGTCATAAGGAACAACTTTCCCCAAGGAACATAGGTCGAAATACGAAAAAAAAATTTGGGCCTCCCATACAAAGTTCCCGATCAGCTGATTTGAATTACTTTGGGAGGCCAAAAAATTTTATTCTTGTTTCGACCCATGTTCCTTGGGGAAAGTTGTTCCTTATCACCAGCCGGTTCTGGGTTTTCGCTATCGGTCACTAGTAAAATTTCACCTTATATAGCATAGTAAATGGCATATTTAGATACATACATACATATATCACGCCTATATCTCTTATGGGGTAGACACAGTTCGTTAGCTTCAGAAAGGACTCCTTTAGTCGAGCGACAAGTGTATATACTATCCGCAGTACCTACAGCAGCGGCCACCACGTATACAGAGCGCTCACTGACAGACAAACATGTCCTGTGTAAGTATTTAGCGTATTTAGTACAAACATACATATATCACGCCGTGTGGTGCCGGCAGAGTAGAATAGCACCACCCCCTCTCTTCCCGTGGGGGTCGTAAGAAGCGACCGAGGGATAAACCCGACCCAAATAGCCAGGGCCAACCGTATGGTGGCGGTTAATCCACTACAAAAGCATTCCCAAGAAGGGTTGACGTCTGGTAGGCGGCCGATCGTAAAATAAAGCCAAATCCTTAGCAATACGATTTTGTGTTCAACAAAACGTGTTGCGCCGACCCCAAGTAATTGGGATAAGGGCAGGAAGATGATGACACATATATCACGCCTGTATCTCTTGTGGGGTAGACGCGATGGTTGGTTAGTCTTCAGTTCGCTAGCTTCAGAGAGGGCGCCTTTAGTCGAGCGACAAGTGTATATACTATCCGCAGTACCTACAGCAGCGGCCACCACGTATACAGAGCGTTCGCTGACAGACAAACATGTCCTGTGTAAGTATATAGCGTATTTAGTACATACATACATAGCGGCGCGGAGTGCAATAAACTACGAAAGCCCGCGGCGCACAAAAAATGGTGACTTCGCTGGACGCATCTACTTCTGACGAAGTGACGATAACCACAATGTAAACACGATACGTCATACTCGTCGTAGAAGAATATCCTATCAGAAGACAAGGCCAAAAACGCGGTTACGAAGTTAGTCGAAAACTTACCATAAATAGAAAATCTACGACCTTATCAGTTGGGCCGCGGTCCCCGAGCTAACTCACTCGGAGGAAATTCTTCTTTTCCATCATGCTAATTTGAACCAACTGCTTCCCACTCATCACTCATCCAAACACATAAATCACGCTTGAATCTCTTGTGGGGTAGACGCGATGGTTGGTTGGTCTTCAGTTCGCTAGCTTCCGAAAGGGCTCCTTTAGTCGAGAGACAAGTGTATATACTATCCGCAGTACCTACAGCAGCGGCCACCACGTATACAGAGCGTTCACTGACAGACAAACATGTCCTGTGTAAGTATATAGCTTAGTAAACGACGAATTTAGTACATACTACAGTTGATGAGAATTCCTCTACCGCATCCACATAACGCGGAAGTTCCGCAATTTTAAGCGTTCCTCATTCGCTACCGCTTCCACATTAAAGAAAGTTCGAAGTTCCGCTTCCGTTTCAGATTCTGTGGAAGACATATTCAATCGTACATTTATGCGATTGTAAAAAGTCTTACATAATCATTTACATACACTCTTGTTCATTTTCTTTGTACAGTACGCTTCCTCTTCATTACCCGCATTCTCTTTCTCATGAATAGATAGATCCTCATCCTTTCCGCATCCTCCAAATTTGAGTATTTGAGCTTGTAACTTTTCTCTTCCTCATAACAGCATCCTCATCATCACTAGTACATACATAATATGTACAAATATCACGCCTATATCTCTTGCGGGGTAGACGCAATGGTTGGTCGCCTTCAGTTCGTTAGCTTCCGAAAGGGCGCCTTTAGTCGAGAGACAAGTGTATATACTATCCGCAGTACCTACAGCAGCGGCCACCACGTATACAGAGCGTTCACTGACAGACAAACATGTCCTGTGTAAGTATATAGCATAGTAAACGACGAATTTAGTACATACCTTAGAGTATATATAAGCAAGCTATAGAGTGCGACTAAAAAGTTAGAACGGTTGGCAGTAGTCGAAACACACCCTCTCTGTCTATCAGTAGCAAAACGCTAGTGACAACACTATTGAACCTCTATTACTTCTCATACATTTTGACGTCTGTATCTAGGGAGCCATTGCTTACGCTTTGATAGTACGGTGAGGGGCCTTACGCGCACTCTATAGCTTGCTTTTTGATACTCTAAGGTGCATACATACATATATCACGCCTATATCTCTTGTGGGGTAGGCGCGACGGTTGGTCGCCTTCAGTTCGTTAGCTTCAGAGAGGGCTCCTTTAGTCGAGCGACAAGTGTATATACTGTCCGCAGTACCTACAGCAGCGGCCACCACGTATACAGAGCGATCACTGACAGACAAACATGTGCTGTGTAAGTATTTAGCGTATTTAGTACAAACATACATAAGTAGCGGCGCGGAGTGCAATGAAACATGAAGCCCGCAGCGCACATAGAATGCTGACTTCGCTGGACGCATCCACTGCTAACGAGGCGACGACGACCACAATGTAAACACGATACGTCATACTCGTCAAGAATATCCTATCAGAAGACAAGGCCTAAAACGCGGTTACGAAGTTTGTCGAAAACTTACCATAAATAGAAATGCCACGACCTACCAGTTGGGCCGCGGTCCCCGAGCTAACATTTTTGTATGGGAGGTACAATTCTTTTTCTTATATTGCAATCTATGTTACTTTTGGGGAAAGTAGTTCCTTATCACCAGCCGGTTCAGAGTTTTCGCTATCGGTCACTAGTACAATTTCACCCAATATATCACGCCTATATCTCTTGTGGGGTAGACGCGGTTCGTTAGCTTCCGAAAGGGCTCCTTTAGTCGAGAGACAAGTGTATATACTATCCGCAGTACCTACAGCAGCGGCCACCACGTATACAGAGCGATCGTTGACAGACAAACATGTCCTGTGTAAGTATATAGCTTAGTAAACGGCATATTTAGACACACATACATATATCACGCCTATATCCCTTGTGGGGTAGGCTAGCTTCAGAAAGGGCTCCTTTAGTCGAGAGACAAGTGTATATACTATCCGCAGTACCTACAGCAGCGGCCACCACGTATACAGAGCGGTCACTGACAGACAAACATGTCCTGTGTAAGTATATAGCGTATTTAGTACATACATACATAAGTAGCGGCGCGGAGTGCAATAAAATATGAAGCCCGCGGCGCACAAAAAATGGCGACTTCGCTGGACGCATCTACTTCTGACGAAGTGACGATAACCACTGTGTAAACACGATACGTCATACTCGTCATAGAAGAATATCCTATCAGAAGACAAGGCCTAAAACGCGGTTACGTTTGTGGCACAGCAATAAGATTTACTCGTTTCAAGCGAGCTTTTTAAACTATCTACTACGTAATGTGGGCATAATCGCAAATTTTGTCGACTAATTTATTCAGTAATATAATAATTCACCACTAAAACTAAATGTTCAATCATCACTAATTTAAGCATGACTAATTTAGTGACTAAATTTTTAGTTTTAATCGTCAATCGATAAAATTGCGCTACGCCAACACCACTACTACCTACTACGTATTGTGAGCGATGCAAGATTAGAGCCATGTTTTTTCTTAGATATTTCGTTCGAATTTGTTATAGATTGTTTACGATGTGTGTAGATAGTTAAAAGAATTTGGATAGGTCTTTATTGCGATATCTAAATTAATAATATTTAGATAGAGAAGTTTTAATTATATCGATAAGTAGATAAAAGGTTTATTGCATAAAATTACACAACACACATACATTTAACAAAAAAGAAAAAGTGAATACATTTTAGGGATAATTCTAACCTCCAATTTCTTTTCTTCCAGTGGCGCTATCGACGGGCGCAATCATAGAGCTCCCGTGGGAATACCTCGAGCCGCGGCGACCCGTCACCCCAACGCCCGAACAGAGAGAAGAGGGGCTTATACCTTACGCGCCAGAAGTTCCACTGCCTTCAGAAGCTGTGATCAACTACAACATGACGCTGCATAAAGTCAGGCAGATCTACACTGCGGCGGCTGGGCTTGAGTCTACGAGTTTAGTATTAGCTACCGGGCTAGGTAAGCTATTGTTCATATTGATTGCTTTACAGGTATTTGTAGGTACTGAATGTCTTTATGGCTCATATGTTTCGAAGTGCCGCTGCCTTCAGAAGCTGTCATAAACTATAACATGACGCTGCATAAAGTCAGACAGATCTACACTGCGGCAGCTGGATTGGAGTCTACGAGTTTAGTATTAGCCACTGGGTTAGGTAAGTATTTCTTATTATTTAATATCTTATAGGGTCATATACCTTACGCGTCAGAAGTGCCATTACCTTCAGAAGCTGTCATAAACTATAACATGACGCTGCATAAAGTCAGACAGATCTATACTGCGGCGGCTGGGCTGGAATCTACGAGTTTAGTATTAGCTACCGGGCTAGGTAAGTATTTCTTCCTATTTTATATCTTATAGGGCCATATACCTTACGCGCCAGAAGTGCCGCTGCCTTCAGAAGCTGTCATCAACTATAACATGACGCTGCATAAAGTCAGACAGATCTATACTGCGGCGGCTGGGCTTGAGTCTACGAGTTTAGTATTAGCTACCGGGCTAGGTAAGTTTTTCTTCTTATTTAATACCTTATAGGGTTAAATACCTTTAGAAGCTGTCATCAACTATAATATGACGCTGCATAAAGTCAGACAGATCTACACTGCCGCGGCTGGGCTGGAGTCTACGAGTTTAGTATTAGCTACCGGGCTAGGTAAATATTTCTTCCTATTGATTACATTACAGGTATTTGTAGGTACTGAATGTCTTTATGGCTCATATGTTTCGAAGTGCCGTTGCCTTCAGAAGCTGTCATCAACTATAACATGACGCTGCATAAAATCAGGCAAATCTATACTGCGGCGGCTGGGTTGGAATCAACGAGTTTAGTATTAGCTACCGGGCTAGAGTGCCGTCATCCGAATAGGCCATATTTGACGTCTGTCAAAATCATATTAATGCTATGACATAAGGTCTATTTTTCTTTGTTGACATGTTTCCTAGTATGGGTTTGACAGACGTCAAATATGGCCTATTCGGATGACGGCACCATAGGTAAGTTATTCTTCATATTGATAACTTTATAGGTACTTGTAGGGACTGAATGTCTTTAGAGTCATATGTTACCTGATTCATAGAAAAAAGGGACCTAAAATGGCAACATTATTGTTTAGGTCTTTTTCATATTATATGACATTTGAGCAAGATGTCTACAATAATGTTGACATTTCGAGTCCCCTTCTTCTATGAATCAGGTACCTTACGCGCCCGAAGTGCCGCTGCCTTCAGAAGCTGTCATAAACTACAACATGAAGCTGCATAAAGTCAGACAGATCTACACTGCGGCGGCTGGGCTTGAGTCTACGAGTTTAGTATTAGCCACTGGTCTAGGTATGTATTTCTTCCTATTTTATATCTTATAGGTTATGTATCTTAAGCGTTCGAAGTACCATTACCTTCAGAAGCTGTCATAAACTACAACATGACGCTGCATAAAGTCAGACAGATCTACACTGCGGCGGCTGGGTTGGAGTCTACGAGTTTAGTATTAGCTACCGGGCTAGGTAAGTATTTCTTCTTATTTAATATCTTATAGGGCCATATACCTAACGCGCCCAAAGTACCGCTGCTTTTTCCTATAAATTAGCGCTGGAGCGATCTGGCCACCCGCTGCCGATCGGCCAATTATAGTTAAATGGCTATTTGCAAATTCAATGAGAATAACGTAATTGTGGAAAACATGCAAAGTTTTCCACCGCAGGCAAGATTTGAACCTATAACTTTCGGTAACTGTTCTGCCGATGCCTCTACCGGGGCTCCATGTACCGGGATAGTTTCAAAAGGAAAGGAGATTGCCCATTTCTGGTCTAAGAAATTGTCTCGCTTCAAAACGAAAATTAAAGCAATATGTAATATCCCTCATTCTAATTTTATAAAAAATAGGTAAGCATTTGTCCGCAATCTCACCTGATGTTAGGTGACGATGCAGACGATGATGGAACAAGCTCGCCCAGATGCTTATTCACTCTCGCCTTGAAAAGGCACAGGTTAAAACGTTCCGGAAACAGATCCGCTGTCAACCACCATTTCTATATCAAAATATTACCTCCAACAGACTTATTCTACACCCGAGTGGCGCCATCAAAGACCTTCGACCTCCTGAAGGACGACTTCGACTACTCCCTCATCACAATAGTCCTCGCCGCTCTCATCATAGCTACATACAGCACTAAACACTTCGCCAGCAGGAAAATGCTCAAGCAAGCGTGGAAATAGGTACCATATAATGTATAGTTTTAAGGTCCAATTTATATAATACGCGAGCCATTTTGATATAACTTGTGAGGTAAAGAGGATCACGGATTGGAAACATCCTTTAGAGTGCGCATATCAGCCCGCGCCGTACTGTCAAAGCGTAAGCAGTTGCTCCCACGTCAAATGTATGAGAAGTCATAGAGGTTGAGTAGTGCTGTCACTGGCATTTTGATACTGATGGACAGAGATGTTGTGTTCTAGCTACTGCTAACAGTTCTAACTTTGTAGGTGCATTCTATAGATTGATTATTTAATATACTCTGCGGAAACATTGTAGATATCCTGCTCCTATGTCATGTAATATGTATGATAGAGGCAAACAACAATGTTGCCAATTCGGGATCCATTCTTTATCTGTAAAGTTATAGGCATATTTGACGGGTGTCCCATGGATTTTCCTGTCGAATTGCGTGTTTATTATGGCTTGAGTACAATGAAATGACTTACGATGTTGAAATGATCTGGTGATGTTTAAAAATGTGACTAAAGAAATAAACTTGCACATTTGAAGCTTTGCAAGTTTGAAACTTGAGCATTTGAACGAACTTCCACAAAAAAAGTGTCCAACACTTTAAATATGACCAGATCTTTTTATGAGATACTTACGTCGATATCATAGTGAAGTGTAAAAAATAAGAACAATTTAACATCTTACAGGTTTATGATATGAGTCATATCTTGGGGCCGTGTTGAATGGTGTAAGATTACTAATGACTTGTCTGTGTTGACAGGACAATAACCTAAAAAACATCATATCTAAATAATCTGTTTGTACTTGTACCTTTGCTTATTTGAATTTCGAAACTTGCACGCTCATGTATCAAAGAATGTTTGCAGAAAAGCTACTTTTCGTGTGGGACACAGAGTCGTTCAACGACCCGATGAACCCTGGTGTCAGAGTTTTTCAACCGCCTACTGCAAGTAGCAGGCCTCTGACATGGTTGTGTAACGGCCGCCATTATAGACAGCAACCGGGACCGACGGCTTAACGTGCCCATCCGAAGCACGGAACCATCTTACTTGCGGACAATCAGGTGGTTCAGCCTGCAATGTCCTAACCAGACTGGGAACAATTTCACAAAGTGATAAATTTCAACTTTGTGAGTGACCCCACCGGGAATTGAACCCGGAACCTTTGCGTGGCAGGCAGGCATACTAACCACTGCGCCACATCGGCTGTCTAAGTATAAGTAAATACTGTTATAAGGTCTTCCAGTAGAAATCTAATACTGGAAGACCTTATAACAGTATTTACTTATACTATAAAAATCAAATCTTCAATGTGTGGTGATATGATTTAACATACATACATATATCACGCCTATATCCCTTGCGGGGTAGGCTGAGCGGAAACAACTGTTTTACGTAAATACGTAAATAAAAGTGCTCCTTATAGATTATTCAGCATTTTGTATTCACTGACAATCAAAGAGTAACAGTCGCTAGGCCACGGGCATAGATAAAGACATGACACGTCTCCCCCCCGATTCCCTAAGGCTGCACCAAGGGCGCTGGAAGCAGCTGGTCCACATGGCGGGTCCAGGTGAAGCCGCCGTCCATCTGCAACTCATAGTGCAACCGTCCGAGGCGCCGGGCTACAGTTCCAAACTCCCACTTGTGTCCAGGTGTAGTGTAGTTTCTGGCTTGTACTCGGTCACCAGGTCCAAAGCATCTGGTGGGCTGGTCTAGTCGGTCTGGCCTGGTGGATACGGGTGGGCATCTGAGCATGGCATGCAGTCGCGTCCGGACTTCCCAGCTGAACATCAGTTCGTATGGCGTGGCTCCACTCGGCCCTGGTGTACTCCGTAGTTTGTATTTTGTTTTCCTTAAGTTTTCCTTTATGTCCCCACTCTCCCCCTCTAATTTTTTTAGTGTCTTCTTTACTGTTTGAACGAAGCGTTCTGCTTGCCCATTCGTGGCAGGGTGGTATGGGGCTGAGGTTTTGTGGACTATGCCACTAGATGCTAGGAACCCTTTAAATTCTTGTGAGATGAACTGTCTTCCGTTGTCTGAGACGATTATGTAAGGGGTCCCAAAGGTGCAGAAAATTTCTTTCAGCTGTTGGATGCAGAATGTACTAGTTGTTGTCTTCGTTGGTATGATTTCAACCCATTTTGAAAAGGCATCTACGATTATGAATAGCTGGTGTCCAGTCGCGGATAGAGCAAAATCAATATGCAGTCTTTGCCATGGTCCGGATGGTGTCTCCCAGCAGTGAAGTGGTGCTTTATTTGGTTCATTTTGTTCCAATCGGCAAGTTCGACATGATTTGACTTTATTTTCTATGTCCTTATCGATGTTTGTCCAGTATACGTGACTGCGAGCTAGAAGTTTCATTTTATTCATCCCTGTGTGGCCAGTATGTAGTTCTTCCAAAACGTGTGCTCGTAATTTCTGCGGGATTATCACACGTGTACCTCTTAAAAGACATCCATCTTGCAACGTATATTCATTGTCGTTTTGTCCCATCCCCCTCAGGGACTGTCCTGTGCGCAGAGCTTGTAGTAAGGGTTGTAGTTCGGGGTCCGTTTCTGTTTCAGATGCAATAGTCTCTGGTGAAATTTCTAGTAAGTTTATTTGTTCTAGTTGGCAGGGGCGTGCAGTCCATAAAGGCATAAAAGCACTGCCTACCCTGCTATTTTCATCCGCTAGTAATAATTTAATTTATTTTAGAACAATAATGTAACGTAAAATGGAACGTAATAAATGGCCGTCTTACTTTCGCGCCTTTATTTCGCGCTACTAATCCCCGCATATCTCTCAAGTACGATATGTCAGTCAAAATAAGTGGACTCGATCGCTGCCTCATGAACTCGCCCGATACCACTAGTATGAATGTGTGAATTAGCGTAAATACACTGTAAGTGTGAGCTCTCTACACTCACACAAAGCTGCAAAATGTTAAGTAGTGTGCGTGAAAATGCAGCACCTACTCCACAGATTATATAATATAAGTAGCATTTTCGCTCCATTTTCGGCAACATTCCATTTGCATACGCTAAACAAAACGCAAAACAATGCAACAAAACGCAATTAAAAAGTAAAATGGCCATAGACAGCCGCTCGCTACGTGCATGGGGGGTTTTGGCGCGTATAATCCGACCAATTTGTTGATACCTAGGTTTCAAACATTTATTTGGGAAATGAGATTCATTTAGGATTGAAAGTATTTTATTATGATTTAGGTTAGAAAACGCAAACTGTTGTTTGTTTACTTATTGTTGTCGTTGTTGTTTTATGCTGAAAAAAGTCGTAATTATAGATATTTTTAAATGTGTTTGACTAATAACGGTGCGATATTTGTTAAAAACAAGTTGACTTAAAACAACCTGATGAAGTAATGACTATTTTTACAAGTTTACGAAAAGTTGAGACACCCGTTTCTGTAACTTTTAAAGTTAATTTTTAATGTGTAAGTGTGATGTGATAATTATAGAGGCAGATTGTACAATTTGGATGGAAAAAGCGCTCAGAAAAGGTAACACGACTTGTATTCATTTAACTTCTTACGACAGATGCGGCTGGCTCGGGTTGTTAGTGTTTGTTTTCTTTGTTACAATGCACCGCACCGCACATTTTTGCCGTTCGTCTCAGTCGCAATTTGATGCGAGCCATAATAAAATCCAGTTTTTGCATGGGATGGTTTCTTAAGGATCCGGTAAAACGTGCAGTGGAAAATGAAGCGGTGCGTATAATACCTAAGATCCGCCGCAGTTCATATCTACTGCCTACCCAGACATGAAACCCTGTGCACGCCACTGCTAGTTGGAATGTGTAATGTTGATCGACTCGGTTTTGTTTCACATTTTCAACGGGAAAGCGGGATAGGTAATCTGCATTAGCATTTTTTTCAGATGTCCTGTATTGTATGTCATAGTCAAATCCAGACAGGAAATGTGCGTAATGGAACAACCGCATTGTACTCAATGCTGGTAAGGTTTGGTGTGGGTGGAAAATCGAAGTGAGGGGTTTGTGATCAGTGATCAGCGTGAATTTTCTTCCATAACAGTAATGAAAAAACTTTCTCACACCCCAATATATTGCTAATGCTTCTTTATCTATTTGGCTGTATTTGGTTTCGCTTGTTGTAAGAGTTCTAGATGCAAATGCGATTGGTCGTTCTGATCCGTCGGGAAGCTTGTGGGATAGTACGGCTCCTAAGCCTGTAGGGGACGCATCTGTAGCAAGAATCAGGGGTTTGTTTGCGTCGAAATGTATTAAGACGTTGTCGCTTAGTATTTCTTCTTTAATTTTTGAAAAGCTATTTTCGCAATCGCTTGACCAATGGTATTCTGTACGTTTTTTCAGTAGTTGATTCAATGGGTGTGTTATGGTAGCGAGGTTTGGGATGAATTTGTTGTAATAGTTCGCCATCCCAAGAAATGTGCGAAGTTCGTTTACGTTTGTTGGTCGTTCTGCCTGTATGATGGCCTTAATTTTATCTTTGTTCTTGTGTAGTCCGTTTTTATCAATTGTATATCCGAGGTAGTTAATACTGTTTTGAAGGAAGTGGCATTTCTCTTTGTTAACTCTCAAGTTTGATTCTTTCAATTTATCCAGTACTCGCCTGAGTCGAATCAGTAGTTCTCCTTCTGTGGGGCCTTGTATAATAATATCATCGAAAAAGCATTTGACTCCTTCTAGGCCCTGTAAGAGTTGGTCCATGAACTTTTGCCAAAGGCTCGGGGCAACCTTTACTCCAAACATGAGTCGATTGACCTTGTATGTCCCCTTGTGTGTGCTCAGTGTTTGTAGCATGGCGCTTTCGTCGTCCATGACCATGTTGAGGTATGCTTGGGTAATGTCTAATGTACAAAAGATCTGACCGCCATTAATTTCTGCAAGAATGTCTTCGATAATTGGGATAGGGTATGTTTCATCTTTGATTTCCTTGTTTAAGGTTGCCTTGTAGTCGGCGCATAGTCTGATGCTGCCATTCGGTTTGACGATAGGTACCACCGGGGTGCCCCAATCTGAGTGGTCTATTTTTGTAATCACTTTTTCTTGGCATAGGCGTTCTATTTCCTTGTCAACTTTTTCTTTTAATGCGTACGGGATTCTTCGTGGTTTTATGAAGATCGGTTGGGCGTTTTCTTTTAGGGTTAAGTGACCTCTGAAGTTTGGTATTTCTCCCAAGTTTGCACTGAATACTGTTGTAGCATACTCTTCGAGTAGGTCATCGAGTTTCGGGGGTTGGGTGCAATTACTTACTTTTCTTACATCTGCCAGTTCTATTTTTGACTTCTCTATCCAACTTCTTCCAAACATTGCATCAACATCAGCGTTTATGATATAAAGTTTGTCATGAAAGGTAATTTCTTTGTACAAGCATTTTACGTAGACTACTCCATAAGCTTTAATTATTTCTCCGGTGTAAGTACTAAATTTCATATCAGTCTTGAAGATTTTCTTAACGATATTTAATGATTTAAATTGCGTCAATGACATTGATGCGAGTGCGGCACCGGTATCGAATTCCATTTTTACTTTCCTGTTTTCAATTTGTACTGTAACAAAGTATTTTGGTATTATTTCACTCCTCAGTAGGTTGATGTGTGCAATATTTTCATCGCTGACGTCACTCGTCGATTCATCAAGTTGGTGCGTATTCACATTGCGTTGGAGGCATACTCTAGCTAAGTGTCCTTGTTTTTGACACTTTCGGCATGTGCTGGAGATAGCACCGCATTCTGTAGCTCTGTGTGATTCTAATCCACATCGGTAGCACTTGCCTTTCAGATCCTTTATTGACGTGGGTGGCCTGAATCGCGTGGTTTTCGTATCAGTTTTAGTTGAAACTTTGTGTATTTGACCTGAATGTCCTGGTTCTGTTCTGTTGACTATGGTGTTTGTAATCTCTGTATTTTCTCTTTTTCCGCACTCCATTACTGAGGCTTTCTGTACGAGTTCTGTGAATGAAAGTGTGTCTTTTTCTTGTAGCAACTTCGTCCGTATGTCCCCATCTTTTAAACCTCGTATTAATTGCAGCGATAAAAAGGAATCTAGTGTCGGTTTGCTGCAGCTTGGGCACTTGAATTCACAGTTTAAGGATAGCCTTTTTAATTCAGAGGCAAACGTAGTGATCGTCTCGTCGGCTTGCTGCGTTCTCGATATAAATGTGTGTTGGGATGCCCATATGCTAGGTTTCGGGTCCACAAAATCATCGAGTGTTGCAACGAGTTTGTCGAATGGTATGTTGATTGGATCTTCTGGAGAGCACAGGTCGTGTATTCTTTGGTGTAGCTCTGGAGATATTGTAGAAAGTAATGTGTATACTTTTACTTTGGGGTCGGTTATTCTGTTCATTAAAAGGTATACTTTGAGTCTATCTGTGAAATTCTTGAAGGTTTCGTTTGGTTGTAGTGGGACGAAGTTTATCTTCGGTATCGGGTCCCTTTGTATGTTCTGATTTTGTGTTCCAGATTCTGTAGGGCTCGCAATGGGTGTTTGCTGCTTATGTAGATGGCGTAGCTTACCATTTAGTGATGTGTACAGTTTTTCAAATTCAAACCTGTAGTTTGCTTCTTCTTCTATTTTATCGGCATCAGTTTCATGTTCAATTTGTTTTTGTATGTCGTGGAACGACTGTAACGTGCTGCGAATGAGCTCTATTGTTGTTTCAATTTCTTCGGTTGTAGGTGTAGTGTATTCCGGGTCGTTGAGCGCATTGTAATTGCGCGTAAGGGTGCCTTTCAGGACGCCCCTGGCATTTTTGAGCTTTTTTACATCAATAGGCATATCGTCGCCAGTTTTACGTAAATAAAAGTGCTCCTTATAGATTATTCAGCATTTTGTATTCACTGACAATCAAAGAGTAACAGTCGCTAGGCCACGGGCATAGATAAAGACATGACAAACTGTAAACGATTAAAACTGTATAATTAATTTAACCAACATTATTATCGAAACCTACCTTAAAAGACAAAATACTAGTTCGTAAGTAGGTATATCAATTCATCTTCACCATTGCAACATGGCTCCAATAATTTTATGAATAAAGGACTTTAAATAAATAATAATATATTACGAATAAATGATAGTTTGTGATCGTGCATAGTCAGTGTTCACATAGATAATAAATTCATACAATACACATATTATAAATACTTCAATATTGGTGACGGAGAGGTGTATAGTAAGTTGTGATGAGATGATCAAATTCATTATGATTGCAATATCTATTCAATATAGCACTGTCTTTGACACTTTAATATTTACAGTCTGTAAACTATTCAATAAGTGAATATTATTAACAAAACCATAAACCAGCTACACTCTTTGCGTATGACTCGCTGGCGAGCTTTAGTCTCGAATTATATTTATCCGCCTGAGATCGCGGTCTGTCCGCTTGTTACAATCTGAAAAGAAAATGTATACTTATTGTCTTGTAAACTTGCGACACGCGGACGAATATACTTCAAGCCTCACAATGACTTATTTCCTTATTTGTCTTATAAAGGCCGGGGGCGGGAGTATATAAGGCTTATACAGAAAGTATTGTCAAAGGTTGTGCTATTCTGAATAGTCTATAGTTAATGTAATAAAATTTTAGCTAGTGCAATTTAGAAGTAATTATTTATAAAAAGCGGTTTTGTATTATAATATGGACTTTTTAAATTAATTGAGACCATTCCAGGTACTTTACCTTGCAGGAAATAATTGTTCATTAAAATCTGTGCTACAGTAAAATATGTCTAAATATTAATATGCAGACTACATATTCAAGACTATCTTCTATGACCACATTTTTAGTGAGGTAGGTACATAATAGAAATAACGACAGAAAAACTATCAAAGAAAAACAAAGCGATCTAACAAGACTTTATTGCATTTCCTGTTTGAATTGTTTAAATTTTTCCCGTTTTTCTTTAATTTTGGTGCGTATATGTTGGACGGATTGTTGTTATTGCATTTTTAATTTTAAGACTAACTCTCTTTTTTGTCACAATAGCTACACTTAGAATTCAGCACTTCCTTTTTTTATAAATAGAAACCAAGAAATATTTAATGATGCTTGCATCCAATTAAGTGCCTTTAAATCCTTTGAAATTTAAAAGCTTACTCTCGGTTTGGTTTACAATAGTAAAAAAAAAATGCCAACGAATTATATTCGACCGCTAAGTTTACCAGAAAATGTTTGCATCAAATTATTTTCATCCACTAGCCGCGACCGGTAATTTTCTTTTAAGTATGCGATGAACCGCTTGACCGCCGCGGACCGCGCGTTCACACTGAGGAGACTACCGGCGACTTATCGGAAGAACCTTTCACACACTTAGAAAGAACCATGTGTGAACACGGTCTAATTCCTTAAGATAATTCTGTTAAATAAATAGCTCACGTTTGATGCTACTTAGAAATAAGTTTAAAGTATTTTAGCATTTTTTTCTTCTTGCGTTTCTTAAACACATCCGCATTTTGAAAACCCGCCGGCAATGTGTTTACGAGGCATATTTTCAATTTTCAATGTACAGCGAATATCAACTTAATTATGGTAATAAATCCACTACGTACAATACTTTTTGTACAACATTATTCTTGTTTTGTTTGGGAATGAAGTGGTTACTTTAAGTGATGTAAGTTTAATAATTTAAGTTCGTTATGTTTTTGAAAAGAGTGCAGTTTCGAGATCACACGAGAATTATAGTGTAATGGACATACGGTAAAGCGTAATGTAAACGGACCATCCAGGATTGCATGTAAATCCACTTATAAATCATGGATAAGAGTGCATAATTTTTCGATTCTTGTCTTTGATTTTAAATCAGAGATAATCCATTTATGTTACGGTTTATACAGGGTGGATGGCCTAGATACGTCAACACTGTCCGTCCCGGTTATAGTGGTCCAAAGAAAAAATCTAAACTCTGAACATCCTAAGCTACCATTATAGCAAAAAAAAAAACTATAATATTTGAAGAAAAAAATGGACCTCCCATACTAGTTTTGCGACCATTTTGTATGGGAGGTCCAATTTTTTTCTTCACATATTAAACAATGTTTTTTGCTATTATCGTAGCTTAGGATGTCCAGAGTCTGGATTTTTTCTTTGGACCAGTATAACCGGGACACCCTGTATGCGTTTACTATAGTTCGTTATTTAACAAAGGTTACCAATATAATTATGGCGTGCGTTTTTTGTATTTAGTGCGGGTTAGTTGTTCGTTTTTTATATCTCTTCACTTTTGTTTTATAGAATAATCTGGACAATTTCTATGAGTCATATTTTTGCCATTCTGTTGAAATCAAAAAGACACACCACTCAAAGCACATCCATCCGGTCACGTATTAAAAACAGAATGTTAAAGCACGGCCGTTCGACTGGACCATATTTGACAGCTTTCACACCTATACTAGAAGCACGAGAAGGCATCTCAACGAAGAAATATACCTTATGTCATAGTATTACCATGATAACATTATTAGACAGCTGTCATATATGGCCCATTGGAACGGCCGTACTGAGCGTTTGCGCCCGCTAGTGAGCGGCTATTTTCTAGCATATTTCGACAAGCCTGACCAGAACGACCGGCGGATGAATATATTTGAAGCCTTATCTAATTGCAATAGTTCCCTCATACTTGTCTCGAACTTGGGATGAAGAGATGTGATAGTATACAATGTACCGTATAAATAATGGGTATTCGTTTTCTGTGACAAACTCGTGGTTATGAAAATAAAATAATTCATACTGCCAGTATATTTTTCATTTTATACATACATATCTCACTTATATTCTTTATAAACATAAAATAACATTGTACCTGTGTCTAACACACACACACGTCTATGTGTATGTCTCGATTTCTACAGGATATAAGCTAAATTCACTCTTATTTATTTAAATTAACACCCTGTTTAGCGCTGTTGGGCTGCGGAATATACTAATCCTGTACCTTTACTCTGTGAAATGTAGCAAACGACAAGATTTATTTTCTCTTCTTTACAGTAATAGGTAAGAAATGAACCCACTTGGAACCGAACCAGTTTTATGCTAAAATTAAACCACATTGTAAACATACAAAATCCATTTATTAACATCTATACAAGATCCCAGATCAACTTAATATTATTATTGATATCCTTATTCGTTGATTCGAAGGGCGTTCCCACAATCGGCTGTAAGTCTAGAGCTGCTTTTGGTGGGGTGAGAACTTCTTGGTTGTTGCACACTTTGCGGAGATAATGCCATGTTGCGCCATAGTCGTAGTCGAGGAGGGCCTTGAAACATGCGACTGCCAGTGCCTGAGAAAAAAAAAAAAAAAAATATCCAACAGTCAAACGTACGTCTGTACGTCTGTAAGGGACAGCTCTCCGAATACTGATAGGGCGATTAAACTGAACAACTTCTCGTAATTCTTTTTTTTTTCAGGAAACGTAAAAAATGTTTTGACTCCCCATACAAAATCACGATTAGCTGCATTTACGACGGGAGGTAAAAGGATCATGCCGTGGATTAGGCCCACTACCCCCGCCGCCCCCATTTCAGTCATTTAGGAACCCTTACTTTAAAATCTTGAAATACGCACCGTACCACCAATTCGCATTTTATGAAAAGTTAATAATGATTTGTGCGGTCCTTGGCTCTCAACAACAACGGGCTATCCTGAGGGAGAAATTAGTAGAAAATAAAAGTAATAATATTTTCTTCATTTCCCGTGTCATAAAAACATCCGCTCGATTTGACTCATTTGACTTCTTTCTCAGTCAAAGTCTGAGTAACGTCATCATATGGAGGTCTGATGTCAAATCATTACCATTTTTCTCGGGAGAAGAATTTATGAATAAGATTTTAAATGTCATAATATTAGGGACTCTTCAAAATAATCTTTTCTGAAGCTGGTATGAAATATCAGCGTCAAAATAAGTCTGTGAAAGATGTCACGTCAGTTCGTGACTTGTTCATGACTGTCATGTTATTTTTATATTGACAATCTAAAGCCAAATTATTTTTCAGAAAAATACAATATTATGTAAACTGTCTGTATATTTGAAGAAAATATTGGTTGGTTGGCGCAATTGATAGACCAGATCCATCATACTTTCTCCTGCATGAACATGGTTAAAAGTCTTTTGGAACAACGGACTAACTGTAAGTGCACTTTTGATGTAAATCTGAGGCCTGCTAGCAGTAGGTAGTAGGCGGATTAAAAACTCTGACACCAGGGTTAATTGGGTCCTTCGTCGACTCGGTGTCCCACTCGAAAAGAAGAAGAAGATGGGATTTTCAAGCTGGAGTATACTGAACTAAATCCGCTTGTAAAAACAAAATCATATAGCAAAAGGATTTGGCTATGTTTTATGGCCGGCCGCCTGTCTGACGTCAACCCTCTTTGGGAATACTACTGTAGGTGGTATCATCGCGGCCATGCGGTTGACCAAGGGTTGACCATAGTCGATAGATATTCAATCGAGGTCCATAACTCTGCGTTGCGTTTTGCGAATCACCCTGAGGTGGACTAGGGGTGGCAGTATTATTAGACGCTACTACACGGACTTTTCCCCTTTCAATTAATTAATTATTGCTTGTCTTTTAAGGTATCCTGATTGGAGCAAAAGAGCTGGTTTTGTGAATTTTTGTTGGTTGCTGGCGAGCAGGGAGGTGTAAAGAAGGGCACTGCAGCAAGACCGATGCAGAGGTATATCCTCGAAAAAATATATGAAATTAATTTGTAAGGACGAATATAACATACAAATGTGTTACATTACAACAATCCTTATTGTATTTGTATACGGGGTGTTAGGGACGGTGTAACGAAAACTTTGCAGGCATGATCAGGCCATCAAACTGAACAACTTTTACTATGGAGCCAATGGTGGGAAACGAAAAAAAATTTCCGACCTCCCATACAAAATTTACGATCAGGGGACTGACTTTGTATGTCGGAGTTTCCACCATTGGCCCCATAGTAAAAGTTGTTCAGTTTCATGGTCTGAGAACGCCTGCAAAGTTTTCGTTACACCGTCCCTAACACCCTGTATACTTGCTTGTTATAATTATAATTAAAAAACTATAAAAAATCATGTTTTATTTCTATTACCAATGTGCGAGTCGACAAAGTACCTGATAAGTAGGTCAACAAGGTTTTAATAAGAAGTTTCAAAGTAAAGAAAAACAGAAAGCGCCATCTTATGGTTTAGATAGTAAAATATCAGATGAAATAGAGACTAGATTAGAGCACCTTTTTCTTCGCGTAGCGCCATCTATGGGTTCTTCACGAAACTAAAATTATTCCGCCATCTTTGACATACAAAACTTATTTCTGTACTTTTAGCATAACTTTTAAACTAAATTATCCAAGATCTACTTCAGCCTAGATCTTTTATTTTAAACAGTGCAATTAGATAATTAGTTAAGTTATTGTTAAAGTATTGTGTCTTCATGGTACGCTAACGTTTGGATGCGTTAAACATGATACTAGTTTGTATGGCAAAAAATCAAGATCCTTTACGTCTCCAATAATATTTTCTTATGGGAAGTTGTTCAGTTACGTGGTCTGAGTGCACCCTGTCAGTATTCGGAGAGCTATCCCTTACACCCTGTATACTTATCATTATCACTCATACATACATAACTAAACATAATTATTATATTATAATGGCAATGAGGTCACAACTTCAAATGTCATAATCGCAAAAAACTAAAATCTCAAAGCAAAATAACGAAGCCGAGAAATGCCAGTCGCAATCATTTAAAGTTGTAAATGGTCAAAAGTCTTAATATTACAAAGTAGCAAAATGTCAACATGGCCGAATATCAGCCAACAAGTACTAAATTGAAAAATAGTAGCTTTGAGTCCCACCTCTTCAGAACCGGGGACATTTATCCTGAGATTAAAATCACCTTCCTGCCCTTATCCCAAATCAGTTCGAGTCGGCGCAATATGTTTTGTTAGAACACAAAATCATGTAGCCAAGAGTTGGCATTGTTTTATTAGCGTCCACCTGCCTGACGCCAACCCTTTTCGGGAATGCTATTGTAGGTGGTATCAGCACCACACGCGGTTGACCATAGTCGACAAATATTTAGCCGAGGTCAAGAACTCTACATCGCCTTTTACTAAACACCCTGAGTGGACTAGGGGTGGCAGTACGAGTATTCTTAGCCGCTACCACACGGTATCCTGAGATAGAAATATGACTCTAAATGGACTAGGGGTGGCAGTATTCTTAGCCGCTATCACACGGTATCCTGAGATAGAAATATGCTAAAATAAACCAACCTGCAAAGGTTTCGGCTGCTTATTCGTCAAGTATAAACTCGCACAGGCCATGGCCTCTGTCAATTTCTCATCAACCAGAACCAGATCGGCAGCCAGTTTTGGTAGCGCTTTCAAAATGGCCTCTTGCAGTCTGTAAGCGTGGCTGTTTCGGTAGGCCGACCCAGCGTCTTTCAAGTAGCTGTCCAGAGCAGATTTTTGCAGGTATTTGTACATGTGGGGGAGGACTTCTCTGAAAAATAAAAGAAACAGGGTTTTTGTACTTCGAGGTGAATGACTTTTCTGGTGGTGCGGGGTAAGAATAACAGCACTACTCTTTTTTAGGGTTTCGTAGTCTACTAGAAACCCTTATAGTTTCGTCAAGTCTGTCTGTCTGTCTGTCTGTCTGTCTGTATGCCGCGCCCTCATAACTTCGTCAGTTTTGAAGCTATCAACCTGAAATTTGGTGTGAAGATAGATCGTGTTGACCCAAATTCAGAAATGTTGAGAAAAAAATATTTTAATTGTTATTTGGACCCCCTTCCCATACATGTGAAAGGGGGGCAAAAAAAAATTTTTATCTCCTGTAATATTGAGTAGGGTATCGTTGAATAGGTCTTTTAAAACTAAATGGAGGTTTCTTTGAAACAAAGTGTCTAACATGTTTCTGTCTCGAGATATTTGCTTTAAAAAGGGGCGATTTTGAGCCATAATTTGTTCCAGCTGTAACTTCTAAAGTAAGAATGTAAAAAATTTGAAAAAAATATGGAGAAGTTACCATGAAAACTATAACGAATACTGTACTACTTAAAATTAAGGAAATATTAAAGGTTTTCAATTTACGGTTGGTAACCATACAGCTGCAAACAAACCAGCAACAAAATTAACTTTGTAACGCTGAAAGGCCTGATATTTAAACGTTGACTACGAAACCCTATTTGTGAGCGTGTCCGACACGCTCTTGGCCGCTTTCTTTCTCTTAATGTCCAAAAACCACTTACGAAGGTTTCTAGGAATGGTAAATAGCGTTCGCTGTGAATCTTGCACTGCGCTTGCCTACGTACCACCCAAAATAGTAGTAAATCCTGAAAAAATAGTAGCAAATACACTCATAAACTTTATGCCGTCTTTTAATGTATATAGGGTGATATTTTACTTGTGACCGATAGCGAAAACTCAGAATCGGTTGGTGATAAGGAACAACTTTCCTGAAGGAACATAATATGAAAACAAAATTTCGGAACATTAACAAAGTTTTCTCCTTCCCATACAAAATTGCTGATGAGCTGATTTAAGTTTGTATGGAAGTCTAATTTCATTTCATATTTCGGCGTATGTTTCTAGGAGAAAGTTGTTCAGTTTCATTGACTCGTTCACTCTTTAAAATATTAGCGTTTACTTAATTACATCCTGTATGGATAGGGGGGTTTAAGCTTGACTAATTGAAAACCTCAGAACCCATGGGTGGCGATGGCGACAGATTAGACTGGTTCAAAAACTTATCCATAGATGTCGCTAGTGTACTTTTAAAACGCGGTAACGATATGTTCACGGCTCTACAGTAAGTAATACGAAGAATCTTTGTACAACTCAAGATGGTTCCGTGAATTCGTTGGAATTCCGAAGATTTTTAACAATGGCTCCTATACTCCACGTATATCGAGCTATTTATTTTCTATTCCTGATCCTGATTCCTGATGATTCCTGATTACTGACAAACTGAACATAATTACGTTAAAATTACATATCATACTACTTTATAAGCGGGAAAACCCTCATTCCCACGGGAAAACTGGGTAGCTGAAACCGCTTTGTTGGCCATCAGGGCCATCAGAGATATCCAGAGTTCAGTAGATATTAGTTATCTGTACCGTTTGCAAGGGTAACTAGTGTAAGTTGATCCCTCATTCTAGGCATACGTACTTGACAGTTCGGCTCCGTATAAAATCCTTGGACAACTCCGCCATAGTGACTAGTAAATCCAGTGCTCTTCTCAATATAACCGGTTCTGGTGCTTCGAACTTGGCCACTAGTGGACTCCATGTTTGGTGGACCAGGGGCAGTAGCTCATCCTGGAAAGATTATGAATAATTCAGGAATCGTTTATTTAATATTTTTGCCCGTTATGTTATAAACTTTATAATATAAAGTAAGCTGTTTCAGTAAGAATAAAATACAAGTTATCTGCCAATAAGTAAGGCACGTACCCTCTAATAGAGGCCATTGTCAAGCAGTAGATTTTAGGTTTAGGGTCTCATTAAACCAAATGGGTGAAACCAATGGTAGCTAAGGATATTGCCGAGTCCACTTAGAAAGTTTCGTAAAAAGCGACGTTCAGTTTTTGACCTCGGCTGAATATCTGTTGACTATGGTCAACCGCATGGTGGCGGTGATAATCCTTTTGTTACAGGATTTTGTGCTCTATCAAAACATATTGCGCTGATCCCAACTGATTTGGGATAACGGCAGCAGATGATGATAATGGTGTAACCAGTTCCACAAACCTCGTACTCCTTGAGGATCGGTAGCCCACAATTGAGGACTTGTAACGCTAAGAGGCTCTCGTGCCGTCGCGGGGAGGTCACGAAGTTGATGCAGCGCTTGATGATGGTCACCGACACGCGTATGTGCTGCGGCAATGGCGGCTTTTCAGCTGGAAAATAAAACAAGTGAAAACAAAATTTAAATTTTGATAATACCTACGACGGTTTCCTGCAGCGCCCCCTGGTGACTTAGAAGCGTAAAACCTATCAAAGAACATCCACCAATCAAAATCATACCCGTTACTGAAAACCGCATTATAATCGGACTAGTGGTTTTGGAGATAATTGGGAAAATTGATTGGCACAAAGCGCCCTTTGGTGGGTGAGTTGTTATACCTATCTAAGAACATGCACCAAAAAATCCAAATCCATCACTAAAAACTGCATCAAAATCGGACTAGTGGTTTGGTTGCTATTTGGTATTGATTTGCACACACAAACAAACACACATTCTGTCTCCCCAAACGCATAACCGTCTCCGTTCCGTCGTGGGTAAGTACTTATTCATAATCACTCTTTTGTCTCTTGCGGGGTGGATAGATAGAACGTCTATTGCTATCCGCGTCTATTTACGAGCAAAAGAACTCCTGAATTTGCTTCTTAGGCAGTTTTTTATTACACATCACGGGCAGAGAGTCAACGACAGTAAAAATATACAGTCTCAATCGGAAAATTCGCGTTTTAGAAATATTTGATGACCGTTTCAGAAATATTGAATATCAGTATAGTGACATATTGTCAATCCGTTGCCTAAAATTGGTAAACACATCAAAGCGTCGAGGTTTTTTGTCGCCTTTTACGACATACGCGGGAAAGAAATTTGGTCATCCTGCGGGATCACACGGTACAGTTCTAATCTGCAAAAAACTAAAAATGTAAAAAGAAAGTAAACTTCACTCACTTGTAACAGTATCATCATAATCCAATATATCTTCTTCCCTCTGTTTCATATCTTCTTTATACATCTCTTCTACAGTCTTACCGCTCTCTTGTTCAAATTCCTCCGTATTCATTAGTCTTTCAGCTTCTTCTTCGTTTTTTATAAACTCTAGAACGTCTTTGAAAATATCTATGTCTCCTTTTGGTTTTTGATCAGGTGGGTCTTTATTTTCTGGCGGGAACCACTTGTGTATGCATTGTATGAAGGTTAGGAACACTTGTAGGTACGAGTCTAGATTCTTTTCGTAGTATTTGTCACAGCTTTGGACTAAAACCTGGAAGATGAATACATACTTATGATATTTTCAGGCATTTATTTGCTTTTAGGTAGCTGTCCGGTGAATACAATGTTTATATTTGCCCCTTCATGCCAATTTAGTTTTCTATATGGCGTCCTACTGTCAATAATCAAATTAATACTTGGAAAGACTTTAGATATTTTCTTTTGCCATACGAATAGTTAGGGTTGGCGCAGACATTACAAAATTTTCACATATTTTCTTTCAATCAATTGAAAAGGTACTATGAAAAGGTCGAAAAATCCTGCAATATTCTGTCAAACACCTTTCAACTTTAGTTGATTGAAACGTATTATTATTTCGATTTTTCGTCCTAAGCTATAGTAGTGCTCGCATGGTTATTTTGTCTACGTATACTTACATCTTCAACAATTCCATACAGGCAATCTAATATGCTGGCATCGCTGTACTCCATCACTACTGACAATATCTGCAACGCCGATTGAGAATTCCACTCCTGAAACATACAAATAAGAATATTCAAATAATCAACTCCATAAAACCGATAAACGGTGGACTAAAAAGTTCCAATACTTTTTACTAGACGTCGGTAGATCTTCACTTCAAGGAGCATCAAGAGGTTCAAAAGATTCGTTAGAGTCAGCCAAGCGACGGTAGCTTAGTTGGCAGAGTAGTGAGATGATACCCCACGGTTCCGAATTCAAGTCCCGGCCGACGCTAATGAATTTTTCAACTTTCCTTTTTTTTCAGTTACGAGAATAATATAGGACTGTGAACGCATTAAAAATCCTAGTTCATTGGTAGAGTAAGCAGGTTCTCGAGTGGAGGCCACACATCGGCAAGCGTAGCGTTGAGCGCCCTCTGGCGAGACGGATCGATGACTTGAAGAGGGACAGCCTCTCTTAATAGTCGCTGGTTGACGAGAACGGAATATCGTGCCTCGGGAGGAGGTTTATGTCCAGCAGTTGAATGCTAGAGACTGATTTGATGATATGGAATATTTTCATACCTTTTTTAGGCGAACAGTGACTTGGTTGGTGAAATAGTCTGCATTATCCCGGATGAGCTCAGCGACACTCTGATGTCCGCACGCGAGAGCAATATCGTTAATCGCTCTCAGAGCTGCTAAAGTTCATTACCAGGCTTCATCGGGTCTTTGGACGACTTGGTGTCCCACTCGAAGAAGAAGAAGACTTACCTTTTTGAGTCTAACAGTGACTTGGTTGGTGAAATAGTCTGCATTATCCCTTATGAGCTCTGCGACGCTCTGATGCCCGCACGCGAGCGCTATGTCGTTGATAGCTTTTAGACCGGCCAAGTGTAACATCTCGTATTTGCTACCTGTAAATAAAAGTATACACATTCAAAATTAATGCAGTTAAGGCGACAGGCAGACCTGTCGCTATGGTGATACACAGTCTTCTGAATTACTCTCAAACTTTTGTCAGAAGTATTGTAAATGGCCATATTTTACAGCTGTTTACGCTCTGCCTACCTCGCAAGGGACAAAGACGTGATATATACGGTTACATTAAATTAAGTATAAATCTCTTGAGGGTGTAATCTTCTCACAAAACTGAACAACTTTTGTTAGAAACTTTTCTTCGAAATATGAAAAAAAAAATTTGGGCCTCCCATACTAAGTGACACTCTTTTTCAGCATTTTTGTATGGGAGGTTCAACAGTGTTTTTCATATTTCGAAGAAAAGTTTTAAATTTTTGGGATATTTCAGAGTTATTATAGTACTAACCTACTCTTTCTAAGATAAAAAAAAGTGTCGTGAACAAAAATGTTTGGTATTCTTCTTTCAGTCTTGCAGCCATAATGCCCACTCCTTCTGTCAATGAGTACGACAGAACCACGCTTTTTTTGAGCCTCAGCTAAAGTAGCAGTAGATTTCGAATGTTCTAGAATAAGAGCTGTAGATACTTACCTACTCTTTCCAATATTAGGCAAAGAGTCTTCAACAAAAACGGTTGGTATTCCTCTTTTAGTCTTCTGGCCATTATCCCTACTCCGTCTGTCAATATTTATGACAGAACAATGTCTTTCTGTGCCTCAGCTTAAGTGGCACCAGATTTCAAAAGTTCTAGAATAAAAAGTGTAGATACTTACCTACTTGTTCCAAAATTAAACAAAACGTTTTCAACAAAAACGGCTGGTTTCAATCTTGCAGCCGTAACCCCCACTTCTTCTGTCAATAAACATGACAGACAGAACATGTTTTCCTGTGCCTCAGCTAAAGTGGCACCAGATTTCGAAAGTTCTAGAGTAAGAAGTGTAGATACTTACCTACTCTTTCCAATATTAGGCAAAGCGTCTTCAACAAAAACGGCTGGTATTCTTCTTTCAGTCTAGCAGCCATAATTCCCACTCCCCCTGTCAATAAGCATGACAGAACCATGTTTTTTGTGCCTAAGCCAAAGTGGCACCAGATTTCGAATGTTCTATAATAAGAAGTGTAAATACTTACCTACTCTTTCCAATATTAGGCAAAGAGTCTTCAACAAAAACGGTTGGTATTCATCTTTCAGTCTAGCGGCCATAATCCCCACTCCTTCTGTCAGTAAACATGATAGAACCATGTTTTTCTGTGCCTCAGCTAAAGTGGCACCAGATTTCAAATGTTCTAGAATAAGAACTGTAGATACTTACCAACTCTTTCCAATATTAGGCAAAGAGTCTTCAACAAAAACGGTTGATATTCTTCTTTCAGTCTTGCAGCCATTATCCCCACTCCTTCTGTCAATAAGCATGACAGAACCATGTTTTTCTGTGCCTCAGCTAAAGTGGCACCAGAATTCGAATGTACTTGAATAAGAAGTGTAGATACTGACCTACTCTTTCCAATATTAGGCAAAGCGTCTTCAACAAAAACGGTTGGTATTCTTCTTTCAGTCTTGCAGCCATTATCCCAACTCCTTCTGTCAATAAGCATGACAGAACCATGTTTTTCTGTGCCTCAGCCAAAGTGGCACAAGTGTTGGGATCTCTATGAGGCGCGGCGCGCGGCGCGAGGTATGTGATGTCGGTGTAGCGGGTCTCTACTGCACCTTCGTATAAACCTGGAATAAAATAATGACAAGTTGAAAATCAGAAAATAAAAACCAGGGTCCGCCAGGTTAGTAGCTCATTTGGCAGAGCGGTGGGACGGTACCCCACGGTCCCGGGTTCAAGTCCCGGCGGTCGCTACTGAATTTTTCAAGAATAATACTAAAGCACTGTGCGTGCATTAAAACATCCCAATAGAATGGCAAATTTATTGATTTATTCGAAGTTATGTAAATAAAAAGTTAAAAAAATAAATGATACGACAAGTTTTATGAGATGAGGCATACTGTATATGACTATCAATAGCAGACTGGATAAATTAAACTTTTATGTTTTGAGCCACAGAACATGGTAAAATGTTTGACAAGAACTTCGATGACTTTGATTTTAACCCCCGACGAACCAACCGGAGGGATGTTATAAGTTTCACGCGTCTGTATGTCTGTGTGTCTACGATTCTTTGAGACAACATATTCTTAACTATGTTATGGGACCATCTTTGAATCAGCTGTTTCATGAAAAATTGAAACAAAATTTATAGAAGTGTATTTTCCCAAAAAATGTATTTACCTGGTACACTATCCTTAAACCATGCTCTAGGGTTATACACATTGACATCCAAGGTATTGTTACTATTTAGAAGCGCTTCTTGACTCCCCACTGCCAATGGTAAATACCATACATCTTCTGTACTATCACAGCTAATCCAGAGATCCGCTTATAGTGGTTTTCCATAAATAAACTAAGAATAACCAGTATTATCTGAATCCTATAAGGAGTTATCCACATACCTGGTACACTATCTTTAAACCACGCCCGGGGGTTATACACATTGACATCCAAAGTATCGTTGCTTGTAAGGGGCGCTTCTTGATTTCCTACTGCCAATGGTAAATACCATACATCTTCTGTATTATCACAGCTAATCCAGAGATCCGCTTATAGTGGTTTTCCATAAATAAACTAAGTATAACCAGTATAGTTTGACCCCATAAAGAGTTACTTACATACCTGGTACACTATCCTTAAACCACGCTCTAGGGTTATACACATTGACATCCAAGGTATCACTACTAGTAAGAGGCGCTTCTTGATTCCCCACTGCCAATGGTAAATACCATACATCTTCGGTACTATCACAGCTAATCCAGAGATCCGCTTATAGTGGTTTTTCATACATAAACTAAGAATAACCAGTATAATCTGACTCTTATAAGGAGTTATCCACATACCTGGTACACTATCTTTAAACCATGCCCGGGGGTTATACACATTGACATCCAAAGTATCGTTGCTTGTAAGGGGCGCTTCTTGATTTCCCACTGCCAATGGTAAATACCATACATCTTCTGTATTATCACAGCTAATCCAGAGATCCGCTTATAGTGGTTTTCCATAAATAAACTAAGTATAACCAGTATAGTTTGACCCCATAAAGAGTTACTTACATACCTGGTACACTATCCTTAAACCACGCCCTAGGGTTATACACATTGACATCCAAGGTATCGTTACTAGTAAGAGGCGCATCTTGACTCCCCACTGCCAACGGTAAATACCATACATCTTCTATACTATCACAGCTAATCCAGAGAGCAACTTATAGTGGTTTTTGATAAATAAAATAAGACTAACCAGTATAGTTTGACCCCCATAAAGAGTTACTAACATACCTGGTACACTATCCTTAATCCATGCTCTAGGGTTATACACATTGACATCCAAGGTATCACTACTTGTAAGGGGCGCTTCCTGATTCCCCACTGCCAATGGTAAATACCATACATCTTCTTCTATCCATTTAAGAGTTCTACATACAGTGGTTTTTCCATACAGTTCTTATGAATAACCAGAAGAGATTGATCTCTAATTTTACAGCTTGCGCAGATAAAGATGGACCCGAATTGACAATATTATTGTTGACATTTTGCTCATAAATACACGTGAAAGAGAGGCAAACAACAATATTGCCTATGCGGGATCCATTCTTTACCTGCGCAAGTTATATCAACATACCTGGTACACTATCCTTAAACCATGCCCGGGGGTTATACACATTGACATCCAAGGTATCACTACTAGTAAGAGGCGCTTCTTGACT
This sequence comes from Phthorimaea operculella, assembly GCA_024500475.1. Classification (NCBI taxonomy): domain Eukaryota; kingdom Metazoa; phylum Arthropoda; class Insecta; order Lepidoptera; family Gelechiidae; genus Phthorimaea; species Phthorimaea operculella. The sequence goes on along the minus strand of JANFCV010000180.1, from coordinate 409,504 downwards.
CCCCACTGCCAATGGTAAATACCATACATCTTCTATCCATTCAAGAGTACTACATATTGTGGTTTTTTCATACAGTTCTCATGAATAACCCAATAAGATTGGTATATAATCTTATTGACATATTTTTGGAAAACTTGCAATATTTTTCACCGCTGGCAGATTTTAAACATGCGATTTTCGGCATCTGTACTGCCGACGCCTTTACCAAGTGGGCGACGGCGGCTCAATCTTAGCCTGCGAAACAGTGCGAGTCTATCTTGGCCACTAAAGCCTTATCAACATACCTGGTACACTATCCTTAAACCACGCCCGGGGGTTATACACATTAACATCCAAGGTATCGTTACTAGTAAGGGGCGCTTCTTGATTTCCCACTGCCAATGGTAAATACCATACATCTTCTTCTATGTAGGTGTTTAGTACGCGACGTACTAAGTTCAGAGGAGAATTGTTGGCTGAAAATTATAAACAATGAATTCATTAGTTACAAAATTCATATATCCCTAGAGGGGTAGGGCAAAGCGCAGACGGCTTTAATCGTTAGCGTTACGACCTCAATACGACTAACAAATATTTAAGGAACATGTTGTACATTCGATCTCATTGGTGAATGAAGCAGCCTATCAGCCATAAGTTTAGCGTACTCTGCGCTGCCTAAAAAAAAACCACAACATTTTTCATAGTCGCACTTCGCATGCACCCCTTTCATACACGAAGAAGTCATAACGTCATACGTCAAAAAGAGGCTAGATATATCTCTTTCTTACCTGAAGCCATCCAATTGATAGTATAAACTATCTCACTGCTTCTTTCTTGATGAAACAGCTCCAATAGTATATCGGCCATTAATTCTGCGCACTCTGCGTTGCCTAGCAACCGCAGTACGTCCCGTAGCCTCGCTTCGCAAGTGTGTCTGTCCCTTTCACTCCCCTAGGAATGCCTTATATCTATCTCTTTCTCACCCGAAGCAATCCAGTTAATCACATAGACAATTTCACTGGTTCTCTCCTGATGAAATAGCTCCAATAGTCTACCTGCCATTAATTCTGCTCATTCTGCGTTGTCTAGCAACCGTATTACGTCTCGTAACCTCCCTTCTCAAATATGTCTGTCCCTTTCACTCCCCTAGAAATGCCTTATATCTATCTCATTCTCACCTGAAGCCATCCAATTGATAGTATACACGATCTCGCTGGTTCTCTCTTGATGAAACAGCTCTAGTAGTCTATCGGCCATAAGTTCGGCGCACTCCGCGTTGCCTAGCAACCGCAGTACGTCCCGTAGTCTCGCTTCGCAGGCGGGGGTGTCGAGGTGGCGGAGTTTACACCACGGGGAGGTGGTGGGAGGGGGGGCGAGCACGTCTGTAAGAAATCAGAGGTTAGTATTTAAATAAAAACATACATAACTACACCGGTTTCCGATACATAAGTACACGATGCCTTAGACAACGTATCCAATTTAATGCTTGTACAAAAAAGTTGTTCCGTGAAATTCGCTTGAACAGCTCATAGCCTGACCAAAGCCTGACTGACACAAGACTGTCACATTGGTCTCACGGAGACCAATTTGAAGGAACAACTTTTTGCTCAGGTGGCGTATCTACAACCTAGAACCTACATATAATATCATTGATCACGCCTATATCCATTGCGGGGTAAAAGTGTCAAAACGAAAATGTGCCAATTTGGGACAACAGCTTCAATGTCATCACGCCATCAATCAGTAAAAAGAATATAATATTTACCTCTCGTTGCGTGTTGTGCTAACGACGTCAGCGGTGTACTGGCTGCAGCGGCTAGCAGTGCGTCACAACAGCACGTCATGTGCCGATGCTGACTGAGAGTGGTTGTCAGTCTTTGCGGGCGCGAACCATCGCATAATATGGTTATGTACCCGTGGAGGAGATTTAGGGATGACAGTTTTCGGCCGGTATCTGTAAATATAAAACTTTTTTTGAGTAAAGGTGCATTTTATTAACAACATTGTTCATAAACAAACACCGCTCACACTACTTTAAATGTTGCAGATACAATGTTTATAAACAAGGAAATAGTCGCCGGTTGCCGCGGGTGCCGTATTTCACACGCGTGAAGTTGTTATGCCGCGCGTCAATGCTGCCAAATGAATACCTGCCTGCTAAGTAGTTAACACAAAATTCAGATTTCAAACAAAGACACACACAAGGCTTATGAGGTAGGCAATGCGTAAACTGTCGTAAAAAATCGTACTATCTGCTAATTCCTTTTAAACCACGCAATGGATTATGATGGGTTTTTTGATGGGCTTTGTATAATTTCACTAAACTAAAGGGCTTTATTGTAATTCGATGGGCCTGTGACGTAATAATATAACAATACATACATATATCATGTCTATATCCTTTGCGGGGTAGGCAGAGTGTAAATGACTGTACAAATATCAATACACTTACCAATATTATTCAAAATCCTCGGCAAACTCATCAAAAGGTTGAAAAAATTGTCGACCAGTCCGTCTACAGTCTTGTTTTTCTCTTTATTGCTGTTCATATAGTTGGTGACGGCGTTCTGGCAGAAATCAGCGACCTCTGGGAAGTCGTCTTTGGAGAGAGTGATGAGTACGTCAAGCGCTATTGGTAGAGAAGGCTGCATCGTGCTACAAATTAAAATGGTTTCTATAGTTTCATCTTTTGCGAATAGGCGCGTCCACACTAAGCCTTGCTGCCTTGCTGCCTCGCGCGGCACGCTCGTGCGCAGGCGAGCCAAGTTCGGCCCAATTTGGACGCCTAAATAAATTAATAGGCAAACTTCTGAGGCGCGTTGATTTCGGCTCGGCCCGCGCGCGTTCGCTCGAGCATGACCTTGCGTTGCCACGGGTGAGCCAAGTAATTTTTTGGTCTTTTACCTCGCGAGGCAGCGAGGCTGCTCGCTTGGTGTGGACGCGCCAAAAAAAATAATACAAAAAGATTTTGCAATTATTTATGATCGGCTACCTGTCTGACGTCAACACTCTTTTGAAATGTAGGATTTGTAGATGGTATCACCGCCACCATTCGGTTGACCACAGTCGACAGAATATATCCGGTCGAGGTCAGAAATTTTAAGTCGCCTTTTATGAAACACCCTGAGTGGACTAGGGGTGGCAGTGTTCTTAGCCGCTACCACACGGCGTTGTTGTTAACAATAAGTCAATAGGTGCGTCCACACTGCCCGAGGCTGCTCGGGTGCTCGCTGCCTCGCGCGGCATACGCTCGTGCGCAGGCGAACCAAGTTCGGCCCAACTTGGACGCCTAAATAAACTATTATGCAAAAGTCTGAGGCTCGTTGATTTTGGCTCGGCCCGCGCGCGTTCGCCCGACCATAAGCATGCGTTGCCTCGGGTGACCCCCGTAACTTTTTGGTCGTTTGCCGCGCGAGGCAGTGAGGCAGCGAGCAGAATCGCGCCTAATATACAACTTTCTTCGGGCATTAGCCCCAAGCTCCACAGAGAGGACATAGGACATGCCCTACGACGCTTGACGATTGATATCGCGACGCTTTGGCGACGCTTGAAACGGTTTCCATATAAAATGTATGAAAACGTATTGACAAAGGCACACACAAGCGTCGCCAAAGCGTCGCATCTATGACAGCTAGCGTCAAAAATTAAGAAGAATGTTTGACAATTACTTGTCTGTCAACTGTCATTCTTACGTCCTATATGCTCTTCGTCTCTTTAGTGGAGTTTGCGCCTTACTCACGAATTGCATTCATCCAGTATCCTATAGCACAACACAGCAAGCTCCCTCCTCACTCTGGGATGATCATGAGCTGTCAGAGTAGCGAGAGATTGCGTCACCACGGTGATTTTGTCGCCCGCCATCGCGTACCACTCTAGGGAACGCTTAGCCAGGAACTTTTGCTTCCTCTCTGCAGGATATAAAAGTAAGATAATTAATTGTCTGTTTTTGCAGTACTCTACCAACCCGACCGATTGGATGATGAACCGACCAGTTCGCTCCGCTCGCAGTACGTGATAATTTAGATGGGAAACAGCGAAAGGAGCTCACTTCTTCCGTAATGTGTTAGAACAACGTGTTTATCTAGTTGTTTGTTACATCAACGTGATCGTGAAATAATTAGCTTGCTTCGCTCGCAATGCGTGTTCCGTGTTTTGACGAAATATGACGATCTCACTTCGCTCAGAATACGTGTCCGTCCAGTTAGTACTTAAACGTGTAATTACTAGCTCGCTTCGCTCGAAATGCATATCCGCTGTGTACCTACTTAGTGCTTACTTTGGCGAGCTATCACTATTTACTTTCTGGCGAGCTATCACTATTTTAGCTCGCTTCACTCGCAATACGAGTCTGTCCGGTTATAATTTGCCGTGGAATGACGAGCTTGCTTCGCTCACAGTACGTATTGATTTGGTGTAGCATGCCTCTAACGCTCCCTACGACTTACTGACTGAGATACCAATAGAAGAAACCAATAACCCTTGCTTACTTGTCTGTTTTGCGTCTCTTTCTCGACCATCAGTGCATCTCGAGGCATAGTATACGATGCGTCGCTTCTAAACCTGTGATACAATGACACCAATAGAAGGAACCACTAACTAACCCTTGCTTACTTGTCTGTCTTGCGTCTCTTTCTCAATCACCACTGCATCGCGAGGTATAGTATACGATGCGTCTCTTCTAGTATACGGTGCGTCGCTTCTAAACCTGTGATACAATGACACCAATAGAAGGAACCACTAACTAACCCTTGCTTACTTGTCTGTCTTGCGTCATTTCTTCATCATCAGTGCATCGCGAAGCATAGTATACGATGCGTCGCTTCTAAACCTGTGATACAATGACACCAATAGAAGGAACCACTAACTAACCCTTGCTTACTTGTCTGTCTTGCGGCGCCTTCTCTATCATCAGCTTGGCGAAGTCTTGCGGCGTGAGGTCGGGCGCGCGCGGCTTGTGCTTGTCGTGCATCGCCAGGCAGAGGATTCGATGTGTCGCTTCTAAGGCCGCCTGCGTAACAATAGGGGATTTAAACTCTCGCGGTCACACATAACGACATGGGCCTGCTATTTGTAGTGGATGGTTGTAGTAGGCGGTTGTAAAATTCTGACACCAGGGTTCACCCGGTCGTTGAAAGACTTGTCCCACATGAAAGAGAGAGATAATGACTCAGAACTTTAAAAACGGAGTTCTCAACAACCAAAAGATCAACAAACGAAATCTCGGATAATTCAACAAAGTCGAGTATCGCGGTAAGATCCCGTTTTTAGTGTTTTTTCATAAACTTTAGATAAGCATTTCAAAATTGACATCATAAATTGTATTATAATTGAACAGATAAACAATTATCCCTTGCAGAAAAGGCAGAGTGTAAAAGTTTTGTAAAAAAATCAGGGTCTTAGCTTATCCTATAATTTGAAAGAGCACTAGATTTCCGCCCGTGGTTTCACTCGCGGTATTTAGCTGTTTCGTCTGATAAAAATGTTAGAAATACATCGCATTTAATTTAGCGGTCAAAATGTTGAAAATGCTAAGACATGTGATTTTAGCTACTTAAGGGAGTTTAGTCGCTTTTTACGACACCTATGGGTAGAATTGGGGTAATGCTATTCTAAGCAAACGAACTTCTACCCTTTTCCCCGTCTTTTAACCCTTTAAAGGGTTAAAAATTAGTTTACCTTATAATTTTATAGAGCATAGAAAAAACTGAAGAACAAACTTACCACAACAACGACATGGCCAGGGTTGTTTACATCAGTAGCCACGTCTTGCAAAGCAGCCAGAACTCCTGGCAGAATATTAGATAGAGTATCCACCACCAATAGTTCTAGATGTTTCTCAGTTATATGCCCCTTCTCGTTTGTGATCTTTGGGTGGCTGCAAGTGTGTGCTGTGAGGCATTCTAAAGCTGTGAGCCTGAAATTGTAAAAACAAATTATCTTATTGTTGGTGTAATACCTCATATGTATTACCCTGAATTAACTTATTCTGTGAAAAACCAGTATATGTTGGAGTCTTCACACATCTCTAGCACTAGTATTAAAATTGGTTGTTGGTTATTGTTATTATTAAATAGATAGATAGATTAACACTTTATTTCTTACATAAAATACAACACTTTAAAACAACAATTAAGAAAACTCAGAGCTATAAGTAAGAAAAGGCTGTTAATATTATTAATTTTATTTTGTTATTATTATTTTGGTTACTGTTTTTTTTCGTAAAGAAGCGTAGCTAAGAAAGATAAACTTTCTAAGTTAGTTTACAACAATCTGTGTTAACATGCAAATAAAAAAAAATACTTAGCACACTGAATCTTTAAAAAATGGTTCTTACATCATTGTCATTCACAATAAACTTTTATAAAGGTTCTTATATCATTATCATGTATTCATAAAGGGTAGCTTTACCTGAGTTGCCTAAGTTTGTCGAGCTTAGCAATATGCACAGCAACAAACACCGCTTGTGCAATGGTCGGCACTTGGGTCTTGAGCATGGTCATGCGGCAGTGCTGGTCCAAGCGCAGCATGAGGGTGGTGAGACACCGCATCACACTGAGTTTCAACTCCTCAGGTACTTCCGCCACTGTGGGTAAGAAAATATACTTATGAATATGATGATGATCTCTTCGACCGATCCTACTCGACTCATTTTCCTAATCAACATAGGTGGCTATTGTAGCCGCTTTTGGCTGTAAAGACCCATGCATAGTGTGGGCATGCAATTTTACCATTGCCATGTAATGATAAAAATATTTGGACCTCTGATACAGCTGATCAGCTATTTTGTATGGGAGATCCAAGTTTCTTTATCATATTTCAACCTATGTTTCTTGGGGAAAGTTGTTCCTTATCATCAGGCGGTTCTGAGTTTTCGCTATTGGTCACTAGTAAAATTTCACCCTTTATAAAAGAACAGTGGCTATAGAATTTCAAGCCTTCTGTTTCTATATGCTTCAAAGAGCGCAAGATCCCATCACTAAGTGAAGAACTGATCTTAGGACCTATACCAACTACATAACAAAAGATTTTTCTAAATTAGTCTAAGCATCTTACAGCAATAATAAATTAACTTTTACATAGAAGCAAGTGTTTTATAATATGCATGGATGAGATAGGAGAGTAGGTAGGAAGGTATCGGTGATATGAATTTGAATAAAAAACCGGCCAAGAGCGTGTCAGACACGCCCACAAATAGGGTTTCGTAGTCAACGTTTAAATATCAGGTTTTTCAGCATTACAAACTTAATTTTGTTGCTGGTTTGTTAGCAGCAGTATGATGACCAACCGCAAATAGAAAAACTCATTTTTTTCTGAAACCTTTAAGGGTACAATATCCGTTATAATTTTCATTGTAACTTCAAATAGTAAGCTATATTCCATAATTGTTTCAAATTTTTAGCGTTTATACTTTAGAAGTTACAGCTGGAACAAATTATGGGTCAAAAACGCCCTTTTTAAAAGCAAATATCTCGTGACAGAAACATTTAAGTGACTTTGTTTCAAAGAAACCTCATCTTAGTTTTAAAAGACCTATTCAACGATACCCTACTCAATATTACAGAAGAAAAAAATTTTTTTGCCCCCCTTTCACTTGTATGGGAGGGGGTCCAAAAAATATTTAATATAATTTTTTCTTAACATTTCTATATTTGGGTCAACACGATCTATCTTCTCACCAAATTTCATGTTAATAGCTCTAAAACTGACGAAGATATGAGGGCGCGGCATACAGACATACATGACGAAACTATAAGGGTTTCTAGTAGACTACGAAACCCTAAAAATGCTCATGTATTTACAGAACAATAAAGACTTTATAAATAAAAATATTCATGTGTGTAAATAAATAAATAATAATAAAAAATCAATTTCAATTAATAAATAATATAACCAACACTGCAAAGACCTATCAGCATATATTGCCACTTGTCCTATAAATAATAATAATAACATTGGCCTTGGCCCATGCAAAGTTTACCTGTTCAGAGAGTCTTATAAAATACTAGCTGTTACCCGCGGCTTCGCCCGCGTACTCATAGGGATTTATTAATTACCTACTTGCGTATTCTTAACGACACATCATAAGGCAAACAACTGGGAGGGCACTCAATTTAATTCAATTTATTCAGTTCCTTGAAAGAATAGCAAGGATAAAATCCTGGCACTAGGTCTCTAGCTCTCTCCCTTGAAAATGAATTTAATTTGTGGTACCTTGGCGCTACCGTCAGCAAAACAGACTATTGCAAAAACATGAGGCGTTAGAATGATCGATGGCAAACGACTAAGAGGTTGCAGTGTAGTTAGGTGGTCAAATCAAATACGCTCAGCGCTCTATGTCGTCAAAGACTCGCCTCGGTCTCGGGCTCAGTCGAAGGCTCGGCCTTATCTCAATCTCGGTTTCGGTCCTGGACTCGATCTCGATCTCGGTCTTGTTCTTCGTTTAGGAGCCGGTCTCGTTCACGCTCTCGGTCTTCTTTCGTATCGGTATTGATCACGGTCTCCGTCCTGGCCTTGGTCAAGGCCTCAGTCCTGGTCCTGGTATTGGTCTCCTTTTCCCGGGTTTGGCCTTTTCAGCATTGCATAATTTCATCCCCTATTTTGACACCCCGGGTATGATTTTTGAAAACTTTTGAATATAATGATATCTACTATACATCAGAAATAAGTGTGTCAAATTTCAAGTCTGTGGCTCTAAGGGTCCGGCCGGCACGTTAATATCAAACTTTCATCACCTTTTCACCCCCTTAGGGGTTGAATTTAGGATAACGCCAAAAAACGTCTTTAATAATTTTTAAAGACCTTCCATAGGCATAGTACGAAATTTCTGTCAAATATTTATCAAAAGAATAAAAGGTTTCTTACAAATTTTCATCCCCTGTTTTACCCCTTAGGGCTTGAATTTCGAAATATGCTTTCATTGTGGATACGTCTACGTTGTCTAAAGAAAACGCATGCAAAATTTCAAAAATTATAGATGTAACAATTTGGCCTTATCAGAATGGTATGACTTGCATCCCCTTTTTTGACACCCCGAGGTATGATTCTTGATTTTCTTGACTTGATTAATCAGAAATAAATGTGCCAAATTTCAAGTCTGTGGCTCTAAAGCTCCGGCCGGCACGTTAATATCAAACTTTCAACCCCCTTTTTACGTTAGGGGTTGAATTTAGGAAAACGCCAAAACACGTCTTTAATAATTTTTAAAGATCTTCCATAGTACGAAATTTCAGCCAAATATTTATCAAAAGAATAAAAAGTTCCATAGAAACATTAATCCCCTGTTTTACTACCTTAGGGGTTGAATTACAAAAAATCCTTTCTTAGTGGATACTTGCGTTATCTAAAGAATACGCATGCAAAATTTCAAACCTAAGGACTTGGCCTTTTCAGCATTGCATAACTTTCATCCCCTATTTTGACACCCTTAGGTATGATTTTTGAATAATTTTGATTTTAGTGATATCTACTATACATCAGAAATAAGTGTGCCAAATTCAAGTCTGTGGCTCTAAGGGTCCGGCCGGCACGTTAATATCAAATTTTCATCCCCCTTTTTACCCTCTTGGGGATTGAATTTTGGAAAACGCTTAAACACGTATTTAATTATTTTCAATTATCTTCCATGGTACGAAAGATTAGTTAAATATATCAAAAGAATAAAAAGTTTATATAACACTTTCATCCCCTTTTTTACCCCTTTAAGGGTTGAATTTCGAAATGTCCTTTCTTAGTGGATGCCTACGTTGTGTATAGAATACGCATGTATAATATTAAGCTTCTAGCCCTAAGGGTTTGGCCTTTTCAGCATTGCATAACTTTCATCCCCAATTTTGACACCCCGGAGTACGATTTTTGAAAACTTTTGAATATAATGATATCTTCTATACATCAGAAAAAAGTGTGCCAAATTTAAAGTCTGTGGCTCTAAGGGTCCGGCCGGCGTGTTAATATCAAACTTTCATCCTCCTTTTTACACGCCAGGGGCTTGAATTTTGGAAAACGCTAAAACACGTCTTTAAATATTTTCAAAGATCTTCCATAGTACGAAAGTTCAGCCAAATATATCAAAAGAATAAAAAGTTCCATACAAACTTTCATCCCCTGATTTAATTGATTAATTTTGAAAAATCCTTTCTTAGTGGATGCCTACGTTGTTTGAAGAATACGCATGCCAAATTTCACGCTTCTAGCTCTAACGGTTTGGCCTTTTCAACATTGCATAACTTTCATCCCCTATTTTTACACCGATGAGTACGATATTTGAAAACTTTTAAATATAGTGATATCTACTATACATCAGAAAAAAGTGTGCCAAATTTAAAGTCTGTGGCTCTAAGGGTCCGGCCGGCGCGGCGCGTTAATATCAAACTTTCATCCCCCTTTTTACACGCCAGGGGGTTGAGTTTTGGAAAACGCTAAAAGACGTCTTTAATTATTTTCAAAGATCTTCCATAGAAAGAAAGTTCAGCCAAATATATCAAAAGAATAAAAAGTTTCATACAAACTTTCATCCCCTGATTTACCCCTTGTTACGGACACATAAGGCGGTATCAACTTTGCCCTTGCCAATTTCTAATTCTTTTGTTTTTAATTAATAAATTAGTTCTAAGTTTTGCCGCACGCGCCTTCAGCGCCGCGAGCCGACCACCGGCCGCCATTTTTGATTTTCTTTCCTGTTCGAGTTTGCGCCGCCGGAGTGAGCGTCACTCCACATTGTAAAAATTATTATAGCGGCATTTTGATACGTTAAGTGCTAATAAACATTGGAAAACGATCGTGGACTGTTTTTATCCATATCCCACGTGTTTAGTGTGCCCCTGTGCCCCACAAAGTGGTCTTCGAACCGGATTCTTGTTGAACCAACGCACGCGCGCCAAACACGTGGCCGCCATGTCGCGCACGCCGCCCCCTTTGGATAGCACGGCGGCGCGCGCCGCGCACGGCCCGCGCATGGATAAGAAGCAGCCTGCACAAGTCATCACGAAGTCAAGCCCGCACTCCGGGCGCTCCTCATCCCGCGCCTCCACGCGGAAGCGCCTCGAGTCGAAGTTGCGGCTTGCCGAGATTGAAAAAGAAATCGTGAAGTTGAAGCTGAAGCTCGGTCTGGATGAAACAGAGTCATCCCAGAGCTCGCACACATCGTTAACCAGTGAAAAGGGACCACATCGCACGATTGACGAATGGATTGACGACGGGTTGGATTCCCAACAAGATGGCGGCCGCACCATTGAAAATCATAGTGACCACCATCAGCTTGATGAAAATGTCGATCCATCCACCAGCGATCTCCCTAGCAGCACGAGCGGGCGCCGCAATGTTGAAACCCCGCGCAGCGCCCTCACGGACCCCGACGAGTATCAAACGTGCCGCACCTTTGAAGTTTGCCGACGTGAGCAGCGCACTGTTTTTCACGGCCACGTCGCGCCCGATTGTTTTGATGATTGCCGGCATGTGCAGCGAACTGATCATCAAGGCCATGCTGAGCCCCAACGACGCAGTGACATCCTCGAATTAGCAAATGTTTTACGCGATGTTGTTACAATACCTAAACAACAGAACAGCGAGTTACTCGCACGATTGGCCACGTCGAAAGATCTGCCCGTCTTCAGCGGCGACCCCTTGGAGTGGTTGCAGTTTAAAGAAGCCTACAGTGAATCGACACGCATGTGCAAGTTTTCAGACACTGAAAATATGTGGCGCCTACGCAAATCCATCAAGGGTGAAGCGAGACAAATGGTAGCCTCGCTGCTAATTGGCAACAATAATCCTGACACCGTGATGTCAACATTACAGTTGAAATACGGAAGCCCTGAAAACATGATTAACAGGATGGTCGCACAAATGAAGAAGCTCCACCCACTACCAGAGCGATACCACAGCGACATCGTTAACTTTTCTATACAAATACAAAACTTTGTGACGGCGACCAAGGCCATTGACCTGCCGGAATACCTACACAGCCCGGAATTAGTAGGTAGTATCCTAACTAAACTACCTACTGCACTACTGGATAAGTGGGCTACCTACGTAGGGTCATTGCGCCGGTTCGCGACCATGCGTCAGTTCGCGACCATTTTCAGGACTGACCTCAGTAATATTGCAATAATAAGAGTTATATTTCACTCTTTGTAAAAAAGTGTGGCTTAAACAAGACAAGAATAACTGCTGAATCTACTCCTATTCAAATCTGTTCATTAAACCTCACCAATGTACCGCAAATAAATCATCCATTTTGCCAGTCACTCTGCCCTCGACAAAACACCGAAAATCTATCCAAAAAATAGCGAGCACGTGCCATTTCAAAAGTGAAATTTTCAGGATTTCGTCTAGTTTTTACAACTATAACGGTTTTATGGTGTTCATACTTTAGTGAAGTATCTGATTTAACGATAATTTCGCGTTATTTTTAAGTAAATTTATGATTTATTAGATGGTCGCAAAAGGGCACCCAATTTTTAGAAAAATGCTGGATAGCGACCGGCCGGTCGCTATCTTACACGATGCTTGAAAAATGTTTATTTTTTTCCAGGCTATCTTTTAAACAAAGTTTTGATTCTTACAACATAAGTTAATTCTAACAGACGTTTTTTATACCACAGTTAGTTTGCGACCGTCAAATTATGATTATTTGACCGGTTTTTAACAGTTATTTAGTTGAGTGGTCGCTAACTAGTACATGCTAAAAAAACATGTTTAGTTAGCGACCGCCTCAAAAATGTATGAAAAATAGGCGGTCGCTATCAGACTCTAAATTTTTATTACGTTACTTAGCGACCACCACTTTTTCTCTTACACTGTATTGTTGGCCCTTTGATAGGTTTTTGTTACAAATGTCTTTTACTAGTCTTTTATTAAACTGCTGCTCTGATGCTCTTCGTCTCGGAATGCGCTATAACTCTGGAATCCCCCTTTAACAAATAAAACAGAACATGACGCCGCACGCCGCGCCCCGCCAACAGCATCTCATGGACCCTATTGGCTTTTAACGGAGTTTCCGCGTTCTGAAGTAGTGAACCTGTTTCAACTTCTTCTTCGCTGCTGTTGGATCGTCCACAATGGACATATGTAAAGAACACCAGCCGTACCCACTTACCTTCCTCGAGCTGTGCCAGAAGTACAGGCAGAGTTTCTTTGGACTGTCCTGGTCTATAACTACATACACGCCATTCCTAAATCTTCACACCGAGAAATCAAAGCTATTTCGTTATGTCATAGATGCCTGGGGTGAGGTTCCAGTACGAGCAGGTCAGCTGCGTGGAGAAGATACACGTCCTAGGCTCGGGGCCTGGGTGACTTCTGTGCACTTTGAGCTGTTGCATTCAAATTCTTGATTGTCCAGAGAATTCAGCTCAGTTTTTGTTGTGCAGCAAAGTGTTGGCAGAGAGACTCCTTATAGCGTATAATTATAGATATAAGCCTCGTTGCACTCTCTCAGGAGTTGGGTCTTGTAAAATAGTTCACCACAATAGGGCAGCAAAATCTCGCTGCTTTTTTACTCACTTTGAGGCTTTGGAGACAACGAAGAAGCACTGAAGTTCTCACTTCTTACTGACCTCCACACAGTCCTTGCCTTAAGGGAGAAGGGTGCTGCCATGTAAAAGCAATGTTTTCGGATACAGGGGTATTTTATTTCACTCTGGCTGCCGCCGCGAACCCACCTGATTACGACGAGCAAATTTACATTGCATCAGATTTTCCATTACTTCCTTAAAGCCCAGAACCATCACAAAACTGGGCCTATAATTCTTCAGCTTGCGTTGGCAGATTCTCGAGCTGTGTCGTACATAATTGCTGGCAGAGGTTGAATAAGGCTGTGCTGCTCTCACATCCTTCAAATTTCATGTTGGGTTGAGCATTGAGCAGTTGCATGACGTCATAGATACCCGTTTAAAAAAGGTAGGTGAAAAGGATCCGCGTTCGTGCACTCACACAAGTTTACCTGGCGCAAGTAGCCTGGATAGTCATAGTCAGCTAGACCTGCAGACTATAAAGGCAATACAGTGGCCAATATAAACACCCAAGTGTTCTGAAAAAAAGGAAGAAGGCTAGATGCTTGATGAGATCCTGCGACGTGACTGACGAAGATACCTCCAACAGAGCAAAGTGAATACAGGAGACCAGAAAGGACCCACCATAAGATGAAAAAAATAATTGCCAAGGATAGAGAGCTACGTTCTTATCTACTTCTGCTGTGTGTTGTTGACCGACAAGAGTCTTTGTGCAATATTAAGGGCCCTTTTCCTGTCATGCGTATTTTCGCACGCGCGCGGATCTGGTCCGCATGCGGGCCGCACGCATCTTACCTTTTGATACATGTTTTTCCTATCATGCGGCTAGCACGCGCGCGGAACGCGGATTGACGCAAACGAAATCCCTGTCCTGCGTGTGACCAGGAGCGTGCTATCATCCGCATGCGGACCAGATCCGCGCGCGTGCGAAAATACGCATGACAGGAAAAGGGCCCTTATGGGTCGCTCTTGGTACAACGTGGATCGTACTGTGTAAGCGAATCAGGAAGTTTCAAGACCGATACTTTGTAGCACCGTGAAGTAGCCACACTCGGAATTTCTACTCGCTTTGATAGGTACTCGAAGCCCGTCGGTCTATGTGCTCTAGCGTCCGCGCGTATCTAAAGGCCTGTCTCCTGAGCTCCCTTCGATGTTTGCCCACTAAATCCCACCTCAATCGAGGGTGGAATTTCATGCCCAGATGCTTCGTAAGACAGATCCTGCTGGTCGAGTTTGCGGATGGAGCTGAACAGGCCTAACATTGAGCGCTAGCGTGATTGGTACAGGCAAGGGTAGTGTTTATGCGCACCAAGGTATGAGGCATGGAACGTTCTGGTGCGGTGTGTGTGACCTTGAGAGCTAGATCCGGGCTGGGTCCTCGGCGGTTGCATCAATGAAGTAGAAATGGTTGATCCTCTCCAGTATCAGAAAATGCGCATTAACCTAGCTAGGATCGGTACCGTACATATGCGCGCTGAAGACCAGCGAGGTCTTGAAGCCTCTTCAGTTCACGCTGAGGCTTCGGAGACAACAAAACGTGGATAATAAACAGCGTCGGCAAGGGTTGTGAGGCAGCAAAGTCAGCAGTTGTCATTGCTGTGACAACTGTTTGGTACTATGAAATATTGTTATTTTTTTAATCATGTGTAGGTACTAGGCCACAACCTTAGGTGTAGATTTTTATAGGATTATTCAAGATGTATGAGAAATGTGCAAAAGTCATTTTTTTTAATATATAACGGTTAATATGTCCATAATAACGGTAGCAAAACGGGCGGTCGCTATCTGACGCACACGTGGTCGCTATCTGAAAAAAGCGGTCGCTATCTGGCATTTTGGGTACTTTTCGGTTCAAAATCATTTTAAAAATAAACTGTTACAGTATTTTGCAAATACTTCTCGAAAATAATATCTTGATTATATCTGCTATGCTCATAAAAAAATCAACTCTCAAATATGAAACCTTCATATTTATATCAGGGTGCAAAGTTGGGAAGTCAACTAATCGGTCGCCAACGGGCGCAATGACCCTATACGATCATCAACATGAAAAGTCGAAGTTCGAACTATTGAATGATTTCCTACACAAAGAAGCTACTACAGCTGCGACCTCGGGCGTTTGTTACCTACCTACTACTCAAGCATACGCCCCTAAGCCCCGCAGATACCCGGCCGTCGCACATAATGTTCTCACAAGCGCCGGCGACGGGACCGCGACTGTCAATGTCAAACATAACGACAGGAGGTGTAAATACTGCAAGGGCGAGGTGCACGTACTTGACAGGTGCGCCAAGTTCAAACGCGCCCTACGCAAAGACAGATGGAGTTTCGCACGAATGAATAACTTGTGTTATCAGTGCCTACGCGCGAGGCACGTTGACCCTGCTACGTGTGGAGGATCGCCGTGTGACGTCGAGGAGTGCGGGCAGCCCCATCACCGCCTCCTGCACTGGACTGCGAGACCCCGGGAGCCCCGACGAAACGAGGGCGAGCACGCGCCGCCTCCGCCCCCGCCGCAGCCGCTAGGACAGCCAGGCGGCGAGCCGCGCGGTGTCAATGACCCCGACGATACCGTCGCTGTCGCACACACGACCGCCGCGGCCGCCCAGCCTCGGCCTATTACCGCGAAAAGTGCTAAAAAAAGTGTTGTTAAAAGTAGTGCCCGTTACGTTGTGTGGACCTAATGAAGAAATTCACACCCACGCGCTCTTGGATGATGGCGCGACCGTCTCGCTGATAGCAGCTGATGTGGCGGACCGCGTCGGACTGCATGGACAGGTTAGCACCCTACGTGCGCGCAGTGCCTGGGAGTCTGGTGACTTGGTGTGTAAATCAGAGACAGTGAGCTTACGTATAAAGAACAGTGACGGGAATACCTACGAAATGTGTGCACGTAAGCTGGACAATCTTAATTTGCCTATGCAAACCCTATCGGACATTGACCTCTCACAATACGAACATGTGAACCACAAATTTGACTTTTGTTATTGTGATGAGCAACCTAAAATTCTTATCGGACAAGATTTCTATGATCTGATTGTACCTATTGTTGTTATCAAGGGTAAAGCAGGTGAGCCTTATGTGACGAAAACGCCGCTGGGCTGGTGTGTGCACGGACCTGTAAGTACTAGGTTAAGTTTTAATACCTACTCTAATGACCGATCTCCGTCCGCGCCTACCGCGTCCGCGTTTCTTACCTGTGCGGACTGTAGCGTTCTTACTACCACTGATAACGACAACAGTGATAATGATAACGCGCGCGCGACCGCTCCGCCGCCGTCCGCGCCCTGCGATTGTTTTGATTTGCATGAGTTTGTTCGTAAATCTTGCTCATTAGATTCGAGCGTATTAGCCAAACCGCGTAAGAATAAAGACGAGTTACGCGCTATTGAGATTCTAAATCAGACGTCTGAGTTTGTAGACGGCCGTTGGTATGTAGGATTACCATGGAAGGAGGATGTAGGTATTTTACCGGACTCGCTACCTAACGCACTTAGACGATTACAATCGGTAGAACGAAAGATGTTAGCGAATGCGGATTACGCGAGCCGTTATAGGGAAAGAATTCAACACCTACTTGACAATGATTACGCGCGCGAACTTAGTGATGACGAGGCGCGCACCCGTACCCCCAACACTTGGTACCTACCGCAGTTCGGGGTCGATAACCCCAAGAAACGTAAACTTCGTTTAGTATTTGATGCCGCAGCGGCTAGCCATGGTCGTTGCCTAAATGATTTTCTACTACAAGGACCGGACTACCTACAGTCGTTGTATGGTATCTTATTTCGCTTCCGCGAGAATCCTGTAGGTATAACCGGAGATATTAATGACATGTTTTTACGTATTAAGATTAGAAAAGAGGATCAAAACGCGTTGAGATTTTTATGGTCCGAAGATGGTAAAGTAAAGCACTATGCTATGACCTCGCTTATTTTTGGTGCGAATTGTTCGCCTTTTATAGCGCAATATGTAAACCAGACTAAAAACGCTTCACGTTTTCATGATGAAATGCCCGCTGCTGTTGACGCGATCCAGCACAATCAGTACATGGACGACTACATAGATAGTTTAGTACCTACCCCGTCGGTTGCTAAGCAGATGGTACGCGAAGTTGCCTACATACAACGGCAGGGAGGTTTTGAAATGGGTAAATGGGCGAGCAATATACCTACCGTTTTAGATGATTTACCTAAAGATTCACTTAGTGAGAGTTCTGTAAAATTTAATATTGACAGTCAAGTTACGACTCTCGGCTTATTGTGGTACCTACCCCGCGACGGACGAACTTGCTTTTGACCTGTCACTGAAACGTATACCTACCGATATCTTACAGTTGAAACGCGTAGGTACCTACCAAACGTGAAACCTTGCGTATTGTTATGTCTATTTTCGACATTCAAGGTTTCTTAGGGCCGTTTATGGTAAAAGCTAAGATATTATTACGTAACATTTGGAAAGCAGGTACCCAATGGGACGATGAGATACCTAATGATTTGTTTATCGATTTTTCTAATTGGATAACTCAACTGCAAACTTTGAAGGACATTAGAATACCTAGATTTTATTTCCGCGACGCAGACGCAGCGGACCCCGCGATACCTACGTGTGAGCGAGACAACACGACACGCTCGGTACCTACTCTCGAGCTGCACATGTTTTGCGATGCATCGCCTGCTGCTTATGGAACAGTGGCGTACTGGCGACAGATAGACAGCGATGGACGTGTAACTGTTACATTTATCGCTAGCAAGAGTAAAGTTGCACCTACGAAACTCGTTACTATACCGCGTCTGGAGTTACAGGGTGCTGTTTTGGCGTGCAGACTGGCGGATAGTATAAAAAGAGAACATCGACTGATACCTGATGCTACCTACTATTGGGCAGATTCTACGACTGTACTACATTGGATTAAAAATGAAAACAGGAATTATAAGGTATTTATTGCCAACAGACTCGGAGAGATAGACGAGACAACTAGTACACGAGAGTGGCACTATGTGCCTACCGACATGAACCCTGCGGACCACCTGACGAAGAACACGGAGTACAAACTGGAGACTGGTGCTGACTGGTTCACTGGACCGTCGTTCCTCCGCGAAGCTGACTCCTCTCGCTGGCCGCAACAACCTGAAACTAAAAAACAAATTAATGAAGATATATTAGAGATGGTACACACTGTACATGAAAATACAGAATGTGACTTACCTGTTCCAGACCCTGAGCGTTTCTCCAGCTGGCTTCGACTGCTGCGAGCAACTGCAACGATGCTGCTGTTCATTGATAAGTGCAGAAAGCAGCATACTGGACATGGACTTACCGTTGAGCTCATGAAGAGAGCAGAGACATTGTTACTCAGACATGCGCAGTTGGAATCATTCGCGTCTGAAATAACCCAACTGAAGGAGAAGAAAGAGATAAAGCGTGACAGTAAGCTTCTATCGCTCTCCCCAATGCTGTGTGAAGATGGACTTCTTCGGCTGGACAGCCGCATCAACGCCGCCAAGGAAGCTCCACCTGAAGTAAGAGCTCCAGTTATACTGGATGGACGTAACCACATCGCAAGACTGATCGTGAAAGACTACCACGTACGAGCAGCGCATGGATCCAACGAGATGGTAGTTAACGAGCTACGCCAAAGGTACTGGATCATAAATCTGCGACCTACGGTGCGAACCGTGGCATCACAATGTCTTATATGCCGCATGAGAAGAGCTGTGCCTAGACCGCCGCGCATTGGTGACTTACCTGAAGAGAGACTGTGGCACCATGAGAAACCCTTCACCATCTGTGGCTTGGATTTATTTGGACCCGTGGAAGTGATTGTTGGCAGACAGAAGCAGAAGTGCTATGGTGTACTATTTACCTGCCTGACAGTACGCGCAATCCACATTGAAGTCGTCACGTCACTTTCATCTGATGCGCTGATAATGGCCCTAAGAAGAATGGGAAACCGCCGTGGATACCCGCGAAGACTATACTCTGACAACGGCACCAATATGCGCGGCGCTAGTGTTGAACTGAAACGCGCATACGAAGAGCTGGACCGCGATGCGCTTGCCTCTGAAGCACTGAACTATGGTGTCGACTGGCGATTCATCCCTCCTCTCAGTCCGCACATGGGTGGCGCTTGGGAGCGCCTCATAAGGAGTGTGAAAACGGCCCTCAAAGCGGTGCTGAAGGAGAGGACACCCAGGGAGGATGCATTTATGACTCTGTTGGCTGAAGTCGAAGGTTTAGTCAACAGCCGCCCATTGACACACGTGTCAGTGGAGCCTAGCAGTGATGAAACACTCACCCCTAACCATTTTTTACTAGGCAGCTCATCAATCCTGCCTACACCAGGTGTTTTTGATGACCGCGACCTCTGTCTGCGTAAACAGTGGCGCATTTCACAGCGCCTCACGGATTTGTTTTGGAGTCGCTGGATGCGAGAAGTATTACCTACTCTTGCCCCACGTCGTAAGTGGAGTCAAGAGGGGACCCAGTTGAAGGTTGGTGATGTGGTCTTTGTGGCCGACCCATCATCGCCGCGTGGTTTTTGGCCTAAAGGCGTGATACAAGCCGTGTACCCCGGTAAAGACGGACGCGTACGTGTAGTTGATGTTAGGACGAGTTCAGGCGTTAAACGGAGATCGGCCGCGCGTATTGCTAAGTTCCTAGATGATGAGTGTTGCCAAGGCAACACTGGGGGGGAAGATGTTACGGACACATAAGGCGGTATCAACTTTGCCCTTGCCAATTTCTAATTCTTTTGTTTTTAATTAATAAATTAGTTCTAAGTTTTGCCGCACGCGCCTTCAGCGCCGCGAGCCGACCACCGGCCGCCATTTTTGATTTTCTTTCCTGTTCGAGTTTGCGCCGCCGGAGTGAGCGTCACTCCACATTGTAAAAATTATTATAGCGGCATTTTGATACGTTAAGTGCTAATAAACATTGGAAAACGATCGTGGACTGTTTTTATCCATATCCCACGTGTTTAGTGTGCCCCTGTGCCCCACACCCCTTAAGGGGTTGAATTTTGAAAAATCCTTTCTTAGTGGGTGCCCACGTTGTTTGAAGAATACGCATGCCAAATTTCACGCTTCTAGCTCTAAGGGTTTGGCCTTTTCAGCATTGCATAACTTTCATCCCCTATTTTGACACCCCGGGGTATGATTTTTGAAAAATTTAAATATTGATATCTACTATACATCAGAAAATAGTGTGCCAAATTTCAAGTCTGTGGCTCTAAGGGTCCGGCCGGCACGTTAATATCAAACTTTCATCCCCCTTTTTACCCCCTTAGAGGTTGAATTTTGGAAATCACCAAAACACGTCTTTAATAATTTTCAAAGATCTTCCATAGTACGAAAGTTCAGCCAAATATATCAAAAGACTAAAAAGTTTCATACAAACTTTCATCCCCTGTTTTACCCCTTTAGGGGTTGAATTTCGAAAAATCCTTTCTTAGTGGATGCCTACAATGTTTAAAGAATACGCATGCCAAATTTCACGCTTCCAGCTCTAAAGGTTTAGCCTGTGCGTTGATACATGACCTATCCCCTTTGCCTTTTATATATATAGATAAGAACACATAATATAATAATAATAATATTTGGAATATTTTCTTACCCATCCCTGGCTTGGAATTGTCAAACACCACACTGAGTAGTGCAGTCTCAATCTTCATACACATTTCAAAACTGGTCACTGTCACTCGGTCTAGAACCTGCTTCATAGCATCTGCCATGTTACGTAGGAGTTCAAACTTCTTTCTGAAAGAGATATAGATTACAATTACAATAGATTACAATACTTAATAGAAATTGAAAGTAGGCACCTTAGAAGCCACTAAATTTAATAATATAAAGGTTAAAATATAGATAAACCTACTAAATATTATTGGTAAATCAAATAGGACGACTTATACTTATTTCATGTGAATACTACCTATGATGAATAGGTATGAAGAACAGAATAAGTAGATTTATCTATGGAATTAATTTATAGAAACCAAATTCATAAATACAGTAGCTTAAACTCTGGAGCAAGGTGTTTCGCTACAATGTAAAATACTTAGGAAAAATGCAACATATACAGTCACATTCAACTGATAGCATACAAACAACAAATAGGAATAGATACTAGGTATGTGTTAGTAACTTACTCAATCTCCTCAGACTTGACGTGCGTTATAAATGGGAACAGTATGTACTGCTGCAGCTCCTGGACGGCGTCCAGCTTCATCTCCGCGACCTTCTTGCTGAAGGCCGCGATATTCTCCGGCGTAGGACGCAGCATCACCAGGTCGCACACTGGCTTTATGCGCGTAAATGCCTCTTTTACTTCCGGATTCATTGTGCGAGTCTACGCAAACTGTTAATAGATAGTAAAGACGTTAATGAAACATGGCTTCTTACTAGAATATTAAAGAAAACTGAGAGAAAACTGCAAAAATGCACTTTTTGCAAGCAGACAGATCAAACTTGTGCGCCTTTATTGCTATCACGTAGCTATTAGTATTTACGATAACAAAAACAGAAGTAGCTGTTTTGTATAGCTCTGTTTCTGTTACACACTATGTTATGTAGTAATTATGGGCAAATAAGCGCATTTCTTTATGAAACGAACGTGCCCTACGTTCGGATACATGTTTTTTTGCTTAGTTTTTGTTGATAATGTGTATCCGAAACAAATTTACGAATTTTAAAAAAGTAAACTGTCAAAGTCAGATGTTTCTGTCAAATTAGACAAAAAATAAAATGAGACAAAATGAATTAAAAATAATTAAATTATAATCTAGAGATAATTTTATCAATGGTGTGAATACAATAGAACAAAATGTTTTCCATAGGCAAGTCGCGGATTGTGCCTAAGTGCTTCAATATTTTGAGGTTAACTTTCGTCCACTTCAGTAACCTGCACGACTTGAAGAACTTGAACGTAGTTCGGACGGTAGAGAAGACGATCGAAAATAACACGAGCATCTTTATAGAGAGCCCCATACATGTGAAAATCCAGCCGATTGATGTCAACGACCTAGCAGCTCATGACAAACTAACCATGACATTGTACAGTCGAGGCAAGGAGACCAGCGATTTCCAGGTGAAACAATCAAACAAACGTCTCGAACTACTCAACAACAACACCAACTCGGACAGGAGCGACGTGTGTGTGATACAACTGCCGTATCAACTGAAAGTCCAGGTCACAGCAACAGAAAACGCATCAGTGCAAGTAAGCAAGATAGAAGGCGAAGAAGTCGTCGTAAAAACCAATAAAGGTAAGGTGGAAATCCAAGATTTAAAGGCTAAAAATATCAAAGTGGAGAGTGTTGAAGGAGAGGTTGAAAGTAAGGGTAGACTTATGGCCAGTAACATCGATCTCAAAACAGGCAACTGTTCAGGCATCAGATGCAATAACATCATGGCAAACAACTTCACAGTGACTACACACGCTGGCCCCATCAGGGTGAAGTCTTGTTACAGTGACAAGTCACATTTTACTACACTAATGGGCAACATAAACCTGGATCATCTACATAGAAATGTCAACATAGATGTTATCCAGCAAGGGAACCTACACATAACAAGTTTTGCTGGCAATTTAAAAGCTTCCCTGAAAAGCGGAGATGTTTATTTAATGGCATCACAGCTCACTGAAAAGTGCAGTATTTTCATTCACGAAAAAGGTAAAGTTGAGTTGTTGATCCCAGATATTCTAAAAAATCTACCCGCTACCAACTTGATAGCAGAAAATATTACAGTTGATGAAAAGATTATGAAGCTTGGAAGATTTATGGATGATACTCATCCTAAGAGGTTTAGGTTTGAGAAGGAGCCCCAACATGAGTTACACATAGTCTGTAAGAATGGTTCAATAGATTTAAAGGAAACCACTTTGTTTCCATTTGCGTCAGTGAACAATCAGTTTTCTTGAGACTCTCATGGCTAGTGCTGTTTTATTTATGTATTTATTTTAGGGCCTATGTTAATTTTAGGCTATATTTGCTTGAAGTTTTATAAATGTTGTAGAATTGAGGACACTTTGTTAACATTTAGTTTATAAAAGTAATATTTTAAATAAATATTTAAGTTGTAAATATGTTTTAATAAATCAATGCAATAGTGATAGATATCAGTTAAAGTTTCATGAAGATCTTTTGCTCTTGTGTTAGTTCTCTCATGGTGTAGCTGATTTATATTTTAACTCATCATCTTCTGCCTTCCCATATCTCAAAGCAGTTGACAAATTGTGGTGGCACAACAAATTTTGCGCATTTGGCGCACCAAATCATGTAGCAAAAGGTTTTGGCAAGGTTTTATGACCAGCCACCTTCCAGACTTCAACCCTCTTTGGGAATGCTATTATAGGTAGGTGTTATGAACATAACTAAATCTGACTTAGTTATTTTAACTTGTTGATTTATTCTTATCACAGTGTTGTGTCTTCCACTGATCGTAATAGAATATGCACTTAATTATGTAGATCTCATTAATAGCACTTTGATAGAAATCACTCACAAACAAGTCAGTTTTAAGATAATTAAATTATGATACCAGTATTCTGAACTGCCAAATGGATCAATTTTACTTCGAAATTTTGTAACTAGCATTTACTATAATAATGTAAATAATTTCCAACTTATGTACATTTACTTTCCTCATTAGAATATTGTGTAAATTTTATTGTAATCTTAATCTTCTAGTTTTCAGCATTTAAAAATATTATTTTGATTATTGTCAATTAAATTCTCATGTAGAGTGTTTTGCAAAATGTTATTTATTTATCTAGTTCGGTGTTTAAGAGTAAGATAGACCTCTATGTGTTTGTGATATAGATATCATCTAATATTACTAGTCTTTATCTATCCTAAAGGTAGAATTAAATTTATATTACATTTAATATAAAATTGTTATTCACCATGTAGTAATTTGTAGAAAGTTGTTATTGTTGGTCATTTAATTAAATATTGTCATGAGTATTTTGGTGATTTTAGTTGAACTACACGCGTACTTAGTACCTGCCTCTAATAATTGGTTCTATTTGATTTATGTAATACATTTAATGACTTTGATCGTTTGCTTACGAGTGTAAATTCGTGGAAACTTTGTCACATTTAGGAAGAAAACATTGTTTACAAATACGCCTATCCGAAGTGGCTAATCCCGATAATTGTATTTGTTTCTTTTTCTCATTTAATTGGGTGCAAAGATGAGGTTTCGTGTAACCGGGAGCGATGGCGGCGCCACGGGCGGTGCGGGCGCCTCAGTATAGCGATAACGAGGCACTTTATATGCGGCAGCGGCGTGCGCGCGCGCCAGTCTTGTCCGTCATGCCGGCTTGTGCGCCCGAGTACTCGCGCCTCGCGCGCTCCAACACAGAGCTCGTCTTCTCACCGCGAGTCAAACGATGTTCCCACAACCCACCGCCCTTCACTGCCCTTCGCCGGTCCTTCTCTTCGACCTTCTCCTTGATACCTGAGGAGCGCGCGGTCTCGCCCGAGCGCCCGCCGCCGCTGCCCCGCATCATCAGGATCCTGACATGGGGGCCGAGACTTTGCCTTCGCCCGTTCTTCTTCTTCTTCAGCTTTCTAACTCACCCTGCCTGGAAACAGATCTTGGTCGTCCTCCCGACGCTGTGGATCGCCGCCTCACTGTTTATATTCTGGAAGTGTGTTCAGTGTCCCATTGGATTTTTAAAGTGGCTCGGACGTGCGATCAGCTTTCAAAGCACCTACAAACCCCGGACTGTGCTAATCAGCGGAGGAAGCTCCGTCCAGGCTCTACATTTGGCGAGAAATTTCCACTCGGCCGGCGCAAGAGTTGTTGCATTCGAAACGGATGGTCAATTCTCCCTGCTGAAGTACTCGGCAGCTGTGAACAAGTTCTATACGATACCGCGGCCGCACCCGGCGGATCCGCTCGCCTACGCGCGCTCGCTGCGGGAGATAGTCGAGAGGGAATCTGTTGTGTTCTACGTGCCTGTGAGTTCTACGACCCCGGCGTACTACGATGCCCTCGCTAAACAGTACCTCGAAGTGATAGGGTGTCAATGCTTTGTGCCTTGTGCACGCGACGTCGTCACTCTAGATGACCCGCTAGAGTTGATGCGAGTCTGCAGAGCCGCTGGCCTGGCTACACCTCAATTTTGGGTGATGGTCAGTGAAGAAGACATCCGTAACTGGTACGAAACCGGCGCAGCAAAGGAAGGCAAACACTTTATAGTGAGTGCCGGAGCGCGTGGCGCCAGAGACCGCTTGCGGTTTAGTTTACCAGAAGAAAGAGCAAACTTCAGGTTTCCAAGAGAAATCAGTATGGAGAAGCCATGGGTTATCATAAGAGAGCCAAAGGGTGAAAAACTGGTGACATGCACGACTTTGAAGGAATCCCGCGCAGTGAACAACGTGACATGCCGCGTCGACAACGTGAGGAAGGGCTTGGTTCCCCTGAAAGATGATGAAACCGACGCATGGGTACAGAAGTTCGTCTCTCGACTGACCCCGAGCAAGCCCATGACTGGCCACATATCTTTTAGATTAGTTCGCGAAGAGAGGACAAATGGGCACACCAGCAAGTTGATAGCGATTGGTGCTCGCGTCGGGGTGTCGTTGCCGTATTTATGCCAAGGGCCGACGAAGTGTGGGCACACGTCAGCAACGGTGGGCAAGTTGCTGGACACCGTGCTTGACACGCGCGAGGCTCTGTTCGCGTATTGGGACCCGTTGCCTTACTGCGCATACTACCAGTCCCGGGGGAACGATGACCGGAGGATACCTCCCCCGGAGCCCTGCAAGACGCCGCCGAATGTGCCTCTCTGAGCGGCAGTTGCAGTTGGAATAGGATCTATTTATTTAAGACACTCAGTACCTGAATAGTGCGTGAGTGAGTGCTCTCTCGAGTCGTGTTTGTCACGCACTCTGCGTGTTCCCAAGAGTAAAGGGGACAGCAAGATTGTAACTACTAAGTAGATGTGTACGTACCAAATATTATTGTAAGCTTATTAATATTATTACACTGTAAATGTAAGATAATGGAAATATAATCATGGTCGATCAATGTCCATCTTTTATTTATGTTTCCCTGATTGATAAATAATGAGACCGTGTCAACAATAATACAATTTTATTATGAAATGCTAAAAATATTCTTTGTTATTGTTTTTCTTAGAATATTTTCGGTCAGTGATCATAAGATCATAACATGATTAGGTATTATTGTCACTGAATAAACTTTAAAAACAACTGAGTTAATTAATGTTTCTGGTAAATAGGGACGGAATTGTAGGTTTTTCAATCTTTAACCCAGCAGGACTAATCTATCTGTATTCCAGAGATTTCCCTAGACAACTATTATTTTTACCCGACTACAGTAAAGCAAAAAGGAGGGTTATGATGCCTAGATAGATATAGGTAGGTAGGTACTATCAGCACCACCTTGAGCTAGACGTTTAAATGATCAAATTTCAAACTAAGTATCGCCATCAGTTAGGTACATAAAAACACCGGCGCAGGTTGATCTTTTAAATTGGTATCTCTTACTGCTGCTGATAGTACGAAATATAAGGTTAGCGACCTAATTTTGGGTCAAATTATAATAAAAATCGTCAAGTTCATATTATGCGTAGGCACACGTGATAGTGTTTGTAATTTATCAAATGTAAATACAAACAAACAGACCTAATTTACCAAAAATAACATAGATGACTTGACTAGCCGGTAGTAGTGGGTAATTAAATTAATACTTAACTTTACTATCGCCAGTAAGTCTACGACCCATTTAAGAAATCAACTTCTACTGGTGTTTTTAGTATTTGTATGAAAAGCCATTATAAGTCGGTCCCTTAAATGGGTAGGTGGATTTGCCTGCGATAATACAACAAAATCTTCCACGTAAGATTACAAGTAGGTAACTAAAATTTGATACAATTTTAGGTTTATCAGCTAGATATTTTATTTCTGGCATCATGGTTTTTCCATCTTATCTGTCTTCTAGTCAATGAAACACGTGTTCAATGTCTGAGGAAGTTAAACTTGCGTGATTTGATAACGTGGTCAAAGTCTTCATATAGTGCACATAGGGAAACAACAGGGTTGTATAGCATTTCTTACTTGTAGAGTTGTAAGACGAGTAACGCTAATTTGAAGCAGCTAAGGTAGATAACGATTGCGTGGAGAAGAAATATGAATCACACATTTAGTAAGTAAATAAAGAAGTTAATAAAAGTTTGCCAACAAAAGATCTTAGCATTACTGCAATTAATCTGCCCAAAGAAATATTAAATTGCGACAGAACATACTTTTTTTTATTCATCCACAAAATCTGTCTTCCTCTTCTTTCTTTTAAGACACCGAACGACCCAATAAACCCTAGATACAAATAATATTAAATTGTCTGATAATCCGCTAACTAGCAAGAACATTTTGTTAATAGCCAGCCAGCTTATTTGGTGCGAATACCTGAAGATTGCCTCTACAAAGACGCTTATGTAATTTTTATGAGTTATTGTGAAGAGGACACTGGGAATTGCAGGGCAAAGGCCTCTCCCCTCTTTGTTTGCTAAAAATAAGAGCGCAAACATTACTAACCCATATTATTCACTTTGTAAGAAAGTAATTATGCCTTTGTAGAGTCTTGTTTGCAGTTTACAAATATTTTTCCATGTCGAATGCAGATTTTCTTCGATTCGGTACATGAATTAACTTTAAGAAGTTTACGTTGAATCTCAATAAATGAGATAAATAAGCGCATACAAAAACAAATTAAAAGAAACAGATGAGCAAAAATTTTAACATAATCCCAAGTGGAATTCTACTCAGGAGAGGCATGTCCTCAGGAAAGTTGATATATTCACAAGTATTTACCATACAGTATAATAAAAACTAATATTTACACCCCACATAATTTTATTTATCATTTTGCAAGATTATCTCAGTCAACTTTTGCGACTCTACGACGACAATTGCTTCATATTACCTAAGGGGTAAATTCAGTCCAAAAATAGAAAACCTATAGTCCGTCAAGTTCGTGCGCGACCTTCCTGCGGGGTACAGACGGTGGAGGGGCGAGGAAGCACGTCATTTTAATATGACGTGCGGCGCGGATGCGCGCTTCTCCCTTCCCCGCTACACCTCCCGCTACCCGCTGACATCGCCCTCCCCAACGTCTGTCACCCCTAGGGAGGGTCGCGCACGAACTGGACGGACTATAGGTTTTCTATTTTTGGACTGAATTTTCCCCTTAGGTAATATGAAGCAATTGTCGTCGTAGAGTCGCAAAAGTTGACTGAGATAATCTTGCAAAATGATAAATAAAATTATGTGGGGGGAATTACTTACAAACAATTCTAGAGCTTTTTCTGCAAAATAATTTCACCACAAAAGGTCAGTCATGCGAACAAAAACCGGTAAGCGTACCGCAAAAACTACGGCTTATGGGGGCTTATTAGTACCGCCAACGATACATTACCATTTCTGATTGCTAGGTAGTTATGTGGATCGTCCATCTGTCTATTTTTATGCCTAGTTTTTATGAGCACTTACTCAGGCATATCATGGCGTGCTTTAACTTACCAGACCAGTTCGTCTCCTGGATAAATATAGGATTGGTACCCGCGGCTACTACTTAATCAAGCTTGGAGATGCTAGTTAGGAGTACGTTTATCTAACCTACCTATATACTTCTTATTCATGCATTTTACAGATAACTATAAGTAAGTAACTTTGTGTTAATGTTCAACGTGTAGGTATTTTCGGTATTTTCACTATTGTGATAATTTTTGAGTTATTACTGTTTTTATTTCACTTCTTCTTTTCGAACCTGACTACCGATTAAATTTGTGCTTGCTTGGTAGCAAGTAGTATAGCCTTCCCTGATTATACTTTAGTCTTTGGCAAGTGTCTGAATAGGTATGCACAACTGCACACAGAAGACTAGATCAATGAATCAATCATTCAAAGCAAATGAACAGATGTGGTCTTGAAGAAAAATTATGTGTCCATTCCAAGGGTTCACCCCTGGCTAAAAAAATACGAAGTGAATCAAAAGATAAGTTTTGTAACTCACATAAGGTGTAGAAAATTAGATTTTTGTACAAGTATGGGAAGATATTTTTTATTCCACGTTTTGATATGCGGTGCCTTCTCTTTGGGGAAAGTTGTTGAGGACCTGTTTCATCCTTCAAATATATTTTGAGATATTCTTTACCACCTCGTATAAATCCTCAATGTGTGAAAGTACGAGGCTATACATGTTTGTCCGGCGAGCAGATAAGGGCGCATGTTGTTGTGGACGTTGCTGCCGTTGGTTGCTGATAGGGTATCGCGGGGTCACTCCAGTCACAAGCGACTGCCAACTGCCACGCCAGCGGACAAAGTGCGCACCTTAATGTTTAAGGTACTCCCAGACTGCGTTCGGTGGACGGTACAGCCGCTGGTTGCTGATAGGGTATCGCGGGGTCAGTCCAGTCACAGGCGACTGCCAACTGCCACGCCAGCGGACAAAGTGCGCACCTTAATGTTTAAGGTACTCCCAGACTGCGTTCGGTGGACGGTACAGCCGCTGGTTGCTGATAGGGTATCGCGGGGTCAGTCCAGTCACAGGCGACTGCCAACTGCCACGCCAGCGGACAAAGTGCGCACCTTAATGTTTAAGGTACTCCCAGACTGCGTTCGGTGGACGGTACAGCCGCTGGTTGCTGATAGGGTATCGCGGGTTCACTCCAGTCACAGGCGACTGCCAACTGCCACGCCAGCGGACAAAGTACGCACCTTAATGTTTAAGGTGCTAGCTACCAGACTGCGTACTGTGGATATTACTGCCGCTGGTTGCTGATAGGGTATCGCGGGGTCACTCCAGTCACAAGCGACTGCCAACTGCCACGCCAGCGGACAAAGTACGCACCTTAATGTTTAAGGTGCTAGCTACCAGACTGCGTACTGTGGATATTACTGCCGCTGGTTGCTGATAGGGTATCGCGGGGTCACTCCAGTCACAAGCGACTGCCAACTGCCACGCCAGCGGACAAAGTACGCACCTTAATGTTTAAGTTGCTGACTGTGGATGGACGTTGCTGCCGCTGCCGCTGGTTGCTGATAGGGTATCGCGGGGTCACTCCAGTCACAAGCGACTGCCAACTGCCACGCCAGCGGACAAAGTACTACCATAGTACTATTATATATTCTGTGAAAGTACGCACCTTAATGTTTAAGGTGTTCCCAAACTAAATACTGTGGACGTTACTGCCGCTGGTTACTGATAGGGTATCGCGGGGTCGCTCCAGTCACACCAGGCGACTGCCAACTGCCACGCCAGCGGGCAAAGTACTACCATAGTACTATTATATATTCTGTGAAAGTACGCACCTTAATGTTTAAGGTGTTCCCAAACTAAATACTGTGGACGTTACTGCCGCTGGTTGCTGATAGGGTATCGCGGGGTCACTCCAGTCACAGGCGACTGCCAATGCCAACTGCCACGCCAGCGGACAAAGTACGCACCTTAGTATTTAAGGCGCTCCTAGACTGCGTACTGTGGAGTGTGGACTTTACTGCAGGTGGCTGCTGATAGGGTATCGCGGGGTCACTCCAGTCACAAGCGACTGCCAACTGCCACGCCAGCGGACAAAGTGCGCACCTTAATGTTTAAGGCGCTCCCTGCATACTGCGGATGGTAATGCCGCTGGTTGCTGATAGGGTATCGCGGGGTCATTCCAGTCACAGGCGACTGCCAACTGCCACGCCAGCAGACAAAGTGGGCACCTTAATGTTTAAAAGGTGCTAGCTACCAGACTGCGTACTGTGGAGTGTGGATGTTACTGCCGTTGGTTGCTGATAGGGTATCGCGGGGTCACTCCAGTCACACCAGGCACTGCCAACTGCCACGCCAGCGGACAAAGTACGCACCTTAATGTTTAAGGCGCTCCCTGACTGCGTACTGCGGACGTTACTGCCGCTGGTTGCTGATAGGGTATCGCGGGGTCACTCCAGTCACAGGCGACTGCCAACTGCCACGCCAGCGGACAAAGTACGCTACTTAATGTTTAAGTTGCTGACTGTGTACTGTGGATGGTAATGCCGCTGGTTGCTGATAAGGTATCGCGGGGTCACTCCAGTCACACCAGGCGACTGCCATCTGCCACGCCAGCGGACATAGTGCGCAACTTAATGTTTAAGTTGCTGTCTGTGTACTGTGGATGGACGTTGCTGCCGCTGCCGCTGGTTGCTGATAGGGTATCGCGGGGTCACTCCAGTCACAGGCGACTGCCAACTGCCACGCCAGCGGGCAAAGTACGCACCTTAATGTTTAAGGCGCTCCCTGCATACTGTGGATGGTACTGCCGCTTGTTGCTGACAGGGTATCGCGGGGTCACTCCAGTCACAGGCGACTGCCAACTGCCACGCCAGCGGACAAAGTACGCTACTTAATGTTTAAGTTGCTGTCTGTGTACTGTGGATGGACGTTGCTGCCGCTGCTGCTGGTTGCTGATAGGGTATAGCGTGGTCACACAGTCACACCAGGCGACAGCAAATGCCACGCCAGCGGACAAAGTGCGCACCTTAATGTTTAAGTTGCTGTTTGTGTACTGTGGGTGGACGTTACTGCCGCTGGTTGCTGATAGATTATCACGGGGTCACTCACAACAGTCACACTAGTCGACTGCCAACTGCCACGCCAGCGGACATAGTACGCACCTTAATGCTTAAGGCGCTCCCAGACTAAGTACTGTGGCCGTTACTGCCGCTGGTTGCTGATAGGGTATCGCGGGGTCACTCCAGTCACAGGCGACTGCCAACTGCTACGCCAGCGGGCAAAGTACGCACCTTAATGTTTAAGGTGCTATCTACCAGACTGCGTACTGTGGACGTTACTGCAGGTGGTTGCTGATAGGGTATTGCGGGGTCACACCAGGCGACTGCCAACTGCCACGCCAGCGGACAAAGTTCGCACCTTAATGTTTAAGGCGGTCCCAGACTAAGTACTGTGGACGTTACTGCCGCTGGTTGCTGATAGGGTATCGCGGGGTCACTCCAGTTACACTAGTTGACTGCCAAGTAAAACTAGCAACTGCCACGCCAGCGGACAAAGTGCGCACCTTAATGTTTAAGGCGCTCCCAGACTTCGTACTGTGGATATTACTGCCGCTGGTCGCTGATAGGGTATTGCGGGGTCACACCAGGCGACTGCCAACTGCCACGCCAGCGGACAAAGTGCGCACCTTAATGTTTAAGGCGCTCCCAGACTAAGTACTGTGGACGTTACTGCCGCTGGTTGCTGATAGGGTATCGCGGGGTCACTCCAGTTACACTAGTTGACTGCCAAGTAAAACTAGCAACTGCCACGCCAGCGGACAAAGTGCGCACCTTAATGTTTAAGGCGCTCCCACACTTCTAGGTGACAACAGCCGTAGCCGTTCGTCACGCCACAACTGCCACGGCGCCGCAGCCAGTACACAATGCACCAGGCACCATGCTCCTTAAGGTGCTCCAAAACAACAAAGACATGACTGCGTGCTGACAGCATGTGTTGATTTTCGCCAACTTCCTCAGAATTTTTGGGTCAACTAACTAAAGACTATGATCAGCGACACAAACTGATTCTTGGTCTTTGTAACGAGCTCTTTCACTAATGGCGAACATGCAGTCTGGGAGCACCTTTAACAAGTAGAAATTGCATTCGTGGCCTGAAAGTTGGTCTCAGGGTCTGTAGGTCCTTGATTTTATTTCTCGTGGGCAGAGAGAAGCCATTGAAAATATGTATCTTGTTCCTTTCCCGAGATAAAATGTTACAAGTATAGGGTTTTTCGTTTGCCAGCCAGGTAGGCATAGGCACCTGCCTTTATCAAAATTTTATTTAGTAGTATTATAATTTAAAGGTGCATAATTTATGTACATGTTCACTCGTTGAAAAGTATACTATTTAGCTTCGTTTCATTCATTCATCCTTGTGTAGGTACGACAATTCAACATGCACACAACTGCAGTAAACTTGTGATAGGGTATCTAGAGACTCGAGGGTCAAATAAGACGACTGCTAGTGGACAAAGATCGTATCACTCTCATAAATGAAAGTGAAAATGAAAAAAAAAATGTTATTTTTTTGCTTCTGCTAGGGCTTGAACCCGGGACCGTGGGCTACCGTTGCACTGCTCTCGTCAAGTGAGCTACCGGCGCCAAGCGGTAGCTAATGTAATTTTCAACTTCTTGGTGCTCGTCTCGACGATCTTTACGACATCTAGTAATTGTACAATGTTCGTATCCCTGATAGGTAGAAAAAATACAACAAATAAGATGAAGAAAATGCCTTGCACAGAACGACCTTGGTATATTTTAGTTTAGTCCATGATTTAATAAAAAAAAATTTGCTAGCTGTCACATCCTATATTATTATGAAGGTATATAGATAGGTACCTATCTAAAGCCGTGTGATGCCTGCCTATAATAGCATCACCACAATTCTACCCATGCGAGTCGTAAAAGGAACGGGCAGCAGCGTTCCTTGTAAATGAAACATTTTAGAACTGCGCTCGCCAATCCGCCTGCCAAACGCTGTATGGCAATACCCTTTCATAGGGGGAGATCCAAGTCCAGCAGTGGACTGTTGTGGCTGTTATGGTATAGGTATCTAAATATTCAAAGACGCGGAATTTTACAAATTTAAGTTAGTATGTGGTATAAATAACACGTGTGGATATTTTGGTGATGTCATACATAAACATAATCAAATAGGTACTTACCTATTTTGAAATTCAGTGACCTGACGCTTTAAGCTAATCAGTACCAAATCTAAAATTGGGTACAATTTTGTACAAAATACGTAATGTGTAGGTACCTATTGATTTTGTTGCGATGTAGGTTAGGTATGTAGTTCCCTACTACTAGTACTTAAATATTGTAGATAGGTAATAATCGATAGCTAAGCATCTAATCAGAAATATGATTATAATTATGATTAGGTAATTACCTACCAACTAATATGCAGAAGCCTACCCACATTATTCTAAACGTGAGCGATTTCATTAATTTTGAAGTTCAAGGTTGACTATACAGGGTGTTAGTGACAGCTCTCCGAATACTGAAAATAAACATGCAGATCATAAACTGAACAACTTTCCTGTAGGAAAATGTGAGAAAAAGAAACAAAATATATCTACCCCCCGTACACAATCATTCACGCAACTATACATCTGCATTTACTAGATATGGTTAAAAAAAATAACGTTTCCTGATATATTTTCTCATGGGAAGTTGTCAGTCAAGTTGTTCAATTTCATGGTCTGAATGCACCCTATCAACCTACCTATGTATTCGAAAAACTCTCTCTGAATTTAGGTACCTATCTACATTTTACCGTACTGTAAAATATAGGTAGATAGAGATACCGTACCGTACCCAAAGGGTGAAAACGGAACACTATTACTGAAACTTTGCTATCTGTCCTTCTATCCGTCTGTCCGTCTGTCCAGGCTGTATCTCATATAAACTGTTTTTGTTATTCCCTGTATATTTAAATATTTGTATTTACAATTGGTTTAAAATTAGTTCTTTAAAAACGTTAAGTACCTACTTACATTACATCATACCTACATAAGTAAGTAACCGAAATTTTTCTTTATCAAAGTTGTTTTTAAGAAATTGAAGTTTGGCCTTTTCATTTTGATAACCTGCTTATACTAGTAGCACGATAAACAGATAATACGAAAGAAAGTCGATAAATATGGTCGTATTACAGAGTCCAATAGGTACTTTAAAGGAACACTGAACAGTGCATTTTACTCAGCGATCCAAAGAGGCCTCTGTTGCAGACTCTTCTGCATCTTCTTGCTACTGGTCGTTGCTACAGACGAGATAAGGCATTGACTTGACTGACTAGAAACGAAAATATTTTTTCTTTAATAAAATTATTGTGGAAATATCGTGCTTCATCTAAAGAGCCTCCGAAACGTGCTCCCTCCACTCCAATGGTCCCTGACTTGCGTGATTATCTGCCGATTGTTGACTTGGCGTTCGCGCAGATCTGCATCCACTACATCTTTTCAGCGGTACGGTACCTAAGGCGCCCCATGACCCATCATTATCAGCATCTGCCTACCCTTATCCCAAATCAGTTGGCCTCCGCGCAACTTGTTTTGTTGGAACACAAAAACATGTGGGAAAAATATTTGGAAATGTTTTACGACCTGCCGCCTGCCTGACGTCAACCCTCTTTGGGAATGCTATTGTAGGTGGTGTCACCCGTTGACCATAGTAGGTAGACTGATGTTCAGCCGAGGTCAAAAACTCTACGTCACTTGTAACGAAACACCCTGAGTGGACTAGGGGTGGCAGGCCCATGTTCGCTCTTATTTTGGTCTGGAATCAGTTCGCCGACATGCTCGTTTCGCAAACCGGCGCGATTCGCCAACTCGCTTTCTGCCGACTGGCGTGCTAGGCCTACTTACGCCATTCACCGACTGCGCAGTTAGCAAACTGTCATGATGTACAGTGAACATAATAATAGTTTATGGATCTGTATTATTGTACAAAAGAAAATTTAATACGTACGTAATATGGCATGATATGAAATTTTGAATACCTACTAGGGATAAACTTATCAAGAGAACAACTGAACAACCTTTTAAATGACTTGTAACATATAAAAAAATTTAAAGCGTAAGCTCCACAAAGAAGACGTGCGTCGTAACGCGTGGGATGGCATCTGTCAGAAAAGTGACCGTCAACCGTCTTCGATGCGACACGCGTCTCAAATATGTAGCTTTGTCTCTACGGGGCAAGCTCCACAGAATAGACGCGTGATGCGACGCGCAACATGACATCTGTCAGACAAGCGATCATCAGAGACGTCATCGTTACAAATGCAAACGCATAGCCATAGACTTACAACCTCGTTTGTGATGTTAGCGCTTATATGGTTGCTTATATGTTGATTTTAAAACTGAACAATTTTTAAACTAAACAACATTTAAAACTGAACAACTTTCAAGTTTAAACACCTTTCAAAACTGAACAACTTTTAAAACTGAACAACTTTTTAGAACTGATTAACTTTAAAAACTGAACCACCTTTTTTACAGATGCAAACCAAAAAGAAATTACCTCGCATGCTAAAATTCGATAATCCAAAAATATGCAAAATGTGTAATTGACTATACACTGTAGCTATAGTTTACCAATAGCTCAGTCGGCGAATGGCGTTAGTAGGCCTAGCGCAGTCGGCAGAAAGCGAGTTGGCGAATCGCGCCGGTTTGCAAAACGAGCAAGTTGGCTTACCGCGCGTACTCCCTTCTTATTTTGCTCCTCGATCCTCTCCCATTCTCTCTACGTGACCGAGCCAACGGAGTCGGTGAGATGATCTCACCGATTATTTTTATTGAGGCACTAGTTGTTCTATTTCGGTATTCACCTAATCGTAGTATTAACTATTTAATCGTTATAATATAATCTATCACGATCACGTCACGACCACGACTCATTCTCATTAGTAATAATTACTAATGCAAACATTTTCGAATAGTATACTAGTAAGTACCCATTCGTCACATCCAGTTCATTAGTACCAAAATCCCGGTTCCAAAGTTCAGGCGTGACCGTGTCTGCCAAAGTCTACTTATACCAAGATCATGCGCATAAAACTTGGTAAATACTCGATCGCCAGTCTAGACTGATAAGCAGGGTTGAAAATCGACTAATGAATTCCTTAGACGCCAATAATTTTCTTATTTTCGTGGAAAATTTGAAGGAAGTTATTATTTCTATAATCGGTCAAATCGATAGCGATCCCTATCTATATATGTGCTGCGTAGAGAATCTAGTAGGTAACAAAATACCTACGTTGGTACGCAATCACCTACAGTAGCTGCCTTTAATATCATATTAGATAGTAGGTATCAATTTGTTTGTATCAATGAGCAGAATATGAAAAGAATATTTTGGACTGCCCTTTGTGTCCATTGTATTTTTATAGCCGATCAAGGATTTTTAATTGATCCTAATTTAATTTATATCAAAGTCCTATCAGCTGCTAAGCTGGTAGACAACTCAAAGTTTTTTTAGTTTAGCTCGCCTTTTTATTTACCTTCCAAGGTTCTTCTGTATGTGTTTTCTGTAAATTTTCTGTGAACAGTAAAGAATTATTATTTTAACTTCATTTTCAATACTTAAAATAACAGCCCTGTCAATAGAATCCGGGAGGAGGAGCTATCATGTTTGCGGAAATGCAGAATTTTCTGCGAACGTTTGCATTTTCTTATCTGTAAGTTGTTGTGTTGTGTCCACTAGTGCTCGTGCTAAAGACTAGCGATAGTGGTCCTCGTGATCGCAGCTACAAAGTGACTGATGGAATCTGCTGATTTTGATAAATTGTGGCTTCTATGTTACGCTAGGTTTGATGTGCTGGATTCATCGCTAGCTTATCGTGTGAGACAAAACATCAAGTAACCCAGTAACCCTGACTGGTTGTCAATAGTAGGTAGCCTTCTAATTACTAGTAGACCTTTGACTTGATCGTATACTATCACTATCTAAATCATAGACAGCAATCGGGACCGCATCCGAAGCACAAAACCATATTTTTTTCAGAATTCGGCTTCAGCTTGCAATATCTTAACCAAATTGACACCTATTCCACTAACTTATCAACCACCATGTATCAGACTTTAGCGTTCCTTCCTACTCCAACTTTGAGAATTGAAGCAAAGACCTCCGTATCCAGGACCGAATTCAAAGCACTAAACCACTGCGGCCATTATGTAATCTATTCCCTTTATCACTGTATTTGCTCCTCTCACCTCGCGAGCGCTGTTTAACCCGATTCCGATATCTCACGGATGTTTCCATTCCACACACAAACACACACACATACATACAGCCAAGCAAACATCGTGTCAAGAGTCAGGTCAGAGGTACACGCGGATCTAGATAAAACCGGTGCAATAGGATACTCCGAAACTGACTAATTAGTAAGCTTTTAGATACGTCCTATCGTAAAGCATGAGGCCGACGTCAGTAAAAATCGTTTCAGTTGTGCGTCGATGGCATGTCAGTTAAATGGTTTTGGTGGTTTCTTATTCTGCTAACAGATTTTAGTATAGAAATCACGATGGAAATAGAATCTCACGAATGTTTCCATTCCTCAAGAGCGAAGCAAAAATCGGTCAAAGGTACATGTTTTTGTGTATCTAACAAAACATTTTGCGCCGACCCCAACTGATTGGGGATGAGGGCAGACAGATAAATCAGGTCAGAGATACATGCGGATTTAGATAAAACCGGTGCAATAGGATACTCAGAAACTGACTAATTAGTAAACTAAGGTCAGAAAATCTCTACGTAAAAATCTGTTGATTCAGATAAGGCAAGATTTACGAGTGGTGGACACGAAATAAAAAAACGCAGCATTTGATACGCACACAGGTTGGGCTGATCTTCAAGTTTATTGAAGGCAGCTGATTTACGGCAAACTTTTCTTTAAAGATTGTCAAATATCACTACTACTTACAAGACTAGTGCCCCGCAGATCTATTTGACCCACTGTGACCAATTAGATTTTACTACATGTCGCTTTCAAACAAGTACCTATCAGGAGATTGAAATTTGGTAAAGGTCGATCGAGGCTTCGGTAGCTCAGTCGTAGAGCAGTCCCTCGTGTCCCGGGTTCAATCCCCGATCATTTATTCAATTTATTATTTTCATTGATGAGAATAATATAGCACTATGAGACCATTAAATCCCAATAAATTGTTATTTCCGGTATCCTTAAAAACCGATAAATAAGTATCAATCTTAACAATTGGACTCCGGATCTAGTACTATGTGTAATTTGCTTGTGATACTGACAGATAACATTTTATCAGAATTTGTATGGTACTATCAGTAGCACATTAAGTTACCCGGGTAAAGGATCACCATTGATCTGTACTTTCATACAGATACTAAGAATAACCACTATAGCTTTGTCCCTTAATAGGCGTTACTTTAGCTGCTGCTGATAGTACCTACGCAAAGACTTTTGCTATTTTTAATTGGAAGTTATCTATTTTTATGCGTAGTTATTATACTGATATCTACTAATTATATTTTTATGTTAATAATTATTGAAAGGTTACTTACGTGTTAGTAGTAAGATAATTCAATATCTATTCATTATAACATGCTCCCAAGCACATCCGGGACGTTCGACTACTCAATGCACCAATGTCTTATGAAAATGATCAAAACCTTTTTAGGGCTACGAATATTTTTGAATAGTCCAATCTTTTTAGGGAAATTGTTTAGTTCGATGGGTTGTTAAAATCTTCATATACCTATTCTGTTTTTTTTTATTCTACATGTTTTCTTTAATAATCTATTTGAGTAGAACATCAAAATTAGGTATGTTCAATTCAGTCGCGAAGTTTTGGTACAAAATAGAGAGTTTACAGATGGATCACTCGACCCTATTTAGGATGTTCGCGATTGTCACTTGTTACATAGCCAGGGTTGCTAGATTCAATACGAGGACGAAATAAAGCTCCAAATAAAATTCTGAGCCGACTTGAATGCAAGAAATACGACGGATTTTTTATTTTGTGGATTTGGGTTGTTTAAATATGACATGAAAGATGTCATTAGGTCAAATTCCGCGACTACATTAAACGCCAGTAAGTTCCGGATCCTACTGATGTTATCAATCCGTATCAGCCCAGACAAATACTATAACCACAGTATAATTATAGTCCGACAGGTTCGTGCGCGACCCTCCTGCGGGGCACAGACGGTGGAGGGGGCGAGGAAGCACGTCATTTCAATATGACGTGCGGCGAGAATGCGCGCGTGCCCCTTCCCCGCTACACCTCCCGCTACCCGCTGACATCTCCCTCCCCAACGTCTGTCACCCCTAGGGAGGGTCGCGCACGAACTGGACGGACTATAATAGTACTAGGGTCTATAACTTTCTACCTAGTTAGGTAGGAACCACAAAATAGAGAATTTACAGAAGGACAGCTCGCACCCTTTTCCGATCATTTATGCCTACACTCTATACTAGGGTTGCTGCTTTTTATTCTGATTTTTTAATATGTGGTAAGTGGGTTAAACATACTTAGGTACACTACTTACATTACTCGTATATCAAACTTACACTACAACACACTACACAAGAACATTAGCACTTGCGAGTCGTAATTTTGTAGTCCAACCGCAGCGCACGCTGTTGACATTACTAGCCGCGCTAGATTGTAAACGATGGCGTGTAAATGTGTGTTTTTATTTAGTACTGGGCTATATCGACGGGTTCCGGGCTATTTGTATTAACCGCCATTTTTGAAACTTTACACCAGAGCAATTTAAAGTTTCGATTTTCGGAAAAAAAATCATAACTTTGGCAAATAGCATTATTTTTTTAAAGCAAAAGAAATTTCTGTTTCTGATGCAAATTATTCATAATCTGATTAATGTTTTATTCAGATGTACCTATTTTTAATGAAAATAAATGTCGGTTAATACAAAATGACCCAAATTTCACTTTTTTTTG
This sequence comes from Phthorimaea operculella, assembly GCA_024500475.1. Taxonomy (NCBI): domain Eukaryota; kingdom Metazoa; phylum Arthropoda; class Insecta; order Lepidoptera; family Gelechiidae; genus Phthorimaea; species Phthorimaea operculella. Next base: position 368,529 of record JANFCV010000180.1, on the reverse strand, counting down.
TTCCAGGCTAAATGACTTAACCGCCTAGGTTTGTTAATACATGTTCCAAGCTACTTGACTTTAGCGCCTAGGATTGCGAATCATAGCTCTAAGCTAAGTGCTTTAACCAATGAGTTGGTCATATGTCAATCCTAAGCTAATTGATTTAAACACCATATCTTAAACTTATTAGTGTACGGCTAATTAGTTTACGCGACTTATTTCATTTTTTTAAATTGTTTGTAATCATACTAAAATAATGAGATATGCAGAAATTGACGGTTAAAACATTGACAAATTTAAAGGTACATTGATTATGATAGGGGTTAGGTTAACCTATCTTGTTAATTATCCAAACTTCTTATAATAATTATAAATTCGAAAGAAACTTTGTTATGTCTGTCTGTTACGCTTTCACGCCTAAACCACAGAAACAAAATTTGGCACAGAGATTGCTCGCACACCCAGAACGGACACAGTCTACTTTTGGTTCCACACGAGGGTTTGGAGTACCTGATGTAGTTTATCAGAAGCACCAACAGGAGCCTGGCTAAACTAAAGGAGGTAGAGATATGACTTGAAAGCAAAAGTTGTTTAACTTGATAGGACGCTTCTGCTGGCAAATAGACATCAAAGGTTCGTTGTACCTGAAATAGATCACCAGGCGCACCAACAGCAGCCGAGCTAAACTATAGGAAATACAGCTATGACTCCAAGGCAAAATATGCTCAGATTGACGGGGCGCTTCTGCTATTCCGTATTCTGCTATAGCCGTGTGATGCCGGCTTAGAATAGCATCGCCCCAATTCTACCCGTGGGTGTCGTAAAAAGCGACTAAGGGATACTTATCCAGGGAATGGGCAGCAGCGTTCCCTGTCAATGCAACGTCATGCACTACGCTCGCCAATCCGCCTGCCAAGCGTGGTGAGTATGGCAATGCCCCCCAATAGGGGGAGGCCCATGTCCAGCAGTGGACTGTTGCGGCTGTTATGGTTATGGTTCTGCTATTCAATATATATCGAAGGTTTTGGAGAACCTGATGTAGACCACCTCGGTGCACCAACAGGAGCCCAGCTAAACTATAGGAGATACAGTTATAAGTCCAAAGCAAAAGTTGTTCAGATTGACGGGGCGCTCCCGCTAGTCAATAAAAGACATCGAAGGTTGGGAGTACCTGATGTAGGCCACCAGGTGCACCAACAGGAGCCCACTTAACTATAGCAGATACTGCTATGACTCCAAAGCAAAAGCTGTTCAGGTTGACAGGGCACTTTCGCTGGTCAATAGACATTGGAGTACCTTATGTAGACCACCAGATGCACCAACAGGAGCCGAGCTATACTACAAGAGATACAGCTATAAGTACAAAGCAAAAGTTGTTTAACTTGATGGGACGCTTGTGCTGGCGAATAGACTTCGGAGGTTTTGAGTACCTTATGTAAACAACCAGGTGCACAAACAGGAGCCCAGGTAAACTATAGGAGATACAGTTATGACTCCAAGGCAAAAATTCTTAGATTGACGGGGCGCTTCTGCTAGTCAATAGATATTGAAGGTTTGGAGTACCTGATGTAGACCACCTGATACACCAACAGGAGCCCAGCTTAACTATAGAAGATACAGCTATAAGTCCAAAGCAAAAAGTTGTTCAGATTGACGGGACGCTTCTGATGGCTAAAAGACATCGAAGGTTGGGAGTACCTGCTGTAAACCACCAGGTGCACCAACAGAAGCCCACTTAACTACAGCAGATACTGCTATGACTCCAAAGCAAAAGCTGTTCGGGTTGATAGGGCACTTCCGCTGGTCAATAGACATTGGAGTACCTGATGTAGACCACCAGATGCACCGACAGGGCACTTCCGCTGGTCAATAGACATTGGAGTACCTGATGTAGACCACCAGATGCACCGACGGGAGCCGAGCTATACTATAAGAGATACAGCTATAAAAACAAAGCAAAAGTTGTTTAACTTGATGGGACGCTTGTGCTGGCGAATAGACTTCGGAGGTTTTGAGTACCTGATGTAAACCACCAGGTGCACCAACAGGAGCCCAGGTAAACTATAGGAGATACAGTTATGACTCCAAGGCAAAATATGCTCAGATTGACGGGGCGCTTCCGCTAGTCAAAAAATATTGAAGGTTTGGAGTATCTGTTGTAGATCACAAGGTACACCAACAGGAGCCCAGCTCAACTTTAGGAGATGCAGCTATAAGTCAAAGCAAAAGTTGTTCAGAATGACGGAGCCCTTCTGTTGGCTAAAAGACATCGAAGGTTTGGAGTACCTGATGTAGACTACCAGGTGCACCAACAGGAGCCCACTTAACTATAGCAGATACTGCTATGACTCAAGCTGAAAGCAAAAGCTGTTTAGTTTGGCAGGGCACTTCTGCTGGTCAATAGATATTGAAAGTTTGGAGTACCTGATGTATACCACCAGGTGCACCAATATCAACCCACCTGAAGCTAAAGTTCTTTAGCTTGATGGGACGCTTTTGCTGCCTAATAGGTATTGCAGGTTAAGAACACCTGATTTAGACCACCAGGTGCACCACCAAACGCTTAACTAAACTAAAACAGATACTGAAATGGCTCCAAAGCAAAAGTTGTTGAGTTTGATGTTATGGAAGGCTTCTGGCAATGCAACTACTGTTGTAGAAATGTGGTTTTAACAATAAATAAGTACATTAACAGGATTTGAGTAATGTGGTTCCAGCCATAAATTTTAATTAGCGTAATGGATTTAAATTTTAAGAAGTTGGTGTGGAATTAAGAATTTTTCAAAGGTACTTATCAAGAACGAAACGAAACGAAGTTCGAGGGTACTGGTCTCTATTCTACAGGTTAGCCATTTTAAATCTCTAAAGTTAAAATCACTAAGTTAAAATGGTTAAAATTAGCAATTTTAAGTTGTGCTATTCCACGAAAGCCCAGTTTTAGAAAATTAAACAGAGGTTTTTGACAGGACTATAATTTGATTTTGACGTTATTAAATTCAGTGTTGCAATTTAAAAAAAAAGATAAATTTTAGTAATAAATGAAAAAATCTGTAACTGGTAAAAATATTTTTATTTTCGGTGACACTCAAAATCCTTCTGTGCCACCTTTGGTTCCACCACTTAAGAACCTAACAACCCGGCCCCACTCTAGAACATTCTGACTAGGTGCTAATTTAAAACGTTCTGACCCGGTGCCACTCTATTATCTTTAAATCTGTTGCCACTCTTAAACTTTACTTCCCGGGGACACTCTAAAGCCTCCCTATCAAATTGTTTCCACTCTTCGGCTATACTACCGGGTGACACTCTAAAACCTCCCGATTAAGTTGTTTTCACTCTCAAACTTTCCTACCCGGTGACACTTTAAATCCCGATCACCATTTTTCCACTCTTGAACTTTCTGATGTGACCAATAATTACACAAATCACTCCAAAACCCCACCCATTTTGAGATGTTCTGACAGTATTATTTTTAAGAGGGACCTTTTTAGTGGCCGCTAAGATTAGCGATCTTAGGAGTTTTAAATTTTTAAAATGCTTAAATTTGTGCGCCGTGGAATAGCACTAATCGGCTAAAGGTAAGTTTAGCGCTGTCACTTAATTTTAAGTATTTTAGAGATTATAATGCTGTCATTTGAATTTGAAAGTTACGTGTAGAATAGCAAACGGTTATAGAAATGTCAAATTGGCCTTAGCGATTTTAGTAGCGCACAAGGAATTGGATCTACTAGCTAGTTATGAAATAAAAAATAAATCACAGATTATAAATTGTTCAAAGATAAGCTTTTTATTTAAACTTACAATTGCTTGGACACAACTGAATACAACAGCAGTATTTTTAGCATACTAAGGTAACTAAGGATATTATCACATACACCTGCAGTTGATTTCGGCTTGTTTTCCGGCTATTTAAATAACAAAAACAATTAAAATAACAAAAGTTTTAAGCTATGATAAGACAGGCTCTAAATTTTAATTTTAAAAATGTTATGAATCGCTAAACGGCGGAAACTGGAAACGTGTGTCAGTCATAATCTCATTTATAGAACAAACAAGTAGTCGAACTCACTCGTTTGGTTGCGCTGGCGCCAAAAATCAATGTTTTAACCGACATCTTAATAGTCAAACCATACAAAATTTTGACTGTATTAACGTGGATACTATACTAAAATAAAATTTTGTTGTAGCTGAACCGACAGTGCAAATCAACTACAGACTAAGAAAAATAGGTTTAACCATCAACTGTACATGTTTACTGTTGACATCATAAATAGTTCAAGCGACCGCTATACCATAAGCTACTACAAGCTAAATGGTTGAAGTGACACCATCTAGCATTTTAAGTACCAAGCTAAATGTATGAACCGACACGGGACATAAATTTGACTATGAGGCTAATTGTTTTAAGCGACAATGGATAAGAATCTAGCTAAGAGGCTAATTGTATGAAGCGACATTTCTATATTTTTATAAGGTCAGGCTAAATGCTTGAACGTACGCAGCATGTAAATTGTTGCTCTAGGAAAAAAGGTTTAAACGACTATCTGTTAATTATTAGTAAGCTTAAGTACACAAGTCTTGAATTTGACAATATTTAGTGTCGGTCCATACATTGCAGTTCAAAATAGGCCCCAAAAATGCGGTTGTATTAAGCGACATTTTTATGCTCCGATTGTCACCTAACTGAGCTCAAACGACGCAGAAAAATTCGCTGATTCCAAATATGTATAAAAGTCTATATCGCAAAAAATGGCGGTTAATACAAATAGCCCGGAACCCGTCGATATGTTTTTCGGTCCCGGGACCGGCAAAAACTACACCTAACTACTTGGTGGGGAGCGAGGTCTCGCTCACCCGGATGTGTGTGGGTTTTTGTTCAAACAACCAGCCCAATCACGCCCTATGGCGAGACTGGGCTTACGAGTTGTTCAGGGAAGAACGGATCGGACTATGTCTACCGGGTATGTGCCGGTAGTTGCCAAAGAAGGGCACAAATGAGGGACCTCCGCGTCCCCGCCGGCGGGGACGGCGGTTGCTTGAAGAGCTTGTGGAGTGTGATCTACTCGCAATGGCTGCAGCGGCTGCTAATGTGATGGGATCGTCATCATCAGAAAGGACGTGATATATGTATGATAAACGTGTGTGTGAGTGTAGAGGCGATTCCTTGTAGCCGTATTTCTTTATTGGGCGCCCGCCAATACTTTGTGTAGGTACCCTACTTATAAAAATAGTGCGTATTGTCTGATGTCCAAGGCTGCAAGTAGAGTCAGACGCATCGCAGACGCCGATTAGGTCTTATCTGACAAACAGACACACAGTTATCGCCTTTATAATCTATTGTTATGTTTTGAGAAGGCCTTTGTTTATAACTACTTTTAATGTTATAAAATTATCGTTTCTTCTCCAACATTGTTAGTAACTGCTTACTAGCATTAATTAAGATGTCATATTTTTACCTACGACGACAGTACATGTCCCCCCGACGGATTTTCTTTAATATTTTTAGGTCGGGGGGTTCCAAAATATTTTATCCCTTTATTCGCGAATAAAACATTGCCAAATCCTTTTACTACATGATTTTGTGTTCTAACAAAACATGTTGCGCCGACCCCAACTAAGGCGGAAGATGATGATGACAACAAATATGCAACAGTATAAAGGATACAATAATAAGACTTAAACCCTATACGGAAATCTAAAGAGAGACTGGTGATAGAATAAGGAATGTCTTAACTTTCCCTAAGGAAAACCTTTCATTAAATGTTGATATTATTACCGCTATTACTCAATAAACAATACAATGATACAATAACTTTTCCACAATGCCAATCAACTTAATTAAGCACTAAAATTAGACGTTGACCAGACACATAACTTTGTTTTATTAGTTAAAGTAATCAGCACCACTAAGGTAATATTCCGTAGCGGCATCCTGACTTGTTTATCGATAACAATTAGGGATGTAACAAATGAAAATAAGAAATAGAAAAATGTCATGCATCGATCGGGGATCAAACCCGGGCCGCATGGGTAAACGCCCCACTGCTCTGCCGCTGAGCTATCGATGCACCGATTGATAAATACCAAATTTTCTACGCTCGTCTCCGACATCTGTAGCAAGTATTTATCCCAATAGGGATGTAGCGATATATATTGAAATTCGACAAAATTTGTCGATATTTATTATCGAATTTTAACGGCCAAATATATGTCGAAGTGTCATACCCATCGATATCGGGAGAACTTATTATATCGAAATCAAATGTCAAATCGGAAGGCCGTCCAAATCCAAAAAAGTGGGTAAAATTATAGTAAGGTAGATCCGGGTAATAAGGCCCACCTAACAACGAACCGAAATAAAACCTTTATTTTATAACCCTCAGGTAAAACAACGTTTGCATCGTACAGCAAAATTTACTATTATGTGACCTATATGATTTTTTTATGATTTTGACACTAAAATGTTGCAATTTTGATCATTTATCAAAACATCGATTTTTGGCCTTCCTAAACTGGGCATGTCTTATAAGGCCCCTGCCAATTTTCTTACGTTTGGAGTTAAAGTAAGCGTTAATTACAAAAAAATATACAATTTTATGAATATTTACATATTATTGAACCTAAATAAAAGCAAAAAGCTGTGAAGTCATCAATATTTTACAAAAAGACTTCACTTTCTCAGTGAGGAAGAAAACAGCCTGGCTATCGAAATTTCAGGAGCTAAGTGCAAAGAAATTGCTATTAGTCCCAAAAGTATTTTTGTTTAGCTTAGAAAAAGGTATTTATTTTTAAAATGACATGATTTTAAATTTCCATACATTGGGCCTTATTACCCGTATTTGGTTTGGATAGCACCGATTGCGGGTAGCAAGGCCCCAAAAAAATGTGATTTTCAATATGCATTTTTATTAATTACGTAAGTGTATGCAAAGTAAATTTAAATTATAAAAACTTATGGGCCTTATAAGACTGCAATAGTATTGGAAGGCCACCAGCTGGGCTTGTAAGGCCCAAGCAGCATCCCTTTGGGGCCTTCCTAACCAATCGGGGCCTTGCAACCCGTATTCACAATTTATGAATAAAATAGCGTTAAAACCAGACATACCTACACGAATATCAATGGAATGATAAATAAATAAACACATTCAACAATAATCTACTAATAAATTGCAGTATTTACTATTGAAAACTACCGTTTAGTGGGAGCGCAAAATAGCAAAAACACTGGCCGTGCCCGAGGTCACCGAACAACCAGCCGTCACTGGCAAAATAGCGGCCGCACGCGGCCCACTCCCGCTTCCCTGAGCTCCTATTGGTTCATTTTACGCTTGCTATGAATTTGGCGCCAGCCGAACGTATTTTAAACGGTTTTCTGCGTTTGGGCCTTCGAAGACTGGGGGCCTTACACCCCCGATGTACCTTACCTGCAACTTTTTTGTTTCCTACGGACTAGCAACACTGACGCGTTTATTAAGTGTGCTGACACAGAATATTGAGTAATTTATTTAAAAACATTATCATTTTACAATTTCTTTTTTTTTAGGTTTAATTATCGTTATATGTATTTATAGTTGGATAAATGGTGCATCCCTAGTATCAATGCAACCAGACGGTCAAAGTTCGATTCCTGAGACGGACGACCCACTTTACTATAGGTATGTACATAACGAGCATAAATAAGCTATTAAAACATTAAAAGGTGTTACCAAAAGGGGGTAGGCATATTGAAGTTTTGTCATGTTGTGACAAATAAGCTATAGGTAGGTATATAGGTATCAGTTTTAGGTCGCCACGCGCTGTGATTTTCTCGAGATAAAAGTTGTCAAAAAATATTAAAACTGCCTCGTATATAATAGTTGGCGTAGCTTTTGGGTTTCAAATACTTTTTTGTAAAGACAATATCACGATGTAGTACAGTAAGAAATATAAAATAAAAAAATCATACATTACTTATCTTTCGTGGTACCGATACAATAATTGTGGCCAAGGCTGCAGATATGCGCTATTGATAATTATCTTAGTTTATTGCACTTAGGATTAATTTTAAGGTGTTTACAATTTAGGCTTTTGTTTTTGTTTTCAGCTACCTACCTTGAAAGACTATGAAAAACATTTTTATCTAGATGATATCATACGTAGCGTAGCGCTAGTGGCAGCGCGTAGATGTCTACGGCGTAGCACTTCGTAGCATTTCACTAAATAGAGGTGCCATCTTTTTACCTATTCAAATCTGCGTCTTTCTGTTTGTGGCTAGAAAAACAGCGGAAAAATGTACATTCATATTGAGGGCGATTCTTCCCGTTCTTAATAATTTGAAACTAAGTGAAGGTAGAGCTTATAATGAGCCTGAAGCAATGTTGATCATTACGGCGGTTTTGCAACAAGAGGGCATACAGTTCTTTCTGGACAAAATATGTACATCTATCTACCTAACTTTCAGTTGATTTTGTGTCCACGTCTTTACGTTGCACTAGATTTTATTCTTATAAGCATCCGTGTGAGATATCTTCTTAATTGGATATTACAGGTCAGTGCAAACCATCTTTATATATTTTACCTTACCACCTTCGCAATACGGTTGAAATTCAAATTGACTAATTGGACACAGATAACATTGCACCTCAGACTAATTGGGTTCAATACGCTATTAAATACAGAGATACTAGGTATCCGGGAAAAAATGTCAAAACTGTAACTTTAAATCATATCAATGCATATTTAATGGTTTCGACAAGTAGATATTAAAGAGATAATTAGGTATCCTAGACCTAAAGGTGGATTAATATAACTAGGTAAATCTGCGCTGCGGATAATCTTTATGTCATACTTACTATACTAGCAATTCAAAATAATTTTACTGGAAAAATTGAACATAAATATTATCTCACTGATCCCGTATTTATTAAATGCAACTTTGAGATCGATTTTGAAATGTCGTACATACCTATGTACTAATGATAGATATGAGAGCAATTTGTAAATACGAACCGATTAATACGTATCTATATGACATGCCAATTTCATGCTATAAATAGTGACCTACTTACAAAAATAGGATGCACCATTAATTTTATGTTCAAATCGATACATTTTGTTGCGATTTCGACAAAAGCGGCATAGTTTAGCGATAATAAAAGCCGTTTTCTATCTCTCTTACTCATTGAATGATAAACAAAGAGGCAGACATTTCTTTGTCTGAAAAACTGCGTGAAATTTTCAGAAACTGACTTGCACTTTTGGTCAAGAACGCTTTTGATATCAGTAGCGTCTGTTCCTTTACAAAACATGAACATTTCGCTAGGACGCATAACTCATTAAAAGCTACTTGTAACACAAGTACTCAGTGCAAAAAATTATAGTAAGTTGCGAAACAAAAAGTAATTAAGAACATGTCGGATACACCAAGATCACCATATTCGGCGCGATCAAGAGCTCCTTTAAATGAAGAAGGCATGAAATGGTGGGAACTTTACGGCAATGATGAACCTTCTGAATATTATACCCAAATTGAAGCCAATACGGATCACGCTGTATTTGAAGATAAATCTACAAGCACTGGAACTGAAGCGTTTCAGAAAACTTCAGTCAAAAAAGTTTCCTTTACAGACGATTCTACAGAAAAAGTACTCGAAAACTTAGAAAAAGTTGTGTCAACTTTGGAAGAAAATCTTGAAAAGGCTGACCCCAAAGAAATAGTCCTAAAGACACGACAAGAAATCCAATCCAGGGCACGATTCGAGCAAGCTAGAACTAACCTTATTAATTCACTGAAACTTAAATTTGAACAGACAAAAAGTTATCCTACGCCTAATACTAAGAAAGCTGACAATAAAGATGGAAAGATTTCTGAAGACAATTCGGAAGGAACATCGACGGCAACGCAAGGGAATTTTGATTTTGTGTCCGCAGGATCCAAGGTTGGTAATATTCATATTGAAGTTATGGGTAGGAGTGAACCGTAAACTACGTGGACGTTTTTGCAATTTATGTTGACTAAATAGACAGATTTTAGAAACTTCCGCCTGATAGGTAAATTACCAGCATATCCACTGATCCATTTAAGAGACCACATTAGAGAGATACAATTGTGTGCTAAGATAAACCAGTGCAAATGATGGATACGTTGTTGACAACTTGGACTGGCACATCTTTTATGTCAATTGATACAAATAAAGTGAAATTACGTGATTAAATATAACACATGTGACTCTACGGTTGTAATAATCACACGTCACGTCCGTTCCTGTGCAATTAAAGTGCGTACAAATAAGCAAGGTTTATGTTTTCACAGACGCATTCATGCGCTGGGTCACAACACTGCGTCGACTGATGCGTCTGGAAACTGTTTGGCACAAAACGTATTTGTATGGGAATAAGGTGGAAATTCGTATTGTCGTTCGCATGCATTACGCAGATCTACGTGTGATCCGTTACGTTACGTGTGATCCCCGCCTACACAACCGAATATTCCGCACTATGATACAATCTCGATGTCTTCCATCGTTATGTGGGAATAAATCGCGCTCTTTTAGGCTTTTGGGTGTATTTGCAGATCTTTTATTTGTTTTTGGCATTATCTGTGTCAGACTAGAGTCAAGAGCAACCCCGTCATTAGGGACTATAAAGAACCCCTGTATCGTCCCTCCGTGGTTCATGAGCTGCCCTCAGGGTTGTCACGCGAGCCTCGATCCAGGCAGTGCTCGGTGCCGGCTGCGAGGCAGTAGGGCGTGCGCTGCAAGGAAGGAAGGGGTCGAGATGCCGGTAAGTCTTTATCAGAATATTATAGTATCCAAAAAGTAGGAGTTGAACCTAGGACCGCGGGTACTACCTCTAAGATGCTGCTCGGTGCCAGCCGCTGGCTAGGCAATCAGGCCGCGCGCCGCGTGGAGATGCCGTCTCTTTGAAAATTATTTAAACTTTCTCAACAGACTTTCTTGAACTTGAAACACAGTAACATGCCGCCTCAGATCGTTGAATATCAAGTGGACCAATGGGTCGCCTTTGCCAAAATTTGTGCCGACACACACCTGCGTATACAAGTTCAATCGCAAAATTAAGATTGTTTAAATCATCATCCGTGTATTACCGTATGGTGCCGGCTTAGAATGGCATCACCCTATTTCTATAAGTGAGTGTCGTAAAAAGCGACAAAGGGTTGGATCCAGGGAATGGGCAGTAGCGTTCCCTGTAAATATCTACAACACCTTGCACTGCGCTCACCAATCCGCCAAGTGTGGTGAGTATGTCAAAACCCCCCAATTGGAGGTCCATGTCAAGCAGTGGACTGTTGTGGCTGTAGTAAGTAGTAGTAGTAGAATCTCCATCATCTTCAATGAGAATATGACCCCAAAACTCGCATCAAAGATTTTCTGCGTGATGTGTCACATACTTACCTCAATTTTGCGATAGAACTGGGTATTATGCTTTGATTACTTTAATTTAGTGGACTTTTCTTCTGTGTATAGTTCGAGTTAAAAGTATTTATAGTTCTCGGGAAAAATACGAGGTAGGTATTTAACGTGAAGATCTACGATGGCTACGGTGGCGTAGCGAGTCGTAGCAATAAGGCTACGTTGAGTCTTGTTTATCTGATTATTATTATTATACTTTAATTTTAGCTTAGCCTAATCTACTTTTACTAATAAACTATATAGGTAAATGACTAAATGGGTCTACAATGGGTAAATACCTAGCCTAGGTAGTTAGGTTCCAAGTTGTTCAAGTTGTAAGTTTGCACGCTCTCCTAAAAATCGTGTAAAATGTCCTTCATAGTTTACAGTAATTCCAACTACCTACCTGTCTTCAAGTTTATTACTGGACGATTGGTAAATGATAAACATAAAATCGAAATGTAGAAAGAAAAAGCCACATACAGTTTGCATAATCTAATCGTTGTTGTGGAATCCCCCGATTTCAGATATACGTAAAGTACCGTAAAGTCAATACGCATTGCGTGTAGCAACGACGACCGAAATAGGAGCCTATAGCGTAATCTTTGCTTTATTAGACAGTACGATGAGGCATAATAAGGCAAGTGAGGTAGTACCACGGTAGTACGGGTCAGATCGGGCCCGATACGATAGCATGACTGGCGGATGTTTCCCTCTATCGGGCACGAATTGCTTCCAAGTCGATCATCGGGACGGATACCTTACTGCATTTGATTGAATACGTAAAACTGGATGGTTGAAAGTTAAATAAATGTACAGACAGATTATTACTGAACTACAAATCGCGGACTGAACCTAGCATAGGTAAATTTTAACAGTTGATATGCCTACTTGTTTGCCAAATTACTCTGTAATTTTTAAACGAAAATGCTTTTTTTGCTCTTGCACTGTTCGTGCCTGTCAATTACTATTCTTTCTCTATTTACTCACCTACTAACCCAATTTTCGTAATAAAAATGGTCGAAATTATGATAATTCTTCCTGTGTGAACAACTGCGCATTTCGCAGGGTGTCTCGTGCCAGCAACACATTAATGTTGTGTTGCAAACTCTATGGCAATTCTACCACCACTTCCTTGTTCCTATATGCCAGTTACTATGACTGTTATGGCACGGCTAAGGGACAGATATAACCTATTTGTCGATGGTTCAACACCTACTAGCAATGTTCACTGATTGACAGAATAAATGTCCATTATCTAAAGGTGTAAAGACCACAGCTCTCTCAAGGGTTCATTTGTTAAACGATTCTGTTGCGCCGTGGGTAGAAATGCCTAAGTTTTCCTCTCACTTTTCTTTTATATCGTGTGGGAGAGCGAATCGGCGAATGGCCGGATGAACTCTTGTCTGAATTTTTCAAATTGCCTAATAGGGAAGTAAGAATTCTGACGTGTTCGTGTAGGTAATCAACAGTGGATATCGAAGTCTTAACCCGGTTTGGCTTGGTTACTCCCAAATGCTATCAAATCTAGGGTTTTCCACGAATCCAAATTAGTACATAACGTATATTACCGATGCTCTTTGACCCTCATATTTTTGGCACGTGATTTTGGCTATTAGCTAAATGTCTCACTCTTTAAAGCAGTCGCATTACTAATTCGGAACCAATTAGCCACTTTTGGACCCGTTATCGTGTCACGGACGATTCGCGTGCTGATCAAATAAAACTTCCACTACTGCGTCTACGTGACTCCGTTTGTGTTTGCACTGTTTACTATTTTGTTTGTTTACTGACCGTCTGGCCGGAATGGACGACTAGATTATACCGGTTACGGATACCTGACTAAAGGTTGTGCACCTACTGATTTAATGCTTTTGTATAAATATGAAATGTTCCACATAGAAAAAGCCATAAAGGAGAACAAAATGGAGAGATACTTTTTAGCTGATGGATTTGGGCAAGGAATATACTACGATTTGGGCTTTGGTTTGGACCAGTTAACCCAAATTCACCTGCGTAAATATGCAATACGGGGTCAAATTTGCAATATTGCCGAAATGTCAATGGTGATAAATATTGCATATAATTAGGTAATCGAACCTGTATACCACATGCCACCGTCGGATGCTACCATTCCAAACTGTACTGGACTACGTGACCACTTGGGCGCAGCTTTATCTTCAAACGTTTTTGGTCCTCCGCAATCAGTGAAATTCCGATTTCTTTCAATAGATATGACGTATGACATCAAAGATTTTCCATTTTGTAATATACGCATTTCAAACTATCGAAATATACTACGCGAGTCACATTTGCGCAGTATAATCAATGAGTCCAATATGGTCCAATATTAATAACTATTCCCGTGTCAGCATGGAACGCAGTATATCGAAGAATTTCAGACAGTATGGAATATGAGAACTAGCCGCGGCGCGGAAAATCTTTGATGTCATACCTATTCATATTCATGTTCCAACTGTTTGAAAATACACACAGGTGCTAGAAGATAGCCTAAAGGGCTTGGCTAAATGTTCATACAACAAAAACCCAGAATCGCCAGCAACGAAATGCATATAAATGGGTTCACTAGGGTATTGCTATTTTATTGAAAAAATATACAGGGTCCTACCTCATCTAGTATAGAAAATATTAGATGAAATAGATAAACCTTATACGAGAGGCCGGTCCAGTGGTTACTAACCACCGAGAGTATATCTTGTACTCAGTTGTAGGTAGTATGTCAAATAAATACATAACATATAATCGTGTATCTAGTTAAATGACAACTAGGAAAAATGTTTGATTCAAAGATTAAATATATTATTATTATAAAATATTTTGGATGACTTTGCTAATGTATATGTCGCAGTACGATGGCAGAATTAGGTTTTTGGCCAAAAACCTAGGTTTTTGGCCAAAAGCCGGCATATGGCAAAATCGTAGACTTCTTTCGGCCATCGTCCTAAGTTTATCCAGGTTTTTGGCCAAAAAACTAGGATTTTGGCCAAAAACCTAGGATTTTGGCCGAAATCCTAGATTTGTTTAGTATTATGACTTTTTTTGCATTTCGGGGGAATTTCTTCATCTTCAAGTGGTACATCAAGTCGGCCAACGACCCGATGAACCCTGGTGTCGGAGTTTTTAAACCGCCTACTGCAAGTAGCATACCTCTGACATGGTTGTTTAACGACCGCCGTCTAAGTGATCATAGAGAGTAATCTGGACCGACGGCTTAACGTGCACATGTAGTTCGGGCATACACCTCGAAAGGCAGTAGGTAGCTTTGGACGTTCTGGAGGGTGGGAGGTAGCGTCAGACGCCCTGGAGGGCGTGGGTAGCGTCGGACACTCTGGAGGATGAAAGATGACAGGCGTTGGATTTTCTGGGGGTCCGACGCTATCCCCTGTCCTCCAGGGCTTCCAACGCTACTACCAATTCTCCAGAGCGTTCAGTGGTACATCCTGCTCTTATGGTGTCCAGGGCATCCGAGGCAATCCTGCTGTCTGATGTTACTCCCGTCCTTCAGGGTGCCCAACGCCTTCACGGTGTCCCAGTCTACCCACAAAAAATCAGAGGGAGGTGCATAAAGTACCTTTCCACTCCTCGTTACCCCGAACCACACGGGCACGGTCCCGATTGCTCTCTATGATCACTTAGACGGCGGTCGTTACACAACCATGTCAAAGGCCTGCTGCTTGCAGTAGGCGGTTGAAAAATTCTGATACCAGGGTCCTTCGGGTCGTTGGGCGGCTTGATGTACCACTCCAAGACGAAGAAGTTCCCCCGAAATGCAAAAAAGTCATAATACTAATCAAATCTAGGATTTCGGCCAAAATACTAGGTTTTTGACCAAAATCCTAGTTTTTTGGCCAAAAACCTGGATCAGCTTAGGACGATGGCCGAACGAAGTCTACAATTCTGCCATATGCCGGCTTTTGGCCAAAAACCTAGGTTTTTGGCCAAAAACCTGATTCTGCCATCGTACTGCGACATATATACAAGAAGAACCCAGATTTGTCTGGAACGAAACGTATGTAGGTATACAGAATATAAAAAAAATCAACTGCAAATATTTTAAGGGGTGAACCAGCCTATGAAACTGAACAACTTTTCCCAAGGAACATAGGTCGAAATATGAAAAAAAAAAATTGTACTCCCATACAAAAATGTACCAGCCGACCGAGTCAATTTGTATGGGAGTGCCAACATTTTTTTTTATCATTCGACCTATGTCCCCTAGGGAAAGTTGTTCAGTTTCATGGGCTGGTTCACCCCTTAAAATATTTGCAGTTGATTTTTTTACATTCTGTATACATACATTTCGTTCCAGACAAATCTGGGTTCTTGTTGTATAAACATTAGCAAAGTCATCCAAGATATTTTATAATACATTTAATCTTTGAATCAAAAATAATTTTCCTAGTCGTCATTTTACTAGATACGCGATTATATTTTATGTATTTATTTGACATCCTACCTACAACTGAGTACAATATATACTCGGGGGTAAGAGTAACCACTATACGGGCCTCTCGTATAAGGTTTATCTATTTTATCAAATATTTTCTATACTAGATGAGGTAGGACCCTGTATATTTTTTTAATAAACTAGCAATACTCTAGTGAACCCATTTATATGCATTTCGTTGCTGGCGATTCTGGGTATTTTTTTGGCCAAAACCTTTGAAGCTGAAATACTGACTGACTCAGTTATGCACCAGTTAAAGCAGACACAATATTGTCTAGTATGTTATCCAACACTGATAGCTACAGATAAGATACAAAATATGCCCTAGTTCGATTTCGTAGATAGAACGATAAGATAAAAAATTCAAATCAAACATTTCCTACAACACCTCAATTATTTTATATCCTTGTCATTATCCTTATTTACATTTGCTTTAGATTAGGTTATTTCCTACGAAACGCAGCAATTTATTTTTCCTCGTGACAGATTTTTACTTGTGGAATTTGAACTCGGACTGTGACCGATATGAAAAAGGGTCCTATGATTGCTCATGCTTATGGCCCAAACTCCACAGAGAGGACAAGGAAAGGACATAGGACGTAGGGCATGACGCTTGCCGTTTGACATCGCGACGTTTCCATACAAAATGTACGAAAAAGTATTGACAAAGGCACACACAAGCGTCGCCAAAGCGTCGCATCTATGACAGCTAGCGTCAAAAACTAAGAAGAATATTTGACGATCACTTGTCTGTCAACTGTCATTCTTACGTCCTATGCCCTCGTCTTTTTGGTGGAGTTTGCGCCTATGAGTTAAATGTAAGAGTTGATTAATTAAAACAATGTAGCTATAGAGTTATGTGCTTTAACATTAAATAAATAGTGACACGATTGTAACCTATCTAACAGAATTATGGCAAACATGTTTTCGCGATGGGTCTGGATGTGTAGATAAACCGTGTGGTAGCGGCTAAGAATACTGTTACCTCTAGTCCACTCAGGCTGTTTCGTAAAATGCGACGTAGACTTTTTGAACTCGGCTGAATATCTGTCGACTATGGTCAACCGCATGGTGGTGGTGATATCACCTACAAAAGAATTCCCAATGAAGGTTGACGTCAGGCAGGGGGCCGTTCATAGTTCATTTGTGCTCTAATATGTTGTGGCGACACCAACTGGTTTGGTGGCAGGTGATGATGTTTACGCAATGGGTCTAGATTTAGGCTGCGGCCTAGACTACAATGTCTAGAAGAAGGCTGCGCTAGCATACTAACAGTTTTTACGGTTACGGTTTATATGGTAAAACTCTTACTATGCAATTAAATAAATAAAATTTAGACCTCGTATAAAAGTGTTAATGATAAATAAACGACAAAAATTCCGTCACCCAGTTTACCGATAATTATGACTTGGACTTTGTACTGCAGTGATTTCTCTGTGGGACAAAGTTCAACTCACGGAATGATTTCATAATCACTGGTAATCATTTGTAACTGGTTGAACCAATATTTTAGTGGATGTTAAGATAATTTTGACAGGAACGATCTTATGCACGAACTAAGTACATGTCAAAGTAATTTGACCAGCAAGTCTGATTTCATGAGGTTGTTATTTTAAATTTAAGATTTATTTTTATTTTGTTGCTCAGTTCTTTCTTCTGTCATACATAATGTGTCTTCAATGACTTCGTTTTAACATCTTCTTCTTTTATGTTATTCTAAATTATTTCAAAGCGATTGCCCTAACATTGAAATAAGATACCTTATTAATATTGTAGCTCAGCAACAATAAAATAAACACACTGAAAAGATAAATAACTTTTTGTCACTAAATGCAGGCAACCACTACACCTACGCGCACTCCAAATAACAACACGACAAACAAACTAAAAATATTTCTGCATCCGTTTTCATATCTGAGAGGATGTTCAACTGCACAAATAAAACAATCATTTGCATCATCTTTATCATTTATTGCCATAAAAATAAAGTCCATTTTTAATTGTTTTGGTTTCAGGAAGAATTGTATTTCACCGGATAGGTGTATAAATGTGTTGAACTGTCTGGACTGCACTGGTGCAACGACCTGCAGTATCTATGTCATTGTTAGTTCTAGAAATTAAAATAGCTACCTATTGGTTTAAAATTTTCCAAGATCCGCGTAGCAACTCAACTCAACTACATAGGTACTTCAGCCACGAAACTACAAAATAATTATGGGATATGACAACTTACGCAGTTTTTTTTTATGTGATGGATGTCATATTAAAACATTATGAAAGCTTTTACGCATGCACAGGTGTTTTGCGTTGCTTTGCTACAGGGTCCTTGCCAATCGGCATCGGTCTGTAGAGTCAAAAGTTGGGTTCAGTCAATCAATGCAATCTTCTATGACTTCGTTATTCTAAGTATCATCTAGGTACCTAATTCAAATTCAATTCAATTATACAAAACAAATAGATATGATGTATTGATAAGGTTCGAAATTCTGTAGCTAAACTATCATTATTGGCCTCATACGTCTGTGACAGACGATTTATTCAGTGTCTGAGGCAAGATTTTTCATAGCTGTATAAGCCGATACGAGAGCGGCATGGCTTTTTGCACGCTCTCCACAGACACTGCGTTGCCTGGGACGCAATTATGGAAAACGCAGGGCTAAGCTAAACTATCTATACGAGTACTATTATAATATGTAGGTAATATATGCTATGCGCAGTATTGCGCAGGTGTCTTTCGATGCTAACAAAGTTATATGATCCGCGTTTACACAGATATTGCGTTTTATCAAAGTTTATTTATACCTTGTTAGATATAAGGAGTAACCAATTACTATTTAACCTCAAAGATTGCCTATCATAGGTCAGTTCCGTGAATACGAAGGTCAAGATAACGGTTTTATAGGTGTGTTTGCTACACTGGAAATTAATGGGACACTCTTCTTTCAATTTGCATTACGAGCAAACTGATAATAAATATCTAGTTGACTGATTTAGCCGTAGGTATATTTTTTTATTAAGGGTGAGAACGTGATAACACCTAGGTCTGCGTACAGCAGTTTAGTCACAAAATTTAGATTGCTTAAATAAGTTATGACAAAGCTTTGCAAAATATTTTTGATGTTATCTAATGATATTTTGGTACTGTGGTCATACTCGTAGTTCCGAGACAGAAAAAACTAATAATGTGTTTCGTAGTTAGGACACAAAAATTCGATCAGTCTGTATTTAGGACGAAAATTAAAAATGCTAGCAATAGATATCATCATCATCATTGGCCTCATAAGTCTGTGACAGACGATTTATACAGTGTCTGAGGCAAGAATTTCCATGGCTGTAAAAGCCGATACGGGAACGGCATGACTTTCCGCACGCTCTACAATAAATATAGGTAGAATTTGGCAGTTAAAACGTGTCGGTAGCTAGTAGCACAGGTAGAAGTTAACAATCTAATGTTTAATATTGTTGTAGTAATGACGTAGGCAAATAACTGAATAATTAGTTTTAATTTAATTATAGCAGCTTTCCCTTAATGAATCACACAGTGCGCGCGTGCGCGTCTCGTGTTAACGCAATGAGACACCGATTAAACTATCATTAATACATGTGTTATATACCTTAATTATATAGTTACTTGCAGTTATTTGCCGCTCAGATGCAGAACAAACAAGTATATTAGTATAGTGTAGGCACAGCGCTTATGGAAAAGCTACCACTACTCAGCACAGACCTACTAAACCTGGTATGGACTGGAACTAATCTGTTCTGTCAATGTAGAATGCGGAAAAATAATGTTATTTCCTTTTCTCTCAAATGGTTTTCTGTAATTAGATTGAGATAAAATATTGTCTGTCAGATCCCTTTAATTTTCGAACGCGACTGTTTCGCCATTTTATAGTGCCAACAATCTATGGTACTTCAAGTGTCAAAGTCTTGTAAACAAAGTGCGATTTATTCGTATTTTTCATGAAATATTATTTTTGCGGTGCATTTTTAGTGATAAAAGACTAAATTAAGGAAAGGCCATCATGCCTGACTATTCCATAATACAGTGCGACGGGCGTCGGAATAAAAATCGCCCTGAAATTAGTTTGCACACGTAAGTACACAAATCTGCTATTTTACTCGAACTTAATAAGATTATATGTAATTAAAAGCCACGAGCATTTATTTTTCGCTATAAAGCAGCAAATTAAAAACATTTTTTTCCTCAATATATCATTAATTACTTTATTTCTGCTGATACTGATTTCATACAAACTGATCGTCGGCTAGGGTTGGGGTAGTACATAAGGTCACGGTATCGATATATTTTGCCAGAATTCGTAAGAATGGAAGGAAATTATGAATTTGGAGAGTTCAATTCAGAAAGTTATAATGTGTCAAAGTACCTAACAACAAAAACTTAGTTCTTTAAAGGATTTTATATATACTTGTTTAATAATTTAAAAATATTTATTTACAGAAGCAAAAAATGAAGTTAGAAGAAGGAAATGGCTTGATATTATTGGCACTGAAAATATAAATCCACGTCATGGAAAAATATTTACATGCTCCCTGTATTTTGGTGTCGAATGTTATAACAGAACTCTAGATAAATTATGCCTACGTGAAGAAGCCTTGCCAACACCTTTTTAGTACAAGCTAAGGAAAATGATAGGTCTGTTTTGACTGAGCAGCAACAGGAGCAAAGTGGAAGGAAAAGGAAAATTTCTGGAATAGCACAAGAAACTCAACCTGTGTTAACAAAACAAATACCTAAACTATGTTTAAATTATTATTTTTGGTTTTTGATTGATTATTATTATCATAAATGTTTACCCCGACAACTTATTTTTCTTTTTAACCATTTATTTACTACACACAAAAAGCAGTTAAGTATTATGAAAATAAGCAAAATACAGTAGTAAGGTAGGTACACAAAAATATCACAACAGCGTAGGCATAATGCCCGTCGTAACCATCATCATCTTCCTACCCAATTACTTGGGGTCGTCGCAACATGTTTTGTATGAACACAAAATCATGTTGCAAAAGGACTTGGCTATGTTTTATGACCGGCCGCCTACCTGACGGCAACCCTCTTTGGGAATGACGTCAAATCGTCACCCAAATTGCATAATTGGATCGTTCGTAGGCAGTTACCGACTATCGATATCGATTTTTGGGTCCAAAATGATTACAACCCTACAAAAATCCGCCATTTTATGAGTCCAACATTGTTTGACATTCACGCACATTCAGAGGGTACAGCCAGTCCATAGGTTTAGTAGGTCTGTGCTACTCAGAGCCTCCATACATTTGAAATAAGGTAGCTTATTCGGCAGGCAAACGCGAAATATGTCATCGGAAAACCTACCTGAATTCGGAAAATTGACGCCATTTTGAAATCGCCATGTCACATCGCTAGGACAAAGAAAATTCTAATTTCAAAATTACTTTCAATTTCAAGTACGAGTATATCTTGTTCAAAGTTGTAAGGTGTCAAATAAGTACATAAAACATAATCGTGTATCTATACAATGACAAATAGGAAGAAGAAGTTTGATTCAAAGATAAAAGATAGTATAAAATGGCTTGGAGAGCTCCCGTAGATTCATAGTTTTTCCAGCATACTAGAACTACGATGAAGTCGTGTTCAAATATATTTTACCTTTGTGAATGTGATTTTTTTATTCGGTAGCGTACCATCAGCAGAAGATCAACCTTCCTATTTAAGCGATCAATTTGTACTAGTTTTTATGTTGCTATGTTACTGATACTACCTAATTACTATCACCAGTACTTCGTTCTTTAATAGTCTAGTAATTTATAGAATAATCTTATACGGCTTTTTCATACAGGTATCAAAGTTACCCAGTATTGGTAGTCTCTCTCTTCGCGTGGGACACCGAGTCGTTCAACGACCCGAAGAACCCTGGTATCAGAGTTTTTCAACCGCCTACTGCAAGTAGCAGGCCTCTGACATGGTTGTGTAACGACCGCCATCATAGACAGCAACCGGGACCGACGGCTTAACGTACCCATTCGAAGCACGGAACCATTATACTTGCGGACAATCAGGTGGTTCAGCCTGCAATGTCCTAACCAGACTGCGAACAAATTCACACAGTGATAAATATGAACTTTGTGAGTGCCCCCACCGGAAATTGAACCCAGAACCTTCTACGTGGTAGGCAGTCATACTAACATTTGTGCCACATTGGCTGTCAAGTATTGTTAGTCATGGTACACGTAATCATTGTGCTGCAGATAATACCTACACTACCTATCAACAGTCAAGCTCAGATAGGGTAATATAATGGTGACCTGAGCTTATAGTCAAGCTATAAATTAGACTTAGAAAAAGGCTGTTAATAGCTATTCTATTATGGCATCACACACACGGCTATTATAATGTCCCTATCTAAATATTAGAGCGACATACATACATACATACATAAATCACGCCTTTATCCAATGCGGGGTAGGCAAATCGTCAAAGGCCGTGAAAATACGGTCGTTATATCACCACTTCTGACAAATAGTTGAGGTCAGTTTTAGCTTTTTTCGTATATTCACTATAGTGACAGGTTGTCAGCCTGTCGAATAAAATTGCAATATAAGGTACATGAAACCCTGGAGTCCCTTAGTCGCTTCTTACTTCTTACGAAACCCATAGGGTGATGCTATTCTTATCCGGCATCACACTGATATCTAAGCCGGCATCACGGCAATTGAGCGATAGTCACGGTTTAATACTTAGATTTTGCAAAAGTCTTCATCATCGTCACAAACGCTCTGTATTCGTGGTAACTCTATTCTCGATCATAAAATGTTAATAAACTCGTTAATATCCTAATTCATATCTTACAAGGATCTGAATAGCGGAAGGTTAAAAACAGTTCAAATCTGGAATGACACAAAGAAATTGCTACCGCTATTCAGATTGATGGCGATCTGAGTAGCGGTAGGTATTACATAAGCGCGTAGGCACATTGTATAATTTGCAAACCCTGTAGATATTATGCGGACTATCTAACTACGGAAATTTTCTGGTTTCCCCACTACAGGCGAATTTTGTTTGATATGGTAACTTACAGCAGTGGTTTGGCCGTAGGGAATGGAGATATTTCACATTTTGTCCATCCCTAGCTAATTACTTCTAAATTTCGACAACGAACGCGATAAGTTTAATGAAGTCGTAGATTAGGTACGTACAGCCATATAAGATGACTCATCAACAATGAAAAAAATACCGTAATACCACAGCTTTACATGATTTTGACAGCTGTCAGGTTAGGATTCACTTCTGCACTCTCCTTTTTGATTAGTTTTTGATTAGTTGATGACTTAATTCAAGTACAGAAATAAAACCAAGTGCTTCAGCACTATAAGATAACATAAAATGTAGAGTCACATAATAAAGTACCTAACTTAATAATATCAACATGTTTACGCATAGAGAAAAGGTGAAGGATATTTGCAAAACATCACATTAATCTATTTATAACTTTTTAATTAACAAATAGATAATAGTACTTACGGGTACGTATTAGAA
Organism: Phthorimaea operculella; assembly: GCA_024500475.1. Lineage (NCBI taxonomy): Eukaryota > Metazoa > Arthropoda > Insecta > Lepidoptera > Gelechiidae > Phthorimaea > Phthorimaea operculella. The sequence continues at coordinate 345,152 of JANFCV010000180.1, read as the reverse complement.
TGTCTAAAGTTATAAAAACTAAAGTAAAAATACCTAGGTTCAAAATACCTAAAATCTGAACACCTAACGGATGTTACACTTAAATTCAAAATACCTAAAACTTAAAACGTCAAATGGATATTTTACCTAAGTTCATAATGGTAAAACTTAAAATACCTTAGAACAAAGTACCTAAATTTAGTTTACCTGACAGTTTATTGACCTTAATGAAAAATGCCTATTGATTGAGGTTCTGATACTTGGAAATTGTACTAGTACCAGTACATAAACCTATCCATTCATGGGAACATCTTTACTCGACTGCCTCAGGAGGGTTATGTTTTTCAAGAGTATGTATGTATGTATGTATCCAGAAATTCGTCTCAGCAGCATGAGTAACACAGGCTATATTAAAAATTCAGAAAATGAAGATGTCGTATTCTTATCGCAAAAGACATTCATCTTTTTGGTTACAAAGTGGATGTCGCGTAGGTATTCTAACTCTATTCATATATCGGGTGAAATTTGACTAGTGACCGATAGCGAAAACTTAGAACTGGCTGATAGGGAAGGTGATAAGGAACAACTTTCCCCAAGGTACATAGGTCGAAATACGAAAAAAATTTGGGCCTCCCATACAAAGTTGCCGATCAGCTGATTTGAATTACTATGGGCGGTTAATTTTTTTTCGGATTTCGACCCATGTTCCTCGGGGAAAGTTGTTCCTTCTCACCAGCCGGTTCTGAGTTTTCGCTATCGGTCACTAGTCAAATTTCATACTATACAGGGTGTTAGGGACGGTGTACCGAAAACTTTGCAGGCATGATCAGACCATCAAACTGAACAACTTTAACTGGAGCCAATGGTGGGAAAAGAAAATAAAATTCCGTCGTTCGTCCCATACAAAATTTACGATCAGCTGACTGACTTTGTATGGGAAGTTGGGAATTTCTTTTTCGTTTCCCACCATTGGCTTCATAGTAAAAGTTGTTCAGTTTCATGGTCTGAGCACGCCTGCAAAGTTTTCGTTACACCGTATTACAGAAAACGTATGATTCGGAGAATTTAGACACGGTCACATCTTGAGATTTTGTTGATCTAAGGCTCACAATTAGTGAGGCACCATTTTAGGTATTTTGACCACTTGGTATTTCTAATGTTGGTATATCAAAGTTTTATGTAATAACCATAGATATTTTAAAAGTTAGATATTTAGTCCAATCAGCATTTTGAATTTAGGTAATTTATAAGTAGGTATTAGTAACTTAGGTATTTAAAACCATTAAGTGTTCAGATTTTAGGTATTTAGAACTTAGGTATTTTTACTTTAGTTTTTATAACTTTAGACATTCTAATACGTACCCAGTACTTACTTATAAATAAACTAGAAATATAAATTTCTGAAAAAAGCGCAACATACCTATTTTGTTAGATAGAGGCTTAGAACACAAAATCATGTAGCAAAAGGATTTAGCTATGTTTTATGACTAGCCGCCTGCCTGACATCAACATTCTTTCAGAATGCTATCGTTGGTGATATCACCAGCACCATGCGGTTGACCATAGTCGAGGTCAGAAACTCTACGCGTCGTCTTTGACGTAACACTTTGCCATCGCACTGCGACATACATAAGATTCAGTGTGTTACAAAAAGCGTGAAAAAAATCGCGTAAAATAGAATCGCCGTGCTGGTGGAGCCTTAAGTAGCTAAGCGTCTCATCCAAATTAAAAGTTATGTCGAAACAAATGTCAGCTTATTAAAATCGTGTATTTTACCTATTTATTTATTATATGGACTTCTACCCATTTAGATTAATTCTGCCAGTGTCAGTAATATAAAATTCCAGCGCTGCTGCGCCGGACGGTTGATGGCTCCAGCAGGGAGATGGTAGTATCTTCTACAGACGCCAGAGACATCCTCTTGATCCAACCAGAAATGTCTTGTAAACTCTTATTTATTTATACATGTCATCAAATCTTTTCCACGTAAGTTGTCAATCCAAAATTCTGCGATTGATATAAGTACCTGCTGCTACTGACAGCAGCCGCATGTCATAATGTTGTCTTCGCTTTCAAATGGGACTACACTGACTATACCTACGAACTAACACTCTGGTGATTTGTTATCTCCTCTCCCTAATACCTAATTCTTGCAGCCGAACTCTCAGCAATTTCAACAGATATTGCGTCACAACATTAATAATAGTTCCTTACTACATAACCACGTGCTACAAATACTCCGTCGCGACGCTCTTATCTTGTTTACCTATAGAAAATAGATAGCTGATTATCCAACCAGTTTCTGGCCGAATGTAAAAAGATGGCCGTCGTTCATAATTAATAAGCATGATAGAAATATCATGAAACTTTTCTATTACTTCTGCAGCGATCGTAAGTGGGCTTCAACCACTCGTAATGTCCTTTTATTTGCTATTTCTGAGTTGCGTTATTTTAACGTAACGTCTCTAGTAGTAACACCTCCTTATGTCTTTCAAGATGCTACTAAACTGCATTTTGGAAGAAGTTGACGTCAAAAGTAGGCGCGACTTGATAGCGTTTTCATTTTAGTAGGCATGGCGGTAGGTAAATATGAATTTCTGATGAGACTGCGAGTAGCTGCTATGAACAAACATATTCATTTGACTCATTCTTCTGCGTTATTCTTTCTTTTCGTGTGGGACACCGAGTCGTTCAACAACCCGATGAACCCTGGTGTCAGAGTTTTTCAACCGCCTACTGCAAGCAGCAGGCCTCTGACATGGTTGTGTAACGACCGCCATCATAGACAGCAACCGGGACCGACGGCTTTACGTGCCCATCCGAAGCACGGAACCATCTTACTTGCGGACAATCAGGTGGATCAGCCTGCAATGTCCTAACCAGACTGGGAACAAATTCACAAAGTGATAAATATCAACTTTGTGAGTGACCCCACCGGGAATTGAACCCGGAACCTTTGCGTGGCAGGCAGGCATACTAACCACTGCGCCACATCGGCTGGCTGCGTTATTGCGGAACTATTACAAAGATTCGTTAGGTTTAGCCAGGCGCCGGTAGCACAGTTGTCAGAGCAGTGGTACGGTACCCACGGTCCCGGGTTCAAGTCCGGCCAATGCTAACGAACTTTTCAAATTTTCATATTTAAATTGTTAAACATGTGTTAGTACCCAGCTACGATAATGATGTAACACCTTATATAAATTGGCGCACCTATCTTATTATTAGTGTTACTAGGTTAAAAAACGAGTAGGTTAATTAGGCACATTGTTTATTTTTACAGCATTATCGAATTGTTCGATAATAGACCACGAAACAGTAGAGTGATTTTACAATCTTTTTGTTTGTGTTGAGGGTGTTAAAAATAGTGTACTGAGCAGGTAAAAAAAACAAGGATAAATATTTATTTTGGATGAAAAATAATAATTTTCTTTCTGCCACATAATATTTGTAAGTTGTAAGGCTCTGCCCGCACAGCGAATTTGTGCGAAAAAGACTAAATTTCAAACTTTCGCGGTTATTTACACTTATTTTTTACGAAATACCCGTATTATAATTACCTACATATTTGTGAGTACCTATTTGTTAGCTTTTTGAGTCAATGGGAAGGCCATATTTTTCACATTTACGGTCTATGATGCATAGGGATGTTCAGTTCCTTAGTCTGAGTTTCCCCTAAAAAGGAATCAAGTTAGCGACAAAGACGCAGAAAATAAACAGTTGAACAAGTTCAGCAAACAAAACAAACTTGGGCCGGAACTGTTAGACCAATCTGACTGATAATCTGGCACCACCCAAGTTTTTGGATAAACAAACAAATGAACATCTACCACGGTTGCTAGGCGATGCGTGTCTAAGGAAAAGTAATTTCGGCTAAACGATACACAAAACCGGTCGGATTTCCATAGGCAATTCGGGTTGGCGAAAATTTATACCCTATTATAATGAAAATAAGAATATAGGGCGGGTTTGATGTCTGAATTAATAGGATCATTTTACTAGATAGAATTGGTCCCTTCATAGCAAACTGACAAGAAAGACAACTCCAACCCAAGACAACTACTCCGCAATTAATATTTGATAGAACACTGAAATAAGTTTTGCCCAAAAATGCTACTTTTTCGACTTTTTCAAAATGTTTACTTAACTTACTTAACTTAGCCTACAAGGAATATTTTAAATCAGTAACCACAGAGTGATCTTACCTACTTACGGACTCATATATATGGCTATCGACAAATCTAATTTCTTGGATGAATACTCAGCATAACAACAAAAGATCTAGAAAACAATAGTTGTTTGATAAAACAATCAAATCTATGTCCTATAAGTTTGTAGGTTTTCACGGTTGTTCACAACACTTAAATTATTGTTTTTTTAAAACGGGATTGTTTACCTCGATATTTCGGAGCGGTTGCACGCTAATCTGAATTGAAATCTATGTCCAAGCGATATATCGTATTTGTGCAGTCAATGTAGGACACACTTATCAACGTAATTTTTCTGAGAAGTAAGATATTTTTGCCGGACCCACTTGGTGCCTTTAAAAAACGTACACAATAGCTATACATCGCGTGCATTCGAAACCCGCTGCAGAAACAAACAGAAAACAATTGACTCGCGTCTAAAGTTACACCCCGCGAAACCCAACATTACTCGATGTTACAATTCGAGTACATAATCTACTCGATTACCCGCCGATTGCCTACGAATCGAGATCGGGGCGCAGCACGACTTGGCACAATCGATAAGGACGAGCTTGCCCATTTTTTTTACAAATACCCGAATTATTTTACTGTTTACCGTTAACTTGCGTTCCATTTTCGACTCTATCACAAGCATGTAAGCTACAGGAAGACGCAATTTCGAGAAAGCGAACAGCAAAGTTATTGTTGCAAAATTTCACCGGTAAAACAAGATGGCGGCTTTGACACGTGACATAAAATGTTATTTATGAACGCGGGAAGTTCGCGATTCCGGATGGAACATGCAAGAGCGGCACGAAACACGGAAATAACGTTTAACAGACCATTTCTATTCATGACAGATTTATGGAAAGGAATCCGTCGATGGACTTCACTGTCAAAGTTCCTGAATTTAAAAAAAGTTGCGCATACTCGACATACTACGTTCGTAAGCACAAGTTCGTAGCATGTACTACGTGGTTCGTAGCACGTACTACGTGGTTCGTAGCATGAAGTGTAGATAGAGCGAAATAAAAATTGCTACAGTATAGCCCACGTGGCTCATTCATAGCAAAGATGAATGAGATCTTGTGAAAAGTACAGTCTCTCCCACTAACTAATCATGAACAACTTTAGTTTAGGTTCCGATTTCAAACAAATGTCGAATCAGGGTCAGTCATGCGGGCAAAGTGTCACTTGTCAAAAGTGAAACATACTTGCCATATAAGTATGGAAAATCAGGCAAAGAAAGATTTTCTGAGATTTGCACATAGGTACAAACTTCATATTACTCAAAATCACATAGTTCCCACGAAAAAGCAGATTATTCGGGTATTTGTCAGGTCGCGTGCCAGCCAGGGAACAAAACAACTGGGTCACAATAAACATTTACTGCCAAATGATAACATAGGCCCATAATGAAGACAGAGCAGCGCCGGATTGTGAGACGTCGGTGTCGTTTGCCAAAACTTGACAACGTTTTACCTAGTAGCTAGATATTAGAACAACGCCAAGCAAAAGAAGAAGGTTAGGTTAAGAAGGTTTACAGAAAGTTCGCTTGACCCTATTCAGGATTTTTGCGATTGTTACCTTTTACTACTGTCAAAAATCTCAAAGTACCTAGGTACTTATAAAATATCAAAACAGTAAAATCTGATGCAAGAACGTAATATCATACTGAGCAAATTTTAATCCAAGAAATATGACGTTCGTGCCAACCATCTTCTTAGTTATTCCACTTATTTCCAAATTAAAGTTAGAAAGTGTCAAAATCGTCACCAGTTCTGAGTGAGCCATCTGTAGGTATAGGTTTCCGTAATTGGTGGTTTTACGTAGTAGCTAGATATTTATTAGAACAAAGCTAAGCAAAAACTAAGGCGAAAAATGCTGGTATCGTCCGTTTCTGCGTTATTTTTGCGCAGCGCTATCGTTATTTTCATACAAATACGGTTTATGTCAAACGGTTTCACAGACGCATCCGTCGATGCAGATGTGTGCGATGCGCAGCGTCTGTGACAGACGATTTATTCAGTGTCTGAGGCAAGATTTTTCATGGCTTTTTAATGGGTCATTATTCAGATTTCGATTCTCCGCGTAAGCTGCGTGGCAAATTTTAATTTAAGCAATTTGAAGATGATGACAATGAAATATGATTCTGTATACTTTCACGATTATAGAACAGTTTGGTGCACAATTACTTTACGAGAAATTTAATTTTAAAATTTTGTGTGCCACGCAGATTACAAATCAAGCCACGCAGATTACATAGCCAATTTTATCTTTGTATTTCCATTAGTTTTCTATAAGTTTTACTTGAAACATGTTTATTCTTGACTTAAGTCTAGGTTATAAGGCAAAGATGGAGTCTGTGATGGAGACAGGTCATGGAAAATAAGTCTTTATTCACTACTACCATAAAAAGATTATAAGGTTTTATGATTTTGGAATCAACAGATGCAGGTAATTACCTTAGTTCCTGTCTTTCAGTGTGCATAATGAAAGACAATTCAGAGTGCTTAGTCCGAATTCGTGGATTGGCAACTGGTTAATCTTTTCAATGCATATCCAAACGTAATAGTAAAAAAAAAAAAGTATTTCCGTTTCCTGTTTATTTTCATACATCACATACATCTCACTCACACACATTGGCTCTTCCATCTCTCCGTCCTTTTCCCTCGCCCAACAACCTGGACTTTTCAATATGGCGAAAACCTGCGCCGACGCTTCCTGTGAAAAATATCAAAAAAACTCTAAATTAAACGAAAAGTGATCTACGAAGCCTAAAACCTATCCAAAATAACTAATATTGCACCGGTGCTTCTTAAAAACTTATAAAACTAAACCTATCAAATGTTTACGACTGGACAATGAAAATTGGATTTTGAAGGTACGCCGCCTCGTGCTCCAGGTCAGTTCCTCTTTCATTTTTCCCTAATCCTGTGTTTTTTCTAGCCATAATTTTGGTCCATACGAGCCATATACACACATCAAATTCATTTTTACACCGCTTCGACTCAATTTCGTTATAATTTTCAGCATAAGTTAGTATCGCGCACGTGTTTACTCATAACCTACTCGTACACAGCTACACTTACAAATATTCGCTTAAAATACTTACAAATATTACGTTTGTCGCATGTCTTCTCGCTAAAATTCATCCTTGTGGTCAAAAACATAATCGCTATTGGATATAAATTGAAAATAAAATCGCACGCCCACGCTATCCGCCATTTTGTCCAAAAAATTCAAACACGCTAACGCACGCCGCAATTACGCAACGCAACCCAAGAACGCAACGCATTGAAATATAAACGCTCGCTAAATAAATACTAATTCTGTGTCATTGGTTTAGCGTCTCACGTTAATTATCCAAAATGTCTAATTCTGTAATAACAGTTCTTGAAAGTAAACAAACTAGTTTATTTTCTTTGGTACAAAATCTGTATGATTTGAGCCAAAAGGCTAAAACGGACCCTGCCGCCGCAATTACATTCAAAATAAGATTGCTAACGCTTGATAAAACACGCGATGATTACATTCAGGTATTAGAACAGTTGAATAATGCCAAAGTTGAGGAGGATCCTGTAGACTATGTTCCAAACTTCAAAGCTCTAGAGACATTTGATGAGTTGTACTGTCATATTAAAGCCACCGCTGAAATGATGTCCAAACCGGAGAAAAAACCTGAATTTATTAAACCTAAACACAAGTTGCCTGTTTTGGAACTAGTTTCATTCAATGGTGATCCTAGCACCTGGCCGTTGTTCTTCCAAAACTTCAAAGAAATGATTCATGAGAATGGGAGTCTAACAGATGCGGAGCGCATTCAATATTTGATTTCAAAACTTTCTGGTTCGGCTCTCAGTATTACAGCTGGAGTCTTGCCTGTAGCTTCCAATTATAAAATTATTTGGAATTTGCTTGTTGAAAAATATCAAGACCCTCGTCTGTTAGCCTCACAATATTTTGACAAAGTATTGAACTTTAAAGCGCTAACAACTCCATCTGCTCAAAACTTAGAATTGTTTTTGGAGCAATTTTGTGCTTCAGTCACAGCTTTAAAGCAATCTGAAATCACTGATTTATCAGATTATATGTTGCTGCATATAGCCTTGAATAAATTAGATAAAGAAACAGTTACTCTTTTTGAACAACGCTTTGGTAAAGAGAAAATCCCCACATTTAAATCTTTGCAAGAATTTGTCAAGGAGCAAAGAAAAGTTGCTTGTCATATTCAATTACACAGTACTCCATTGCCATCAACTGCCTCGTCCTCTAGAGTTGTTAACAACAGCATTTGTTACAAAACACACCTATGCTTTAGTAATAGTAACAAATGCTGATAACTGGTCAAAGGGGTGTGTAGTTTGCAAAGCAGAAGAAGCGCATCCATTGTATCGCTGTCAACAGTTTCTTGCGCTGAGTCCAGAAGCTCGATTTGATATAGTAACAAAAAATGCCTTTTGCACTAATTGTCTTGGATTTCACAGCCTCCGGAACTGCAGAAGTAGTAGCTCCTGTGCTAGATGCAACAAAATGCATCACACATTGATACATTTAAGCTATAATGCGCTTGCTTCCAAGTTCAACTTGAACAATAACTTCAATAATAAAAAAGGTTTCACTTCACAGCAAGCAGCTGGCCCCGCAAACGTTCTTCATGTAAACGCGTCGGAATTTCTGAACGAAATTGACTATGACTTTGACGTTTCGCAATTTGTAGACGAAAATAATGTGGATCACGGTTCAATCGACAAGTCTCGTTCTAATTACCTAAGTGGAAACGAGAAACAACAACAGGAATCGGCAATTTTGCAACCAGATGGCACCCAGGAACATACCCGCGAATATTGCGCCGCTGGGTTTGACGTTTCACTAACCTCAAACCAAAACAAAAACGAAATTTTTGTTACGCAGATTCAACCCACTGCTCGTGTTTGGTAACAAATAAAACTAATAAACAAGAACAGATACGCGTAATGCTGGACTCTGGATCAAACGTGAACTTGGTAACTAAAGAACTGTGTGACAATCTCGGACTTAAAATGGAAAAAGTAGTATCAAATGTGCATGGAATAGGGAATTCTGTATTAAAAGTGATAGGTCGTGTGTCATTAACGTTTTGCTCAGTGCATGATCAAAGGTATAAATACACAGTGAGAGCTTCTGTAGTAGAGGAACTTACAGGTGAGTTACCACATACAAAATTATTCACTAATGACATTCCCCCAGTCTTGAAAGGGCTGCAGCTAGCAGATCAACATTTCCACATTCCTGGCGATATAAATTGCATTATTGGATCAGGATTGTTCCCACATTTGTTGTTATCAAACAAAATAAACATTCCTCACACTGAACTTGTTGCTGTTCAGTCAACATTAGGTTATCTTATAATGGGAGAATTAAATATTCAAGGAACCAATCAACAACCTACCAAACTCTATACTCATTTCGTTAGTGCTGATAGAAAGTTAGAAGATTTAACTCAGAGGTTTTGGGAGTTAGAATCAATTCAACCACGCAAGATCATGAGTCCAGAAGAAAAGAAATGCGAAGAAATATTTCAGGAATCACACTCTAGGGATTCAACTGGAAGGTACACGGTGTCTTTACCTTTATGTGAAGATCCTAGTGTGTTAGGTGATTCCTATCAAACTGCAAAAAAAAGACTTCTGTCGCTTGAAAAGAAATTAGATTCTAACCCTGAACTGCGTAGTGGCTACAACAACACCATACAAGAATATCTTGACAAAGGCTATTTAAAAAAGTTATCTGACCCAATCGATATTCAGGCTTCTTCACCTGTTTATAATATCCCTCACAGACCAGTGTACAGACCTGACAAGGATACTACTAAAACTCGAATTGTTTTGAATGCTAGTTCTTCATCATCTTCTGGAAAAAGTCTAAACGACATTTTATACACAGGCCCGAATCTTCAATCAAATATCTTTGATTTATTGATAAATTTCCGCCTTTTTATTTTGGCTTTTTCAGCTGATCTTGAGAAAATGTATTTTCAACTGAAAGTTAAACCTGAACATCAAACTTTGCAAAGAATTCTATACAGATTTAACACACAAAGTCCTATTGATGTATATCAATTTGACAGAGTTGCTTTTGGATTAAAATGTTCACCTTATTTAGCTCTTAGAGTGATCCGACAACTTGCACAAGATGAGTCTCAAACATTTCCAAATCTTGTAGAAATTGTAGCAAATTTTTCATACATGGATGATTTTTTGACATCACTTCCTGATGAGGAGGAGGCTCTGAAATTGTATTCTCAACTAATTGAATTATTCAAACGAGGTGGATTCAATTTGACCAAATGGATATCAAATTCACAGAATTTTCTTGAACAGATTCCTAAAGATTCACGAGCTTCAAAAACTTTGTCTTTTGATGCTGATGCTGACCCACATACAAAAATAATAGGACTTCATTGGAACCCTGTGGAAGATAATTTTTTCTTCAGTGCAAAATCCGCACCATTCAATTCTGAAATTCAGTACACCAAACGGTCTGTTCTTTCAACAACAGCCTCCCTCTTTGATCCATTAGGTCTTCTTGCACCTGCAGTTGCACTTATGAAACTTATTATTCAAGAATGTTGGAGAAGATCTTTGGATTGGGATGAACCATTACCAATTGACTTAAAGAATATATGGGAAAAAATATTACATGAACTGCCCTGTTTATCTAAACTTAAAATACCTCGTTATGTTGGGCTGTTTCCAGGTGCTTCTGTGTCTTTGATCGGATTTGCAGATTCTAGTGAAAATGTTATGGCGCTGCTGTCTATGTTCGCGTAGGTAGAATGGAGGATGAAGCTTCAGCTGTCTCTTTACTTTGTGCAAAATCTCGTGTTGCGTCAGGTCGGCAAACATTAGCTAGATTGGAGCTTTGTGCTGCTCATCTTTTGGCTAAATTAATTATAACAGTACATAACATAATAACAAAAAGAGTCCAAATTGATAAGATTATGGCATTTTCCGATTCTACTATTACTTTAGCTTGGATTAATTCTTCGCCTCATAAATGGCAAACTTTTGTTGCAAATAGAGTGGCAGAAATCCAAGAGCTTCTTGCTCCTCCTCATTGGTTTCATGTGCCTGGTGAACACAATATTAGTGATTTGATTACAAGACCAGTTACTCCTGCAAAGTTAATTGAAAATGATGGTTGGTTTCATGGTCCAGACTGGATGCGACTTCCACAGCCTATTTGGCCTGTGAATATTCAAAATGATGTACCACAGCATATACCTGAGGCAAAATTGGTGTCCTTCATACATGTGTCAGAGCCTCATCCCATTGACATTCTTTCAGAACGGGTTTCAAAATGGTCCATTTTATTAAACATTATTGTTTATATTCTCAGATTTATGAAAAATTGAAATCCAAGGGTAGAATCACTTTAACAGATTTAGCCTCAGCAGAAACTTATATTTTCAAACATGTTCAAAATAAACATTTTGCAAGTGACATAAATAATTTAAATTTAAATAAAAAATGTAGTACAGCTCTTCAAAAACTTAATCCGTTTGTAGTTGATGATATCCTGCATGTTGGGGGTAGGTTAAATAATGCTTCTATTCCATTTAATCAGCAGCACCCAATTGTTTTGCCCTCTAAGGACAATATAACAAAATTACTGGTAGAACATCTGCATCGTTTGCACTTACATGCCGGGCCTGGGTTATTATTGGCTTTGATAAGACATAATTATTGGATATTATCAGCTAGGAATCTGGTTAGGAAAATTGTCCATTCCTGTAATAGGTGTTTTCGACTAAACCCAAAGGAAGCCCAATATTTGATGGCTGATTTACCAGAATATAGGGTGCACCAGATCAAACCTTTTTCAAAAACCGGAGTTGACTATGCTGGACCATACAATATAACTTTATCTAGATATAGAGGAGTCCACAGTCAAAAGGCTTATATATGCCTTTTTGTCTGCTTGGCTACTAAGGAGTTCATATTGAACTAGTGTCAGATTTGTCTACCGAAAATTTTTACTAGCTTTCAAGCGCTTCATATCTCGGAGAGGTCCTCTTTCTTTAATAATGAGTGACGGAGGCCGTAATTTTGTTGGTGCAAAAAATCACCTTCATGAGCTGTATGATTTAGTAACTTCTCCTGGTTATTACAACTCCTTGATCAATGAATTAATTCCTCAAAAAATTGAATTCAGAATGAACAGTCCTTACTCTCCTCATATGGGAGGATTATGGGAATCTAATATTAAATCCATGAAAAATACGTTATATAAAGTGATTGGAACTCAAATTCTCACATATGAGGAACTAAATACTGTCCTGGTAGAGGTAGAGTGTTTGTTAAATTCAAGACCTTTATGTGTACTTAGCAATGATCCTTCTGACCCTATGGCATTAACTCCGGCTCATTTTCTAAATACTTCACCCCTTAAATTTTTACCAGCTGAAAATGTCACTGAAATTCCTTGCAACAGACTTCAACGTTATGCACTTTTAGACAAAATAGTACAATCTTATTGGAAAAGATGGCACAATGAATACCTCAGTACTTTACAAAGTAGGGAGAAGTGGAACACAAATAGTACTCCTGTCACTATTGGAACAGTAGTAGTGTTGAAAGAAGACAATCTTCCTCCTTTGATGTGGCATATTGGTCTAATTACTGAGGTGTTTCCAGGAAAGGATGGAGTTGTTCGCATAGTTAAAGTAAAAACTAAAACAGGTAGTTATACCCGTCCGGTGGTAAAGGTATGTCCTCTACCATCCCAATAACAATGATTTTCTTTTGAAGTACACTTCAAGGCGGGCGGAATTATGGTTAATCTTTTCAATGCATATCCAAACGTAATAGTAAAAAAAAAAAAGTATTTCCGTTTCCTGTTTATTTTCATACATCACATACATCTCACTCACACACATTGGCTCTTCCATCTCTCCGTCCTTTTCCCTCGCCCAACAACCTGGACTTTTCAATATGGCGAAAACCTGCGCCGACGCTTCCTGTGAAAAATATCAAAAAAACTCTAAATTAAACGAAAAGTGATCTACGAAGCCTAAAACCTATCCAAAATAACTAATATTGCACCGGTGCTTCTTAAAAACTTATAAAACTAAACCTATCAAGTGTTTACGACTGGACAATGAAAATTGGATTTTGAAGGTACGCCGCCTCGTGCTCCAGGTCAGTTCCTCTTTCATTTTTCCCTAATCCTGTGTTTTTTCTAGCCAGCAACTAAATGTGGATGGGATGGTATCCCGCCAAATATACTTACAGGTGTTCTATGGTGGAAAGGAGCTGGCAGAATAAAGTCGTGTAGGTCTTGGTTCAGCATAATTTTGAATAAAAATATGATGAAGACTGCTAGGCAGGCCATCTTGCGACAAAAAGCAAGGCTGTGTAGATTGGTATTGACCAGATATGTGTCGTATTGAGTTCCATCAAATCAAGAGCAACTTATTGACTAAGTCATCCAAGGGGTGGCCGGATTTCTACACACAGGATCAGGCTTGAGTTTTATATGAATTCTTTAATGCAAACATAATAAATAACAATTGGTGATACTTAAATTTAGTTACAAAGGTGGTTGATGACAACTCAATGCCCAGTCAAGCTATTCGCAATGACAGAAATAAGTGTACTTCGGTAAAGTAGTTGTCTAGTCGAGAGGACTACTTTCAGATGCAATAAAGCTCCTGTGTCGTGGTAGGATTGAATGAGACCAGGGGTTTCTCTATAGAACGCAATTTCTGCTCTGCCGATTTGGACTTGACAATGTCTCTGTGACGGCACTGTCTTCGGCATACCTATGAATACCAAACTTAAGTAGTTGAAAGCTGTTGTGAAGGGAAAAATCGCCGAGAGACTAGAACATGCCATGAGGTCAGAGAGATAGCTGTTATTGATTACAAAAACCAGCTGGATTGTCATAAACAGGAAGCTTGCTGAGGTGCCAGGTCAAGGTTTCTGCCAGACCTAGTCCAGCTAAAAGCCTTCGAAATGTCAAGCGAAGTGGCAAGTTCGCCACGTTTGCCCAAGCTTACGCAAAAAGATTCCCAGTAGTCTTAGGTGAAAGTCATATTGACGGCCGCAGTTGGTAGGGGCAACTAACAAGTTAACTCACCATGGCCTAACTCCGTCAATTGCAGTAGATTTAAATAATATCAGGAAGATTTGACTCTCCACAGATATTGTGTCACCCAGGACACGGTTATGGCATACGCAGGGTTGCCTAAGCCCTATGCGACCCTCTCGGCCTCCCTGGCTGGATCCGCAAAAAAGACAGATCAGCTGCAGGTGTTTGCTGCACATTAGACTTATATGACACGCGTCTGATGGAGACCTTCTTCCTCACCATGACGTAACAGTAAATCGAGTTAACGCTATCGCCCTGTTTATGAACCAATGATACCTACATAAGCAAGTTAAGGGAACTTTGGCATTGTACTTCTTTTAGAAATAGGTAGTGCAAGCGAAGATAAATTTAGCAAGATTGTCAGCACAAGAGATTAATCAGGAGCACTATGTCTCAATACAGTCGCTGGCATATTATCTGATCTACCTTACAATTTTGACTTTTGGCCTCAAAATACACATCAAGCCTATGAGACAACGATCACTGTCATCGAAAAATTGCTGCGAGACATAGTTAAATGGTTGAATAGAGCCAACGTCCAGTATGTTTTGACAAAACATGCACTCAAATCCATCAAAATTGGTAAAAAGTCTATGTCCAAGTATAACTATATGAAAACTCAAAAACTTGATGATATTTGCCAAAATAATTTTTTTCATGTGTTTTTTATGAATATTAGGTAAAATAATAGTATTTAAAATGGTTATTTCAACCTTTTTTTAACTCTTAGAATCATTGTGTAATCTGCGTGGGAAGAATTGTAAGCTGCGTGGGTATTTTGCCACGAAAATTACTCCACGCAGATTACAAAAACAGAGCATTATTGATAATAACTCGGCCATCTTTTATTGCATCTATACAAAATTATAGATCAATAGTCCCGACTATATAACAAATCAGCCCTGTAAAAGACGAATCTCTAAGAGTATTAATTCTAGAAGAAATTTGAATCCACGTAACTTACATGCAAGGGTAGTAAAACTTGTGTCAGCCCTTATTTTTGGAAATATTTTTAGTTCTGGGCACTGAGGTGCCCATTCACTCTGCTTGATTATTGAAGCATATCATAATAATTTGAGGAACAAAAACTCAGCTGGATACGGTAATAATCTTAGAAGTTATGACCGATTTTACCACGCTTGGGCTAACTGTCCGAAATGGTGTGACCGATACATATTCGGGTTTATTTTTAAAATTACACGCATAACATATTTTCTTCATCATTCACCTAATATACTGCTTTATGACGATTATTTTGATATACAATAGATGCGTACAAAACATAAGAAAAGTAGTAAAATCATAATTTGTAAAAAGTTAGTGCGAGGTGTGACATGCGGAGAACACCAAAAATCCTCCCGTTTTCAACTTTCAGACTGGGTTTTCAAATACTAAGTGAATATAAAATAAGACTTTTTAATCGATTCCACATAGGTATTGAAGTGTTAAATCATGTCCAATCGATCGATATGTCCAAACTTGTATAGTTTATCATTTACAACCCTGTGACCGAAATTTTCGACCGTTTGAAGAATGACCCTAATCCGCCATGAATCCGTCGATACGGGAGCGGCATGCATGACTTTCCGCACGCTCTACAAATGGAGGTGGAATGGTAGACTGGCACATGCATGTTTAGATGTCATTTTTGACTTTTGCTTTCGGGACCAGCGAACCAGGCATCATCGCGAGCGCACGCTTTCTCCATTCATCCCTATTCTCAGCAAACTTCTCCCAGCTTTGATGGTCGATGGTCGTCCCAAATACAGTATCAAAAATTATTATTCTATCTATTCTATTATAAATATTCGTTCTACCTACCTATAGTTTAATCTCCTCCACGTTCCTTTACACTAAAACTCTATCTACAAACGTCCTTCAAAAGATATAGTACACTCACTCGCATCACTGGGCAGTTTAATTCACAATATTTTGAGTTAGAAATCAATAACAATGAAGATAAGATAATAGTTCGTTGACCGTAGATTGTTCCCGCGTCGCCACCCGCAGCGATTTGCGTCATTTTCTTTAATACAATCGACTGTATCTCAAGTTAGCCTAGCCATGTAAGAGATCTTCATTCTACTTACAGTGGATTTACGTACATTGGTAAAAGTAACCAGTATAGGTTGAGCCATTGATGACCGTAGGTATATCCTGCGTCGCCACCCGCAACGATTTGCGTCATTTTCTTAGGCGGTACTCACACACGCCGCTTGATTTTCCGGTGTTTTGCAGGTTTCGGTTTTCAGACGTTTTTTTCTTCTTGTTCGTTTTCCTAGGGTCGCGGTGAGACGCCAGTGGTTCTCGCACACGGTGAACAGCTCCACTTACTACTGGAACCAATTTCACCCAATTCTTTTTTATTTTCTATTTATGTATAAGATAGGCCCGCATATGTCTGCTATCTCACCTGTTGGTAAGTGACGTGACGATGCTGGCGAAGTAGGGTGGGAACATACTTGCCTAAATAGTGCCTAAGTATACACTCTTGCCTTGGAAAGGCCCTAGTTATAATGTTACGGAATCAGATCCGCCGGCAGGGAATTCCACTCTTTAGCCGTTCGCATGATTGAAAGTTGAAGCAAATCGCTTCGTGCGAAAGAGAGGTGTCATCAACATAAGGGTGGAATCCCAATCTAAAGAAAGGAATTTTAAAATATATTTTTTTATCGGTTGTCATACATTATAAATTGTAATACGTCACCGCATCTAGTTACGGCTGGCACATGTTATCATCTAGACACACGGCAGTGTGTCCGCCAAGTTCGAGCAAAAAAAGCGACACACCGGCCGTGGGTTATATTACACGAACCATTTCGGGCCAAGTTCGACCCACCTATAACTCAAAATCTATTTTATCTACGCATATGAAATTTCTAGTATCTGTTGAGATCTACTTACTTATCTAAAATACAAAATTTCATTAATGTACCTATTGTAGGTCTTGAGATATTGACGTCAGAAAATCGCTATTTTTACTATACACTCACTGACTGACTCACTCATCAAAAACCTAGACCACTTCCAATGGTCGTATTGACTTGAAATTTGGCATGGAGGTAGGTCTTTAGGTCAAGGTAAAGGAAAAAATCTGAAAATGGCCAAGTGTGAGTCGGTTTTAAAAATAATGAAGGTGTAAATTCATACCCCTAAGGAACTAAAACAAAAAAATTATCTATATCTTCCAATCGTCGTACCGACCTAAAATTCGTTACGAAGGTTTGTATTTAGTCAAAGTAAAGTATAAATGAGATATTTCCTTACCTAACTTAATCATAAGAAAAAAAGAAAATAAACCTTACAAAAATAATGAAATCCACCAAAACATAAATGTGAAAGGCTGCCAAGTTCGATAATATTGGAATGCTTCGCCTATAAAAGAAGTGAGATCTAAATAAGTACCAAGTTCCATACACAGACCTCAGTTAAAAATAGTTACAGAAATGCACACTTGATTTTCCGCAGTTTGGAAAGTTCTAGTTATTTCCAAACTGCGAAAAATCTAGTGTGCATTCCTGTAACTATTTTTAACTGAGGTCTGTGTATGGAACTTGGTACTTATTTAGATCTCACTTCTTTTATAGGCGAAGCATTCCAATATTATCGAACTTGGCAGCCTTTCACATTTATGTTTTGGGTGGGATTCCTATTATAGCTGTCAAAAACCGCAATGTCGCCCGGTGTGTGTACACACCGTAAAACAAATAGCTACAGCTAGAGTTAGGTTTGTAGGGGATTTAGTAAACTGTTTATTCATACTGTGATTAAGAAAACCAGCATTGTTTGGCCCTTTTAGTTGATAACTCATGCATGATGATTCCGCCGATTGCACGTAAGAAAAGTTATTATTGCGAGAAAGATCTAGTTGGACCTAGTTGGATCTAGTTGGATAGAGTTAGTATTCTACTTTTATTTAGGTCTGTCACTTTTATATTCCTGTTTACTGCCTAGTGGGTATTATTAGTGTGCGTCAGGCAAAATGGTTATTCTGGTCACACTGGTTTGACAGATGCATCCGTCAACGCACCGTTGGGCATGCGTCGTCGTTTTTATGTGGGATTAAGGTGGAAATTCGCCATTTCTGTCGCAAAAATAACGTCGAAACGGACGTAATGTGTGTGAAGCGCCTTGATTAAGGCATGCAATCAAACTTACCTTCACAAAATTAAGCCGGATAGATCTTTGACTTAAGTATAAAATATGACAACTTATATATGAAAAATATTGACACTGAAAAAACGTATGTCACCGGATTGTGGTTGTGAATGAATCACAACTTCCACATATAAGGAAAAGGACGCGCGGGGCGCCTACACAGATGGCTCACTTAGTACGTTTAGGTACGATACAGTACCTAGGTAGGCCGATTGATGCTTACTGACTTTAACTGGAAATGGCTGGAACTTCAGTGGGACTCAACTCAAGGTAACTATGAAAATGTTTGCCATGAACGTGATATTTCTTGGATAGAATTGCTACGAATCATATGAAGTTCTTACCTTTAAATATTCTTATACCTAGGTACTTACTTGACATGACAGTAGCTACCCTAGCTATGTAACAAGTGACAGTCGCGAAAATCCTAAATAGGATCGAGTGACCTGTCTCTTATGGAAACAGTGTATGGAAACTCTCTATTTTTGTGAAACTGCTTGCTCATGGCTCATTTAAATAAATACTTTTTTGCGGTCAATGTGATATGATGATAGATAACACAAGAGTGCAATATGGCAGGCATTTAAAAAATAAACTGCATTGAATAACATTGAGATAAGGAGAAATAAGTATTTTTAATTTTTATAGCATTTTTGCCGTTAAACTTTGATAACATAACAATCATGAATGGTATGATGTCAAAGATTTTAAAAGTTGTCATGAAGTAATTTAATAACAATCGGAAATTCAGCAACTGAAAACGGAATCAGGTTTCGGAAATCACGTACCTAGGTTGAATCCAAAACTATAAGACATTATAAATAACGGGTTTCAACTCACGGTAGGGATATATCGAGCACCCTATATTTCGACGATGTTGCAATCGCCATGATCACGGGTAAGTTGAATCCAACCCTAACTTCAATAGGTCATCAAACCACATCAGCCAGTAGTAGTTCACTGCCTGGACGTAGGCCTTACTTACGAGGTACAACATAAATTTTTGATAACTAGTGGCCCGTTCACCGTATAATACATAGTATAAAATGAAGACGCCTTTTGCTTTTCTCTGTCTGTCTGTTGTGGAATTCGCTAACTTATTCTAAACCACGCAACGGATATTGATGCAATTTTTTGTAATAGATAGAATGATTGAAGAGAAAGGTTTATAATTATTATGTAGGTATAAAATATGCCCGGAAAATCCCTTTTTCCCGCAGGGAAATTTTGAGTTGCAGTGGGTGAAACCGCAAACGGGCCGCTAGACGCAACTACTAAACCTTTCTCTTGAATCACTCTATTACAAAAAAACCGTTGCATGGTTTAGGAGGAGTTAGCAAAACCACAACAGACAGACAGATAGAGAATGCAAAAAACTCAGGAGTTTTATGTTGTTTGACGTAGATAGATAAGCATTTTTTTGAGAATTTCTATATCATACGATTAATCTGGAATTTGGATATTATTAATTGAATTATGTTATCGGTCATTGCCCGATACATTTCTAGAATGACGTAGTAAGTTAAGTATTAGGATAAGAACACATTCACAAATAAAACTGAATAATCGAGTCATGAAATTTAATAGAGTGACCCTGAAAATTACTTTTATCTACACTTCATACATAATGTTCCTATTACAAATTCGTAAGCAAATGTATAAGCAACTGCTTTACAGCCATTCAGCCTTTTAAAAAAATGTCGATATCATAAAGTAAAATGTCGATGTCATAAAGTACTTTTTTCTGACTTTATGATATCGACATTTAGCAGTAAGATAATAAAAAAAAACAAATGTCACGACACAATCAAAGAATGGGACGACACTTGAAATTATGAGGACTTACTTATGTATAAAATTCGTTCAGTTGGTGGTTCAGTAGATAGGCTTGCAATCGCCATAGTGCAGTGCGGAGGTTTGAATTATTTTTCATAGTTTTTCTTGTAGAGTGTAGATAAAATAGTGTATGCAACTGCAAATAATTAGGCATTAGAATGCTCGTGTCAAACTATTATCAAGACACTCTCATCCTAAAGCCTCTCATTATTAGGCAGTTGCATAAACTACTATTAGGTAAGTAAGTTGATTGGTAGGGTACATACCAAAAGCTGCACCAAATATTTTCAGATATTACTTAGCTGACAATGTCTTTACATTCTGTGTTTTGAAGACTCCTGTTTTTTGGTACAATCAACATCGAAAAGGAATTTTCAAAAAAACTAAATTATACAAAGGGGCATAATCAAAACCAAGTATTTCCGCGGAATTAAGAACCCATCATTTTTTGTAGTGACTTTGACTTGCTTACTTGCTAATTATTGTCGTGAAATCGAGTACCTACCCGCAGACCTCGGCACATAATTAATTTCAAGAATCAAGTCAGGAGTTTACAGTGTTTTGGACATCGTTTATTCGGATTTAAAATTGTTAACATACGTATTTATTCTCATACACTGGTAGCTGTATGTTCTCGGCATTATACCAAAATGTATATTGATATTTGATAGGCGCTAAGAATTAGAGCTAAGTTCACGCTGATAACGCTATTATTTATTATCAACGAAACCGAAATTTAGTAAACAAAAATTAATATTACCTACTTACTCTTACGTGTAATAAATGGTTGTTTTTTTGCACTTGACTTTCTTAATTTTGAGATAAGAAGTGGTCACGTAGGCGTAGGCAACCTATACCTATAGCAACGTCTTTCAACAATATTTGATAATGATTTATACTTAGGTAGGTATTTAATAATGATTATACCTGCTTAGGATACCTACTTACCTATTTAATTTGCGTACCACTTGGATTAAACCTATCTATTCCGTCCAAACTTTCTATCACACATAAGTATCATAGCTAGATAACAAACTATTTGATATGCCTGACGTGCATACGGTGCATTTAATAACAAAAAGCTTCTGAAATAGCATTTAAAAAAAACTTATTTCGCATGTTTCCCTTGTTTTACGACACGTATAATATCTGTCAGACGTGCTGCTACTCAAATCCTTTCATCTCAGGAGTGTTTTTTTAATGGACTCATCTAGTAGAAGAACGTCTGATACGAGTTATTAGACGTTTCGTCCTAACTTGTGCATTCAAATTTTCTACCGATTCAATAATACGGCCCCTGTGTGTGAATCACTGCCGGTAGGTATCTCTCTCCATGACAATTTTAACTGATAGTCGATAAAAATACTGTTGATACGACGTTATCAGCTGAGTTTAACTAAGGGTGACCAGTCAACCGAAACCCTTGTCGATAGCGCCCCTAACGCATTCTGTTTCGTAAATTTTTAAACAGTACCCATAGCACACCCCTAGGGGTAAAACGACCGGAAAAATGCTCGCGAGTGAAGTAAATAACTAAAATCTACATCACTACTACGTCACTTTAAAATTACAAAATAAAAACATAGAAAAATTATAGGTAACAAAGTAAGAAGTGGTGTGTCAGTTTTATAAATAATTTCTAAAATTGTGTGCTCGTAAATTTTACAATTTCTATTATGGTAGTTACATCCAAAACATAATTCATATTATGGAGAGATCTACGTACTTAGTTTATTAAAATATTAATCTCAGTCAATGCATAAATGTGAAGGAGAAACAGAGAAACGCATAAGTATTTTTGAACTCTACAAATTGATAGAAAGAACATTATTTGCATTTGCAAACAGCTTCTGAAAACATAGGTAATGAAAATGTTTTCGTCGTGATTGTACATGAAATATTTGTAGAGCTGAGGTGGGCAAAACAGCTACATCTTTTCAAATGCACCACAATCAAAATCGCAGCAACTCTAGAAGAAGAAAAGAAAAAACAGAGGCAAAAGCATTTAAAGCTTTACAATTTACAAATAATTGTTAAATAAACAGAAAGGACACGATATTGTTCGCGACTGTACCTTAGTAAGCGTGTCCTGATTACGTTGCCTAGATACCGACGTATTATCAATCGTTAGGGGTTTAGTTTATGTGAATATTTCTGACTAAAGTCATGCCTGGAATCATCGAAAACTTACAGTGACACCTCTGAATAGGTAAGTTCTAACTTATAGTTTAATTTTTGTAAAAAATCTCGGTTTATATATTGTATTTTTAGTAAACTGTGAAAGTGGAAAGGTTAGAATACTTAATTGTGTTTACCTTACCTCCCCTTGTTGGATAGGTAGTGCTAAACACATACTTGTAGAGTGTAAAAGATAGGTATGAGTCACACAGGTAGAGTAAAGATAGGCTTAAAAACCAAGCGACGCGACAACGACGCGCGTCGTTGTCGCCGTCAAATTTTGACGGCGTCGTTGTCGCTGCAGTCTTGTAGAAAATCCCGACCGCATCCCATACAAACTATAAGCCCCCAAGCTCCACAGAGAGGACATAGGACATGCCCTACGACGCTTGACGTTTGATATCGCGACGCTTTGGCGACGCTTGGAAACGGTTTCCATATAAAATGTATGAAAATGTATTGACAAAGGCACACACAAGCGTCGCCAAAGCGTCGCATCTATGACAGTTAGCGTCAAAAATTAAGAAGAATGTTTGACGATTACTTGTCTGTCAACTGTCATTCTTACGTCATATGCCCTTCGTCTTTTTGGTGGAGTTTGCGCCTAAGCTTCTCAGCGCGCTGTCAACGTGACGGCGTCGTGGCGCGCCGCAACGACGCCGTCGCTCGGTTTTTCTGGTTCCCCATACAAACCCATACAAACCAGTCATTTGACAGCGGCAACGACGCGCGTCGTTGTCGCTGTCGCTTGGTTTTTAAGCCCACCTTAAAAGAGTGTGGCTAAAACTTTGCACTTATTTCACTTTTGAAAAACCTATTGTTTGTAGAATTAACAAACTACCTTCTTCTTCTTTTTCGAATTTGACATTGTGTCATCCAACGATTTGATAGACCCTTGTGTCAGAGTTTTTCAATCACCTTCGCCTACTACAAGTAGCAGGTTCATGTCATGACATGGTTGAGCCTACTACTAGGTAACATACTCGTTATGGACTGTTGGACTTTAATATTCTTTCCGATAGGAAAGGTGCTTACCATTTTCAGTTTGTTTATTGTATTCATTGTTTTATTTTTATCTCAAATTTTCATGATCCTGCTCCTCATGAATGAAGAATCCTTGAATCGTTTAATTCACGATAGAAAAGTTATACTTACTTGCAACGTTAGTTACAGTGATTGACCTCTTGATACGTAGACCTAGCTAGTATACATGGATTCGAGGAAGAAGAAGAAGAAGAAGAAGAAG
Source organism: Phthorimaea operculella (assembly GCA_024500475.1). NCBI lineage: Eukaryota > Metazoa > Arthropoda > Insecta > Lepidoptera > Gelechiidae > Phthorimaea > Phthorimaea operculella. Next base: position 321,437 of record JANFCV010000180.1, on the reverse strand, counting down.
ACAAAGATGTTTAGAAAAAACACACTAAAGTGTCCACACGAAATCGCTGGTTGTTTCAACGTGGATTTTCCTCTACGACCACTGGTGCCTACACTCACCCTAACATATGTCAATCCCTTACTTACATTATAATAATGATATAAGCAAGTGTACCTACAAGTACAGCTAACTACTGATTTATTCAGTGTGAAACAAGGACAGGGTTATGCGTGTCCAGGGAGGTTGGTGGAAACCACTGCAGTGGTGGTAATTAGATGGTAGAGTCCGATAGCCGTTCCCGCTACCAACCCTACGCCTGCGAGGCATTTTCCTTGCAGTGGCTTACCGCATTTCCATCATGCCTTTCTTGTAGATTTTTTACTTCTGGTTTTGAAGCCTTTATTATCGTGTAATTACTCTGTCTTTTGTACTATCTTTGAGGAGTTTTCGTGACCTATATTTGTGTTTGTGTGTTATAATGTCATTTGAGTGCAAGTACGCCAGGCATTTTCATTTCGAGCTGAAACAAAGGAGGAAGGTCAAAAAGAAAGTCACTTTTCAGGTGAATCCTTTAAAAGATTGGATTTCCTTCTATCACTTATTTCAGTTGGATCTAGTTTATAAACAATAGAGTTTCGCATTCAAATTCCTTCTTAGGAAATCAATCAATACCGCACAGTGCTCTACGGTGTGATTATTTTTCAGATCCCGACATCTTTTTCGCACAAAAAGTCGCAGATTTTTTAATCACTGAAGTTGGTGAAATATGACAACAAAAACAGAATCTTTGATGTCGTGTATACAATCTAATATTTCGCAACAGTTAAACGCGGATTCCGTGGATTAATTTACTAATAACTACCAGTCGCTCTTGCATGATCATGAAAATGTTTATCTTATGCTCTATCCACACAGAGATTTTATTATTTCTCGCATTTTTGTAACACACTGAGTCTTATGCATTTCATACTGTACGCAACTGCTTTTCATACAAAATAAAATACCGCGCGAAAAAAATATCGCCGTCTGCGATTAAAACTCGCTGTGCGGACAGGGCCTTGCATAAAAAAATAGACAACTTTGATCCAAAATAATCTTTTGTTACAGTTGCCGACGAGGGAAGGGTTGACGACGCCGCGGAGCGCCCGGGCTCCGGTAGGGCGGAGGGCCGGCACGCTGCCACATCAAAGGCTGAGGAAGGAAGTAAGTTTTTCAGCATTACTTTAACTTTCCATACTCACTTTTCTTGGTTGGGCGCAGTGCAAAGTGTTATTATAAAACGCCTGCTAAAAACTTTTAGCAATATTTCTGCACGGTTTCAGTGCCGCTTTCGCGTTAAATAGTAGGTATAATTTCATGCAATAAAATCGTCATCAGCATCAAAATAACTGTAATAATATTGTGCAGAAGTCTATGGATAGTCCACCCGAGATGGACTCGCCAGGAGGCAGTGTGACCAGCGACCGCGACCTTCGTCGGCAGAACGAGGAGTTGCGTATGCGGCTGGCTGGCGAGGCGGCTGACCACAAGCGTAGACTGGATGCTTATCGCCGCGCTCAGCAAGGGCAAGCTGCGCTGGTGTCTCGATTGCAGTCGAAGGTATGAATAAAAACTCCTTTCTTTCGAACTCTACTAGCTCTACATTTCATTTCTAAACGATAGTCTAGTATTGCGAAATTTCCGAACGAAAATGTATTGTGTGACCATTATTAAAAGATTCTATTGCGTGGTAGATATTTTGAAAAATAAATGCAGCTGCATTTAGCAAAATTATGTGTCGTGTGTGCATGTGTCAAATGGTTTTTAATAACTATGGGAGCGTAGGCTAAAAAAAATATTAAAAAAAATATATAATATTAAAATCTAGTCTAGTAGAAAATGATTTGGAAGAAGGAACTCGGTTTTATGGTAGGATTTGAGTTTTGGAAATGGTCACACTGATTTCAGCTGTCAATGTCAAAAGATGAAAACATTGTGGCGTGGTCGATGTATTTTTCAAGTTTTGTGATTTTTAAATTTAGACAATGTCGATGTTAGCGGGACCTCGTCGTAAACAGAAAGTAATAAATCTGCGCGCCAAGAACAATGCCTGGAGCAATGATTCCACTAAGTTTGGGCAGCGTATGTTGGAGAAAATGGGCTGGAGTTCGGGGAAGGGGTTAGGTGCTAAAGAAAACGGAATGGTGGAGCATGTTGTGGCCAGATACAAGAACGATGAGAAGGGTCTGGGCTTCGACGATAAGAACGACCAGTGGACAAAGCACGAGGACGACTTTAACGCCCTTTTAGCGAATTTATCTAATGGTAAGTTTTGCCTGATTCTAACCTCAAAATCTGGGTTATGTTGTGTTTGCTTTTATAAATTTCATGTCGACAAAACATTCACCATCATTTTAGCACTAATAATGCACTTTTCGTACGAAGAAGCAACTATTGTAACTGAGGCTGTGGCTAATACTTACTTCTTTCCATACAGTGTTTTTTATTTCAATATTTTTTCCTACATTTTGTAAGTCAAGTGTTACTTGCTGATAACGTGCATGTCTTCTTAGGTAAGCTATTTTACTTTTCAGCTTTCATAACCTGTCATATCCATTTGGTTACTCATGCGATTGCGATTTAGTGACAAAGTCTGATTTATTTTTTTGCACCGTGATGTAGAATAATCATTGGTTTTTTTTATTTACAGGTGATGAGAAAGAAATTCCACTCCACAGTGGCATCTCCTTAGAAGACAAATCCAAGAAAAGCAAAGCCAGGATTCACTACCACAAGTTCACTCGCGGAAAAGATCTGTCCAAATACAGTGAAAAAGACTTGGCCAATATATTTGGAAAGAAAAGTCTTAAAAATGTGGAACAAAAGGAAGAAAACAGTAATGATTCCGAAACCACTGAAAAAGAAAAGGTTTTCACAGAAAAAGGCAGTATGGAAGATTACTTCAAAAACAAAATGCTGGCACTCAAATCGAAAAGCAAAAACTTTAACTATAGCTATCAAGAATCTTCTGATGCAGACAAAGATTACAGTTTCAAAGGATTTTCTGGGACTAATGATGAAGAGGTAGCGGAAGAACCTTGTCAAGGTTTTGGATTCCAAGGTTTTAATAGCAATGACAACAATGCAGAAAAAGAACCCGAAATCAATGATGAAGAAACAGTTTCTTTAAAGAAAAACAAAAAGAAGAAAAAGTCGAAAAATAAAGAAGCTGAACTAAATGAATCTGAGGTTAATTCTGAAAATTATTATCCTACTGACCCTAATAAAACAGAAAATAATGTTTCAAATGAACAAGAGCCAGATACTAAAACTAATGTGAAAAAATCTAAAAAGAAGAAGAATTTAGATGAAGAACTTCCAGCAAATGAATCACAGGACCAGCAAAATGAACCACCTGTTTCTAATGGAATAGAGAACAATATTTTACAAGATGAGATAGATACTAAAACTAAAGTTAAAAAAACTAAGAAGAAAAAGAATTTGGATGAGGATCTTCCTGCTAATGAATCGCAGAACCAGGAAGATAAATCTGTTTCTAATGAAACAGAAAACTTTGTTTCACCAGAACAAGAGTCAAACACTAAAACTAAAAAATCTAAAAAGAAGAAAACTGAGGATGTAGAAACTTCTATAGTGGAATCAAAAGATCAAGATGAACCTCCTAAAAAGAAAAAAAAGAGAGCTAAAGAAGAAGAAGTACAGGAAACAGTTTCAATGGAACCGGAGAATGTTGCTGAGGATGACCACATTCCCAAGAAAAAGAAGAAAAGGAAAAACAAGGATTTAGAAAGTTAATGCAATAAACAATTTATTTAGCATCAAAGTTTGTTTAATTTTAATTAAAATATTCCACACAAAAAATATAGCTATTGTAACATGTAAGCCAAATTAATTCAACCACAAAAAATTATCAAAAAGTACTATCCAAGATAATCACTATTCAGTATATTATTAGGATATAACTATCTTATCAGAATTGCACCTTGATGCCTTGTCACAGTTTGTATGTTGTACCTTAAATTAACAAGTAAATTATAAACAAACATACATGTTAAATATGAATACCTTTGCTATACAAAATAAATTATATCAGAACCTTTTTTTTGGTATTCAATATCAGAACCTTATCAACATCATCAAAGTTAAAAACACAACAACAACATAACTTTCCTTATATGGGGTTACATTTAATTAAGTACTCACAAAACTGAACAACTTTTGTCTGAAACTTTTCTTAGAAATATGAAAAAGAAATGGACCTCCCATACTAAGTGACACACTTTTTCAAGATATTTGTATGAGTGGTCCAAATTTTTTTTTCATATTTCGATGAAAGTTTCAGACAAAAGTTGTTCAGTTTTGTGAGTAGACCACATCCTCAAGATATTTGTACTTAATTAAATGTAACCGTATATATAAGTTAAAATAACATCATATTTACTGCGAAGTAAGTATCCACAAACATGCGTCATGTTGATCCAGTTTTGTCTGATTCGAAGCTTTCTTCAACACTTGTCAAACCTACAGGTCCTCCAATACAAGCAAAGATGCCAAGAGCTCGAAAACCAGATGATCGAAACCACGCCGCGAAGCAGCGAACCATCGTACCGCGCTGCGCCTGCTAAGCCAACTAGCACTGCCATAGCATTGCCACCGCCTGTGACTTCATCTTCTAGTGCTAGTACGAGCGCTGCTGATGCCAGGATCAATGACTTGGAGACCGCTTTGAGGAGACTTGATGAGGAGAAACGCAAGTAAGCATATACCAATAAAAAGAAAGATGGGTTTTTTTATTTTATTAAAAATGTACATGGGTGGACTTGCTAAAAGAATTGCATGTACTATTCTGTCTAAGCAAATGTAAAATAGGAATAATTTCATACAGGGTGTTATATGCGTGCCATAGCTTCAGGTTAAGGATGCCGTAAAAAATATTGAAAAAATCCCAGTCAATATTCTTTTCTTTTTGATTTTTGTCAACTTTTTTTTAAAATCAATTTTTGGCACTGTTGTTGTTTAGAGAGTGCCCATAGAAGTACTTTTATCTAAACAACTTTGAGATTGAACGAATTTCGGCTGAGATATAGACATTTGAATCAAAGAGCTGCTGTAAGTATAACCATCTTTTCCAGATGCGAGAAACTGGTCGCCCAGAACAACCTGCTCCGCGACCAACTTGAGGAGTCTCATCAGCTGAACGAGGCTCTAACCAACGATCTGCAGAAGCTGACCAGCGACTGGGAGGCGCTGCGTGATGAGATGGCCATCAAGGAAGACGAATGGAAGGATGAGGAACAGGTAGGAATACCACCAGTACAACATCATCTTGCCCTTATCCCAATTACTTGGGAGGTTTTGTTTGAATACAAAATCATGTTGCAAAAGGATTTGGCTTAGTTTTACGACCGACCGCCTGAAGTCAACCATCTTTGTGACTGCTATCGTGGATGGTATTATCGCCATCATACGGTTGACCATGGTCGGCAGATATTGTAGCCAAGGTCAAAATCTCGAAAGCATTTTACGAAACACCCTGAGTAGAATAGGGGTGGTAGAATTCTTAGCCGCTATCACTTGGCACCAATTCTGATAAGATTGATATTAAAGAGGATAAATGGAAGGATGAGGAACAGGTAGGAATACCACCAGCTCAATGAAGCTTTAACCAACGATCTGCAGAAGCTGACCAACGACTGGGAGGCGCTGCGTGATGAGATGGCCATTAAGGAAGACGAGTGGAAGGATGAGGAACAGGTAGGAATACCACCAGCTCAATGAAGCTTTAACCAACGATCTGCAGAAGCTGACCAACGACTGGGAGGCGCTGCGTGATGAGATGGCCATTAAGGAAGACGAGTGGAAGGATGAGGAACAGGTAGGAATACCACCAGCTCAATGCTTTAACCAACGATCTCCAGAAGCTGACCAACGACTGGGAGGCGCTGCGTGATGAGATGGCCATTAAGGAAGACGAGTGGAAGGATGAGGAACAGGTAGGAATACCACCAGCTCAATGCTTTAACCAACGATCTCCAGAAGCTGACCAACGACTGGGAGGCGCTGCGTGATGAGATGGCTATCAAGGAAGACGAGTGGAAGGATGAGGAACAGGTAGGAAGACCACCAGCTGAACGAGGCATTAACCAATGATCTCCAGAAGCTGACCAACGACTGGGAGGCGCTGCGTGATGAGATGGCCATCAAGGAGGACGAGTGGAAGGATAAGGAACAGGTAGGAATACAACCAGCCCAACGAGGCACTGACCAACGATCTGCAGAAGCTGTCGAACGACTGGGAGGCGCTGCGTGATGAGATGGCCATCAAGGAGGATGAATGGAAGGATGAGGAACAGGTAGGAATACAACCAGCCCAACGAGGCACTGACCAACGATCTGCAGAAGCTGTCGAACGACTGGGAGGCGCTGCGTGATGAGATGGCCATCAAGGAGGATGAATGGAAGGATGAGGAACAGGTAGGAATACAACCAGCCCAACGAGGCACTGACCAACGATCTGCAGAAGCTGTCGAACGACTGGGAGGCGCTGCTTGATGAGATGGCCATCAAGGAGGACGAGTGGAAGGATGAGGAACAGGTAGGAATACCACCAGCTCAACGAGGCCCTAACCAATGATCTGCAGATGCTGATCGACGACTGGGAGGCGCTGCGTGATGAGATGGCCATCAAGGAGGACGAGTGGAAGGATGAGGAACAGGTAGGAATACCACCAGCTCAACGAGGCACTAACCAACGATCTGCAAAAGCTGACGAACGACTGGGAGGCGCTGCGTGATGAGATGGCCATCAAGGAGGACGAATGGAAGGATGAGGAGCAGGTAGGTTTACCACCAGTTGAACGAAGCACTAACCAACGATCTGCAGAAGCTGACCAACGACTATATGTATGTATGTCTCATTTAAGTCTGAACACTTACATGTGCCATCGTGATATTCACTATTATCTATTATTGAGATTAATGATTTGGGTTGAAAAAGCTGTCTTGTAACGTTGATCGCATGAGGTGCGAGCAAGTTGTATCATATCATAGCATGAATTGCTCGTGGCAAAAGAACCACTGACAAAGTTACTTACCTACGTAAATTGTTTTTCTCGTTGTCAAAGTTGGTTGGAAAGTTGCTAATAATTTGAACAACAGCAGTTACAAGTTAGGTATTACAATTTATAAAAACGTATAGAAATGAATACTAGCGGCCCGTTAGCGGTTTCACCCGCTGCAACTTATTTTCCCGCGGGATAAAAGCATTTTCCCGGCATGTGTTATACATAATTATAACTCTGCCTCTTGAATTACTCTATCTAATATAAAAAAACCGGCCAAGAGCGTCAGACACGCCCACAAATAGAGTTTCGTAGTCAACGTTTAAATATCAGGTTTTTCAGCATTACAAACTTAATTTTGTTGCTGGTTTGTTAGCAGCAGTATGATGACCAACCGCAAATAGAAAAACTCATTTTTTTCTGAAACCTTCAAGGGTACAATATCCGTTATAGTTTTCATTGTAACTGCAGATTGTAAGCTATATTCTATATTTATTTCAAATTTTTAGCGTTTATACGTTAGAAGTTACAGCTGAAACAAATTATGGGTCAAAAACGCCCTTTTTAAAAGCAAATATCTCGTGACAGAAACATTTTAGTGACTTTGTTTCAAAGGAACCTCACCTTAGTTTTAAAAGACCTATTCAACGATACCCTACTCAATATTACAGAAAAATATTATTTTTTTTGCCCCCCTTTCACTTGTATGGGAGGGGGTCCAAACAACATTCGATATATTTTTTTCTTAACATTTCTATATTTGGGTCAACACGATCTATCTTCTTACCAAATTTCATGTCGATAGCTCTAAAACTGACGAAGATATGAGGGCGCGGCATACAGACAGACAGACAGACAGACATGACGAAACTATAAGGGTTTCTAGTAGACTACGAAACCCTAAAAACGCATCAAAAAACGACTTCATTTTATACTAGATGGATTAGAAGGCAATGTTAACAATTATTTGTTACATTTCAGGCTTTCAACGACTACTACACCGGCGAGCACAACCGTCTACTCTCTTTATGGCGCGAAGTAGTCCAAGTGAAGCGGTTCTTCTCGGAACTCCAAACCTCAACCGAACGAGACCTTTACCGCGTGAAGAATGAGTTCGATTCGGCTACTAGGGAGCTGACGGGAGTGCTTAGTGGTTACGCTATTAACGCGTTTGCTGCCGGACATGGGCAATCTGCTAAGGTAAGTTCGTAAATCGGGATTCATAATTCAAAGCCTTTTATATAAGGTCATGTGTGAGGAGCCTGTATAAGGAGCTGTGTGGTGTCGGCTTAGAATAGCATCACCCCATTTCTACCCGTGGGTGTCGTAAAAAGCGACTAAGGGATAATTGGGTATGTAAAATGTATAGGTTTAATATTTTTTTCTAAAACTTTATGCAATTTTACGAAACTAATTTGATTTTTTTGATTATTTGATTATCCCTTATTTTTTTATAATTGTTTAAAAGTTTTTCATTGATGACGTCATTACTGGGCAACTAATGAAACAAACAACTTTATTTACATACTCTTTGCGAACAACCACCATGCAAATTTTATTGCAAATTCCTGGATCTGTTCTGTCAATGTAGAATGCGGAAAAATAAAGTTATTTCCTTTTCTCTCAAACGGTTTTCTGTAAGGAGATTGAGATAAAATATTGTCTGTCAAATCCTTTTAATTTTCGAACGCGACTGTTTCGCCATTTTATAGTGTCAACAATTTATGGTACGTCAAGTGTCAAAGTCTTGTAAACAAAGTGTGATTTATCAGTTTTTTTCTTGAAATATTATTTTAGCAGTGCATTTTTTGTGATAAAAGACTAAATTAAGGAAATGACATCATGCCTGGCTGCTGTGCTGGCTGTTCCTTAATACAGTGCGGCGTGCGTCTTTATTAAAAATCGCCCTGAAATTAGTTTGCACACGTAAGTACACAAATCTGCTATTTTACTTGAACTTTATAAGATTATATGTAATAAAAGCCACGAGCAGCTATTTTTCGCTATAAAGCAGCAAACTATAAACGTTTTTTTCCCCAATATATCATTAATTTCTTTATTTCTGCCGATTTCATACAAACTGATCGTCGGCTAGGGTTGGGGTAGTACATAGTCACGGTATCGATATATTTTGCCAGAATTCGTAAGAATGGAAGGAAATAATGAATCTTGAGAGTTCAATTCAGAAAGTTATAGGTAATGTGCCAAAGTTACCAAGTTATTTTTGTATATACCTGTTTAATAATTTAAATATTTTTTTTACAGATAACCAAAAAATGAAGTTAAAAGAAGGAAATGACTTGATATTATTGGCTCCGAAAATATAAATCCACGTCATGGACAAATATTGACATTGCTCCCTGTATTTTGGTGTCGAGTGTTATTATAACAGAACTCTGGATAAGTTATGCCAACGTGAAGAAGCCTTGCCTTGCCAACCCCTTTTTGGTAAAACCTAAGGAAAATGATAGATCTGTTTTGACTGAACAGCAACAGGAACAAAGTGGAAGGAAAAGGAAAATTTCTGGAATAGCACAAGAAATTTTGTTATGAATAGTTATGATAAATTATTATTTTGGCTTTTGTTTGATTATTATTATTATAAATTTTTACTCCTACAACTTGTTTTTCTTTTAACAATTCATTTACTACACACAAAAAGCAGTTAAGTATTATGAAAATTCACAACAACATAAGCATAATACAGTAGTAAGGTACCTACACAAAAAATATCAACAGCGTAGGCATAATGCCCGTCAAAACCATCATCATCTTCCTACCCTTATCCCAACTAGGCAGTAGACAGTTACCGACTATCGATATCGATTTTGGGTCCAAAATGATTACAACCCTACAAAATCCGCCATTTTGTGAGTCCAACATTGTTTAGGTATTCACGCACATTCAGAGGGTGCAGCCAGTCCATAGGTTTGTAATGTCTTTGGCAAATTCAGTGTTATCGATAGTAGTAGGTACTATCGATAGTTTTGCAACACTACATCAAACGTCCAACTGACATGACAGAAGCAAGCAAGGGTGAAGCAAAGAGTAGGTAACTTTTATTGGGGAGGAAGTTCGTTATAGGCGTCTCGAAAGAGTTTCATTTAATTTTTTGCACAGTATGCATATCACAAAGGTCAAATTAAGGTTATTTAGATTTTTGCAAAAATAAAAGTGATGTTTAACTTTTTAGAACTAAAAACATGAAAATACTATAAAAGACCAAAATATCTCCAAATGGATTTCTTATTTTACGTCTTCGAGTTAAGCTTTACATGCCCAATTATCTAGGGAATGGGCAGCAGCGTTCCCTGAGAATTTAAACATCTTGCACTGCGCTCGCCAATCCGCCTGCCAAGCATGGTGAGTATGGCAATACCCCCCAATACGGGGGAGGCCCATATCCAGCAGTGGACTGTTGTGACCGATAATAATGACCGACAGCGAAAATGTAGGACAAGCTAATGATAAGTTACTTTGTGAGGTCCGCTTTTTATTTTTTGACATATATTCCTTGGAGAAAGTTGTTCGTTATCTCCAGCCCGTCCTGCATTATCGCTATCGATCACTAGTAAAATTTCACGCTATGGATATGGATGGTTTTATATCATACATATACATATACACATATACATACATACATCACGCCTTTATCCCTTGCGGGGTAGGCAGAGCGTCAACGACCGTAAAAGTACGGTCGTTATCGCCACGTCTGACACATATTTGAGGGCCGTTTTAGCTATTGTCGTGTATCGCTATAGTGACAGGTTGTCAGCCTGTCGCCTAAAATTGCAAATTTGCAATACACATGATACCCTCGAGTCCTTTAGTCGCTTCTTACGACACCCACAGGAAAGAAATGGGGTGATGCTATTCTAAGCCGGCATCACACGGCCACTATTCTAAGCCGGCATCACACGGCATTCGCCTGTCCTGTGCCTCCCGCATCCACTGTCTTCCGGCAATGGTCACTAGATCGTCTGTCCATCTGGCGGGTGGTCTGCCTAATGGACGTTTAGTCCCTTGACACACTATGACCGAAATTCGGCGGCTGAATTCCGTTCCGTCAGTTTTCGCCGTTTTCGGTTGGGGATGACACACGCGCCGAAATTACGTACAAATCACGCCGAATCCGAATTACTTCGGACCGAAAATCAGTGACGGAATTTCGGCTGAAGTGTGTCATCCGTAATGCAAATAACATTGCTGGCGTAATTGCGCCGAATTCCGTCGCGTAATTTCGGTCGTAGTGTGTCGAGGCACTTATTTGTTCTCTGTTGGACGATCTATCCAATAAAATCCTGCAAACCTGAACAAACTTTTATGTTCAAGACATAAGTCCTTTTGATGCTAGAATACGTCCAAAACATTTTATCATTATGACAAGAGAAGGTTCACAATTCAAAGTTCTTTTTTGTCTTCCAGCCCGAAACCCACCAACCGATGACAGTCAGTTTCCAAACACCAAGCGCAACAGTTGAAACTCTTCGCATAGACCTTCGCGAAGTGACTTCTCAAAGGGACAATGCGGTAGCAGAGTTGAGGGAACGAGACGCACGTATACAAAGACTTTTGGGAGAGCTACAGAACCTTGTGAGTCTCTTTCTAACTTTACTTTGGTAATAGATATAAGATACTATGATAGTTAGACCTTCGCATAGACCTTCGCATAGACCTTCGCGAAGTGACTTCTCAAAGGGATAATGCCGTAGCAGAGTTGAGGGAACGAGACGCACGTATACAAAGACTTTTGGGAGAGCTACAGAACCTTGTGAGTCTCTTTCTAACTTTACTTTGGTAATAGACAGGGAGTAACAGAAAGGGTATATCAAGTCGAAAGGAGGTCAAGGTACTCATGAAACTGAACAACTTTCCCCCTGGAACATGGGTCGAAATATGGACATGAAAAAAAAATTGGACCTCCCATACAAAATCTCCGATCAGCTGATTGTTTACTATGGGACTATGGGAGTCGGTTAGAAAAGCTACAGAACCTTGTGAGTCTCTTTCTAACCCAGTAACAATAAATATAGTAGTAGGATAGAAGTAGCCTATCGCATAGACCTTCGCGAAGTGACTTCTCAAAGAGACAGCGCTATAGCAGAGTTGAGGGAACGAGACGCACGTATACAACGACTGTTAGGAGAGCTACAGAACCTTGTGAGTCTCTTTCTAACTTCACTTTAGTAGATATAAGATACTAGTGCCACAGTACACAGCGGTTCTCAAAAAGTGCCTATGGCGTCATGTTGGTAGCATTGGAAAGCAGCATGTAACATTATGGCCGCCGTATAATATTTACAATGCTGCCAACATAACGCCAGAGGAACTATTTGATGAAACGCACTATAGTAACCCTTCGCATAGACCTTCGCGAAGTGACTTCTCAAAGAAATAACGCTATAGCTGAGCTGAGGGAACGAGACGCACGTATACAGAGACTTTTGGGAGAGCTACAGAACCTTGTAAGTCTTTATCCAACTTTACCTTAGTAATACAGTGTTCTGAATGACTCTCAAACTTTTGTCAGGCGTGGTTTAAATGGCTGTTTTTAAAGGCGTTTACGCTCTTTCTACCCCGCAAGGGATATTGGCGTGATATATGTAGGTATGCATGTACTTTAGTAATAGGATAGAAGGAATGCTTCGCATAGACCTTCGTGAAATATTTTGTCAAAGGGACAGCGCTATAGCTGAGTTGAGGAAACGAGGCACAGACGAGGAGTTTCTAGCTGGCTCACCATTTTTTTTCCATTGTCTGTACAAATATGTTTCGTTCGCAGGAAGAGCGTTGCGAATGCGTGGAGACGGTTTGCTCGGAGGCCAACGTGATGCGCTCGGCTTTGGAGGAGATCGCGCGCGCCCTCATACACGACTCAGAGGCTGATGTTCCATCTAGCGTCCATCTGGCTGATCGGTAAGAAAACTTACTGAGAAATTCTACCAAATAATACTTACCTACAAATTATATTGAATGAAACTAACGTGGTGCGGTGGCTTTGGAGGAGCATGCATGATTCAAAATCATACATGATTAAGAGGCTGATTATTTCCATCTAGCGTCCATCTGGCTGATAGGTAAGAGTGTTCTAAAATCTACCAAACTCATCGAGAAATTCTACCAAACAATAACCTACAAATTGTACTACATCAAGCTAACGTGATGAGCTCAGCTTTGGAGGAGATCGCGCGCGCCCTCATTCATGATTCAGAAGCTGATGTAGTCCCATCTAGCGTCCATCTGGCTGATAGGTAAGAACCTTAAAAGTTTTCTGACAACGTAAAGAATACTTGGAACTAAATAGCGCGCTTTTGGCTGTGGTTTGGTTTTCACTATGGTTACATGAAATCTAAAAAATGTTAAAGATAAGTGAATTCTTTTCAATGCGTTTGCAGAGTCGCTGCTGAAACAATTTATGCTTTTCATTTTCCTACCAAATACCTGTAATACTCGTAGTTGTACGAGATTGTTGGATGCACTTTTGTAATCTTTTGAGATTTTAATGCACTCACAGTGCTATATTATTCTTTATTCATATAAATAAAAATAAGAAATTGAAAATGTATGACTGATTTTTCAATTGCTTATTAACGTTTTGTAATACTTGTGAACCCTCTGTATAATCTTGCGATTACCATAATATTACTGTTAATGCCTATGTTTTATGAACAGGTCCCCGAAACGCAGCGTGTCCCAATCGGCAAACGCGACCGCTTTCGCCGAGAGCACCATCTCTGCCGTACAAGCTGCGCTGCACAAGTATCAGATACAGATACACGAACTGCAGGTAATTTACGTAAATAATATAGGATGAAATTTTACTAGTGGCCGATAGCAAAAATACAGGATCGACTGGTGATAAGGAGTTTACCATTTTTCGTTTATGTTTTGTTTGTACTTAATGTTATGTATTTGTGCTTATTCATTGTAATTAATTTAATGGAAAATAAATGACTTGTATTTGTAAGGAACAACTTTCGCCAAGGAACATAGGTAGAAAGATGGTAAAAAATTTTGGACTTCCCGTACATACTTGCCGATCAGCTGATTTCCAGTCCAGTTTTTTCATTGTTATTTCGAACTATGTTCCTTTGGGAAAGTTGTTCCTTATCACCAGCTTGATTTGCATTTTCGCTATCTACGGTTACTAGTAAAATTTCACCGTATAGATGATAGAGGAGGTGTAGCCTAGGAGAAGTCCAATATTATGCTGTGCTGTGCGACCTACTTGGAAATCACTTAGCCATTTGTATTGTGCAGTATTTAATGAAACTTCTGAATTCAGCTACCAAGTACAGTACGCGAATGAGTTCATGACCATGTTGAGGAATGCGGTAGTGCTGTGACTAATTCATGTTGATGTCGATATCGAGAATTGTTGCCGAACAGTTCAGTTCAGACTACTCATAGTTATTAGTTAATGGGTTGTTTTTCCTACATTATTGAGTAGGTAGGGTATCGTTGAATAGGTCTTTATAAACTAAGGGCAGGTTTCTTTAAAACAAAGTAACTAAAATGTATATGTCTCGAGACATTTGCTTATTAAAGGGGTTTTAGCCATAGTTTGTTCGAACTGTAACTTCACTGTTTGTGAATAATATCAAAGAAGTATTTATGGTTTCTACACAAAACACAACACAACGAAAAAATATCGACAACTTTGTGACACACTTTTTTCCCATCACTCGACTGCGGGCGAATGCGGGTAGTTGGGTAACCGCGGGGCGCGCCGCCCCCGCGCGCCTCCTCATTCCCCGATGGCCAAGAACTCATGCGCGTACTGTACCAACGCTGAAGTTTTTGTTGCGCAAACAAAATTATAATTTCTTTACTGTAAATTATTTTACACACACCCACACAAACACTAAAATTAATATACTCTGGTCAAAAAATCTGGCCAAATTTTGACAGCTGTCAGTTCCATACTAATAGAGGTGTCAACAAAGGACAAAAGACCTTATGTCAAAGTATTAGGATCATAAAAGCTGTGAAAATTGGCTTGTTGGAGTGGCTCGAGATTAGTGAAATAGAAATCGTCAATTGCAGGGTTAGTTTAAAAACTGAGTTTGCCAGCAGAGAACGTCTTCTGATTTACGAGTATGTTCTGTTTTTCAGGTGAAGCTGCAAAACACGCGCGAACAGCTGATGACCAGTAGGAAGCAGTGTGAGGCGGCTGATGCTAACATTGGCTCTCTAGAGAGCAAAGTCCACGATCTGCAAGGTAGGTGGAAAGCATACATACACATAACACGCGCGAACAGCTGATGACCAGCTGATGAACAAAGTCCACGATCTGCAAGGTAGGTGGAAAGCATACATAACATCGGATCTTTAGAGAGCAAGGTCCACGATCTGCAAGGTAGGTGGAAAGCATACATAACATCGGTTCTCTAGAGAGCAAAGTCCACGATCTGCAAGGTAGGTGGAAAGCATACATACACAAACACGCGCGAACAGCTGATGACCAGTAGGAAGCAGTGTGAGGCGGCTGATGCTAACATCGGGTCGTTGGAGAGCAAAGTGCACGATCTGCAAGGTAGGTGGAAAGCATACATACACAAACACGCGTGAACAGCTGATGACCAGTAGGAAGCAGTGTGAGGCTGCTGATGCTAACATCGGCTCTCTAGAGAGCAAAGTCCACGATCTGCAAGGTAGGTGGAAAGCATACATACATACAGGTCCACGATCTGCAAGGTAGGTGGAAAGCATACATACACAAAACACGCGCGAACAGCTGATGACCAGTAGGAAGCAGTGTGAGGCGGCGGATGCTAACATCGGGTCTCTAGAGATTAAGGTCCACGATCTGCAAGGTAGGTGGAAAGCATACATACATAAATCACGCCTTTATCCCTTGCGCGGTTTGCAGACCGTCAACGATTGTAAAAACGCGGTCGTTATCGCCATGTCTGATAAATGACCAATAACGAAAACTCAGAACCGGCTGGTGATAAGGAACAACTTTCCCAAAGCAACGTATGTCGAAATATAAAAAATAAATTTGGACCTCCCATAGTAATTCAAATAAGCTGATCGGCAATATTGTATGGGAGGTCCAATTTATTTTTTAATATTTCTACGTTTCTTCCTTATCATCAGCAGGTTCTGAGTTTTCTTTATCGGTTACCATTAAAATTACAACTTATATTTGAAGGCCGTTTTAGCAATTGTTGTGTATCGCTTTAGTCACAGGTTATCATATCAGCCTGGCGCCTAAAATTCCAATACCATGTAACCACAGTCGTTTAGTCGCTTCTTACGACACACACAGGAAAGAAATTGGGTAATGTTATTCTAAGCCGGCATCACACGGCAATAGAAAATTTTTAAAACGCTCTTAGTTTATTATTTATTCATGCTCTAGGAATATTACTTACTTAGCTGTTTTGCTACGTTTGTTAATTTATACAAAAAAAAAACTTGATTGTAGGCAAGCTAGATCAGGCCAATACGGACCTCAACCAGCTTCTCCAAGAGAAAGAATCCTTGCAGAAGACGGTGGAAGCGCTACGCATTGACAAGAACAATTTGGAGAGGAACAGAGTTGAGATCAACGCTATGGTAAGTGTTAATTTATTTTATGCCGACTTTTTTGAGAAGGATAAGTGAACATTTGAATGCATCATATTATTTATTATTTTATTTATTTAGACATAAAATATTATATTATACATAAACATAAAAAAATATGTTACATGCCCTCGAAAAACCTCGTAAAAGTTTGCCTCGATGACATAATTCCGCAAAGAACACCTAAATCCATATTATTGGATAAACGTACAGTAAAGCTTAGGTTCAAATAGACTCTCGCATCGCTAATGTAAGTCTTATACGCACGGCATAAGAACGGTCAAAGTTGAAACTATCCTACTTAACCTGAGCTTGACTATTTTTACCTAAGTACTTGCTATCGAACGATTGTATGATTGGTCGAGAAATAGTTATATTTCGGTTCCAAATTAGCAGAGAATTTTTGATTTTATTATTATTTTGAGACGTGTTTTCTCAGGTGGAGTCATTGACATCAGACTACGAAAAACTCCAGAAGATAAACCAACGTCTGGAGAAGGCGATAGAATCGCTGGAGACCGAAAAACGGAACCTTAATGCAGAAGTAGATCATCTACATAGAGAGGCGCAGACCAGGGAATCTGTATTGAGGTAAGTATCGGGTGGGAGAGTTCTAGAGTGGTAAGTTAGACCAACGTTTTCGGAAGGAAGGCTATTATAGAATTTCTGGATACCGTAAAACGGAACCTAAATACAGAAGTAGATCATCTACATCATCATTGGCCTCATACGTCTGTGACAGACGATTTATTCAGTGTCTGAGGCAAGATTTTTCATGGCTGTATAAGCCGATACGGGAGCGGCATGACTTTCCGCACGCTCTACAAACGAAGGTGGAATTAGAGACTGGCACATGCATGTTTAGATGTCGTTTTTGCCTTTTGTTTGCGAGACCAGCGAACCAGGCATCATCGTGAGCTTTACGCCCATCAAACACACGCTTTCGCCATACATCCCTATTCTCAGCAAGCTTCTCCCAGCTTTGATGGTCGATGTCAAACGCAGCCATGTCCCGTTTGGCGCAATCTTTGAAACGTAGCATCGGTCTTCCAACTCCTCTTTTGGCGTTAGCTACGGCGCCAAGTAGGACACGCCGCGGTAGACGCGAAGGTTCCATGCGGTACACATGCCCTAGCCACCGCAATCGTCTTTGCTTAAGCAAAGCGGTAAAGCTAGGCAGCTGTGCAATTTCTAGAACTCGCTCGTTTGTGACTCTGTCCTGCCAAGTTATATGCAAGATGTTTCTTACGCAGCGCATATGAAATGTGTTGAGTCGACGTTCTTGTTTTGCGTACGAAGTCCAGGTTTCAGCTCCATACAAGAGTATGCTTAGAACGCAAGTTTGGTAAACAATTATCTTGGTTTTGTGGTCAGGTGTTTATTATTCCATACTCTTGTACTGAGCCTGCCGAACATGGTCGCCGCTTTGCCGATACGAGTATTGATCTCAGCATCGAGGGTGAGATTGTTCGACACAGTCGACCCCAAGTAGCAAAACTTGTCAACTATGTTCAAGGGAACGCCACCGAGCAAAATACGTGGTGTTTCTCCACCTTGAGCTAGCACTACTGTTTTTGGCATTAATGGACATTGAGAACAGAGAACAAGCGTGGGAAAACTTATCAACAATGTCTTGAAGCTCACTTTGAGAATTAGCAACGAAGGCTGCATCGTCAGCGAACAAAAGGCTATCGACGAATAAGTCATCGCGGTTACGCTTTGACTTAAGAAGCGAGATATTGTACAGCTTCCCGTCAGCCCTAGTGTGCAGGTGTATACCCTGTTGGTCATCGCCGAAAGCAACTTTAAAAGCAATGAGAAGAAAATACCAAACAGGGTAGGAGCCAACACGCAGCCTTGGCGAACACCTCTACGCATTTCGAACGGCTCAGATGTATTGCCGTTAAAAACAACAGATCCTTTCATGTCCTCGTGGAAGGATTTAATGAGGCTTAGAAGTTTTGGAGGGCACCCGATGTTTAAAAGTGCAGTATAGAGTCCTTTCCTGCTCACGGTGTCGAAGGCTTTGTTAAGGTCGACGAACGCCACAAACAGAGGTGTTTTCTGCTCTCTACACTTTTCCTGCAGTTGGCGAAGTGTAAAGATCATATCTGTTGTGGAACGTTGGGCGCGGAATCCACATTGCGATTCGGGATATACACGATCAGCAAGTTTTGGAGTCTTATTAAGACTAACCGAGCAAATAATTTACCTACTATACTTAAAGGGATATTCCACGATAACAGTTACAGTCACCGCGGTCACCTTTGCCTTTGTATAGGGTAATGATGTTAGCATCGCGCATATCCTGTGGTATATATCCCGCTTCCCAACATTTACACAACAGATTGTGCAGGATGGGTAATATGCACTTGAGCCTGATAATTTCGGCGTGGGTACCATCGTTTCCAGGTGATTTTCCAATTTTAAGCTGCTTTACAGCCTTGTGGTACTCCCTTATGGTAGGAAGATCATCTAACTCAGTCCAGGTAGCTAGTTTTGGCATGCAATCTGCAGCTTCTGGCATTATGTTCACTGGTTCTGAGTAGAGACCAACATAATGTTCTACCCATCGTTCGAGTTGGCGTTGAGCATCCGTAATAACAGTGCCGTCCGCTTCTTTGGGGGCTGTTTTTTAGGAAAAGGACCAAGGGCCTTTTAATCCCAGCGTAAACACCACCAAAGTTTCCCATATCAGCGCATGATTGAATGCTTTGACAAAGCTCGGTCCAGTATGCATTTGCGAAGTACCGTGATGTGCGTTGTAAAGCTGATTTTGCATTCGATAGGTCGATACGCGTCTTTTCGGATGGGTTAAGGCGATGTTTTAGCGCAGCTTGTCGTTTGGACTCGAGCAGAGGTGTAATGTGTTCGAGATTTTCAGCGAACCAGTCCTGGTTTTGGCTTTCTGATGACCGAAAGCCGTACCGGCTACTTCTGTAAGTAGTTTCTTTACTTTGCCCCATTCCTCCTCTATCGGAGCGTCTACATCCCAGGTGGCAACTTCGTCGCGTACCAGCTCTTCATACGTTTGGACCACCTCATCGTCTCTGGTTTTTGGAAGATCGAGCTTCTTCCTACCAGGCAATTTGGATGAGTGGATCTTTTGTGAGCTATAGCAACTTGTGATGCCACCAGGGAGTGGTCTGTGTCACAATCAGCGCTGTGAAATGATCGCGTGTGCAGGGTCTCGCGGAGATTTTTCTTTTTGGTAAGGATAAGGTCCAGTTGATGCCAGTGTCCAGAACGCGGATGTTTCCAGGACACTTTGCGAGTTGATTTGCCTTTAAAGTAGGTATTGGTAACACACAGTAGGTGTTTAGAGCATAGCTCTAATAAACGTTGGCCGTTTTCATTAATCTTCCCTATACCGTGGTTACCTATACAATCTGGCCAAGCAATGTTGTCCTGTCCGACCCTAGCGTTAAAGTCGCCCAGAATATATAAGCGGTCAGATGGTTTTAACCCGCGTAGAGTCTGGTCGAGCTGGTCATAAAACTGTGTTTTGGCTTCATCTGTTGAGGATAGTGTTGGTGCGTAAGCAGAAATCAGTGATACGTAACCATGGTCCGTATTCAATCGCAGCAACATAATGCGTTCCGAGATGCCGCAAGGAGCCTCTATAGATGTTAAGAGGTCGTTGCGTATGGCAAAGCCAACACCATACTCGCGCACAGCGCTGCTGTCCTTTCCTTTCCAGTAGAATGTATAATGTGTCTCACGCAAGGAACCCTCGTCAGGAGTCTGGTCTCTTGTAAAGCGCAAACAGCAATGTTCAGTCTGTGTAGTTCGGCGTCGATTACGGCAGTTTTACGCAGATCTTGTGCGTCAGTAGAAGAACCTCCACAGGTGTCAGGAGGCCTGTCCTCATAGTACGGACATTCCATGTTGCAAATCGCATGGATAAGCGGGGTTGGTTTGTAATATTTTTATGCCTGTTAGTCGCAGGTGTACAATGTAACGGCGCCGATTGTCCAGTTGAGGCTGGTGCTCTCTACACCTAAAAGAGCAAACCAGCACCGGGGCGGATCAGTACCTTATTGGTTGGGGCTGCCCAACTTGGAGCGGGCGGTAACTGATCAGTGGGTCTACGATGGACCCTCCCACTGACGGAAGCGACCCTGGCGCCCGCACTTACGCCCATACGTGCAGACTTATAACCGGTCACTGCCACTTCCCGTGTTGTTATCCGCGAGACGCGGGTGAAGTTTCCTCTCCACAGACACTGCGTTGCCTGGGACGCAATTATGGAAAACGCAGGGCTGCCCAGGACCTGCGCCACCCTCTCGGCCTTCCTGGCTGACTCCACAGGAACGACGAGTCGATACGTGCGGAGCCAGGTCGGCTGCAGGAGTCTGCCGCACGATATATATGAGTTAATCGCACCTGACGGAGACCCCATTCCGGGTTTAAGTGTGGAGTTTTCCTTCTCCAGGACCCTGGTCCACTTGGGTCGGAATAAATCCCTCGGTCGGCTCTTACGACCCCCACGGGAAGAGAAGGGGTGGTGCTATTCTACTCTGCCGGCACCACACGGCATCATCTACATAGGGAGTCGCAAACCAGGCAATCTGTTTTAAGGTTTGTTTTTAAAATATCCATTTGTGTCAATTTTGTTTGATAATTTGTTTATCCAACTGGGGATGAGGGATAATGGGCAACATGTTGTATTATACAACGTGTTACAGAATAATTCCAAAATATGTAGAAGGGTCCGTTGTAAAGAGTCTATTAACAAAAAATTGTAGCCGCAGCATCAAGAAACTTAACTCAACCAGCAACGTATGCCGAATCGGTATTTGTTCGCGAGGTAGTGTAGCACAGACCTATACTAGTGATGTGATTAATTCATCGATTGATGATACTGAAGAATATTTATTTGTTAATTCTGTTACACGTTGTATCACCAAAGATGGCTAGGTTTGGTTATAGATTCCGATAGAAAGTCACCAAATTTTTATGTATGATACTCAATTCATATAGAATCATATGACTCTTGGACTTATCCAAACTCTTGTTTTGCCTTTGATCGATCATTAATGTATAATGTGAACATGAAGCTCTAATCTCTGTTCGATCACCAATTTATAGGGCCGAAGAGGAGCGTTCGTCTCGCTTCCGCGCGGAGTTAGTGACAGTGAGGGAAGATCTGAACAAGACCGCGCTGGCTAAAGACCTACTCGAGCAACAAAAGATGGAAGCTGATTCTATTATATCGCAGATGGAGAAACATCGCAGTAAGTTTTAAAATTCAGTCTTACAGTTTTAGAGCGGAATGTTTTATTATTATTTTTTTATTATTTATTTCAAAAATACATTTTACAGCATGACAGCCGAAGCCTGCACTATAAAACTAACTAGTTACACATAAACTACTAATATAATAACATAATTTTGTTTTATTTATATCGTAAAAGACTGATTTATATTTCTGGTCTTCTTGTGAATTATACTGAGTGGTATTTTACTAGTGACCGATAGCGAAAACTTAGAACCGTCTGGTGATAAGGAAAAACTTTGCCCATAGGTCGAAATATGAAAAAAAGTTGGACCTCCCA
The DNA here is from genome assembly GCA_024500475.1 of Phthorimaea operculella. NCBI lineage: Eukaryota > Metazoa > Arthropoda > Insecta > Lepidoptera > Gelechiidae > Phthorimaea > Phthorimaea operculella. The sequence continues at coordinate 299,266 of JANFCV010000180.1, read as the reverse complement.
TACGAAATTGCCGATCAGCTGATTATAATTATTATGGGAGGCTCACAATTTGTTTCCATATTTTGACCTATGTTCCTCGCAGAAATTTGTTCCTTATTACCAGCCGGTTCTTAATTTTCGCCATCGGTCACTAGTAAAATTTCACTCAGTATGATTCACAAGAAGACTCGGTCGGTCTTTTCAATTTATATAAAACTAGTTGGCATCCTATATAAAGCGAGTTAGCTGAACTTTTCATATTAATTTCAGGCGACTTGGAAATCGAGCTAGAAAGAACGTTGATAGAGCGAGGCGACTTGCAAGATTTGGTGGAGAAACTAGAGTCAGCTCTTCGCAATCTGGAGGCCGACAAAAAGAAGTTGCAGGAAGATGTCAAACAGGTGAGAATTTTATTTACTTTACTCAAGATTTGATAATCTGAATCTTAGACTCATTAAGGAAATGTGGGCGAAAATTTGTCAATGTCAAAGATGAACATCTTAATGGTGCCTTCTTCTTCCTCTTATCGAGTAAAAACACTGAGTCGTCCAATGACCCGATGAACCTTGGTGTGACAGTATAAACGGTCTACTACAACTGATCATACACAGCAACCGGGACCGATGACGGTTTAAAGTGCCTTCCAAGGCATGGATTAGTGTATTAAGGCATAATCGCACTTGGCGCCGTCTCTAATAAACTGTGAGTTTTTCGGCCCATCCCACTGCGAAGGTAAAATAGCTTAGAGTATATATAAGCAAGCTATAGAGTGTGCGTAAAAAGTAGGAACTGGTGGCAGTAGTCTGGGCGCACCCTCTCTGTCTGTCAGTAGCAAAACGACAGTGACAGCACTATTTAACCTCTATAACTTCTCATACATTTGACGTGTGCAACTGCTTACGCTTTGACAGTACGCCGCAGGGCCTAATGCGCACTCTATAGCTTGCCTATATATACTCTAAGTAAAATAGATTCTAAAAAGATTTCTACTGTGAATATTATAACCAGTTATCTCTCACAACAGCTAGAAGACGAAAGATCAACCCTGTCCAACCAGTCTTCCGACCAGCAAGGCGACCTCAACTCCTTGCGCAAGGAACTGCTAGCGGCCGAACAAACCCGTATGGAGTTAGAAGCGGACAAAGCTTCGCTGTGTGAGAAGATCAAGTTCCAGGATCAAGAAAGAGAGAAGGTGGAACTAGAACTAAGACAGGTGGCCAGGTACGTAAAGTCAGAAAGGTTTTGTTCTTAGAGTATACAGATAGAAAGATCAACCCTGTCCAACCAATCCTCCGACCAGCAAGGCGACCTCAACTCCTTACGCAAGGAACTGCTAGCGGCGGAACAAACCCGTATGGAGTTGGAGGCTGACAAGGCCTCGTTGTGTGAGAAGATCAAGTTCCAAGATCAGGAACGGGAGAAGGTGGAGCTGGAACTAAGACAGGTGGCCAGGTACGTAAAGTTAGAAAGGTTTTGTTCTTAGAGTATACAGATAGAAAGATCAACCCTGTCCAACCAATCTTTCGACCAGAAAGGCGACCTCAACTCCTTACGCAAGGAACTCCTAGCGGCCAAACAAACCCGTATGGAGTTGGAGGCTGACAAGGCCTCGTTGTGTGAGAAGATCAAGTTCCAAGATCAGGAAAGAGAGAAAGTGGAGCTAGAACTAAGACAGGTGGCCAGGTACGTACAGTCAGAAAGGTTTTGTTCTTAGTAGCGGCCCGTAGGCGGTTTCACGCGCTATAACTCATTTTCCCGCGGGAAAAGGCATTTTCCCAGATTGTGATATACATATAAGCAAGAGACAGAGGCAAAAGGAAACTTAATACTATGTATTGAAATAAGCAAGCTGTCGCCCCGCGCCGTACTGTCAAACGTAAGCAGTTGTTCCATAGATGTCTACGTCAAATGTATAAGAAGTAATAGAGGTTCAACAATGCTGTCACTGGCGCTTGGCTACTGATAGACAGAGAGGTTGTGTTCTGATGCCAACCGTTCTAACTTTATACTCTAAGCCACAGCTCTAAGCTTGGCAGTAATTCGGTTCTGACCACGTTGCAACCTATTGCCATCTTCTTCTTTTCGTGTGGGACACCGAGTCGTTCAACGACCCGATGAACCCTGGTGTCAGAGTTTTTCAACCGCCTACTGCAAGTAGCAGGCCTCTGACATGGTTGTGTAACGACCGCCATCATAGACAGCAACCGGGACCGACGGCTTAACGTGCCCATCCGAAGCACGGAACCATCTTACTTGCGGACAATAAGGGGTTCAGCCTGCAATGTCCTAGCCAGACTGGGAACAAATTCACAAAGTAATAAATATCAACTTTGTGAGTGACCCCACCGGAAATTGAACCCGGAACCTTTGCGTGGCAGGCAGGCATACTAACCACTGCGCCACATCGGCTGTCATTGGATTGCCATTGGATTCACACAAATAATCGCACGTTCTACTTATTTCAGGGAACGCAGCGAACTGAGCTCGCAGCTGACAGCAATGGTGCGCAAGAAAGACACACTGAATGAAGAGATCATGCGCCTACAGCAGAGACTTGAACAAGCGAATGAAACTATAGGACGGATCAACAGGGCGCTCGAAGATCACGTGAAGGATGGAGAGGAGAAACAGGTAGATAGATCTTATTTTTTGGAGTTTTATTGAAGGATTGATAGTTGTTGGCATCATTTATAACTTGAGTGTTTTTCTGTCAGATCAGATGATTTTACCAGCTTTATTTTAGAAGGCTTGTAGTTTCCTAGCAGTTTTGCATGCCAGTGCCATGACTATATACCCTTAGCATTATACTCTTAGGTTGCTATAAAGGGTGCGATGTCTAGTATCGTCTATGCAAAGAAAGGCCTTACAAAATACTACGAGTTGTCGGCCATCGCATCACTTTTAGACCTTCTAACTAAATTTTACTTCACAGATGCTAATAGACAGCCTCGAAAAAGACAAACACCATTTACAAGAACAGCTCGCGGGCGTCCGTTCCGAAAAGGACGCGTTAGAAGCAGTTTTGTTCGACACCGCCAACATGCTTGAAGACACAGACAACAAGCGAGCCAAGCTGGAGCAAGAGATGCAGGACGCTATGGTGCAGATGGAGAACTACAAAGGTATGTCAGCTATATAGGGTGAAATTTTATTAGTAACCGATAGCGAAAACTCTGAACCAGCTGGTGATAAGATAAGGAACAACTTTCCCCAAGGAACATAGGTCGAAATATGAAAAAAATATGACCTTCCATAGTAACCATAGTATACCACATAGTATGCTATAGTAAACGTGCCAAGCTGGAACAAGAGATGCAAGATGCTATGGTGCAGATGGAGAACTATAAAGGTAAGTCAGCTAAAATACGTAGTGGGTCTCAACTGCGCCATATGCGTTGTTGGATGCGTCAGAGATTAGGCGCGTCCACACCAAGCGTCTCTCGTCTCTGCAACGCAAGCTCGTGCTCGGGCGAACGCGCGCGGGCCGAGCAAAAATCTACGAGCCTCAGAGTGTACCTATAATTTATTTAGGCGTCCAAATTGGGCCAAACTTGGCTCGCCAGCGCACGAGCGTATGCCGCGCGACGCATTAGAAGCAGTTTTGTTCGACACAGCCAACATGCTTGAAGACACAGACAACAAGCGAGCCAAGCTGGAGCAAGAAATGCAGGAAGCTATGGTGCAGATGGAGAACTACAAAGGTATGTCAGCTATTACATGTGTCGACTGCGCCATAGGCGTAGTTGGATGCGTCGGAGAGGTAATTAAATGTTCTGGAATGGTAGCCATATCTCGAAAAAGACAAACACCATTTACAAGGACGCATTAGAAGCAGTTTTGTTCGACACCGCCAACATGCTTGAAGACACAGACAACAAGCGAGCCAAGCTGGAGCAAGAGATGCAGGACGCTATGGTGCAGATGGAGAACTACAAAGGTATGTCAGCTATATAGGGTGAAATTTTATTAGTAACCGATAGCGAAATCACAGAACCGGCTGGTGATAAGGAACAACTTTCCCCAAGGAACATAGGTCGAAATATGAAGAAAAATTGGACCTCCCATAGTAACCATAGTATGCCACATAGTATGCCATAGTAAATGAGCCAAGCTGGAGCAAGAGATGCAGGACGCTATGGTGCAGATGGAGAACTACAAAGGTATGTCAGCTATTACATGTGTCGACTGCGCCATAGGCGTAGTTGGATGCGTCGGAGAGTTAATAAAATGTTCTGGAATGGTAGCCATATGTCGAAAAAGACAAACACCATTTACAAGGACGCATTAGAAGGAGTTTTGTTCGACACAGCCAACATGCTTGAAGACACAGACAACAAGCGAGCCAAGCTGGAGCAAGAGATGCAGGAAGCTATGGTGCAGATGGAGAACTACAAAGGTATGTCAGCTAAAATACGTGACGGGTTTCGACTGCACCATATGCGTTGTTGGATGCGTCAGAGAATAGGCGCGTCCACACCAAGCGAGGCTGCTCGCTGCCTCGCGCGGCAAACGACCAAAAAATTACGGGCCTCACCCGAAGCAACACATGCTCGTGCTCGGGCGAACGCGCGCGGGCCGAGCCAAAATCTACGAGCCTCAGACGTTTGCCTATAATTTATTTAGGCGTCCAAATTGGGCCGAACTTGGCTCGCCTGCGCACTGCGTAAGCGCGACGCATTAGAAGCAGTTTTGTTCGACACAGCCAACATGCTTGAAGACACAGACAACAAACGAGCCAAGCTGGAGCAAGAGATGCAGGATGCTATGGTGCAGATGGAGAACTACAAAGGTATGTCAGTTATATAGAGTGAAATTTTTTTAGTGGCCGATAGCGAAAACACTGAACCAGCTGGTGATAAGGAACAACTTTTGCCAAGGAACATAGGTCGAAATATGACAAAAATTTGGACCTCCCATAGTAACCATAGTATGCCATAGTAAGCGAGCCAAGCTAGAGCAAGAAATGCAGGAAGCTATGGTGCAGATGGAGAACTACAAAGGTGTGTCAGCTATATACATTTGATACAGTTTCAATCCCCAAACTTTTAGTCAAATTGGATGATCTAGGCATTCGAGGACTTCCGTCTAATCTTCTAAAAGATTATCTCGCCAACAGAACCCAACGTGTAAAGATTGATAACGTCATAAGTAATGAACTTTCCATCGAATATGGGGTCCCTCAAGGAAGTATCTTGGGGCCCTTATTATTCCTTGTCTATATTAATGAATTATGCATGATTCCTCTATCGAATAGTAGAATAATTTCGTATGCTGATGACACAGTTCTTCTGTGCAGTTCTGATAACTGGCCGGACACTTTTAAACAAGCACAGATTGGTTTTTAACTTAATAAATCAATGGCTTAAAGAAAACCTGCTTTCGCTTAATATCGGCAAAACAAAATATATTACTTTTTCCTATAACATGTTTAACCAACCTCTCGACAACGCACATACAATAATAGCACATCATTGTTCTAACCCTGTGACTAACGCATGTGTTTGTCCCAAGCTTGAAAGGACGGATAATATAAAATATCTAGGTGTCTTAATCGATAAAAATCTTAACTTCCAAGCACATGTGGAGTCTGTTATTGCTAGAGTTCGTAAATTAATTTATGTTTTTAAGAACCTCAGACATGCTGCAGGTAAAAACATTATACGGGAAGTTTACTTTGCTCTTTGTGAATCTCTTCTAACTTATTGCATAACTGCTTGGGGAGGAACTAATATAACAACTATCCTTGGCCTAGAAAGAGCACAGAGGGCCGTTTTAAAAGTTAGCACATTTCGTCCATTCTATTACCCAACAGCACAGCTGCTTAAAGAATGTAATGTTTTATCTGTTCGCAAACTATTTATCTTACTAACAATTATGAAGCAACATTCCCTAACTCCATATGATCCTGCACTCGAATCCAATAAAAGAAGATCGGATATTGTCTGCTCATCCACAAGGTTTAATAGAACCCATTCTCGGCACTTTTTCTGTTTTCTTGGTGGGTTTCTTTACAATAAGTTAAACCGCGAATTAAACTTCTTTGGGATGAATAAACAATTGTGTAAAAGGACTCTTATTAACTGGCTGAAGGGTAAAACTTACACGGATATAGAAAACCTGCTGTTAGTTGTTACTTAATCTTAAGTTTAAATAGGTTAGTTACAAAAATAGAATACTTTGGAACTTTATATTAGAAATTGATTATGTGTAAGTAAATTATAATTATGATAATTGCTCTGCACTCAACATAATTTTTAGAATAAGTATACCTAAGATACAAGTGAATATTTTTTGTATTCACTTAGTTTAGGTTAGTTAATTATTTTATGCACCACTATACTTTTATATCCGCAAATTTACTAACTGTATGTACTATTTTATTTTGAAATAAATTATCTTTATCTTTATCTTATATACGGTTATATATAATTAAGTACAAATCTCTTGAGGGTGTGATCTACTCACAAAACTGAACCACTTTTGATTGAAACTTTTCTTCGAAATATGAAAAAAAGATTTGGACCTCCCATACAAAAATGCTGAAAAAGTGTAGTATAATAAAAAGTGTATTATAATATAGTGTAAAAGTGTAGGTTCCAATTTCTTTTTCATATTTCGAAGAAATGTTTCTTACAAAAGTTGTTCAGTTTTGTGAGTAGATCACACCCTCACGAGATTTGTACTTAATTAAATGTAACCCTATATAGGGCGAAATTTTATTAGTGACCGATAGCGAAAACTCTGAACCAGCTGGTGGTAAGGAACAACTTTCCCCTTTCCCCGCGTCGGAGAGTTAATGAAATGTTCTAGAATGGTAGCCATTTGTCGAAAAAGACAAACACCATTTACAAGAACGCATTAGAAGCAGCAAGCTGGAACAAGAGATGCAGGACGCTATGGTGCAGATGGAGAACTACAAAGGTATGTCAGCTATATATGGTGAAATTCTATTAGTGACCGATGACGAAAACTCTGAACCAGCTGGTGATATGGAACAACTTTCGCCAAGGAACATAGGTCAAAATATGAAGAAAAAAAACTGGACCTCCCATAGTAACCATAGTAAGCGAGCCAAGCTGGAGCAAGAGATGCAAGACGCTATGGTGCAGATGGAGAACTACAAAGGTATGTCAGATAAAATACGTGACGGGTTTCGGCTGCGCGATATGCGTAGTTGGATGCGTCAGAGATTAGGCGCGTCCACACCAAGCGAGGCTGCTCGCTGCCTCGCTGCCTCGCGCGGCAAACGACCATAACATTACGGGCCTCATCCAAAGCAACGCATGCTCATGCGCGGGCCGAGCCTAAATCTAGGTGCCTCAGACGTTTGCCTATAATTTATTTAGGCGTCCAAATTGGGTCGAACTTGGCTCGCCTGCGCACGAGCGTATGCCGCGCGACGCATTAGCAGTTTTGTTCGACACAGCCACTGAATTGTGAATTTTGAAGTTCAGTGAACCTAAATCACGTTTTGCTTCCAGGTCAAATAACCCGCCTTACCAAAGACCTGGACAACTGTGAGAAGAAACTTCGCGACACCAGAAACTCTATGCAGCAGCAGGCCGGGAAGAAAGAGGCTGAATACCAACAGATTATTACCAACCTTAACAGAACTACCACTGAGAATATCACTAAACTCAAGGAAGAAAAGGTAAGAAAAATTATGTAATATCATAAAACATAGTTAAACTCTTTTGCAACAATATGATTTTGTGTGGTTAGAATATGATGATGGTTGCAACTTCTTTACAGATAATTTCAGACATCAGTTTCTTTCGCATGTTTAAATGACGTTAACTTTTAAGTTAAAACAGAATTAAGGGTGGTCTCCCGAAAGGAAAAAGTCAATGTCATGTCGTATCAAGAAGTCAAATCACTGTCGGAGAGGAGGGAAGAATCGAAATTACTCCACCGACAAGAGTGTGAATAAAAATATATTGTTTAATGTAGGAACAAGTAGATGTGTTAAAAACAAAAAACCCGACTGCGGCAATTTTGGAGTAGTATTTTGCTGTAAAAATTCGCCATCTTGAATCTATAATTTTTTAATATAGCCAGTGTCACTCGCGCTGCTGAGACGAATCTAACGACACCTCATATGTCAAAATCCAACTATCTGTTTGGGCTGTAGCCCGTGAAAAAGAGTTTTCTTGTCCACATACATGTCGCAGTACTTGGTGTACCACTCGAAGAAGAACAAGTTCCCCCGAAATGCAAAAAAAGCCATAATACTAAACAAATCTAGGATTTCGGCCAAAATCCTAGTTTTTTGGCCAAAATCCCAGGTTTTTGGCCAAAAACCTGGATCAGCTTAGGACGATGGCCGAAAGAAGTCTACGATTTTGCCATATGCCGGCTTTTGGCCAAAAACCTAATTCTACCATCGTACTGCGACATACATACATACATACTCTCGAAAAACATGACCCTCCTTCTGAGGCAGTCGGGTAAAAAGGTGTATTATGACATCCTATCTCTATTCTTTTACTTATTTAAGGAAACTAAAATAGGTTAAGGAAAATTTCTGACTCAATCGATGGCACTGTCTGTTTCTTGCACACTTAATTCAACTTACCCGCAAGGTATATAGGCGTGATGTATGTACGGAATTCAACTTATTCTTTCCATTTCAGGAGCAACTCCGCCAATCCCTCGAACAGAATCTCAACCAGATGGTAGCGAACTTGACGAGCGAGAAAGAATCATCTGAAGCCGCCGCGAGGGAAAGAGAGAAGAAACTACTAGCAGCCAGAGATCAAATGATACTGCAGCACGACGAGGCCATGTTGAGAGCTGAAAATGACAAGCAACAGGCTTTACTAATGGGTAAGTGCAAGCGAGAGGAAGCTATTGGATGCTGTAGTGAGTGAAAGAGAGGTCAGATAATATTTCGACGAGGCTATGTTGAGAGCTGAAAATGACAAGCAACAGGCTTTACTAATGGGTAAGTGCAAGCGAGAGGAAGCTATTGGATGCTATTGTGAGTGAAAGAGAGGTCAGATAATATTGCGGCACGACGAGGCCATGTTGAGAGCTGAAAATGACAAGCAGCAGGCTTTGTTGATGGGTAATGATTTTTTAATCACGATATTTGACTTGAAACGCAGAATTACCTGTCAAATTAGCAATATTATTATTGTAAAGTGCGTTTGATTTTATAGTTCCTATGGCGTCATGTTGGTAGCATTGAAATTTAATACGGCGGCTTGACGGCGGCCCCATAGTATTACATGCGGCTTTCCAATGCTATCAACATGACGCCATAGAACTATAAGATGAAACGCACTCTAACCGTTTCGTGAAGTTCTTTCATTTGATACCCCACACTAAAGATTTCTGGAAAAACAATTCGCCATGCAGCCTTGCCGCGTCCTCCACCATGAAACGATTTCTTAACGATTCTGGATTCTAAGTCAGAGCATCACGACAAATCCAACGACACCAAACATGCCTGAAACATGCGAATATAGCCGGTTTACAGATGAGAAAAAGATCGTCCATCTTTTCCAGATATATCAGCAAAAGCCAATTTAAAATCTATGCTATCTCCCACAGCTCACCAAGAACAGCAAGCGCTCATAGAACGTCTGGAAGAAGCTAAACGCATCCTTGACTGCGAACAAAACAAGCTGGAAAGAGTAAAACGGGACGCACAGGCAAGGGCTGATCAGGATAGAACTTATGTGAATCAACTAAAGGATGAATTGGCTGCTTTGAAGACAAGACTTGAGGAGGCGAAGTAAGTAATCTATCTCTGTCTCTTTCTCTCTAGTGAGTTTTGTATCTCTCTGTCTCTTTCTATCTCGAGAATAAAACAAGTTATGAAGAGTAAAACGGGACGCCCAAGCTAGGGCCGATCAGGATAGAACATACGTGAATCAACTAAATGATGAATTGGCTGCTTTGAAGACAAGACTTGAGGAGGCGAAGTAAGTAATCTATCTCTGTCTCTTTCTCTCTAGTGAGTTTTGTATCTCTTTGTCTCTTTCTATCTCGATTAGAACACGTAAACGAGACGCACAAACACGCGCTAATCAAGACAGGACCTATGTGAATGAACTAAAAGACGAATTGGCTGCTTTGAAAACAAGGCTAGAAGAGGCGAGGTATGTAATCTAAAAACGAGACGCAAAAGCGAGAGCTGACCAAGACTGAACTTACGTTAACCAACTCAAGGATGAACTGGCTGTTTTGAAAACTAGACTTGAGAAGATAAACTTATCTATCTCTGTCTCTTTCTCTCTAGTAAGTTTTGTATCTGTATGTCTCTTTCTATATCGAGAACAAAACACACAAACAAACACGTAAGACAAGACACAGAAGCGAGAGCTGACCATGACAGAACTTATGTCAACCAACTCAAGGCTGCTTTAAAGACATGACTGGAAGAGGCGAAGTATGTTATCAATTACTCTGTCTCTTTCTCTATGTCTACCTTTATCTCGCTCTGTTTTGAGAAGAAAGCAAACTTGAACGCGTAAAACGAGTAAAGAGGGCGAAAAGAGTTCGCTTTTCGCCCAACCTCCGCGAGCGGGCGGTATGGATACGGGAGGCTTTCTACAATAATGCCGTATCCATTATTTCAATTAAGTTTTATAAAGACTAAGACTAGGGGGAGGCACATGTCCAGCAGTGGACTGTTGTGGCGTTTACGGTAAGACTGAATAGATTGGCTAGTTGGCTACCCATGCCCTGCATATTTTTAGCATTTTGGAATTAATCTATTTCAGGGCGGCAGCAGAAGACGAATGCTCCCGTTACGAGAACCGCATCAAAGAGCTACACCTAGAAAAAGAAGCATGTATGAAGGAATGTACTGAGGTTCGCGCGCAGTTATCCTTAGCAGAGGATAAGTTTGATAACGCATATGCACAACTTCAGGAGACGCTCAGGAAACTGAAGGAATGTAAGTATTCTTAGAGTTTCAGATTCTAGATAGGTTTCCGCTATATCTTCTTTTAGAATCTGCGTCTTGACTTTTTACGTTATCTGTATCACTATGTTTTAATATTGATTTAAATTACTTCTTCCAGTGGAAAACGAGTCCGACAGTCTTCGCAAAGAACTAACCGACGTCCGCCGACAACTGAGCAACTGCATCGCCGAAAGAGACAAATATAACAGCAGTTGTAGGGAGCTGAGAGAGCAAGTAAAACGGTCAGAGGGAGAAAGAAGGGAGGCGGCGCGACAGCTGGACGAGGCGTACCACAAGATCACCAGTGAGTAACCACGTCTTATTCTTACACAGTGTACCACATTATTCTTGATCGCTGCGCTCGCGTAACGTCTTTATAACTTTGTCCTGGTCAAGGGGGGGCTCGCGACGCTCGCACTACGTCTTTATGACCTTGTGCGGGTCAAGGGGGGCTCGCGACGCTCGCACTACGTCTTTATGACCTTGTGCGGGTCAAGGGGGGCTCGCGACGCTCGCACTACGTCTTTATGACCTTGTGCGGGTCAAGGGGGGCTCGCTACGCTCGCACTACGTCTTTAAGACCTTGTGCGGGTCAAGGGGGGCTCGCTACGCTCGCACTACGTCTTTAAGACCTTGTGCGGGTCAAGGGGGGCTCGCTACGCTCGCACTACGTCTTTAAGACCTTGTGCGGGTCAAGGGGGGCTCGCTACGCTCGCACTACGTCTTTAAGACCTTGTGCGGGTCAGGGGGCTCGCTACGCTCGCACTACGTCTTTAAGACCTTGTGCGGGTCAAGGGGCTCGCGACGCTCGCACTACGTCTTTAAGACCTTGTGCGGGTCAAGGGGGGCTCGCTACGCTCGCACTACGTCTTTAAGACCTTGTGCGGGTCAAGGGGGGCTCGCTACGCTCGCACTACGTCTTTAAGACCTTGTGCGGGTCAAGGGAATCTCGCTGAGCTCGCATTACTTCTGTATAACGTTTTCGCGATATTTATTTATGAACCTTACTCACAAGGTGCCGCTACGTTTTCGATACTTACTTGTATTTTAATCTCACCATTGTGTGTGCATTTTCCTTCAGATTTGGAAGAAAACCGCACCTCATTGGAACTGGAAGTGTCTCGTCTGCAAACTCTGGTCAAGGAGGCTGAATCAGGAGGGGAACATGTCACTCGCAATCTGAAGGCGGCTGAAGCTCAGCTCAAGAGGGAAAGGGCCGCACTGGAGCAAGCCAACCACGACATCAAGGAACTTCATTCTAGGTAACTTTTAGAAACGATTGATGAATGTCGATTATATTTAGTAAGATAGAATTCCGCCCAACAGTTTCACCATTACTTAGGTACCCGTTTTTCTTTCCCGGTCTTTGCTCGTTGTAAAAAGTTGATTACTACCCAGCAACAATTTCTGTATTTCTTATAGTTTAGTTGTGCTCCTGGTGGTCTATATCAAGTACTACAGACCATCATTTCCTGCCCTTATCCCAATTACTTAGGGTCGGCGCAACACGTTTTGTTTGAATACAAAATCATGTTGCAAAAGGATTTGGTTCTGTTTTATGACCGGCCGCCTGCCTGACGTCAACCCTCTTTGGGAGTGCTATTGTAGGTGGTATCACCGCCACCACGCGGTTGATCATAGTCGACAGATGTTCAGCCGAGGTCAAAAACTCAACGTCGCCTTTTACGAAACACCCTGAGTGGACTAGGGGTGGCAGTATTCTTAGCCGCTACCAGGCTGTGAAAATAATTTAATTAATGCGAACAGCTCCTTTAGAAAAATGTTTCTACTCATACTTATTTTATTACATACTTATTTATCTTAATACTGAGTCGAAACCTTAATCTTATTAATTTTTTTTAATAATTATTTTGTCCTTTTTGTATCTTTGTTTCCGTAGACTCCAAAACGAAACCGAAGAGCACGAGCGCTGCGCCAACGACGCGGCCGCCGCGCGACGTCACGGGGCCGAGTTGGAGGCCTTGCTGAACGCTGCTCGGGCCGACTTGGCCGCTTGCAGGCAGCGGGGGGCCGAGCTGGAGGAGGCCTGTAGGGCTAGAGACCAGGTATGATGTAACTATTCTACCTACGAAATTGTCTTTATAGAAATGTTAAGATATCCAAGGACAACATTATTAAACCTTCAGCGTACTGTGATGGGCATTGAATGTATTAAATTCATGTGAATGATAATAAAAGGAACTTTTTTTTCATAGGAGCTCGTGCTAAGGCTTGAAGACTGCCGTTCTAAGGAGCGTCGTCTTGAAGAGCTGAAACACAACTTGGAAGTGTGTCTGGCCGATGCTACTCAACAGATACAGGAACTAAAGGTTTGCATATTAAACAAGATATTTCACAAAAAAATAAGGTTCAAGAGTGGAGAAAATGCCGCGTCCAGAAACTTTGAAGTTTCAATATTGTGGGTGCAGCAATCTCAGCGGAAGTGACGCAATAGTGGGTGCGGCAATCTCGGTATAAGTCAGCCAAGGCCGGCTAAGCCGGCATATAGTGGGTGCGGCAATCTCGGTATAAGTCAGCCAAGGCCGGCTAAGCCGGCATATAGTGGGTGCGGCAATCTCGGTATAAGTCAGCCAAGGCCGGCTAAGCCGGCATATAGTGGGTGCGGCAATCTCGGTATAAGTCAGCCAAGGCCGGCTAAGCCGGCATATAGTGGGTGCGGCAATCTCGGTATAAGTCAGCCAAGGCCGGCTACGCCGGCATATAGTGGGTGCGGCAATCTCGGTATAAGTCAGCCAAGGCCGGCTACGCCGGCATATAGTGGGTGCGGCAATCTCGGTATAAGTCAGCCAAGGCCGGCTACGCCGGCATATAGTGGGTGCGGCAATCTCGGTATAAGTCAGCCAAGGCCGGCTACGCCGGCATATAGTGGGTGCGGCAATCTCGGTATAAGTCAGCCAAGGCCGGCTACGCCGGCATATAGTGGGTGCGGCAATCTCGGTATAAGTCAGCCAAGGCCGGCTACGCCGGCATATAGTGGGTGCGGCAATCTCGGTATAAGTCAGCCAGGCCCGCTAACCCGGCATATAGTGGGTGCGGCAATCTCGGTATAAGTCAGCCAAGGCCGGCTACGCCGGCATATAGTGGGTGCGGCAATCTCGGTATAAGTCAGCCAAGGCCGGCTACGCCGGCATATAGTGGGTGCGGCAATCTCGGTATAAGTTAGCCAAGGCCGGCTACGCCGGCATATAGTGGGTGCGGCAATCTCGGTATAAGTCAGCCAAGGCCGGCTACGCCGGCATATAGTGGGTGCGGCAATCTCGGTATAAGTCAGCCAAGGCCGGCTACGCCGGCATATAGTGGGTGCGGCAATCTCGGTATTCTGGAAGCTCTGCTTCGGGAACCCGGTATGGTTTGGAGTAGACTTAATAATACACTTTGCTGTCAGTATACTGAATCCTTTATTACATAAAACTAAGTGCTTATATACTACTTAACTACGTGATTCTAATTAGGAGAGAACAATCTATCTAAGCCTCTTATCGAGGGCGTGATGATACGCATCTTAGCATATCACACCTCCCCTGAAAAGGATAGGCGTCCCTCCCCCGAAAAGTACTGCCTTGAGAAAAAAAACACATTTGAAATATTAATTTGACAAGTAAATATAAACATTTAAAATTAAACATTTACATATTAAATTTCTTAGTTCTATTCTTATGCACTAAATATTCTTTATTATTCTTAACTACTTTTACATTTTCACCTAAATCTTCTATTACAGTATATGGACCTAAATATAAATCATTTAATTTATTATAATTTTCATTTTTAATCAAAATCCACTCTCCTTTACTGTAACTTATTTTATTTAATTTCTTATCATAACTTATTTTCCTACATTCTTTTGATTTTAATAAATTATCTCTAGCGTCTTTTTGTGCTTTTTGTAATCTATATTTTAATTCTAAAGGATAATTATCATAAACATATAACGGTTCTATTGCTTTTGACAAATTATTTGGCAGATTACAATTTTTCCCAAAAACTAACTCATATGGAGAGTACTTGGTACTCGTGTGAACTGACGTGTTATAAGCGAAACACCAATACGGTATCCAGGAACTCCAGTTTGATGACTGCTTGGTCTGTATTCTTAGATAATAACCTAAATGCTTATGCCAATTTTCCAAAGACCCTATACTTTCATGATGATATGGTGTTGAATTGATTTTCTTAATAGACAATAATTTACAAACATCTTCTAATATTGAATTTAGAAATTCTGTTCCGCAATCAGTTGCAATAATATTCGGAACCCCATATCTCATGATGAAATTCTCAACCAGAGCCCTAGCTACCGTATCCGCTGATTTATCTGGAATAGGATATGCTTCAACAAACTTCGTTAATTCACACTGTAAGGAAAGTATATACTTATTCCCATTATGATCTACTTCCAACGGTCCCACAGTATCTAAAAATATTTTCTCAAAAGAAGAGGTTGCTGTGGATGTTATACGCATTTCTTCCTTAATATCCCTACTTGTAAACTTTTGTTTTTGGCAATCAGCACAATGGTTCACATAGCTTGCAACGTCTTTGTACATATTATCCCAGTAGTATTTTTTTCTTATATTTTTTACCATTTTAGTGATCCCTACATGACCACTAGATGGTAACAAATGATAATCATTTAGAATTACTCGTATCATTTCCTTGTCAGTTATCCTCTCAACACCACTCACAATACATAAGCGAGGAAACAAATTATTCTTAGAAGCTTCTCGTGTCAACGTTTTAATATAATTCTTATTGAGCTCATTTTTAATCAATACTAACTCTACTATATCATTAATTTTACATAGTTTAATCAGCTCCCCGAACATTGCGTCTCGGCGCACCTCTGTTAGTAAAGAGTCCTGATTTACGTAAAATGTAGAGTTACAAAAAATAATATCCCTTAAGGGTTGATCACCTTGTACAACTTTAATAGACTTTAAATATTTGTTCGAACAAATTATTAATTCCACGTCCCTTGGAGTCTTTTTAATAATATCTACCACTTTAGGCCGGCCGGACCCTAAGAGTGATTTATCAAACTCCTTACAATTTGCTTTTTCATATCCGGTATCTTCCAAACGCCTTTTCATAGAACGCTTTAAATCTCCCAAAAAATTTGAGTGTAAGTCCTTTAATTCATCTGATGTTATTACAATACGAGGTAAAGCAACTGCTGTAACATTTTCCTATCTGAAACGTAACTAATTGCCCTCAATATGGTAGCAAAAATTTTTAAAACGTTTCTACGGCTACTTCATCAAATGCAATTTTATCTTTTTCCCATAATAACACAATATCAATCTCTAAAACTTATACTAAAGTGCATTAGATAAAAATACTTTAACAACGCCTCCAAAACTTTAGATAGATAATTCTTAACTTGTCCGGTACTATTTTAAATTTATTTATCGACCTTTGTAACCATTCTAACTTTAAAATTGAAATATTGGCACCCGTGTCCACTAATAAAGATAACCGCTTATCACAACTATCGAAGACTATGTGATTACCTTTTCCCTAATTCTATATTTCAAAATAATTATTTATCGTAGTCTCGAAAAAACGTGCTTTGTGACTCATCACCACTCAGGCACGTATTTTGTGTCTCGGCAAAGTGTACTACTTTATTATACGTGAATGGCCGATAAGACTGATTATTATTTTGCTGACTACGACCTCTGTTCGAGCAATGAGCACGACCCCGACCTTGCTGACTAGGCACATAACGCGTATTAGGTATTTTCGCACCTCTACTTCTACCACTGTTCCACCTATAATTATTACCTTGACGGTAATTATTCTGAGGCCAGCGCCTTGCCCCAGCTACAAAACTCATGCAACCCGTTGATGACCAAAATTCCAGACCATCTATAAGTTGTCCTAACTGGGATTCGCTATTATCAACCACTGGAAGCAGCGTTAGTGCTGTTTTTAAATCAAAAGACGCCATTGTGCTTACTAAAGACTCGATTTCCTTGAACAGTATCTTAAAATTTTCTGTAATTTAAATCCTCAGCATCCACTTTTTTATAGATTGCAACAAACTGTCAAATTTATCTTTAATCGACTTTACCTTTACTAACTTAATTCGTCTAAAAGTCCTTGTAAATTAGCCATCCGCAACCATTATTGGTATTAACTTAAACTACACTGAATACATGAAATATACGAATTTGTTGTTATTTACACATAGATACTACCCTCGCGATTCTTAATTAACACTGTAAACCACTTAAGTCACGCATAACTCACAATCTACACGTTCTCTGGTTGGTTTCGAATAGTACGACGCGCCGCTCGCCCTGCACTCTTCTATATTTCTTGCAACAAACGTAATCACAACCACAAATAACAATGCACATCCACAAATGCCAACAACCACAAATAGACCAATGACGAGGATCTGGTTGATTGGTTGTATCTGGTAGGTATGTTTTGCTCCGATGTCATTGGATAGAGCCAACGTCGCTGTAGAGTTGCCCGCTCCGTTTTGGACAATCACTATCTCCCTCTCAATTTTGGAGCTGGTTTTTTCCATTTTTTGAAATTTCCAAAATTCGGTCGTCACACGTGCAATTGATGCGTCGCTGAAGTAGACTAGACTAGACTATAACATTGTCTTTTGACTGAAAATATATTTCTTCAATGACACAACATGTGCGGGCCCCATGTTAAAAAAACAGTTCTTCGACCCCTTGTCTAGGGCCAATCTAAACCACGAACATTGTGGCTTAAAGAAGTTTTTAAAAAAACTTACAGTCCTTGGTGATGCAGGTTCTCTGTTGTCACGGTCGCCATCTGGAAGCTCTGCTTCGGGAACCCGGTATGGTTTGGAGTAGACTTAATAATACACTTTGCTGTCAGTATACTGAATCCTTTATTACATAAAACTAAGTGCTTATATACTACTTAACTACGTGATTCTAATTAGGAGAGAACAATCTATCTAAGCCTCTTATCGAGGGCGTGATGATACGCATCTTAGCATATCACAGTATAAGTCAGCCAAGGCCGGCTACGCCGGCATATAGTGGGTGCGGCAATCTCGGTATAAGTCAGCCAAGGCCGGCTACGCCGGCATATAGTGGGTGCGGCAATCTCGGTATAAGTCAGCCAAGGCCGGCTACGCCGGCATATAGTGGGTGCGGCAATCTCGTCACGAGTAACCCAATGGTCACATCACATTATCTATTTGCAGGCGCGGCTTGGTGGCAGCGAAGGGCGGTGCCGCGCGCTCGAAGCATCCCTCACACAATGCGAGGCGGGCAAGCGCGAGGCCGAAGCTAAACTATCTTCCATCGTACACGCGTTGAGGCGCGTGTGTGGGGTGCAGCCCGACGGCTCCGTACAAGCGGCGGCTAGAAGACGACTGGCCAGTCCATCGAGGAGATACAGCCCGCACAGGGGTAGGCAGAGCCGTGAGTTATAATCATCATCACATTAAAACCTTAAAAGACTGGCTTTGGCTCGATTGCATCTAGAATTAGTTTGTTCTATTTAATTTTACTTCACTTCATTTTATATCACTTCACTTCACTCCACTTCACCTCATTTCTCTTCACCTTGCTTCACTTCATATCACTAAGCTTCTCGTCACCTCAA
The DNA here is from genome assembly GCA_024500475.1 of Phthorimaea operculella. Taxonomy (NCBI): domain Eukaryota; kingdom Metazoa; phylum Arthropoda; class Insecta; order Lepidoptera; family Gelechiidae; genus Phthorimaea; species Phthorimaea operculella. The sequence continues at coordinate 280,749 of JANFCV010000180.1, read as the reverse complement.
TTCACTACAATTCACGGCACTTCACTTGACCCCAATTCACCTCACTTCAATGCATTTTAATAGTTTTATTTGTTAAATAAGCTTGAAATCTAAAATCTTGAGAAGCTCATCCTCATCTCGATAAGTCTTCACATAAGTTATTAATGTTATTATCCATTCATCATCTTTGTTCTCACCAGCCTCTTCACTCTCCCACAACAAAACCTTGATCAAAACCTTCCTTCTAGGGCGCGACCACTCAGAAGACCGCAACGAAATCATCGACGTAGACCCGGAAATGATCAAGAAGGGCGTCCGCAACCTCATGCACGAAGTCTGCCAGATAGAACGCGAGCGAGACGACTTCAAGTCCCAAATGAACATGCTAAAGAAACAGCTAAAAGAGGCGAATGAACAGCAAGGAAAAGGCGAAGGGAAACTGCAAAGTGTGACGAACAATCTAAGGAATATTCAAGAGGAAAAAGCGAGGCTGCAGAGTACTGTAGGACAGAAGGAGGCCATGTTGAATCAGCTGGTAAGTATTTTGATTTTCTAGAAGTTGCTATACAATAAATCCCAAATGAACATGCTAAAGAAACAGCTAAAAGAGGCGAACGAACAGCAAGGAAAGGGCGAAGGGAAGCTGCAAAGTGTGACGAACAATCTAAGGAATATTCAAGAGGAAAAATGTGAGACTGCAGAGTAGGGCAGAAAGAGGCCATGTAGAATCAGCTGGTAAGTATTTAGAATTCAAGCTTATATTGATTTGAAGAAAGTTACTTAGACAAAGGGAAGATTTTGTAACCTGATTCATTAAAGAAAGTGACACGAAATGGCAACATTATTTTTGACATCGTGCTTAAATGTCAGTGCTTATAAAAGACAAGACAATCGTGTTATGCAGACAAGTGTGGTAGGTACACTTAGAAATTAGTTTTTATAGATAAGATTGGCCCGCATGTGTATGCTATCTCACCTGTTGGTAAGTGATGGATGATGCAAACCTAATGCAGACGATGTTGGAGCTTATTTTAAATCAAGTGTAAATAAAAGGATGTTAATTTTTATCAATATTGTGTTTTTCAGAATGAACAAGTGCAGTCAAAGACAGTTGAAATCAGCACCCTGAGAGACAAAATCACTGCTCTTGAAGCTGCACTAAGCTCTACATCAGAAGAAAAACTACAGAACGAGGTAACTAGCCAAATCCTTTTGCAACATGATTTTGTGTTCAAACAAAACTTGTTGCGCCGAGGAAGATGATAATGATGATGATGAGGTAACGCAGAGTCGTTTGTTTATAACACCCAATATGAATTGCATTAAGATATGATGCCACCATCAAGGTATCAATCAAATAGTTTATTCGTAACTGGCTAACGTAACGCGGTTATACTGTACCTACTGTGCCGGAGCCAGACGCTCCTGTGGCTGCTAGTGAGCTGGATAATGTACCTAACTTGCCTAATTGCGAAACTACTAATAATATAAATGAAATACGTAAGTTCCGAACAGGTTCTGTAATCCAACTAAAAAACATCTATCAAAATACATCAAAAAGACAATAGATCAAAAAACATGAAAAGTAATAAAAATAAAGCCAATACTATCAAAAAGGTGCAGTTCTGCACACCTACATTTTCAATTGTTTCTGAAAAAGGTATAAACGGGTTTCATTCGACGGATTGTATTACGTTACAGAACAAATCGGAGAGTCTTCGCATGCAGTTAGCCGAGAGAGTCCAAGAAGTCGGACAATTGAGAGAGGCTTTAGCAGCTGCTGAAGGTAGATTATTTGCGAGTAGGGATTGCAATTCAGTTCCTTTTTCTCCCCTACCGGATCCGGTAACATTCGGGAAACGTGAGACTGTAGAGAAAATACCTTTGAATGTTGTTATTTTGGCAATTTGTAATGGAAATGATGTAGGGACGTCTGCAAACATCCGCGCTAGCTTGATGAGTAATAGGAACTATCAATTATCTCCTTACGATTAACAAAACCACCCTATATTGTGAAGTCGTATCGTATGGTTACGATTTGATAGTTACACATAAATAACAGGTGAATTCACCAAAAAAATATTTATTCTACATAATTCTCTGAAAGTTAATAATTTCATTAAAAAAATAAATTTAAAATTGCTGTTTTTACTATTATTGCCAATAGATTTGTGCCAATCCGGTAAAATTTGGCTAGATTAAGTATCATTCCGGATTGCAATCCTTATCTGCGAGCATGTTAATGAGAACAGGTTTACTTTGCAAAATCATTATAAATTGCCTTTGCGTTTTATCCTAACTTTTGTCCTGTTCAGGTCGAGCTGCCCGTCTGGATGTGAGAAGAGCTCAACTAGAAGGAGATATTCAGCGTGCGGCGGTAGCAGCAAGAGATAGGGACCAAGCATTGAAGGTATTCATTTGAATGAAATTAAATGATATATATGTTTATTTTGTGCAGTATTTTATCAAAATGATATATATATAAATTCTGTGCAGGATTTTTTCAGCACTAGAGGTCATGATGAAGTTATGCAAATTACACTACTACTACTATAACAGCTACAATAAAAGTTCACTACTGAACATAGGCCTTCCCTTACTATGGGAAAAGGGAGGTATTTGCCATACTCACCACGCTTGGCAGGCGGGTTGGTGAGCGCAATGAAAGATATGGGGTGATGATATCCCTAAGTGGCCTCTTACGACACCCACGGGAAACATATGGGGTGATGACATTCTTAGCCGGCATCACACGGCAAATTACACAAATACCTATAAAAATATCTAAAAGCGTCATGAAAGATTTTAGTAAGTTTACTCACTAAGTAAACTCATTTTCATTTTGATATCTACTGATTCTGCGACGTATGTGTCTATAGAATTATTATCGAGATATTTATGGAAGGTTCTTAGTTTCATACGATTTTTCATGAAAACTAAAATCTCGACTACGATCGGCTAGCTTTATGGTATGTTCATCTTTTTTTTTACTGTACAGAAACTGCAAGAGCGCTGCGAAGGCTACACCCGCACTATCGCCTCCCTGGAAGACCGCTGCACCTCCCTCAAAGGAACCGTGGAGCAACTCTCTACTTCCCTGCAAAAAGCAGCCACGGCCGAGAGCGAACTAAGAGCGGAACTTAGCAAAGTACAGAGGCAGCTGAATGAAGCGAAGAATAACGAGCATAACGCTGTGGACAAGTTGAGGCAGATTCAGAAGAATATCGGTAAGAAATAGTTTAATAATTACTTTAGAAGGAACCGTCGAACAACTGTCCCCTTCTCTACAAAAAGCAGCCACGGCCGAGAGCGAACTCAGGGCGGAACTTAGTAAAGTACAGAGGCAGCTGAATGAAGCGAAGAACAACGAGCATAACGCTGTCGACAAGTTAAGGCAGATTCAGAAGAATATTGGTAAGAAATAGTTTACCAATTACTGTATAAGGAACCGTCGAGCAACTTTCCACTTCGCTACAAAAAGCAGCCACGGCCGAGAGCGAACTTCGGGCGGAGCTTAGTAAAGTACAGAGGCAATTGAATGAAGCGAAGAATAACGAGCATAACGCTGTCGACAAGCTGAGGCAGATTCAGAAGAATATCGGTAAGAAATATTTGTTTCATTGCTTAGTAAGGGCACAGTCGAACAACTCTTACATAACTCTGGCCCCGAAGGGGACTTACTCACATCTCAGCGTGGCACACAACCTCTGCCCCCGATGGGGCCTTACACACATCTCAGCGTGGCACACAACCTCTGCCCCCGATGGGGCCTTACACACATCTCAGCGTGGCACACAACCTCTGCCCCCGATGGGGCCTTACACACATCTCAGCGTGGCACACAACCTCTGCACCCGAAGGGGACTTACACACATCTCAGCTAGGCACACAACCTCTGCTCCCAAAGGGGACTTACACACATCTCAGCGTGGCACACAACCTCTGCCCCCGAAGGGGGCTTACACACGTCTCAGCGTGGCACACAACCTCTGCTCCCGAAGGGGACTTACTCACATCTCAGCGTGGCACACAACCTCTGCTCCCGAAGGGGACTTACACACATCTCAGCGTGGCACACAACCTCTGCTCCCGAAGGGGACTTACACACATCTCAGCGTGGCACACAACCTCTGCCCCCGAAGGGGACTTACACACATCTCAGCGTGGCACACAACCTCTGCCCCCGAAGGAGACTTACACACATCTCAGCGTGGCACACAACCTCTACCCCCGAAGGGGGCTTACACATATCTCAGCGTGACACACATACCTCTGTCCCCGAAGGGGGCTTACACACATCTCACCGTGCCACACAGCCTCTGCCCCCGAAGGGGACTTACACACATCTCATTGTGACACACATACCTCTGTCCCCGAAGGGGGCTTACACACTTCTCATTGTGACACACATACCTCTGTCCCCGAAGGGGGCTTACACACTTCTCATTGTGACACACATACCTCTGTCCCCGAAGGGGGCTTACACACTTCTCATTGTGACACACATATCTCTGTCCCCGAAGGGGGCTTACACACTTCTCATTGTGACACACATACCTCTGTCCCCGAAGGGGGCTTACACACATCTCAGCGTGCCACATAGCCTCTGCCCCCAAAGGGGGCTTTCACACTTCTCAGTGCGGCACACATACTTCTGATAACAAAATTCTAATAATATTCTGATAACGATAATAACAATAATGTGTACTAAGCGCGAGAGTCTCAAACAAATGTTAACAAAATCCTCTTTTGCTTTTCCAGCGAACTGCGAGAACGAGCGAAGAGTTCTCAGCGAGAAGCTAGACAGCGCCAAGGCGGCACTGGGCGAGCTGAAACGACAGAACGCCACGCTGGAAGACCAAGTGCATAGGCTTACTACGCAACTTGCTAATGTTGAAGTACAGAGGTATGTTAAGTGAAAACAGCTGAACGAATATTCCATATTCCTATCTTAGTTTCATTGTTTAAGGGTGAAACCACAACCCTATTGCTGAGATCTCACTGTCTGTACGTCTTTCACCACTGTCACCAGGCTGTATCTCACAAACTGTAATAGCTAGAGAATTGAAATTTTATAGATGTCATATTTCTGTTTCCGTTATGACAAAAAACACAAAAAATTTGAATAAACTAAAAGTTAAGTGGGGCTGCCATACAATAAACCACGATTTATTGCGATTTTAGCTATGATGGTTCAGAGGCTGTATCTGATGAACGGTAATAGTTTGACAGTTGACATTTTCACAGAACATGTATTATTATTGCCACTTTGCATCAAATACTAAAAAGTAGAAAAGGGGGCTACCATACAAGTAACGCGATTTTTATACGGCACCTTTCCTGAGCGAGTTTAACTCTTGTTATGAAATTACAATTTTATTTTAATATCATGCACATATCATGTTTCTTTTTTTCCAGGTCTAGTCTGGAGTCTCAGCTGCGTATGACGACATGGGAGGGCAAAGACAGCAGTGACACCGACATTGAGAGAGAATTACACCAACTGCAACGTGAACGATCAGAATTAAAAGCCAAGAACGATGCACTGCAGGTACAGTCTCTTCCATAAGAGCTACAACAATCCACTGCTGGACATTGGCCTCCCCCTATTGGAGGGTATTTCCATACTCACCACGCTTGGCAGGTGGATTGGGGAGCGTTGTGCAAGATGTTGCTTTTACAGGGAACGCTGCTACCCATTCCCTGGATGATTATTATCCCTTAGTCTCTTTTTACGAAACCCACGGGTAGAATTGGGATGATGCTATTCTAAGCCGTCATCACACGGCAATTATTTGCGTTTACTGTGGACGTTTCTTTACAGGACGCCGTAAGAAAGTATGAGGCTGATCGACGCAGCACGATGCCTCGCGCTTCGGCTTTGAGAAGCAAGAGCCATGACAGAACTGAGAAGAGCGTTTATTACTCTGATCTTGATTCAGGTAAACACACTTCAAATTATGTTATCAAAAGCATAAAGCTAGGATTTTGCTAAGATTTTGATACCAAGAGCTTTTAGCCTTACAGTAGGTATATCGAGTTACAAAACAACCAATGAAGCTCCCATACAAATTGAGTACATTTTGTATGGGAAGTCCAAATATTTTTTTCATATTTCTACCCATATTCCATGGGGAAGGTTGTTCAGTTCTATGAGTACCTTGACCTCCTTTAAGGCCGCTATAGAGCTTTTCACGAAGCCCATACAATTTTCCCTGCCAGACCTCTCGGAGCGTCATTTTGCGAAAAACATGGGGATGTTTAAATATTTTTTACAGTGATATTATGAATAAAAATAAATATATTTTTCTGCAATTAGATTAAGTACATCTTCTTAAATAACATATATTTTTTTTAAATCTTTACTACTGTTATTTTTTCATACAGAAGCCGTTATAATGGCGCATTATTTTGCAAAAAATCGTATATAAAAACGTGGTATTATTCTATATTTCTGAATAAAATTGTAAAATGTTCACTGTAGACTTTGTTCTCAAATATATACTCTATTTTTTTGTATAATTGATATTTTTTTACAGTGAACCAAAACTCTAAAACTCACGCTTGATTTGAGGTCTTTTCCTGAATTTTGGTTTTGTCGCTTTAGATATCGCTGTTTGTAACAGGTTTAAAACTAAAATGTTAATATTTACATTGTACATTTTTTAGATGAAAATATGCTTGATTAAATGTTCAAGTAACATATTATTTTTACATAACGGTTTTCGAGAAACTCGCATGTTTATAAAGCCAATATTTGCAAATTTGCTAGAAAAAATTGAATGCGGTCTTAAGCTTTATTGGTTGTTTTGTAACACCCAGTATAGGTAGGACGCTGTAAGGAAGTATGAGGCCGACCGACGCAGCACGATGCCTCGCGCTTCGGCTTTGAGAAGCAAGAGTCACGACAGAACGGAGAAGAGCGTTTACTACTCGGATCTTGATTCAGGTAAACCCACTTCAAATTCTTCTTTCTCGTCGAATCCTCATGACTGAGGGTCGTGACCACCACAAGTTGTGTTAACTTCAAATTAGGCTATCTATAAAGCATAATAGCATAAAGCTAGGATGTTACTGAAATTTTGATACCAAGAGCTTTTAGCAATACAGTAGGTATACAACGAGTTACAAAACAACCAATGAAGCTCCTATACAAATTGAGTACATTTTGTATGGGAAGTCCAATTTTTTTTTCTTTTTTCATGTTCCATGGGGAAGGTTGTTCAGTCCTATCAGTACCTTGACCTCCTTTAAGCTTTATAGTTGTTTTGTAACACCCAGTATAGGTAGGACGCTGTAAGGAAGTATGAGGCCGATCGACGCAGCACGATGCCTCGCGCTTCGGCTTTGAGAAGCAAGAGTCACGACAGAACGGAGAAGAGCGTTTATTACTCTGATCTTGATTCAGGTAAACACACTTTAAATTATGCTATCAAAAACATTAAGCTAGGATTTTGCTAAGATTTTGATACCAAGAGCTTTTAGCAATACAGTAGGTATACAACGAGTTACAAAACAACCAATGAAGCTCCCATACAAATTGAGTACATTTTGAATGGGAAGTCCAAATATTTTTTTCATATTTCGACCCATGTTCCATGGCAAAGGTTGTCCACTTGTCCAGTTCTATGAGTCCCTTGACCTGCTGTAAGCTTTTTTGGTTGTTTTGTAACACCCAGTATAGGTAGGACGCTGTAAGGAAGTATGAAGCCGATCGACGCAGCACGATGCCTCGCGCTTCGGCTTTGAGAAGCAAGAGCCACGACAGAACGGAGAAGAGCGTTTACTACTCTGATCTTGATTCAGGTATATACACTTCAATTGTTTTTCTAACCTGTTCATTATCCCACTACTGGGCATAGGCTTCTAGGCCCCATTTCAAATAATGTTCTCAAAACGTAAAGCTATGATTTTGCGAAGATTCTGTTATCAAGAGGTTTTAGCTTGGCTTGGCATTGTCAACGAAAATGCTCAGCTTCAAAGATTTTGTAAATCATCATTTTCATCGGTTGCTTTGCTGGTCCAATCAACGAAAGGTCTATGGAAAGGTCTAAGAAAACTATATAAAGGTGTTTCGCGACCGTTAATAACAACGATGTCTCCACAACGCCTCCATCAATATCAATACATAGTATGAAATAAAATCGCTTTTTGCGTTTCTCTGTCTGTCTGTCGTGGAATTCGCTAACTCCTAAACCACGCAGTGGCTTTTGATGCGATATTTTGTAATAAATGGAGTGATTCAAAGGTGAAGGCTTATATGTATAACACATGCCGGGAAACGGGCTTCTCCGCTAGATTTTTCAACTCATTTAAGTTGCAGTGGGTGAAACCGCTAACAGGCCGCTAGTTTACAATAAATTTTGAAATCTGTTTCCAAAACATTATACCTTGGGCCTTTTCAATGCAAGAGTGAATATGCACTACCTAGACAAACGTACTCTAACATCGTCTGCATCTTCACTTACCAACGGGTGAGATAGCAGACAAATGCGGTATTATCTTATAAAAAAAATGCTTTTGTTCCAGGGCCAGATTCAACCAAAGACTCCTCACGCTACAAAGAGGCTCCCTCATGCACTTGCAAGGGCAAGAACTATAGCACTGAGTTGAGTCTCATCGAGCTTGAAAACAGAGAGCTGAAGATGAAAATACGTCGCTTGGAGAAAGAGTTGGCTGACAAGGTACTTACATAATATTTTCTCTAAAAATGCTTTACAAAGTTTGATATTTCTTATACATTTGATGACTACCCAAGTATCGAGTAAGCTTTTTTAAATAGTGCGCTGAATTTTGCCGCGCGGCGCGTAATATCTAGCAAGAAAACCAAGTTCAAGTTCACAGGCTTAATAAGACAAAAATTGTGCTTGATTTATTTTTGCTAACTTGGAATTTTCATCATTAGTCAATCGAAATGAAAACGAAAATTTTGCTATTTCGGGATCCTTTCTTTAAATCGAGTTTTGGACCTCCCACAGTAAATCAATCAGCTGATCGGCGATTTTGTGTAGGAGGTTAAAATTTTGTATTTACATATTGCGACCCATGTTCCATGGGGAAAGTTGTTCAATTTCATGAGTACCTTCACCTCCTTTCGCCTGTTATACCCTTTTTGTTACTCTCTGTATAATAATGTGTAATACCAACATTATGTTTTTAAACAGGAATCCGAGCTCGCAATAGCTCGCACGCGCTTTCTGAATGACCTGTCAAATGCCGGCGGCCGAGGGGACTCCGATCATTACAGACAAGCTGCTTTACAAGCTGAAAGATTGCTTGAAGCGAGAGAAGCGAGTCACAGACAACAGATTATGCGATTGGAACATCAGGTAACGTTAGCACAATCTACATGCTGAATACCTTATAGCACTTCTCGTGTTAGATGTACAATTCTTGGGAGATTCGCAAAATTTTCCACCGCATGCGTGGATGGGTTCCATATCTACTGTGAATTAGTTGCAAAAACTATCCCAGTTGATAGAGCCCATCCACGCGATAGTGGACAAGATTTATTTGCTTAATTCGCAGGCTAGATTAGAACCGCGGTAGCCCAGTTGGTAGTGGCGTCAGCAGTACAGATGCTGAAGGTCGCAGTTTCAAATCCTGCCCGCGGTGAAAAATTTTGCAAGTTTCCCAAAAATCTACATTCTACCTACTAGGAATTAGAAATCCGATCCAGCCATAGCTCCAGCTAAATGACTTGTCAAACGCCGGCGGCCGAGGCGACTCCGATCACTATCGACAAGCTGCCTTACAAGCTGAAAGACTGCTTGAAGCGAGAGAGGCCAGTCATAGGCAACAGCTTATGCGGTTGGAACATCAGGTAACGTTAGCACAATCTATATTCTACCTAATTATCTCATCTCATCTTGCCGTCAGGACCCCACTCCTGGGCAAAGGTCTCCGTCCCCTTCTTCCACTGATCTCGATCTTGTGCCTGCACATGCCAATCCTTAGAAAAGCCGTCCAGCGTCTGAGTCGGCCGCGACAACATCTGTCGGTTCTTGGCTTCCAGTTGGTGGTAGTATAAGCCCCTTATTTTACCTACTAGGAGTTAGAAGTCCAAGCCAGCTATAGCTTGCGCTAAATGACTTGTCAAATGCCGGCAGCCGAGGCGACTCCGATCACTATCGCCAAGCTGCTTAGCAAGCTGAAAGGTTGCTTGAAGCGAGAGAGGCCAGTCATAGGCAGCAGCTTATGCGCTTGGAACATCAGGTAACATTTGCACAATGAACATTCTACCTACTAGAAATTCGGGCTAGCTATATCAAATCAAAATAAGAAATTGAAAAAACTGTCAGGCATCAACTGGGGCTCGAACTTGGCCCGCATGAGCTATCGATGCACCTTTGGATGCCTGCCAAATTTTTAATCTCTTGATCCTATATCGTTTTCAAGCGACGATATAGCACTTTGAGGGCATTAAAATTCCAATTATATCAGTTTCTAACACACCGTCCTTTGTAAAACAGAAAGTAAAGTAGTTATTTATTTGTATTTGACAGGCTTCCCAACTGCGGGCACAACTGGCGGCAGAAATTCGTCGTCGTCAAGCGTACGTGCAAAGAAGTGGACGCGCCGCTCGAGACGTTCAACGCTTACGGAGCGCTTTAGGGGACTCTCTGCGAACTGTGTCACAAGTAAACTTCTCTATCATGACGTGTTATCATGCTTACTCTGTAAAAACAATCACAGCTGTAAAATCAGCCTTAGGGTGGCTTCGTTTATCAAATCTGGCCACAACTAGCGGCTGAAATTCGTCGTCGTCAAGCGTACGTGCAAAGAAGTGGACGCGCCGCGCGAGACGTTCAACGCTTACGGAGCGCTTTAGGAGACTCTTTGCGAACCGTTTCCCAGGTATTATCTTTAGTATAATAGGTTTCTTTGTTATTAGTAATAAATAATAAATAAATATAATAATTAGCTTGATAAAGGCCCTTAGATTATATAGGGTGAAATTTTACTTGTGACCGATAGCGAAGAATCAAATTCGTCGTCGTCAAGCGTACGTGCAAAGAAGTGGACGCGCCGCGCGAGACGTTCAACGCTTACGGAGCGCTTTAGGGGACTCTTTGCGAACCGTTTCCCAGGTGTCATTAGTACATTGCTGTCGAGGCCGGGAAAACAAGGCTTTGCTGAACGAGTAAAGTTTGAAGTCCGTCTTTGAATCCTCCTCCCTCCCCCCGGAACACACAATTTCTTGACGACGCTCCGGATCTTATAATCACAAGATACCAAACATGGGTATGTATCGAGGTGTCAGATGAAACTCAAGATCAGAGGACTTTTTGTTCAAAATGAACCGCACTGTCTATAGCTTGCTTATGAATCCTTGATTTAAAACGAATCTTCTTTGAATATTTTTTCCCTGTTTATGCCAATTTCACAAAATGACAAGAATAATTTTATACCCTACCCTACAGCTTGCTAACTTGTCATTTCTTTCAGGACCCAGCACTGGATTCGTACACACTGGAACACGAAGCTCGCAAACTGGACAGCACGCTCGCGCACAGCCTGCCACCACTGAATGACAGCTATGATTCGTCCAAATAAGGAGTCAGGTTTTAAAGATTCCCTAGTTCAAATAAGTACTCAAGTTTTAAAGATCCTCTAGTTCAAATAAGGACTCAGGTTTTTAAGATTCTCTTGTCTAAATAGGGATTCAGATTTTCTAAATGCTTTAGTGCACATAAGGACTAGATTTTTGAAGATTCCTATCCATATTCCAAATATGGACTCAGATTTTTAAGTCTCTTGTCTAAAAATGGACTCAGGTTTTCAAGATAATTAGTCCGTAGTCCGAAAATGGACTCAGGTTTTAAGATTATTTTGTTCAAATATAGACTCAGGTTTTTAAGATTATCTTTGCAAATAAGGACAGGTTTTCTAGATACATTTCAAGAAAAAAATACTTAGTTTATTTGAATTTTGTATTGAAATATATTAGTAACATAATTCAAATATAATATATCCCACAAAGTAATGTGTAGAAATATAGTCACATTTAGGGACGTACTTTTTAAGAATAGAGTAGCAATTACGTATTTTCGACCCACCAGGGCACCCTTTTCAAGTCCTATTTGTACCAATTAAGAGTAATTGATTCCTAATTGATCGTAAAATGACCTTGTTCAAGTTATTAGTATAGTAAAAAGAAGCACACCGATGTACCATGTGAAAACACCGCTTTTATAATAGAGGTCATCCTTAACTGGTTTCTGATATAGTCACTAAGAAGGCCCAGTGTTGGTTGACCCCTTATGTGAGTAAGTCACCTTGACTTACTGTGCGTATCAGGAGCTTCTGAACGTGCATATTCAAAGGATCAAATTATACAGATTTTTCTTAGTAACTTTATGTAGAACCAGTATAGACTGATCCCTAAAATAGGTAGGTTGATGTCATGCTGATTATTGTACCTATTTATCAAATCCAAAACTATTCCTACTACTGAAAATATGTATTTTATTATTGATTTAGTCAGTTCCCTTTAATTTACGTAGTAACTTATGGGTAAATTATGACGTTATACAATGATACTAACTATTATTTCCTCAAATGTATTGCGCATTAGTCATAACTTGCGTAAAACTTATTTATGAGGTAAATTATACGACAGACATTCGAGGTCAGTATTAAGTATAATATGTATTTTTATATAAATTATACTTTATTTGTATTTATGCGTACCTATCTAATATGTCACACTTAGTAAATATTTAACATTATGCAAATTTCATTTTTAAGCACGAAAAATACTTATTAGTAAATTATTCTCGTGCTAATTTTGAAGAATTTCTCTGATATAAATAGTATATTAGAAAGAAGTACTTCATATTCTTGAAAAAATATTTATAACATTAATATAAAGAAGAGGCACTATCAAAAGTTCATTAACTCTATTTCTTTGTTATATATAGTAATGAGATGAGTGACATATCTATCACAAACCCTTTTATAAACATTGTGTATGTGAACTCAGTTTGTATTTTAGCGTTATCTTGTACCTAGACAAAGTCGCACATAAATGAACAAAAAACTAATAGGATTGATAAGAAGTATTATTTTCTGAAAAGTTGTCATAACAATCATATCCTAAGTAGGTCTAGTGGACATACCAGTCCCAATACAGTCATCGCTAAAAACAGAACCAAAGTAAACATTTTGCTACAATATTGCTCAAATTTTAACCAAGACAAAAAAAACGGAGGGTTCTGTAAAGTTTGGGTTGCTAATTAAATTATAAGTATATATTTTGATAAGTAATTATTTAGAATTCACGAAATATGTTGGTATCAGTTTTGTTTTGGCATTGAAAAAGCTTCTCGCATCAAACCCTTTCACGTATACGTCTTTTCTATTCAATAACTTTCAAAGCCCACCTAACTAACACTATAAATCCATAGAACTACACCATGAGTGAATCACAAATCTTTAGTTACGTGATTAACCTACTTGCCGGCTCACTGACTCACATTATAAGGTTCATAGCTCAAAGCGGAAGTAGCCGGAAACTGTTTTTTTATAGCGCTTTGAGTCACTACAAAACCGGTCTTCGAGATTAACCAAGTTTTACCTAAGTTCTACCATTCTATTTTAAAGGTTTCGATTTTCTTGTGATTGATACTAACAAACCTATCAAGCTTATATGTTTAATATTTTATTTTCATCCATAAATCTGACACCAGGGTTCATCGAGTCGTTGAACGACTCGTTGTCCCACACGAAAAGAAGAAGATCCATAAATCAATTTTATTTCTATTATAGTCAGAATAGGGCGAATAATATGTTGCGAAATCAAGTCTTAATAGCGGCCATCCGGCTCTACAAACTATAACCAAGTAATTGGCTCAATACTCACCTTTATACAATGTCAAAAGGTGCTACGAAGTTGTCCCTTTTCCGTCCTATAGGATCGTCAAGACGCACCTATGTCCACATCCCATTGTCTTCTCATTGATGTGTTGTAATGCAGGGCCGCAGTTTCCCAATCTAAACCAAACTACCTATTAATGTCGTGCAATGTTTCAATGCCCAACCGGTCTCCATTAAAAAAATGGTTACAAAATGACAAAGTCGCAAAAACTTATTGAATCATTGAAGTTGTCTAAAAGTGACCATATTTTCCGTCGTTTTTAACTCTAACATTTCGTTAACCCTCTTTTTGTCCTCTTGCCACCCCAGAAATAGTCCGGATGTCTTTAGCCAAGGAACTAAGTCTTTAAGACGTTAAGGTTTATACATATCTATCAGTTTGAGAACCTCTGGTGTAACTGATACCTAAGGGCCTATTCAGAAGACACCACACTCTATACGAACCTCAAGCTATTCTAATATTTACGTCAGAAGGAAAGGACCATTGTTTACAGAGCCGACACCTGTTGAGTTGAATAACTTTTCCGGTGAGGGTGGTTGCTGTGACGTGCGATCTTACGTACTATACTTTAGTTAAAATTAATTTCAAGACAAGGCGTAACTTCTACAGTTCTCACCAGAAAAATCGAGACACTTAGCAAGTGTAAGCTTTGTAGGGATCACGTTATCTGAGACATGTTTATTTTGAAATAAATGTCTAATGTACTTTAATAGTGAGTATTACATTAATTTCATTGATTTCATATTTTGTTTGACTATGAAAACGAAAGTGTCTCGATTTTATTGATGAGGAATTACAAAATTAAACGTAGGTACCTACCACTTGATAGGTACTGTAAGCAGGATCTTGAGCTACCAAGTTAAGGGATCGGGTCGATTATTATACTGGTTATTCTTAATCAAGTATATGGAAAAATCAGATAATTATGACATTTATAGTACCTACTTTATCTACTTTACTTGCATAGGTACCTACAATATTTCTTTTGGACTACCGCACCCGAATGTAACCGATAACTAATATTCAGGTAAAGGCGGCCTTATGGCATGATGTTGGTCATTTTCCACCAAACTGAAGGTTGTTCTTCTATGATCTCTGGAATGTCTGTGTATTAAACTGACGTCACTTATTGTAATTCTACTGAATGTTATAACAAACTGTGCGTCATAATTAACTTATATGCCTATATTATAATTAATTACTTAGTTTACCTTGTAGAATAGAACCGCAAGTGTACTAGTCAGTATTTTTGTCAATATTCTAGTCATTATTATTATGCTGTTAATTTTAAGAAAACAAATAATTTATTGTAAGTAGTAAATTATTGGCAAATATTTATGCATAGGTAGTGCATTTATGTAAATTTTTAGTTCTGTGGTTCCGTCCATATTTTGTGAATTAAGGTGACATTTTAACATTATAGTTAGTAATGTAACAGAGAAGACCACACGCTGCATTCGCTACCTTATGGCGCTCCCTTTCTCACCTGATTTACCACCAAGTAAGAAAGAGAGTGCCATACGTCCGCGAATGCAGCGAGTGGCCTTCTCATTTTAACGTATTTGTTAAAGGATCAATAGGAAAACAAAAAGCATAATGTCGGTCTCAAAACTAGAAGTGCTGCTGATAGTACCTACAATAAGAAGACTTTGTTTATTACCTACAGAACTAAACTGGTACCATATCCATACCCAACCATGTGCTGTTATGTTACCTACTTAATTAAAACATGATTTTCTGCTTGCTATCCTAGTGGTCTAATAATGAATTAAAAATGTGCGAGAGGTTTATTTTTATCCATTAACCAGTTTATTAAACACATAATTATGTATAAAACCATCCAGGCATAAAAATGGGTTCATAAAAACGCGAACGAGCGTGGATAACCCTTATCAATAGTTATCAACCAGGCACCGGCGTTTCAGCAAAGTTATCAACGAGTAAATTGACCTGATAAAATGTAATATGCACTTATTGAACGTTTACTGATTGTGCGTTTAATTTTGACTGCCAAAAAGTCGATATCAATGAAGGGTATTATTTAGAAACATGATTTCAGGATATTTTTCTATTTTCTACTTGTGTGACCGTCAAGCTCAGGCTGGGTTAGACAGTTATTAGGACTACCTATTTGGACCATTCTAAGTTCTAAGACCGTTCTTAAACCGCCCATTAAGCTTACATTGGCGATTCGAGTGTCTAACCAGACGTGAGCTTGACTGTACCTCTGTATATCAGTCAGCTAGTAGCTAGTTTATTGAAAAAGATTTGTTACTTCAGTATTATTTACAAGCATCCTGTATTGTATTTGTAATTTAAATAGTTCACCTTTTAATTTATTGTTCATGTTTTGACGGTATGGTGGTATCCAGGATATGTGTGACCCCATTGCAAGATAAGCGAACAGACGCAGCGTGGGGTCCATGATAAAAATAGTGTTAACATCTCAGGTCAAGAGAATGTTCAGAGGGCACCCAATGAGGTCACGAAATTCTCATCGCATTTAAGACTTGGCACGCGCTAAAACAGTGTTACAAAGTTTACAATCATACCTTTATCCCTTGTGGGGTAAGGAGAGCGTCGAAGGACGCAAATAAACGAACATTTGTCGTTCTGTCAAACAAAAGCTAAATATACAATTAACGCGCACTATTTTTGTGTATATTTAGATAAAAAAATCAACTACTTACCTCAGGCTTCATCGGGTCGTTGGACGACTTGGTGTTTCGTTCGAAGAAGAAGACTAGGTACTTACCTTGGGTATTTTGTGATTTTGTGCTGCAACTTGTTTTAGCGCGAGCGACGTCTTATTCAGAGACTACTTTTCATAGGCTTCATTCAGACTTTTTGTAGGGTTACCTCTGTAACATTTTCTCATTCTACGAATGGTTAACACAAATTATCTATCAGCAGAAGTGTAAGCGTAATTTTTTAGAGAGCGCAATTGTATGTAGATTCGTACACTGTCTCACACGCTTTCGATGTCCTCGTAACTTGAACCTAATTGCAATTGTATTAAGGTTGGTTTCCGTGATGCGCCCTAGAGTGAGCTAGATCTATGTACTAGACCTTGTTTCACATCATAGGGAAGCAATTGTAAGTTACAATTTGTAACATAATACTTGATTTGCGATATAGATTAGGTTAGATAACGGGGTCATTTGTAAGAGCCAATTTAAAACGCCCGATTTGACCCATACTAAAATAACATCAGTAAAACCAGGTTGGTATACATTGGGGACAAAATCCCAGAAACTTTAATTCTTTCGGAACCATGTTTCTGAAAAGATCCCAATGAGGGCGCTTTTTCGTTAGCAACTTTGTTCCGAAACATTGTTTAAAATGCGTCCTCATTGGGAACATTATTGAGTAACTTTTGTAAGTAAGTATTTATGAAATGTTTCGGAACTTTGTCCCAGAAATATTCTCTTATGAATAAATACAATTTAATAGTGTTATTGAACAGTAAAATCGGGCGTTATAAAGTGGCTTAACAGTAGTTTAAGTTAAGGCGTATTGTGTTCATTTTGTACTGGACTGTGTCAATTCTTGTGTTACTAGAATGTCGACATACGCCCACCGCGTCACACTGCCATATTGTTTAACCAATTTTATATTCGAGTATTGTACAACTGTCACATTTTATACAGCGTGTATCGAAAAAGGTATTAATCCGAAAGGAGGTCAAGGTCTTTGTGAAAATGAAAATTTGCTCAACAGCTGGTCAATTTACATTTTATAATAGATTATTTTTATTTTAGACGTTAGGCTGACAACCTGTCACTTCACTAGTGTAGTGATACATAAACGATATTTCTGAAACAGCCCTGAAATATTTCTGATGGTAACTTAATGATCGTTAACGCTCTGCCTACCCCGCAAAGGAAAAAGGCGTGACGTGTGTCTAATTCAACCTAAGTTCCACAGGAAAAGTTGTTCAGTTTTATAAGTTCTTTGACCTCTTTTCGTTTGTAAGTACTCAGTAACACGAGTAACACGCTCTACAAGACACATTTTATGAAACTTTTTACACATCAATAAATAGTTGTAGCATGTAATGGTTGTTTCATTTAATTAAATTCCATTAAAATTCCTGTCTGTTTGTCGTTGATTGGACGGGGGTCTGCCCGCTATGGATGTGACTCATCTAGATAATGCAGGGGCCTCGAGAGGTTAAACGTGCGACTAGTGGCGCCTTCAACGAGAAAAAATCCTGGTGGAGAACAGTATTCATCTGGAAATTTAAGTATGGGCAATAACTAACCTGATAATAATTAGATTCATAAATGAAAATAAGGAATTGAAAAACTCCCAATATAACTATTGCAATGGGTTCCAGTCTTTTTGTCGTTGATTGGGCGAGGATCTGTGGCTTTGGAAGTGACTCATCTAAACAATGCAGGGGCTTCGATAAGAGCGCGCTAAGGTTACGTTATCGTGTAGGTAGTGATGCCTGTAAACAGAAAAATGCCCTGGCTAATCAGTTAGGTATGCATCAGGAAAACAAACATGAATTGGCGACAATAATACTGAAAGCTTAAATACATCCCAGTTAGTAGAAATAACAAATGCCCACTTTCAACACTTTTGAGTTAACTATAGCATACAATTTTAACAATAAGTTTTTTCAGTTCTTATTGTCACAAATTCATAAATTGTTTAACCAATGATGAATTCTATTAAGTCAATGAATACCATTTTATAAGCGGCGCTAGTTGCGCTGACGTCGAATCTTAAACTAAATACAACTATCATTCCAAAGAGAGTTAAAAGCTACATTTACAAAAAATACAGTCACAGCTACAGTGCAACAATGAAATAAGAAATTACATCACTGAAAAACAAAAGATGATGTAACTAATTAATATTTTGGTTATTGTTAAAACAAAGTAGCTGTTGATTAAACAACTTTTATTAGTAATATTAAAACATTAGCTTATTAGGTCTGTCTGGAATGTTGTTGTGGCATGACTCAATAATGATGCTCTTGGGAAAACAAACACACGCACCGACATTAATATTTAAAATTGGTTTTATTGATAAATTTGCAAAAAAAGACGAAATTAATAGTTATTGTACATGTCGATTATTGATTGAAAAAGATAAAATATACAAGTTCTTAATTTGCACGATATATATAAAAATATTATTCAACTCAGATCAAGTCGTTACCAATATCCTTGTGCAGTTAATCTTATAATGTTAACAGAAAGAGAATTAAGGAAACATCTAATCCTGTAACAATATTTGAACACCTATAATAATTATTACGTTAACAAAGTTGTAGCAGCAAAACTTAAGTAGGTAAATTTACATTTAAATGAGCCAGTAATCATAAAACTTTTAATTTTTTTACAATAACGATATTTTTTTAGATTTTTTATTTAAATTTCATAGGTTAGGGGTTATAGTCCATAGTGAGCGGGCCAAATGGCCAGGCAAGCCCACGTTGGGACGCTACGTCGGCGGGTGCAATCACCTAAGGCTCACTAATATTTGTTCAAAGGTTACCAAATCCTAAACGATGTTGCGTTATCATCATCAACCTTCTTTCGATACATTTGAATTATATAACAAGACAATAATATATCTGAAAAAATTTAATGGTATCCTTAATATTAAACATACATACTGGTTCAGGCCTGCATCGGCTGGCACATCCAGGTCGCTTCGGAGCCTGCTCTCAACACACAAAATAAAAATAGTACAAATGCTTCACTCCATACAACTGTACTACACAAATCTTTCATTATCAAATATTATACATGTCTAGTATGATTGTATGGAGTGAAACATTTGTGAACATTTCTCATTTGTGCTATACATCTCATCTTAGCCGTTCAGAAGTTGGGGCTTTCTGTTACCTCAGTACCTCTATTACATGACACCACTATACTCCTATGCTAGGTCCAGACAGTACGGACGCTACTAAATATTGCTGGGGTATTGCTAACTCTGTTCAATTATCTACCTAGTAAGGTACTACTTGGTATTAACTACTATCCAATAATAAGAGAAAAATATTCAGAGCACTTATGTTTCACACTGCGTGCCCTTGAGATAATTTTGTGGCAAAAACCTCGCTGTGCTTTGTTTTCCTGTTCATTGTAATTGACAAAAGACTGTCTGCACTTAGCATCGTTACTAATAACATTACGGAATTACACAAAATAACTATGTATACAGCTGAATAATATTACCATAAGATCAGAAAAAATGCTATCGTTACACAGGGAGCCCATGAAAAGTGTATCCTTAAATTAATATTGCAAGTTATTTTTCTTACAATAAATACATTAATAATAGTTTGTGGAATTGTTATTAGATCAATATATACTCCCCATGGCCTCCAAACAATGGACCCACATCAAGTTCAATAACATAACCAAATTGATAACTCTTTAGATTACTTCTGAACCTATAGCATTCACATAATACAATCAGAAATATCTAGAGTGGTACACAGTGCTCAGATCCTGCAATGAGCGTTATCTGACTGATAAAATAGACCAAAAAGTGTAACTACATGACTACCCAGGCACCTAGCACTGTGCACTCACCGTTACTATAACACTGGATCATGTAGCGCTCAACAAATGCACATTCTTGAAACGCCACAGGCATGGCTATGCATCGACACTCCACATCCGACCTAGTTAATTTTGGGAACCGTCAAGAGCCAAATCCGGGTATGAGAAGTCTTTCAAATCATTAAATATTTTATACCTAGATACGTCGAAGGCTCCCGCGACACTCTTACAGAATCTTGCAGATTTTTGGTTTTTTAGGTGGTTTCGGATCCTTCGGGGATTTTTTGTTAATCTGTCGCACTAGGTCGTAGAACACGTCGTTCACGTTGATTTTGGCCTTCGCCGAGGTCTCCATGAAGGCACAGTTGAAGTGCCGCGCGAGGTTCGCCCCCTGCTCCTTCCCGACCACGCGCTCCGCCTCCAGGTCGCACTTGTTGCCCACCAGCACCATCGGCACATCATCCTTGTCCTTCACCCGCAGAATTTGCTCGCGTAGGTCTTGCAAATCGTTGAATGTGGACTGCGCCGTAATCGAGTACACAAGAACGAACCCTTGTCCGTTTTTCATGTAAAGATCACGCATAGCCGTGAACTGTTCTGTGCCCGCCGTGTCCAGGATCTCCAGCATGCACTGCTGGCCGTCCACTTCCACCTGCTTGCGGTAGCTGTCCTCAATCGTTGGGTCATATTTCTCCACGAAGATGCCTTGTACGAATTGCACTGTCAGGGCGGACTTTCCCACGCCTCCGCTACCTAACACCACTATTTTGTATTCGCGCATTATTAACTATTTTGTGTCACGTGATTTTAACTATCGAAATCGAAGATCAAATCGCTAAAAAGCACATTAACTATTGAGTTATTGCAAAAAAACCTTTAACAAGTCCAACCGCCATGACACCGTTAACAGGGCGATGGCTCACTTTGGCAGTGTTGCCAGTTTTTTTTCACGATCCTACCAAATTATGAATCATGCATTTGTCATCTCATTACAAATTATCACAGATAATAAATCATTATATTTCAAACTGTTAAAAATTGCCCGTAAATTTTCGTCACACGTACAAGGTTGGTCGAGTTACGTGCATTACTGTAGTGGGCTGCAAATCAATGCACCGAAGGATGCAACCTATTATTTAATCACAACTGCTGCAGTTCGATAAACTACCTCTAATTGAATATGTCAGGGTTCTATTTTGATAAGGAAACGATAAAGATTATTTGAATGATTCAGTATTTAGTATTCAGTATTGCATGATGTATTTGTTTAACTCTGAAACCCCCAAGAACTTTTACAGTTGCATAGAATGGGCTGTATTATTGATTTTAACCAGGGTTCGAAGATATTAGGTCTCTTGATATATAAATTCTTGATATATAATTATCGTTGATATTTGTTGGATATATGTCACGATATTTACTCCTTAATAAATATCAAGTGATATATACCGGGAGTAACAGAAAGGGTATAACAAGCCGAAAGGAGGTCAAGGTACTCATGAAACTGAACAACTTTCCCTATGGAACATTGGTCGAAATATGAAAAAAAAATTTGGACCTCCCATACAAAATTGCCAATCAGCTGCGTGTTACAAAACAACCCATAAAAACTCCCATACAAATAGAGTTCATTCTGTATGGGAGGTCCAAATTTTTTTTTCATATTTCGACCAATGTTCCATAGGGAAAGTTGTTCAGTTTCATGAGTACCTTGACCTCCTTTCGGCTTGTTATACCCTTTCTGTTACTCCCTGTATAAGGTCTTATTAAATTCACTGCAAATAAGAAAATCATGTAAGGCATTTAAAAAAAAATCTACACGCTAGTTTTTTTTTTAATTTTCAAACAAACTTTTTAAATAATTATGTGAATATCCTTTGACTGACCCGACTGACGTTCCGCCACGTAGACAGGATTCACTTACACGGCACGCACACTGACAACCAACCAATCACAGCACCTTTTTTTGGCGCGTAATTTAAATTCTTTGAAGTGTGTGTTTCTGGGACAAACAGGGTGCACTTTTTTCGATTTGTGTTTTTTTAGTTAAATGCAATTTTCTCGAAAACTAGCGTGTAGATTTTTTTAAAAATTTGCCTAGTACACGCTTATATTTTATTTGATCTGCCCCTAAAATATTTGCAGTGAATTCAATAGGACCTTATATAATTGATATTTATATATATCATGTGATATTTGGTTATTGGATAAATATCACCATTATCGTTTTTTTGACACAATTAATACATGATTTTGATTTTTTTTTGGATTGAATGATATATATCCGATTGTTAAATATATATCAGATTTATTGACTTCAGGTTGTTAATAATATTCCATATTTTTTCTAAGTTTTAGCGCTTATACTTTAGGAGTTGCAGCTGGCATAAATAATGGC
Source organism: Phthorimaea operculella (assembly GCA_024500475.1). Classification (NCBI taxonomy): domain Eukaryota; kingdom Metazoa; phylum Arthropoda; class Insecta; order Lepidoptera; family Gelechiidae; genus Phthorimaea; species Phthorimaea operculella. The sequence continues at coordinate 257,963 of JANFCV010000180.1, read as the reverse complement.
TCTGGCTTTAAGAAGCAAATATCTCGAAACAGAAACTTTTCAGTGACTTTTTTAAAAATCCTACACTTAGTTTTAATACACTTAGGCAACGGGTAGTGAAAAGGCCCTGAACTGACTATTACCACTATACTTCACTTATAAATAATACAACATTTTGTCTTGTATGAGGAACTAATGGGTCTTTATTTTATAGGTCACTATATACTTTACAGCTAAACATCTCGATACCGCGTTTTAGTAAAGTAACAGCGACATCTATCGGAAGCCAACAAAAACTGTCTTTAACATTCGGCCCGCCAAGAATGTTATTTTCGTTCTTAGTAAACGAATAACAAATTAAACACTTTATAAAAAATACACACTTCAAAGAGTAAATAATACAAAAGTTCTGAAGAAATCAGTTCACTTGATCTTCTTTAGGATAATGTTTTGTCCTCAAATGAAAATTCTTCTTCAGGTATATTTTAAATCACTCCAAAAGTCGTTTCTTTCATGAATATGCTCCCGTCGTACATTTGTCATCATCTTCGAGTTTAAGTAGACTGCATATTGGTTTAATCTAGGACAAATGTCTTATAATGTTTGAATTTTGTCTTTTGGATCTTAATAAAGATAAAGTCAAAATTTCACGAAGTCTAGGCGACGAATGATTATTTTGTGCTATGCTGTATCTTCAAGGTTGTTTTGCCCTTTTCTTTTCCATTCTGCAAGTACTTTTATAATCTTTACGAAAAGGCCCTGACGAAAATTACGAATTTGAACAGTTCTTTTTCTGTCTTTCCTTTCTAAATATTGCTTCTCAAAAACTTTCCTTCTTTGGTCCATTCTATTGCGCTTCTTCTTCGCGTATTTGTACAGTTCTTATCTGTCTTTCCTTCAATTACTTTCCGTTTCATCCTTTTGAAGCTTTCTAGACTTCGATTTGCAATAATTGACAAACCTTGCTCATATTTGTGTACAGCTTTAGTCTCCGCCCACCTTCGAAATCCATACGCTATTTCGAAGTCTTTTTTTCTTATTTTATTTAAATTTGACTGTATGTCTAAATATGCGACTGCCTGCTTGGCCAGTCAGCTTGATGGAATGGTGAGTCCTCGGAATTGTGAAGTAAGGAGTTTTTTATTTCTGCGTTCAGTTGAGTAGCCTTATAAAACGAGTGTCCTCCAAATCCAGAATATTTATTTTTTCTTAATGCCACATGGCGGCGGTGTCCGGTGACCGATTTCTTGAGTTCCGGCCACGAATCAAATCCCAGCGCAGGCTCTTCGTCTAGCCATCGGCGGTGGCTTCGCAACGCGGCGGCGCAGCCAAACATCTGCGGCGGCATGAAGGCGGCGCAGTCAAACTTCGTAGCATGGCAGCGCGTTGAAAAATACGCGTCGCATGGCATCGCGGGCAAAAAATTCGCTTCGGTTTGGCGGCGCGGCTGGGCAAAAACGTCGATGACCTTCCGACTTCAGGCCAGCTTCCAGCGTTTCGGAAGACTTACTCGCGGCGGATTTTGCGCTCTTCCACTTCGCGCTGATCCGGCTCGAAGGACCATGAAAAGGCCCTGAGCTGACTATTACCACTATACTTCACTTATAAATAATACTACATTTTGTCTTGTATGAGGAACTAATGGGTCTTTATTTTATAGGTCACTATATACTTTACAGCTAAACATCTCGATACCGCGTTTTAGTAAAGTAACAGTGACATCTATCGGAAGCCAACAAAAACTGTCTTTAACAGGTAGCGTACACTCAAAATAGTAGACAATTTTTTTTTCTTCCGCTTTTCACTTATTATATTTTATATCACGAATCTGACATCTTGTCCGGTGAACTGTGTAACCTGCGTAATGGTTTACAAAAAAAGGATGGCTAACTCTTCTTTACGTATATTTTGTAATCAAGTCTTGTCTCTAATATTATTTTATTTTTTATCTACAACTTGTTGAATGTAAAAAAAAAATTATATGGTAGGAATATTTGGTAGTTTTAATTTTATTATGGCAATACAACTGCGTTCTAAGTAGATCTTCCATAATTTAGTAGATGGCGCTGATATAAATTTGGCGGTCAGTGGGCGGGAAACATAAAAAATGGATGAAGGATCGCTCTGTGGAATCCTAAAAACTTGCTAAAAACAATAACTAAAGCACGTGGGATCACTTCAGTCCTTCAGTCCATGAAGATCAAAGCTACATTGATAAACATGCATCGTTGTCATTCACATTTCTACAGAATGGTAATTTAAATGCGTGCCATAGTTAGGGGTAGGTTTAGTATCGAGTACATAATCGAGTATCGACACAAAAATAGAGAGTTTACAAAAGGTTCACTCGACCCTATGTAGGATTTTCGCCATTGTCACTTATTACATAGCCAGGGTTGCTACTGTCGAAAATCTAAAAGTATAAGAATATCGAAGAGCATAATTTGATAAAAAATACATAGTTCTGAGCCAATTTTAATCCAAGAAATATGAGGTTCGTCGTAAAACTACTTGGTTAGGTAGGTACCTTGAGTTCCGCTGAGATTCCGCAAAATCGTTGCTAGTACCTACATTCTGTGCTAGTAGGTACCTACTGAGTGAGCCATTCGTATCGGCGTCCCACACCCACACGCCGTTTCCCTAATTTGTGGTATCATATCAATATCAATAAACGAGGCTGTAAAAAATATTGAAAAAATCTTAGGCAAAAAATATATTTTGACTATTAGGTAGGTAGCTGAAATTTTTGCTTTGTAATTTTTATTGGTAAAAGGGCACGCATTTTAATTAACACCCTGTATAATGACGCCGCCGTGCCGTGTACCTACCTTATATCAAAGTTTTGTGTTTTGTTTTGAATAGTATTTAAACCCATACTTATCAAAGTTTTGTGTTTTGTTTTGGTTAGTATTTTAACGGGTAGGCCGTGTGGTGCCGGCTTAGAATAGCATCACCCCATCCATATCTTTTCCGTGGGTGTCTTAAGAAGCTACTGTGGCATTTGAGAGTTAAAGTGTATTGCAAATTGTCACTATTTGGCACAAATTGTCACTATACGCAAATTGGCTGTCAACCTGTCACTATGGTGAATATGGTGATACCTACACAGTCTTGTGAATGACTCTCAAACTTTTGTAGTGGTGTAAATGGCCGATTTTTACACTTTGCCTACCCCGCAAGGGATATAGATAGGCGTGATGTATGTATTATTTAACTAAGTACTAGAAGACCACTCTTACCAGAGCTGTCAGAATTAATATTATTCAATTACCTACCTAGTCTACCTACCTACTTACTTATGCTTTATGCCCTAAAAGAAAAAACTTATTTGAATAGTCTTTTGGAGAAATAAAAGTCAATATCGTTAACTTACTTACCAATTAAATTAAAAGCTCTTACTAATGATACACAATGGCAATTAACGCCGCCACCTGCAAAAAAATATGTTAGTAAGAAGAAGACACTCAAGGTGAATGAACTATGAACTACCGAAAGCAAAAATCTGTTGTGGACTTGTGGTAGCGGCTAAGAATACTGCCACCCCTAGTCCACTCAGGATGTTTCGTATAAAGCGACAAAGAGTTTTTGTCCTCGGCTGAATCTGTATATTCAGCAGCCGAATAATATGCATGGTGGAGTTGACCTACAACAGCATTTCCTCCCAAAGAGGATTGCCAAATCCTTTTGCTACATGATTTTGTTCTCTGACAAATCATGTTGCGCCGACCCCAACTGATTTGGGATAAGTGCAGCCACAATACTGGAGTCCTTACCTGCTAATGGAAACATTATAATCAACTGTATTGTCATGTTGGAGTAACAGAAGATCCCTCAATCTGAAAAAGTCAACAACGCCATCTAGTTCGGACTCGACTGGCTGTCAGTCCAAAAAATCCTCATTAAAAGATAATTATAAAAGTGTGGTGGCTCCAGTAGACGTCGGGTAGCATCTTAATCCCCGTCAAAATAGAAGTCGATCTTTCGACGATCAAATCAATGGAATCGTAAAATCAATTTAGAGCCCTCAATTAGGGAGGCTTTAATTAAATGAATGCCCTTGCTCGTGTTTCAGGTAGGTATTATTACGTAGTAGGTAGTTAGGTAGTCCTACACTACGCGTACGCCTACACAAAATTTGGCAGCCCACGAGTCCACGTGCTAAGGGCGGCGTCATTTCTTTTTTATTGAGCATTCTACCACCACCTCTTCTCTCAATTTTGTGTACACGCACTTAAGAATCTTATAGCGAAACCTAGAGCCTACATTTAAAAAACTGTTTATAGAACTTTACCTCAGTGACCTTTGAATAAAACTAAAGCTTTGGAAAAGTTGTTGTCACCAGCAGCAGCCAGCGAAACCTAGAGCCAACATTTAAAAAACTGTTTATAGAACTTTACCTCAGTGACGTTTGAATAAGACTAAAGCTTTGGAAAAGTTGTTGTCACCAGTCGGTTCTGAGTTTTCGCTATCGGTCACTAGTAACATTTTAACCCTAAATTATGCCATCACTGTATCCCGGGTGGTAAGCATTTACTATATAAATTATGCCGAAGATCCATCATGTGTGTGTAGGTTATGTTATTTAATGTACCTACATTGAATCGGCTTTGGTTTAACTGTTTACCAAATTAAATAAAAATCGCAAACCTAAAAAAATTATTTTCAACCCAAAAAAGGTAAATGTCTACCAAAATTTGACACCCTATTTTATACTTAAACGCATACATTTATTTAATTTTACGTTAGCCAATTAAAGTACATGAGACCAAAAATAATATAATTATCTAATAAATAGTAAATGTTTACCAAAATTTAAACTCCAATTTATACCGAAATGTTATCTAAATACTACTATTTAATTACTCTAATAAAATAAATGCTCCGTAAAAAAGTTTTGTTTTCCCAAAATAAGCTAAGTTTGCCCCCATTTTCATATTTTAAATTTATGACGCAGATAGCGTGTCGTTTCTGGCACTTCGCCGGCCGCTGCCGCGGCACGCTCGCTCCGCTCGCTCGGCTCGTGCGTAGTGGTCAAAGTTCTAACCTAACCTAACCTGGCGCTTTCCGCGCCAGGTTCGGTTAGGCTATATCTAACGGACCTATAAACTAAGATTTTTTGGGTACACCTCTAGTGAAGTTCAATGACATGACACCAAATTTATACCTACGTTTTTATTGCAGGCGTTGTAATTTAAGTTAGTAGCATTGGCGCGTAAATTGGGTATACTGAATTTGGTAGACATTTACTCATTTTGGCTTTCGATTACATTTTAAAGTATGAGCATAACTTTATCAGATAAACGCACTTTTTAAATTGCGTTGCGGATATACTTTTTTACGCATTTGTTTTTTGGTACACTATTCATTTTTTGGTATACCTTGTCGTTTTAAGGTAAACGTGTTTAGGTATTCAAAACTGATTTTGGTATACAATATATTTGTACCCCATTGAATCCACGAGATATTCCTATGTTTTCAACCACCTGGAAGGCTTCTGCGCATAGAGGTAATAGGAACTTAGTTAGGTAGAGACTTTTGGCAAAAAACCTAATTATGCCATCGTACTGCGACATGTCCAAGATAGACATAATCTGAAAATCAAAATCTAAATCATCGTAACTGAGATCTTTTGATTATAAGGACCTAATTTAGCGAACATAGCCTCTTAACAAATCGCAAACTAAAGTGTTATTTTGTGTAATGCTTTTGTCCATAGATAAGACGCTAGCTAGCCCATTCAGGCCAAATTACGTTTCCTAAATTTAAGTAGGTATACCTATTTACCTACGCCAGCGGTCGGCAACCTTTTGGCCGGCAAGGGCCACTGTTTAGTTTCGTGCCATACGCGCGCGAATACGTTTTGTTGTTTCGCGCCATTTCGTCTGACAGACCGCGTGGCCTGAGCGCCAGCTGGTCGGCCGGCGCCATCTTGGTTTTGTTCGTTCGGTTCCCGTGAACCACGCGGCCGTCGCCATATTCACATTCCGTTCTCGCCGGTACCCGTGTACGCTGCGGCCTGTTAGGCACATATTTTAATGTAATTTTAGTGTTTATTATTCGCATGCGCAATTGCTGCCAGGGAAGAGTTCCCTGTTCTTGTGCAGAAGTAAAACCAAGTGAATAGTGGTTTTGTAGTGCGCTTTGAATGCGAACTGGGCAGGTTTCTTGATTGGGGGCCAACGTGGCCGAACTATGAACAATAGTGAACTCAAGTGCTTGTGAAAATTGTTGGAGTGACGGATTGCGAGCTCGAGCTGGTATCCGGATGCTGTGAGTAGTGTTTAAGTTTCCCCTCCTTATGTGTTCCAAAAATTCCTGAAACCTGCTTTTCCTGTCACACTTTGACTCACAAGGGAACGGCGGCGACATACTTGCCAAACGGTGAGCAATTCGCTGTTAGTTTTGTATAAGTACTTTATTTGTAGTGATTAGCAACATTACGTGGAGGTCACCACCTTGATGACCTTTAGTACAACCGGAACTTGGTACATTTACTTTAGATATCAGCTGCAGTAGTGCGGTAAAATATTAGTCATCTTGTAGGAGATTAAGGGCCGTCGCAGACATCGGAAACAAAAATTTCTCAACAGGAAATTTTCCGGAACAGAAAATTTTCTCATTAAATTTATTTTATTTAGCTATAGTAAAGAGCACTACGAATCGTAGTCAAATGTTGTTCCGAGGCTGATCGACCATTTAGTTTTAGATTTTAAGATAACTTTAATTTGCTTCCACTGCGCTAAGATCAGCTTCGGAATCAAACAGCCACTGACTGGCAAAATAATATAGAGGCGGGCACTTGTGACAAAAACCCCAGAACCTGATTACACATATACGTAAAAAGACATATAATAATTATATGTATAAGAATTATATTATAATTTATCAAAGGGTGCAGAAAATAAATAAAATACTATTGAAATTGTTTTGAAATGTTATTAGAAAATAATGAAATAAAAAAGAAATTATATTTTCAGTGTGATGTCTGAGGTTGTATTTGGGAGGCTATTTCTTGTATGTTAGCTGTCATATTAGTGGTTGCAATTCGTAGAATAGCTCTCAAATGGTCATCTGTGAGACGAGATGCATATTTGTTTTTTCTATAATTATTAACAATTGAAAAAGTTTGTTCGCATAAATAAGTGCTACCAAACTTTTTCAATTCGTCGAAATCAGAAGGCAAGCTATCATAAAACTTAACGAGATCATTGAGTTCATAGATAGTGCTTTTGAGAACATCATTAGATTGGAGATCAATAATGTTCATTTGTAAATGACTCGGTACTTCCTCAATATCACATAATTTGCGGGTTTGCAAACACACTACTCTAAGGTTGTTCAGAGTTCGCGCGCAGCGAAAATAATGCTTTTAATGTTAATGTTGACTGTACGGTTGTTTGCGGTTCGATCGTGCATTTATTTTAATATTACTCCAACATATTACATCCACGACATGACATCCAAGGGCCGCAAGTAAGACGTTCGCGGGCCGCAAGCGGCCCGCGGGCCGCGCGTTGCCGACCGCTGACCTACGCTATCTGTAAAATAGGAGATGAGTTTTTGAAACTTTGAAGTCTACAACGACTAGTCTAACCAATCGTAACACACTTTCTATTAATCAAAATAAAGCTTTAAGTAAGCTGCAATTAAATTATACCTTAAATAGAATTACAACAAAAGTTTAATAACAAAAGTCCGTCGTGTTCGTTAAAATCGCAAATTTAAACCCAGCTTTATTCCCTAAAGTGTTTCCGGGATCCCGGGAAATTATCGTGTCGGTGAAAAACGCCGTGCCACTATTTTAGTAGGGGAGCCTTGTAGGCTAAGGTGGTGTACACATTTGCCGTAGGATTTGGCACGATAGCTACGTGGCGCTCCGGTGTCGTATATTGTTTTTTCATGCAATTACGTGCAAATTCTAGAAATGTCAGGTAAATCAAACGCCCTACATAAGTACCTACTTTTAAAATTTTGGACATCACCATGCCGGAAACAAAAAAAGTATGGAGCGGGGGATTAAACCGGACCTTTGAAAGGCTTAATACTAGATACTAGTTAACAAAGAAACATTACAAAATATTATATCATAATCATAAGTTCGTCACATAAATATAAGGTGTAAAAAAATAAATTGCAAATATTTTAAGGGGTAAACCAGCCTATGAAACAGATCAACTTTCCTCAAGAAACATAGGTATTATATTATTATTAAAAAAAAACGGTCCTCCCATACCAATGGACCCGGCTGTCAGGTACATTTTGTATAGGAGGCCCAATTGTATTTTATATTTTGACCAATGTCCCGTGTCCCACACGAAGAGATAGAAAGAGAAAGAGGCGGAATTACATTCCACTTCATGATCTGTCAGTTTTGATTTTCCGTCGCAACCGAGTAATTAAAATATCTTGTAGTTGGCTCCCCTACTATCACCCTGGGATCGTAGCCGTAGTCCGTCCGACAAATCAACATGGCGTCGTAATGAATGGTAATGAGGACAATAAACATGAATATTCCCGGGGGATTCACGTACCTAGATGAGATGGGTTGGAATGAGATCGATTTTCTAGAGCTAGAGCACGCTAGAGTCTATGTTTGTACATACTTAAATCACGCCTTTATCCCTTGCGGGGTAGTAGAGCGTCAACTGGCGTCAAGAGCGTTAAGAGCTTATTTTTTCAGGTTAGGTTGTTCATCATCATATCAGCCATAGGACGTCCACTGCTGAACATAGGCCTCCCCCAAATATTTCCACCTTGTCCGATTAGAAGCGACCTGCATCCAGCATTTCCCCGCGGACTTGACCAGATCGTCTGTCCATCTCGCGGGGGGCCGTCCTACGCTGCGCCTGCCGGTACGTGGTCTCCACTCGAGAACTCTCCTGCTCCACCGATTATCCGTCCTTCGAGCAATGTGGCCTGCCCATTGCCACTTCAGCTTACTGACTCTCTTAGCTATGTCGGTTACCTTAGTTCGTTTACGGATCTCCTCGTTTCTGATTCGATCACGTAAGGAAACACCGAGCATAGCTCTCTCCATAGCTCGCTGAGTGACTCCTAGTCTATTTAGGAGGCCGACAGTTAGAGACCACGTCTCGGCACCGTAGGTCATCACTGGCATGACACACTGTTCAAACACTTTCGTCTTGAGACACTGAGGAATTTTGGACTTGAAGACGCTGCGTAACTTCCCGAATGCTGCCCAGCCGAGCTGGATTCGCCGAGTGACCTCCTTCTCAAAGTTAGATCTTCCTAGTTGGACTGTTTGTCCTAGATAGACGTATTTGTCCACCACTTCGAGTATCGAGTTCCCTACCGATATTGGGGTGGGCGCTACATGAGAGTTGGCCATGACTTTCGTCTTGTCCATATTCATCTTGAGTCCCACTTGTTGGGAAACCCGATTGAGGTCCTGTAGCATTTTGCTGATGACTTCGAATGAAAAATGGGATTGCCTTTGGCTACCTAAATAAGGGTTTGGTCGCACAAATCATTAGGTAGGCTTTATTTACGTAAGTTCGTGCGTAGTTACTGCCTACTTCTTACTTATAAACTCTATGAAACTCCCTGTGTAGGTAGAGAGAAGCCCTAATTAATCCAGTCGAAGAATTTTCATAACTTGAAGGGAAGGTACCTATATGGAAGAAGGTTGGGTGTGTGGGACGAATCTATTTAAAGAAATACAGACAAAAATTTGAAATACAATGCTATTCAAGGATTTTAAGTGGGCGTAAATAGGGAATTAAACTAGTTACCGATAGGAAGGGCTGGTAATAAAGAATACCTTTACAACTTGAAAATAATATGAAAAAAGTACCTCCCGTAAAAATGCCGATCTAAGCCAAACTAATTTAATTTCTTTCCAACCAGCCCGTCGCGGGGTTTATGTATCAATCTCTAGTAAAATTTCACCCTACACAGTGAGAGTGACAAAAATGGTATAAAAAAACCGAAAAGCCCTCAAGGTACTCATGAAACTGAACATTTATCCTCAGCACATGGAATATGGGTCGACATAATGAACAAAATAGTTTGGATCAGCTGAATGATTGACTATGAGAGGGGATTTTTTTATTCATGTCTCTACTCATATTCCATTGGGAAAGTTGTTCCGTTTCATGATTACCTTGACCTCCTTTCAGCTTCTTATACCCTTTTTGTTACTTCCGGTAACAATGTTTAATATTGTGTTGTGACTCTACTTTATAGTTATTGAGGATAAGGTAGTAGGCAGTATTTAAGTCCCCTTATTAATTTAAGGAATCAGCGCATATTAGTTTTTATAACTTCATATATGAAAAACAGTTTTTTTAAACTTGACGTAGTACAAGGCTCAGGTGTTTCCGAGGAAACCGGGTTAAAGAGCATTATCTGGTTTAATTAAATTCTTCCGCATGTCACGATGAAATTTACCACCGCGGCTATCATATCCAGCTTTATACCACCGTGTCATGTTTGTGTAATAAATATATGTGAATACGTTTATACATTTCGACTGGGTCGAAGCAACTTGCTGAAAGTTGGTAATAATAACAAAAGTGGCTGTTTTAGAACTTTACCCATATCTTTGATGACAACGAATATTTCTTGTGTTTTGGATTCTAATATGCCTTTAAAGGCAAAGGGTATTCTAATATTTTGTTAATAATTTTCGCTAAATGACACGATACTCCTAGCTGATTAGAATATGCGCTACGTCCGCTACGAGGCTACGATGTAGCATTGCGTTGCAATTTCGTAGCAGCTATGTCAAACTGCATACGATATCTATACTTTGCCAGCAGCTGTCATAGAACTGGGATGTCATATATTTTATGCACGTAACTAGGTATTTCAAAGGTTTAATTTAATCTGTCAATATTCGTCGCTTGATGCAAATATAGGTTACCTATAGTCGTATCGTGCGATATAAACCATAAATCCTTTCCTAATTAGCATTTTAAGCGCCGCCCGCCGTGATTGGCGCACCCCGCACGTACTACCGTTTATGACATTTTTACACACGAGTTGTGGGTACGGCATTGTGACACACATTTTACTCTAATTGCCTAATTTTTTAACGTGACATGTAAGGCCGGTTTCGGACATTAAACGGATTAACAATTAAAAGGATTTTGTTGTTTCGCTGGAATACAGTTATTATTTTGTTGTGTAGTTGACGGTTTGAATAAATGATTTAGCGTATAACACTATCGAATCAAATTGAAAGGAATAAGTTTGTTAATTAAATTAAAAAAAAGATTAAAAGGACTACCACAAAAATGCCTAAACTAAATTGTATATTAGATGGAGCACATCAGAATGTTACGAATGATGCATTAGTAGAACTCGTAATTACCTTTAGATTTTCGGAACGGATATCAAGGTAAATTTAGAACCTATAGCTTAATTTATGCACATTTCGGGTAGCTGAAAAGCTGATTAGGAGATAAACCGAGCGCAGAAGGTATTAGCTACCCGAAATAGTATCCTGGAAATTCAACATCCTGCCCACACTAAGCTTGTTTACCAAAACCCTAAAATAGAAATCTACCAACACGTGTAGGTTGGGTATCTACAGCAGTTTTGTTTTACCCGCTACTAGCCTTTTCCCGTGGGAATAAAGAGTCTTCAAGTATGCTATTGAGAAAATCTGTGTCATTCTGTTTTATTTTCTGAAATAGGCAAAATAGTTTTGGAGATTACCACGCTAAATAAAACAAACACTTTATTAAATGTTAAATTAAACTATTCCTTGTTCAACCAGGGACGAAATATTTTGCATTTCTGTTTAAGTTTAATAAGAAAACGTTCCCCTTTCTGCAATTTGAAACACAACAAAAACAGCAAACTAGAAGTTTATAATTCAACGTTCCTCGCGAGAGTCGGGCTATTGTAAGTAAGTATGGCGGGAACATTGTCCAGAGCCTGACTGTTGGGATTGTTGCTTGTTTGCGAGTTGCCAGATGAGGCCAGGGAAAAAGCGATACTTGATTCATTATAGTATAATTTTACCAAAGCTGTTGACAACAGAACTTGACAGCATCTACCATGAGCCGATGAGGTAGCGCTCCCCGATAACACAACATCAGGGTTTGAGGGGACTGCATTATGAATTGCGGTCCCGGATTTGGTCTCGTTATCAGAACGCGAAGTGTCTAGCCTGAAATATCGATGAATTATAATACCTATGAAAATGATAGAAATATATTTAGCTTCTTCCGCACCTAGGATGGTTATGCTGCTGAGTGAACCACAGTACGACCGCAACCTAATGCAAATGTACTAGCGATATAACACACCAACACCGCAACCACCGTTTTACACCGTTTTACCTGGTTAGATGCGGAATCTCGCCGGTGGTTTATGGTTAGAGATAATCTTAAATTGCATATTAAAGTTTTACATACGGAGCTCTTGTATCATTTACATAACGTCGAGTTTGATTTGTTAGATCAAAAGGCAAGGGATTACGCATCACAGGCTGCGCATGAAAAGTATTTGACACAGTCGAAAAAGTTAAATAACTTGACTTCTTCGACTGAGCATGGTGGTGGTTTTTACCGTGGGAGCAGTAAGGACAAAAGCGGTCAGGAGAAACGTCGTAGGGGTAATCGTGAAGCTAATGGTAACATTGGCAGTGATGGTGCTAGGGGTGACGGTTTTGTAGGTAGGAGTCATGGTGAGGAACGTTCCGGAAACAGTGGCGGTAGTAATGAAGGTCCAGCTGGAGACAGCGATGGAGGTGGGGGTGATGTTGGGGAACGTGCAGGAACCAGTAGCGGGAATAACGTAGACGGTGACGGTAGTGGTGATGGTGGAAGTAGGGAAGGTGATGGTGATGGTAGGGAAGGTGATGGTGATGGTAGGGAAGGTGATGGTGATAGGGGTATTGGTACAACTCCTCATGTATTCTATCCACGGGTGAAGAACTTAACCAGCGTGCAGTTTACCACAAACGAACTATCGTTGCTGGGAAAAGGTTTGAAGTACAACATGACGCCAAGGCTAACACAGCAAACAGTTGAGAAGTTAGGTGTAGACACAGAGTTAGCATGCATGATTAATGGTACAGATAACTTGGTGAAGGGAATTGTAGCTAATGAATTAAAGAAGCAAGATCTTAATTACACCATTGGACCTGAGATACGAACAGTGAAATCATTGAAACACAAAATTAATAGCAACAATCTTATAGTCACAAAGGCAGATAAAGGCAATACTATAGTCGTTTTGAATAACAGCGAATATATCAACAAGGTAAACGATGTAATTCAAAATGATGATTTCACTGTTCTACGCTCGGATCCAACGGCCAAGTACAATGCAGAAGTCAAAAAGGCTATTGATAATTCGAAATACACTTTTCCAAGTGAGAGTGCTTCCAAGTATATAGTTCCCATGAATCCTCAGGCTCCTGTGTTGTACGGTTTACCTAAGATACATAAAGACAGCGTTCCTGTTCGTCCTGTTGTTTCGTACATCGGTTGCCCGGCATATGAGTTAGCTAAAAGGTTAAACACTATCATTAAGGACAAATCAGGTTTTTCACCAAAATACGGTTTACAGAATACGCAAGACCTAATAAAGAAGATAAAGGATGTTGTTTTGCCCACCAATTCTATGTTACTTTCACTGGATGTGGACAGCTTGTTTACTAACGTTCCCTATGAAGAAGTATTAGTTTTCCTTTCAGATATCTTAGAGAATAAGAAATTACATCCAGAGGAGGTATCAGAGCTTATTGAGTTAACAAAAATATGCATGCAACAGAACTATTTTAGGTTTAATTGTACTTATTATAGGCAGAAAGAAGGGTTGGCTATGGGGTCTCCACTATCTCCATTGATGGCGGAGATATTCATGGACAACTACGAAAATAAGTACATCGTGGGCAACAGTAATATCTTTTATTACTACAGATATGTTGATGATATACTCATATGCTGGACGGGTACGAGACAAGAATTAGATACTTTTGTTAGTAGTCTCAATACTTTGCACCCAAAGATTAAATTCAAATTAGAATTGGAACAAAACTGCGCAATTAACTTTTTAGATTTGACTATCACACGGGAACGTTGTCAGCATGCCTTTGAAGTATATAGAAAACCAACTCACACTGACCTGGTCATTCCGTCGACTTCTTGTCACCCTTGGCAACACAAGTTAGCGGCTTTTCACAGTTACGTAAATAGGTTATTAACTTATCCACTATCCTCACGAGCATATGATAAAGAGTTGAACACCATTTACTCGATTGCGGTTGCGAACGGATACGAACGGCGAATGGTGGACGGGTTAATCAGGAAAAAGATTGGTCAGCAGGTTTCTAGTCGTTTGTACTCAGCGCCACAGGAACGTGATGTTCATCACTATCGGTCAAGCTTACTGTATGTCGGGCCCATCTCAGACAAGATTTCAAGAATTCTGAGGAACAATGATGTTCATGTGGCGTTTAGGACTAACAACACCATCCGTCGGGCGGTTTGCAACGGCAAAGAGAAGACTGAGGTTGGTAAGAAGTCGGGCGTATACAAACTTGCATGCGATGAGTGTAGTGGGGTCTACGTAGGTCAAACTGGTCGTAGTTTTAATACTCGTTATAAGGAACACATCTCGGCTTACAGGAATGAGCGTCCAGAAAGATCGCATTTCGCTAAACATTTACTTGACTCTGGGCATAATTTAGCGGACGGCCATTCCTATAAAGTTTTACACACTTGTAATAAGGGCCGAAGACTGAACGTGTTGGAACAATTAGAAATAATACGACACGGGTGTACTGGAACCATCTTCAACGAGCAGGTAAATGTTTCCTCTTCACCGTTGCTACGAATTTTTCAGAACAACCAATCGCAGAGAGCCACCTGATGTATCTGCGCTCTGATTGGTCCTCGTAAATTACGTCATCCAACGGTGAGAGAAATCATTTATAAGCCCGAGCCGACAGAGGCGGTCACTCAGTCGGTGCTCGGAACTTGACTGTCGAAGATCTCCTGAGGATGCTCCGTGGAGGAGTGAAACACGTGTAGAGTGTAAAACGGTGGTTGCGGTGTTGGTGTGTTATATCGCTAGTACATTTGCATTAGGTTGCGGTCGTACTGTGGTTCACTCAGCAGCATAACCATCCTAGGTGCGGAAGAAGCTAAATATATTTCTATCATTTTCATCAAGATGGACTTCCGCAATGTAACGCCTGATACTATTAGTTACTTATAATACCTAAACTTAAAGATTACTGCCAAAGTCAACATCAACGCTTGCTCATACATAACGCTTGACAGCCGAGCGAGCGAGTGAATATGAATGATTGAAATGTTAGGCATTCGTGCTGTATTTTCCCTGGATTCATTAAGGTCAAAATAAAGGCCGAGAGTGGTGGCGTCGTAGTGCGTCGTCAATGTGACAGCAAGGAGCCGCGGTGTGCCGCTCGGTCTTTCTGGCATCCCCATACAGACCAGTCATTTTGACGGCGCACCACGTTGCACAGTTTTTAAGGACACCTTTAATCACCCTTTTATGACATCCTTGAGTAGAAACCGGGCGATGATATTCTAAACCAGAACCACAAAAGAACATGAATATTCGGAATTTTAGACATTTTCCGCTGGTTTCAGAACCAAACGTCACAGTTCTTTAGGTTTCCCTGCCGCGGTTGTTTCCTCCTAACACTGAGCAGGTGTCATGGATCGTTGGCGGTCTCTCGCTTCCGAAAATTTGCATTTTTTTATGAACCAGCTATGATATGAAAACAGGAAAGATGAGAAACAAATATGATAGGAATAGGGTTGCATCCATAAAATAGAGGGTTTACAGAAGATTCACTCGACCCTATTCAGGATCTTTGCGATTGTTACTTGTTACATAGCCAGGGCTGCTACTGTCAAAAATTTTGAAGTAAAAGAATATCAAAACAGCTAAATCTGATACAAGAACATCATATAATGCGGAGCAAATTTTTATCTAAGAAAAATGATGTTAGTGCCAACCATCTTCTAAGTTATCTTGAGTTCGTAAGCCTTGAAATTGTCGCTGCTAGTATACCACCTGTATAGGCGCCCTGCGCACGGTTTTCCTTATTTGAATTATTTGAAGGGTGATGTTATTATAAAACAAAAGAACAGGAATATTCGGAATTTTATACATTTCCGCTGGTTTCCGAGGCAAACGTCACAGTTCTTTAGGTTTCCCTCCCGCGGTTGTTTTCTCCTAACACTGAGCAGGTGTCATGGATCGTTGCTTCAGAAAATTTGCATTTTTTTGCGAAATGTTTTATGAACCAGCTACGATATGAATAGAGGAAAGCTGAAAAACAAATATGAGAGGAACAGGGTTGTAAGAACTAGAAAACCGGAATGGTGGCGGTGAATCCACAAATTCACTAGTCGTTCATTAAGTCGTTGGACGACTTGGTGACCCACTCGAAGAAGAAAAAAACAAGTAGCGCGATACTATATTGCCCATTGTGAAACTGAGCCAAATTGCAAAGTGATTTTGAGTCGCAATCCAACGCATGATCCGCTGACACGAAATAAATTGGGAAGGCAGGCGTTTTACACATATAACGTCCGTTTCGACTTTATTTTTGTGCTGCGTTATCGCAGCGTTAGGAAAATTGTGCATTTTTACCTTAATGCCCTGTAAATACGACGACGCATGCCGACCGGTGCGTTGACAGATGCGTCTGTCAAACCGTTTAACAAAAACCAAACCTTTTGACCGTCGCATCCATCAATGCATCATAGGGCATGCGTCGTCGTAGGTATTTATATGGAATGAAGGTGGAATTAAAGTAGAAACGTAGGTACGTTAAGTGTAACGTGTGAAGCGCCTAATTCTGAAATTCTGAAAATAAACCTAGTTAGGTTAGGAAGCTAGACGCTATATCCTGACGTCGAATCGAATACCTACTCTACATCGCATTTCATTAAAACGAGTATTTCACATTTTATTCTATTGTGTTCTCTCTCCTAACTTCTCACCTCAAAACTTTCTGTTTGTGAACTTCCAGTAGCCTATTAGAAAGAGGTTGAAGTTTCACTCAGCAATTCGCATTCATTTTCTGAGTCGTGCCAACCCTACACCCTGACATGGAAACTCAATTTGTTTTGACGTAACTCCATACAAATAGCATTGCGAGTCTTAGTAGGACTTTGTAGGCGAAATTAGGGTTGCCACATTTTGTTTCTTGATGCACTAGTTTTGCTATCGGTTCATATTTGGGTTAGTAGGACCGAGAAAGATTAAATGATGTTGTGAGCCAAGTACCTAAGTTACCTACGTATAACGCGCGGCAAGTAGCTTTCTAGACACCTGAATTTGTGATGGACTATGGTGGAAGGCCACTAGAGATGGAGAGAGGGGGTAGTCCTAAACCACAACAAAGGGGAGGAAGGGGTAAAAAATAAAATGACATGATTAATGGACGGTCCCCTACCAGTGTGCAAACCCTGGTCACCCTAGTAGGCGGCGGCACCTCAAAGAGGCAACTTTTAATTGCCAAGTTAGAATCAGTTTAAGAGCACATCTTTAATGAAACAATGGCGACTGTAAGAATGGGATCGCGAGACCGATTCCTATTGAAAAATTCATAAGTATTTAATGGCTTTTTGGGCAGTGGGTGCTTGGGTGGGACTTTGTGAAACAGACGAATCTACGTGATATGGAAGAAAATGTACAACTTGTTACAAAAGAAAAAATAAAATTGGAAGGAGGTCAAGGTACTCATGAAACTGGACAACTTTTCCAATGGAATATGAATTGAAATATGAAAAAATAAATTGGACCTCCCATAGTAAATCAATCAGCTGATCGGCGATAATGGGAGGTCAATTTTTTTCACATTTCGATCTATGTTCATTGGGGAAAGTTGTTCACTTTCATCAGCAGTACCTTGACAACCGATGTGGCGCAGTGGTTAGCATGCCTGCCTGCCACGCAAAGGTTCCGGGTTCAATTCCCGGTGGGGTCACTCACAAAGTTGATATTTATCACTTTGTGAATTTGTTCCCAGTCTGGTTAGGACATTGCAGGCTGAACCACCTGATTGTCCGCAAGTAAGATGGTTCCGTGCTTCGGATGGGCACGTTAAGCCGTCGGTCCCGGTTGCTGTCTATGATGGCGGTCGTTACACAGCCATGTCAGAGGCCTGCTACTTGTAGTAGGCGGTTGAAAAACTCTGACACCAGGGTTCATCGGGTCGTTGAACGACTCGGTGTCCCACACGAAAAGAGAAGAGCAGTACCTTGACCTCCTTTCGGCCTGTTTACCCTTTTTGTTACTCCCTGTATAAAAATAGTTTCGTACCTATTTCAAATCTATCACTGAGGCTTCGCAAATAAAACTTTTGTCTAAAAACTTACTCATTGTATATTTTTTTCATGCAGTCATGTGTGTTTTTACTAACGAACAGTTTGATTTATTGCTAGATCGAATTTCTATTCGAATTTGTGTGTTTTTGGTCTGTTTTTTGACAGCGACATGTGGTATAAAATGTGAATTCGATATACCTAAATACGAGTAGGTGGAATACTTTTCTATGCTGCTACTACCGCAGTCAAAATTACTGTGTGACGGTTTGAATCAGTCATATTAGACAGCTGCCAAATCCATACTATTTAAATGAGATTCATCGAAGTAAAATCAAACGTACGCTGATGTAGATTTTACTTGAATCCTTATTGAATCTTGTTCGAGAGGCGGGCGATACAGAAACACTTATAAGGCGCAAGCTCCACAGAGTAAACGTGAGACGTGAGATGGAGACGTGCGACATCGCGACTCTTGAAACCGTTTCCAATGTATGAAACAGAACTGACAAAGTTACACGCGTCAGACATGATGAAAACTGACGATCACTTGTCTGACAGAGTTCATCTTATGTCACTTATCTCCTTTCTTACCTCACGTCTATTCTATGAAGCTTGAGCTTTAATATTCACAGGGAACGTTGCTACTCATTTTGATAGTAGCAAATCTTGAGTTTGTTTGGCAAATGCTCAAGAACTTTAGATAGGCCACTATTCTGACTCAATAGCCGATTCTTACATGCGCAATAAAAGAAAATAGCGAAAAAAGATTATGAATCCTGACCTACATAAATATAAAAGTAAACGCCAACAAGTATAAAATTTTACGTCCATTCGAAGAGCCCTCATAAACTCCCTGAGGCTGGTCTTTGTGATCGGATCTACCTTCACTCGTGCATTTCCAACTTGCTAGGTGTCTGAAGTGGGCGGGTCATATAGCCAGAAAATCTGAGTCGTGGTGCAAAAGATTACTGAAATGAAGACCTTGGGACCAGAAGCGACCTAGACGAAGGCCGCAGATGAGGTGGAAAGATGACATTTAAAAGGTGGCGGGTTGCAACTGGACTCTTACTGCCCGAAACAGAAAGATGTGGAGAACTTTGAAGAAGGCCTACACCAAATTTTTGGTTGATGATGGCTAGAAAGAAGGTGTCTGGAACCGTGATACGTTTAATTTTTGTCCACTTTAGCGAGACGCACTTACAATGGCTGAAATTTTTGCCTGTAAACGAAACGGCCAAACAAAACCATTTAATTGACACTCTATCTGAGATACTTTTTGTATAAAACGCTATACGAACGCCGCTTACCTATTATATTCTATTAGTCAGTTTTGCGTACATTTTAGGTTTCTCAACAAGGTATGAGCAGGAATAAATAAAAACATACAATTATTTCGAGGCTCTTCTTTTTAAGAGTCTTACTTGTATATTTTATTGTGTGTTATGTTATGATATGAATATGAGTTTATTTTGAATACATAATAAATTCTTTTAAGTCAAGAAAATGTGGTTCATTTGAAGTTACAAAAAAGTTTAAAAATCGTAGTTTACCGCGGTGAGGATAGGACCATTGGAGTTCGCAAGAGCCTCAAACTTCCTACAGAATAAGAGGGTTCATGAGAAAAGTATTCTGATTAACTTGCTTATTTGGGTATTTAAGAGGACTGGGTATAAAGGCAAAATACATACAAAAGAATATAGAATATGTCCTTCGAAGTAATAAGTAAAGTTGGGTTTTTCAGACGGTCGCTTCGACAAGAAGACAATTTTTTTGTATATTTTCTCTTCTGTATTTTGTTAGACATAATCTATCAGATTTTACTTCTGTAGTAAAAGGAGAGAGATCAATTAAAATTAAAATATAGGATTTAAAAAAAAAACAGGACATATACCTAAGATGTTTCTGTCTCGAGATATTTGCTTTTAAAAGAGGCGTTTTTGAGCTTTAGTTTGTTCCAGCTGTAACTTCTAAAGTACGCAATACGCATGCTAAAAATTTGAAAAAATATGGAATATAGCTCTTAATATGAAAACTATAACGAATACTGTACCACTTAAGATAAAGGAAATATTAAAGTTTTTCAAACACGCTCTTGGCCGCTTTTTACAAAAATAAGGGTTCCGTTTCACCCTTTCGGTAAAGCACCCTAAAAGTACTACATCATCTGCATACACATCTAATTCTGCTCTTTCAGTACTCAATAAAAAAAATCAGCTAGGCTGGAATTCGGAACCAGGCACTCGAGACGCATTAATAAATAAATCAGTTTCGAGTAATAAGTTTTAAGCAGATTCTCGGTCAATGACCCGATCAGACAGTAGCCTCGATTCGGGAAAATAAAGTTTGGTTATTTTCCGTCAAAT
Organism: Phthorimaea operculella; assembly: GCA_024500475.1. NCBI lineage: Eukaryota > Metazoa > Arthropoda > Insecta > Lepidoptera > Gelechiidae > Phthorimaea > Phthorimaea operculella. The sequence continues at coordinate 237,331 of JANFCV010000180.1, read as the reverse complement.
AGGCTCAGAAACGATAGAGATTATTATGTCCTGTCATGTTGAATTATGTTAATGGGATTTTGCGCTATTTCTAGTAAATATGGTCGCCATTGTTGTCATAGTCTCCTTATATTGATAGACAACGCAGTTTTACATCAAATATGACACATGGCATGTCTTAGATATCTTCTATCCTTTTCATAACGTATAACCTTTGATGAATGGCGTTTGAATGGTGACAGAACTAATTTAAGTTACGAGTAAAATAGTTTGAAATTCAAAATCAGTCCTGAGTTTAGAGTTTAAATAAGCAAGCTATAGAGTGCGCCTTAAATGTTAGAATGGTTTGCAGTAGTCTGCACACGGCCTCTGGCTCTGTTTATCAGTAGCAAAACGTCAGTGACAGCACTATTAACCCACACAATCTCTAGCTCTGTCTATCAATAGCAAAACGCCAGTGATAACTGTTGAATCTCTGTAACTTCTCATACATTTGACGTTTGTATCTAGGGAGCGATATCTGCTTACGCTTTGACAGTACGGCGGCGCGGGGTCTAATGCGAACTCTATAGCTTGCTTACAAATAACTCTAAGGTCCAGTCTCAGTGGTCCTGAATAAACTCGGGTGCATTGCTGTGCATAACTACGCTTCATTAAGAGGTTATAAGAGATGCTGTGGAGTGGGACACCTAGTCCAACACCTAATCAAATCAACTATCATCATAATATAATTAACAGTCAGAACAGACTAGAACTGCTGTACACATGACATGCTATTTTAATTTTGTTGTACTATCGCCGGCAAATCCACCCACATGTAAAGAATCAACTTTTATATTGTTTTTTCTTAGTAGGTAGGTAGGTATTTGTATAAAAAGTTAGTTGGACACTTAAATGGGTAAGTGGATTTGATGGTGATAGTATAGTACCATACTCATCCATCACAGTAGATTTCTACTTCTAATAGTAGCTAGGCGGTTCAAAATAGACCTAGCCTCCCACTCCCACTCCCACGATTTTCTATTTTTCGGTCAATTCTGATTCCTTTTTGGCACAAATTTTCTGACCTGCTGCCATGCGTCTCATCTTGATCTATGCGTCTCATCGGACTATATTATGTCGCAGGGTTTTTGGTACAGATGGGTTATTATGACGACCCTAGTGACTTTTTAATTAACTACTCGGTTTATAGGTATGTAAAATATTGTAACAATTTCCAAATACCTATCATTCTGAATACCAATGCAAATGAAATCCTGACTAAGTCAGTATGTCACAGCTTTCGATCCCCTAAATAGGCTCTGATTTAGGCTAGCTATCCCCGTCTATGATAGGATTAGAGCAGGCAGGGTTAAATATAGGATTATCAGATCTATGTGATTTCACAATGGGGATTGCGTTTTCAAATGTTATTTTTTTAAAATAAATATGCGAAGAAGAGTTATAATTAAGAATTAGGATATACATCAATAAATAAGTATATATTGATTGATTCATGCAGCCTTTTATAATATTTAATACTTTTAGCTCTTCAATGCCTTCATAGTATCTCTTTTTTATATCTACTTGACTCTGGTACGACACTGTTCACTTTAGATTTACATCATCGTAACATTGGACAGAAAGACTCGCCTCAGTGTTGAATAATCAGCATCATTTGACTTAAAAAAAACCTCGGGAAAACAAATGACAGTGGATGAAATCGCTGGGTGAACAAGTGATCTTCAAAGACGTGAGGCGTGAAACCATTTCCATATAAAATGTATGAAATAGCAGAAACAAAGCTACACAAGTGAGACGCGCGTCCTATCGATAACGGCTGACGATCGCTTGTCTGACAGATGTCATCCTGCGCGTCGCGTCGCGCGTGGGTCTAATCAGTGGAGCTTGCCCCATAAGTTATTTGTCATTTACAGCTAATTTTGTAGTTTGTAAAGTTTAGGTACCTACTTGTTTGGGAAAGATTTACTTACCTCGTAAAACCCAGACCTATTTGAGGTTTTTACTGATAGCGGCCCAGAGGGCTCTTAAACGGACAAATTCTGCGAACTAAATCAAACATTTTGCACTACTGTGTCGGAATCTCGCAGTTCGAGCATATTTTGTGTGTATTGATTGACTAAAGCCATATCTTCAACTATAAAATCTACAGTTTTTTGCTATAAAGTTTTGTAAAAAATGGATAAAAGTTACTGTAAAGCTGCAATCTATAAGGTTGCAATTTCGTGTATTTCTTGAATAACCTTGAGTCCGTACCACCAGAGAGTTGAAGACCTTTTAAAAGGCATATGGGCCTTAGTAGGTTGACATAGACTACCACCACGTAATAAAAAATATCCCATAGGTTTAACTCTATTAAAATTTGTATTCCCTACAAAAATCATGAGGGCGTCTAGGGCATTTGAGGCCGTTGCCACATATGGCTCAATTTTGTATTCAAGTCTAGATACGCATAAAATTAATTTAAAAAGCGTATGTACGTCATAAAAGACATCTCGGGCGTTCGGGCGTTGTTCCCAGTTTCTGATAAAAAACGAAGATTTTATTTAAATTTCAATGGCATCATGTGTGTACAATTTTAGTTTTAGGCGATAGGCTGACAACCTGCGCTTTGATCAGTGACTAATAGATTTTTCTGAACGGTTCTCAAATATTTGTTTGAAACGTGGTGATATCGATCGTGTTTTTACTGCCGTTAATGCTCTGCCTACACTACACCACAATGTAAAATTTGTGTGGTATGCCACTAGGCTAAGAGTATTGCCACCCCTAGTCCACTCAAGGCGTAGATTTTTTTACCTCGGCTGAATATCTGTCGACTATGGTCAAATACATGATTGCCGTGATACCACCTACAATAGCATTCATAAAGAGGGTTGACGTCAGGTAGGTGACTGGTCATAAAACATAGCTAAATCTTTTTGCTACATTATGTTGTGCTCTAACAAACATGTTGCGACGACCCCAACTAATTTGGGATACCTAAGGACAGGCAAAAAATAGTTTGTTTTACCCAGATATATTTTGAATTCTTAATGAGCCGCAGTACTTCAGTAATTAACTATAAATAAATAAGTAGATACTGTTTGTGCCTCGTTAAGACCAGAGTTTTTCCTGGTAGAGATAATGGTTATCTGGCAATTGCCAACCCGATTTCCTTGTTTTGCACGAAACGACTATTTTTGGAAATAAATATTGGAGATAAAATCTCGTTTTCATTGGAAACTCAATCTTGATTATGGTTTTGGGGTTTCTCGTTGCTAACCACCTATATTGGTTTTTCTTAGCATTTGTTCGATAAACCAGTATAAATCGGTGGGTGGATTTGCTGGCGAAAGTACTATCAAGTACTAGCACATTAACGTACCTGTTCATATTTTGGCCCTTGTTCCATGGGGAAAGTTGTTTAGTTTCATGCTTTCTGTTACCCCCGGTATATGCGTAGGTAGGTACATTATACACATAGTCACGAATGTAGAATTCTTTGAACAGGACTTCAGAGATTTTACGTTCGAGTTGTCATATCCGATATTTATTACGTCAAATTCCACTTAATGATTCCGTGTTTTCGACTATAAAATGTGACATGCGAGAACTTTGATTCACATTCATTATGTTTGTGTGATTGAAATGAAATAGTACCACCATATTTACATAAATTGCCTATAAATATTTTTCGACGTACATACAAATAACTTAGTTTGAGATTTGTGTTGGGACGAAATCTTAGGTATATCTCATTTCAGATTCAGCCAGACAAATACTCTAGATACCAGCTGCCTTTATGAACTTATTTCATCCCTACTTATTCATGCTAGGTCACCGACAAAGATTTGCCAGAATCTAAATGTGCAAAACTTTGTACAGTCTAACATAATACAGAGAAGATATTTAAAATAATTTCGTTCTAAACGAACGTTTAAGTCAATAATATTCTGCATAATTACTTAGCAAAGTCAACGTTTGTAGGTGAACTTAGAGGTTGATAAAAACTCTACAAAATCAGGCGGTAAGGTCCGTTTATGCGTCGTTTGTTCAATTTTCCACCTTGTTGTCATATAAATACGGTTTATATCTAACGGTTTGACAGACGCAGCGTTGTGCGATGCAGCTTGACATTAACCGTATTCGTATAGGTGGGGAGGAGAATCGAAAAAATGACGCACAAATGGACGTTGCGAGTGTTTATCGCCTTATCTGTGAGGCGGCATTTTAAAACTTACGCATTTTTAGCGCATCGGTAGCACATGGCAGATCCGTTCTATAGGTGACAGCAATACTCCATGCAGGAACGGACTTGAGCTTGGTATACCTAGTTGTAAAAGCTGTACTGGTGTGAAGTATCGCCTGACCTTTGAGAGAATTCCGAGTCTTTTAGCTGCAGTTGTGGCCAAAGATTCAATTTTCTAAAGTTCAGGTCAGACGAAAGGTTCATGCCAAGAAGCTAAAGATGGTCGGAAATCGGTACGGATACAGCATTCCCCATTGCCCAGGAAAGAGGCATTTTTTGGCATGTGCTATACATTTAAATCTTCCTCTTGTATCACCTATCTATTAAAAACCTAATCGAAATGCTTTACGAGGTTTAGGAGGAATTAGTGAACTCCACAATAAACAAACAGACAGACAGAGAATCGCAAAAAGCGACTTCATATTATACTATCTATATTGATATTATAACCAGAACAGACTGTACTTTAGGATATCTTTACTTGTGTACGATCGTACTTATAACGTGTGTTCAGAAGTTTATTCATAACGATGTCAAGTCAAGTATGATGTACGAGAAAGTTGGTAATAAAGTAGGACAAAGGGAGCCTAAATATTGTGCGCCCTTATTTTACAAAGAGACGTGGGTGAATTATGCGTACGCATGGCAATTCTACTTTCAACCCATATAATTAGGTGCCTATCCTAGACAAGGGCTATTTAATAGGGTATCATAGAACTTCACAAAAAGATAACAATTTTATTTCTAGTTATTTTGTTTTCAAATATTACTATTTCCGTAGCTTCGCAAGAGCGTAGATCTTATAACATAGGCTTATAAGTTACTTTAAAGCTTCTATCAACTACAAGATATATTAAAACTACTGCATTATGGTTTACTAGCTGCCCGTCAGCGGTTTCACTCGCTGCAACCTATTATTCCGCGGGAAAAAAGCATTATTCGCCAAGAGATGTCGCTGTTAGTTTTCGGCGAAAACGTTTAAAACGCGAATCGGCTCAGTCACGCCACCTATTTCAAAAATATTGGAAATTGCGTGATCCCGTGGGAATGAGACATTTTTCCGTGGTAAAAAGTATCCTATGTGTTATTCCAGATGCCCTTTTATATTTTTGCAAAGTTTCATGTCAATCTAATCAGCCGTTTTTGCGTGATGTCGTAACAAACACACACACAAACATCCGCCTTTATAATATTAGTAGGATAATAGCAAATCTTCGTAGCTTCGTAGAAGCGTAGACATCCCATCACTACGCTTGCTACGGCGTAGCGGTTACAGTTACCCCTGTAGTATATTTCTGCCATTTTTGTTGCATAGTGCACTGCGTGAAAATCATTGCATGTAGATACTGTTATAAAATAATACAAATAAAGGTTATGCTATTCAGAGCGAATCTTCGTAGCGCCCTAGAGGATCGAAGCGTAGAGGCGTAGACATTACTAACTTGCTACGACTTGCTACAATAACTTATTTATGCCATGTTGTCTGCATAGTGCAGTCGGTCAAAAGTCATTCGTCTATTTGTGTATCATTATAGAGACAGGTTGTTAGCCTGTCGTCTAAAATTGCAGTAGGTACCGTAAACCTGGGGTGATTTTGATCAAAACTTCCTGTTCACTTGAAATGCTAATTGCGTAAAACTGGACTGACGTTGGTAGTTTTTTTTTGCGATGACTACACTGATTATCTGTTTATTTCTTTTCTGCGGGGGCGCTAGACAAAATATGTATCTTTAAAACAAAAACGCGTGTTTTTGATTTATATCGAATTATGGCTAAAAAAAGTTTTGCAAAACTTTAGATGCGGCTCAATTAATGTAAGTCTTACGATATTTTTTTCTGAACTTTGTATAATAATGTATATTACAGTACACAGAAACTCTCAAATCGCTTAGTCACTTCTTACGACACTCACGGAAAAAATATAGTGTGATGCTATTCTAAGAGGCGTAGACATCTCATTGCTACGACTTGCTACGATAACTTATTTACGCCATGTTGTTTCCATAGTGCAGTCGGGCAAAACATCGCTAGCTGTATTGAGCTGCACCTGTGCATCCATATCATATGGCATAACAAGTCGTCACGCAGGGTGCCTTTACAGATGGCTCACTCAGTACCAGCAATGATTTAGTCGCTTGCTGACGCTTACTGGAATTAACTGGAATTTCAGAGACTCAAGGTAACTAATGTTGCCACGAAAGTCATATTTCTTGGATTAAAGTTGGCTCAGAATCATTTACGTTCTTTAGATTTGGCTGTTTTGATATATTATATACTTTGAGATTTTTGACCGTAGCAACCCTGGCTATGTAACAAGTGACAATCGCGAAAATCCTTATATGATCGACATTTTAAGTAGACATTTTGTTACCTACTACAACCTGCTACGCTAACTTATTTACGCCATGTTGTTTGCATAGTGCAGTCGGGCAAAACATCGCTAGCTGTATTGAGCTGCACCTGCGTACTCACACAACTTGCCGAGGATGCCTGGGACGTGGTCTAAGTTGAATGAGGCTTAGAATAGAATCACCCCGTATCCTTCACTTTCAGACTGTTTTGAGATTGAGACTTGATGTGTATCGCTATTTTAGGCGACTGGCTGGAAACCTGTCGCTATGGTGATACACAGTCTTCTGAATGACTTTCAAACTTGTCAGACGTGGTGTAAATGGACGCGTTTTATAGTCGTCTGCCTACCCCGCAAGAGATAAAGGCGTGATATAACTTATTTACGCCATGTTGTCTGCATAGCGCAGTCGGGCAAAACATCGCTAGCTGTATTGAGCTGCACCTGCGTACTTAAACTTGCCGAGGATGCCTAGGTGTGGTTTAAGTTGAATGAGCAATTTTAGGCAACAGGTTGACAACCTGTCACTCTCAAACTACTGTCAGACGTGGTGTAAATGGCCGTATTTTGCTGCCGTTTACGCTCTACCTACCCCGCAAGGGATATAAGCGTGTTATATGTATGTATGTGAAATCAAAATTACATTATATTTTATTCAAATACCGTAGAACCTTCGTAGCGCCGTAGCGGCGTAGACATCTCATTGCTACGACGTGCTACGCCAACTTATTCACGCCACGTTGTCTGCATAGTGCAGTCGGGCAAAACATCGCTAGCTGTATTGAGCTGCACCTGCGTACTCACACAACTTGCGTTTATTTGCCCTGTGGTGCCGGCTTAGAATAGCATCATCCCATGCCTTTCCCGTGGGTGTCGTTAGATAAATTGAGCTTTGGTGTGTATTGCAATTTTAGGCGACATGCTGACAACCTATCCATAGTGACAATAGTGTCAAAAGTGAAGGTTGTCAGTTAAGGTTGTCAGCCTTTGATACAGTCTTATTATTTACTTTCATATTTTTCTCAGACTTGGTGTAAATGGCTAGCCATTAATGCTCTGCCTACCCCGCAAGCGATATAGCCGTGATTTATGTATGTATGCTGTTTGCATGGTGCAGTCGGGCAAAACATCGCTAGCTGTATTGAGCTGCACCTGCGTACTCACACAACTTGCCGAGGATGCATAGGATGTAGTTCAAGCTAAATGAGCAATTTTAGGCGACAGGCTTACAACCTGTCACTATGGTGATACAGTGCTCTGAGTGAGTCTCAAACTACTGTCAAAAGTGGTGTAAGTAGTCGTTATCTAAAGCTGCTCACTACCAACCCCCCAAGGCATTTAGGCGTGATATAATGTACCTACCGTATGTATAGTAATATCAAAATAAATGTCTATTTTTTTTCAAATACCGTAGCAAACCTTCGTAGCGTCGTAGAGGCGTAGACATCTCATTGCTACGACTTGCTACGATAACTTATTTACGCCATGTTGTCTGCATAGTGCAGTCGGGCAAAACATCGCTAGCTGTATTGAGCTGCACTTGCCGAGGATGACTAGGATGTAGTTTAAGTTAAATGAGATTTACTTCTTACTGGGTTCGCCGTGTGGTGCCGGCTTAGAATAGCATCACCTCATATCATTCCCGTGAGTGTCGTAACAAGCGACTAAGGGATTTGAGAGGTGATGTGTTTTTGGTGGCGATACACAGTCTTCTGAATGACTGACAAACTATTGTCAGACGTGGTGTATGTGGTTGTTTTGTACGCTCTTTTACACTCTGCCAACCCCGCAAGGAAAATAGGCGTGATGTATGTGAATTCAAAATGACATTGTATATTTTTTCAAATACCGTAGCAAAACCTTCGTAGCGTCGTAGAGGCGTAGACATCTCATTGCTACGACTTGCTACGCTAACTTATTCACGCCATGTTGTCTGCATAGTGCAGTCGGGCAAAACATCGCTAGCTGTATTGAGCTGCACCTGCGTACTCACACAACTTGCCGAGGATGCCTGGGACGTGGTTCAAGTTAAATGAGGCTTGAAATAGCATCACCCCATACCTTTCCCGAGGGTGTCGTCAATAGCGACCAAGGGATTAGAGCAATTTTAGGTGACAGACTGACAAAATGTTACTTTGGTGATACACAGTCTCATGAGTCGAAAAATTTTGTAAGACGTGGTGTAAGTGACCGTTTTTTACGCCCATTTACGCTCTGCCTACGTCTCATATGTCTGCCTCATACATAAGAAATCAAAATGACGTTGTATTTTTAAATACCGTAGCAAAACCTTCGTAGCGCCGTAGAAGCGTAGACCTTGCTACGCCTTGCTACGCTAACTTGTTCACGCCATGTTGTCTGCATAGTGCAGTCGGGCAAAACATCGCTAGCTGTATTGAGCTGCACCTGCGTACTCACACAACTTGCCGAGGATGCCTAGGACAAAGTTGAATGAGCAATTTTAGGCGACAGGCTTACAACCTGTCACTATGGTGATACAGTGCTCTGAGTGAGTCTCAAACTACTGTCAAAAGTGGTGTAAGTAGTCGTTATCTAAAGCTGCTCACTACCAACCCCCCAAGGCATTTAGGCGTGATATAATGTACCTACCGTATGTATAGTAATATCAAAATAAATGTCTATTTTTTTTCAAATACCGTAGCAAACCTTCGTAGCGTCGTAGAGGCGTAGACATCTCATTGCTACGACTTGCTACGATAACTTATTTACGCCATGTTGTCTGCATAGTGCAGTCGGGCAAAACATCGCTAGCTGTATTGAGCTGCACTTGCCGAGGATGACTAGGATGTAGTTTAAGTTAAATGAGATTTACTTCTTACTGGGTTCGCCGTGTGGTGCCGGCTTAGAATAGCATCACCTCATATCATTCCCGTGAGTGTCGTAACAAGCGACTAAGGGATTTGAGAGGTGATGTGTTTTTGGTGGCGATACATAGTCTTCTGAATGACTGACAAACTATTGTCAGACGTGGTGTATGTGGTTGTTTTGTACGCTCTTTTACACTCTGCCAACCCCGCAAGGAAAATAGGCGTGATGTATGTGAATTCAAAATGACATTGTATATTTTTTCAAATACCGTAGCAAAACCTTCGTAGCGTCGTAGAGGCGTAGACATCTCATTGCTACGACTTGCTACGATAACTTATTTACGCCATGTTGTCTGCATAGTGCAGTCGGGCAAAACATCGCTAGCTGTATTGAGCTGCACCTGCGTACTCACACAACTTGCTGAGGATGTGGTTCAAGTTAAATAAGGTTTAATTTTTACTAGGTTCGCCGTGTGGTGCCGGCTTAGAATAGCATCACCCCATACCTTTCCCGTGGGTGTCTTAAGAAGATTGAGAGTTGATGTGTATTGCAATTTTAGGCGACAGATTGACAACCTGTCACTATGGTAATACACAGTGTTCTGAGTGACTCCACAAAAAGGCGCCCTGCGCGCCGTTTCCCTAATTTTTAATGACTCTCAAACTTTTGTCAGACGGGCAAAACATCGCTAACTGTATTGAGCTGCACCTGCGTACTCACACAACTTGCCGAGGATGTGGTTTAAGTTGAATGAGGTTTACTTGCCCTGTGGTGCCGGATTAGAATAGCATCACCCCATACCTTTTCCGTGGGTGTCGTTAGATGAGTTGAGCTTTGGTGTGTATTGCTATTTCACGCGACAGGCTGACAACCTGTCAATAGTGACAATAGTGTCAAAAGTGAAGGTTGTCAGCCTTTGATACACAGTCTTATTATTTACTTTCATAGTTGCTTTCATATTTTTCTCAGACTTGGTGTAAATGGCTAGCCATTAATGCTCTGCCTAACCAGCAAGCGATATAGCCGTGATATATGTATGTATGCTTGTTGTCTGCATAGTGCAGTCGGGCAAAACATCGCTAGCTGTATTGAGCTGCACCTGCGTACTCACACTACTTGCCGAGGATGCCTAGGACGTGGTTTAAGTCAAATGAGCAATTTTAGGCGACAGGCTGACAACCTGTCACTTTGGTGATACAGTGTTCTGAGTGACTCTCAAGCTATTGTCAAAAGTGGTGTAAGTAGTCGTTATTTAAAGCCGCTCACGCTCTGCCTACCCCGCAAGACTTATAGGCGTGATATAATGTACCTACGTATGTATGTTATATCAAAGTAACAGTCTATTTAGGTGTTCGAGCCTGAACGGCTTGATCCACCTTGAGATTACACCTCTGCATTCTGACGTCTTTCCGGAGTGAAGTTAGCTACAATAAGCCTAGTGGCGCCATCTGTTACTTGCGCCAACTTCATGTTGGTGGGGGTAGAAGTATATAATTCAGCGCGGGCGGTCCATTCCTCAGTACGCTTTTGTATTCTGACGCGATTACACGTGCGTGAAAACGCTAGGAAAAGTTCTTTCTAAGTGAAAACCAGTGAAAAATACACAGGTAAGCAATTTCACATCGATTTTTGCTACTCAAATTATTCTGAGCAGCATCAAGACTTGAAAAATCGCAATGCGCCCTAGTGCCATGTGCGTGGGTAGTTTTTCTTAATCTACCCTCAGTTACTGTGCGTTCTTATACCACAAGTAAAGCGTCGTATCAAATAACTACGCTTGCCACCATGGCACATTATTCGGGCACAATGCTCGATTGTCGTGTCGTATTGTTAGAAAACACTGAGTGGGAGCATTGTTGATACGACGTATCACTAATGCGACGTGTCACTGATGCGACGTGTCACTGATGCGACGCCACCCTTACACGACACATCAATGATATGATAATACGACGCATCATTGGTATAACACTTGCACGTATCAATCAATGCGACCAACGATCCAAAACGACACATAAAATCAATACGTCGTATTAGTATGAATGTCAAGTATTTTACATTCATAAGTACATTTTCTACTTACAGAATCATGAGCGGCAAATCGTCCTCATCAACTCTTACGACAATGGGTGAACTGTCTCTTAATCCGCCCGATGGCGATAAAAAGAGTCATACGGCAGTGGTCGATCTGGTACGGAAGTATTACCCACCTGATTGGGAAAACTGGGAGGTGAACAACTTACCTTCAGAAAAGATATTTGGCTCTTCCATATCACCTGAAGTGGAGAAGAAGATTAGATTCGCACTTCCAACTCTTGAATTACTGCAAGCCGTATACCCTGATGCAAAAGATGCCTCGGAAAGGAAGTTCAGAGATCTGAAGCGACGCTTGTTAAGCTGGCCTTTCGGTCGAACACTATTGTACACTCCTCATAATATCATGGCCCAAATACACACTAAATCTCAAGATACTTTTATGGAGACTGTCAATAAATTGAAACCGCACATACTCTCAAGACAAATTGCTGATGAACGACTCAAACTAGATTTAGAACCTTCTGCAAATGCCACGACTTCACCTACTTCTAAGAAGAAGAGAATATCTAAGTCACCCGTACAACATGAAACTCCTAAACGGACGCGCTCTTCTACGGAATCCCCGTCTCCTCTTTCTGAACAAGGAGAACACTTGCTATCCTTACTTTTGGAACAACAGCATCGCCAAAATGCAATGTTTGAACATATCATAAAATCAAACAAGCGAAACGAAAACACAATAAAGAAGTTAGAAGAAACAATTACAAGTCACGCAGAAGAACCCACCGCAGATGAAGATCCCTCGGAAGAACCACCAGGTGAACTAGACATATCGTTTGCGGACAGTACTCAATCTGGTGAAGGGGACGAGGAATCAGGAGATATAGGTCGGAGCGTGTGGGCACCAATGGCAGAAACCGTATCTAACGAACACAAAGACGGTAGCATCTCTGATACTGTAGAAATTCTACGTAATCAGATTGCTGAAGCTCAACGAAAGCTTCTAGAAATACAACAAAATTCGGCATGTATTGCCGAATGTCCTGATAATAATACTGTTGATTTTGCACCAGCGGTAACTGAATCTCAGGTCAAAGTGGTTAAGGCGGACGAAACTCTCGCTAAACTAGGAGCGGAATGCCAACGTTTTTGTAAGGACACCTGGAAAAATATACGCTACTCTGAAGTGCAGAAACAGTTTCAGGCCACGCCCGTCTTCACTGCACTAAAAGTCAACAGCCATTTGGCTTTAGCGACTCCGTTTTGGCATAGTGTCTCTCTGTTAGAGAAATTTGATGGGACACTTGCAGCAATCAGCCATGGTTTATTGCAACAACGAAAGATATTTCAGGATTTTTGTCAAAACCTAAGTCCAGAGTTAAAAAGCCAAATAAACACAGAACTTTAGGGACCAGATGCTAAGTTTAGGAAGACATCCGATGCAATTCTACAATTTACCTGTGGAAGAAGATCAGAAGTGATAAGTCAGAGAAGGCAGTTATACAAGGCTCCTAATAAAGCAATGAACGAAGTGCTTCATGACATTCCGCCTTCTGGTACACATTTGTTCTCGGAAAAAGAATTAAGCGAGTTAGTAAAGGAACAAGGGGGATTGCATAAGCTTTTTCCCAACAAAAACAAAAAAGTTACACATCCAAAACAATCTATACCCAAACAAGGTCAAAATAATTACAAAAAACCTCATGCCTACAAGGAAACCTTTCGTAAAAATAACAGACGAGATGAGCGAAAACCTTTCAAACCTCAATCAACAAACAACACTAAAAAAGTTGGAAAACTGCCGGGCAGAAAATTCTGACTCATTCCAAGCAGGACAATTAGCGAACCATGTTCAACAATGGGAGAACCTTGGAGCACCACCAACTATCGTATCAATCATTCTATCATATAGAATCCCATTCATAAGAAAGCCACCATTGTTGAACCTAGTTTCAAAATCACTAAACTTGACAATCCGGAAAGACGACGCCATGTCAACTCATATAGAACAGTTGATAAGATCAAACGCAGCAATTCAACAAACATTTCAACGAGGATTCGTGTCTCCAATCTTCGGAAAAAGTCCAACGGGGAGCACAGGCTAATATTAAACTTAAAAAACCTCAACCATTTCGTCAGCGCCCCAAGGTTTCGCTTGCCGAATCTATACAATACTCCAGATCATTTGTGGGAGAAAGATTATATGATAAAAATAGACCTGTCGCAGGCTTATTACCACGTACCTATTGCCCAAGCACACCAAAGATACCTGACATTCGAATACGGACACCGCTATTACCACATGACATGCCTTCCATTCGGCCTTGCAAGTGCCCCCTCGGCGTTCGCCAAAATTACCAATTGGCTAGCTCAATACTTAAGGGGCAAGCAAATTCGAGTGATCGTCTACCTAGACTTCTTACTGATGCACAGCGATCCAGACATTTTATCACACCAAGGAAGGTTCGTACACAACCTTCTGACAGAGCTCGGATGGTATGTAAACCAAAAGAAATCCACTCTTACACCGACCCGTTGTGTAGAATACTTAGGAGTTACTTGGGACACGAGAAAAAATCAAAAATACCTTCCTCAAGAAAAGGTGAAATCTTTCGGAACACACATCTCCAGTCTGCTCGAGAAAGGATGCTGGAACTGGTGGGAAGCAAGGAAAACTCAATTTTGCTGCCGAAGTTGTGCCTCTGGGTCGACTTCATTGCAGAAATATCCAAATATCGACGAGACGCCTACCCCAGTCAGAACGACGGAAATTATTCCCCATAGAACCAAAAGCTCTCCAAGACCTTGTATGGTGGACCCAAAATCTGCACAGGAAGTCACCAATACATTTGAAACCTGCGACGGTCTTCATCACTACAGATGCAGCAGACAAAGGCTGGGGTGCGATAGTGAACAGCTCAAAGCTGAAAGGAACCTGGGACACAAACGAACAAAATTGCCACAGCAATCAGAAGGAGCTATGGACATTATACGAAGTAATGCGAAGGAAGGCTTCTTTCCTGAAAGGAAAATCGGTAGTTTTTCAATCGGACAATCGTTCCACAATAGCATACATCAACAAACAAGGTGGAACCAAGTCAGCTACACTTCTGAAGACATCTTCGAAAATCCTTCACCTGGCTGCAAACCTCAACATGACGATAAAAGCACGATATCTTCCAGGCAAACTAAATGGCATAGCAGACAGCCTATCCCGTCAAAACGCCCTACCGGAATGGCACTTAAACGAGCAATGTCTGAACCAAATCTTTCGAATCTTCGGGAGACCGCACATATACCTTTTTGCTTCGAAGGATTCTGCAGTAGTGCCGACCTATGTAAGCGAAGATATAACGGATCACAACAGCTTATATACCGACGCTTTCAGCCGTCAGTGGCATTACGACCTTGGTTGGATTTTCCCGCCACCGGCGTTAATACCCAGAATCCTCCACCATCTCAACACTTGCAGTGGGACTTACCTGATCGTAGCACCGGATTGGAAAAACGCCTATTGGAGACCGGCATTGGAGAACATATCCAAAACGAAGCCTTATCAGCTGAAAAATTTGCGGAATCATTGAATAGATCTACGGACAAACAAACCCCCGCAAGAGGTAGACGAGATGATTTTGCTGGTATGGCAAGTACAGGCTGGGAAGACCACATCATTGACTGGCCGGCAGAGACTAAGCGCTTAGTCGAAAGCTCTTGGCGTCCATCTAGCCTTAAGACATACCGCCCAGCGTGGAATAGATGGACAGAGTGGGCCAGCATACAAGGAGTCTCAGTGAAGGAACCTAGACCTTCCGATCTAGCTCGCTTCCTCGGTTACTTACACACAGACTTACATGTAGCACCTAGCACAATCTCAGTACATAAGTCGGTTGTGTGTACTTTCGTCAATCCCAATTCAAAGTCAATTGGTTCACATCCTCTAGTCAAGCACATCTTAAAAGGGATAGTTCTTTCTAAAAGAAAACGGGCCCCGAATCATACCTGGGACGTATCTTACTTCTTAAATTGGCTGTCAAAGTATCCCGTCAAAGAAAACAGTATCTTCCAAGTATCTCGTCACCTAGCGATACTTCTACTTCTAGCGACGGGCAGAAGAATCCACGATCTAACTTTGTTAGATCTAGGTAAGGACTTCTTCATAGATACAGGGGTCAGTATAAAGTTTTGGCCAAGATTCGGCTCAAAGACTGACTCAACTACAAACTTACAGTCAGGATGGGAGTTTCTACCTAATCCCGAACGCAACCTTGATTTATTAACATGGACCAGACGACTTCTAGAAGTATCGAAGGCAAGGCGATCTAGTAAAGGTTTAACAAATCTATTCATAACTACTCGGAGTAAAACCGCTCCAGCGTCCCGAACTGTTATAGCTGGCTGGATACGCACTCTGTTTAAAGAGGCCAATCTTACAGCTACTCCAGGTAGTTGCAGAGCTGCGACAGCATCAGTCTATGGCGCACTTAACATCGTGCCCTCTTCTGCCCGTCTCTTGCAGCAGGGAGGAGCTGAACTTGGCTACAGAGAACGCCATTGCGGTCGCCAAATTTTGGCAATCCAAAATATAAAATACTTATTGATCCGTTGACACGATGAAGAAGAAGAAGACAGCATCTCACAATTTTATTACTAGGAATATGGATATAGAAGAAGTGATGAAAAGGGGAAATTGGAAATCGTCCAGAACTCTTTTAAATCACTATTTCAAGAAAATCTCTCCTCACTCATCTGGTAACGCAGGCCCTGTTAGGAGCTTGGCTCACTCATTTGTTCCTATAGAGTCTATATATTATAGACTAATCTACCTATGTTTTTTGTTTAAAAGAATCTTTAGTTCCTTATCATTACTAAGTTGATATCATTATAATGTTGTTACGTTATGTTTTTGTTATCATTATCAGTAAATATAGGCAATTACTTGAATTAGAACACTTTCATTTTAATTCATCCCTGCTTATTCATCAGTCACAGTACGCTAATTCAGCGCCGGCAGATAGTAAACACGTCTCAAGGTGGATCAAGCCGTTCAGGCTCGAACACCTAAATAGCAGCGTTTTTCCCCCGAAGGGTAAAAAACGCATATTTAGGTTTCAGCCGTTAGGCTTGATCCACCCAATTTCAATCCTTGCCGGCTTTCAATTTAGGTACTGAGGAATGGACCGCCCGCGCTGAATTATATATTTCTACCCCCACCAACATGAAGTTGGCGCAAGTAACAGATGGCGCCACTAGGCTTATTGTAGCTAACTTCACTCCGGAAAGACGTCAGAATGCAGAGGTGTAATCTCAAGGTGGATCAAGCCTAACGGCTGAAACCTAAATATGCGTTTTTTACCCTTCGGGGGAAAAACGCTGCTATTTTTTTCAAATACCGTAGCAAAACCTTCGTAGCATCGTAGAGGCGTAGACATCTTCTTACTACAACTTGCTACACCTTGCTACGCTAACTTATTTACGCCATGTTGTCTGCATAGTGCAGTCGGGCAAAACATCGCTAGCTGTATTGAGCTGCACCTGCGTACTTACACAACTTGCCGATAAGACATGGTTTAAGTTAAATGAGGTTTATTTAAGGTAAATGAGGTTCGCCGTGTAATGGCGGCGTCTAAGAATAGCATCACTCTATACCATTCCAGTGGGTATCGTAAGAAGCGACAAAGAGATTTTACACCATAGTGATATATAATGTCAATCGGTCATTATAGTGAATAGTGATACACAGTCTTCTGAATTACTCTTAAACTATTTTCAGACGTGGTATAAGTGGCTATTTTGTACGCTCGTTTACGCTCTGTCTACCCCGATATAAGCGTGATATATGTATTTGAAATCAAAATTACATTGTATGTTTTTTCAAATACCGTAGCAAAACCTTCGTAGCTTCGTAGAGGCGTAGACATCTCATTGCTACGCCTTGCTACGATAACTTATTTACGCCATGTTGTTTGCATAGTGCAGTCGGGCAAAACATCGCTAGCTGTATTGAGCTGCACCTGCGTACTCACACAACTTGCCGAGGATGCCTGGGACGTGGTTTAAGTTAAATGAGCAATTTTAGGCGACAGACTGACAACCTGTCACTATGGAGATACAGTGTTCTGAGCGACTATCAAACTACTGTCACACGTGGTGTAAGTAAGCGTTATTTAAAGCCGCTCACGGTCTGCCTACCCTGCAAGACATGTAGGCGTGATATAATGTACCTACGTTTGTAATATCAAAATACCTTACAAGTCTATTTTTTTTTAATCTCCGTAGTGCCGTAGTAGCGTAGACATTTCATTGCTACAACTTGCTACGACTTGCTACGACATGCTACGCCTTGCTACGCTAACTTATTTACGCCATGTTGTCTGCATAGCGCAGTCGGGCAAAACATCGCTAGCTGTATTGAGCTGCACCTGCGTACTCACACAACTTGCCGAGGATGCCTGGGACGTGGTTCAAGTTAAATGAAGTTTAAGGTAAATGAGGTTCGCCGTGTAATGGCGGCGTCTTAGAATAGCACCACTCTATACAATTCCAGTGGGTATCGTCTAAGGGATTTGAGAGTTGATGTGTATTGCAATTTTTAAGCGAGAAGCTGACAACCTGTCGCTATGGTGATACACAGTCTTCTGAGTGAATTTCGCACGGGGCTTGCTTATATACAGGGTATAACGAAAACTTTGCAGGCGTGCTCAGACCAAGAAACTGGACAATTTTCCCCATGTTTTTTTTATTTCCCATACAAAATAAGTCGATGAATCGTGAATTTTGTATGGGTGGTCGGCTTTTTTTTCGTCTGAGCATGTCTGCATAGTTTTCATAACACCGTCCCCTCCGTAAGGCTATCATCACCTATGACTTGTCCCACATCTGAACTGCTAAACTTCAGAAGATGGTTGTTCTTATGCAACCAATCGTATCGGCATTATCAAGAGCTGCCACGCCGTAGCCTTTTGTTCTCAGCTAGAAACTGTGAGACATTTTCAGAAGCTAGATTAAGGCACATAGTTTTGTATTAAGCCTGTCCGGAGTTCGGAGCAATATCATTCTTCAGCTGCATTGCGTTTCTTGGCAAATCTGTGTGATTCAAGCTTCTAAACTACTACGCTTACTATATAGCAGAAACCATACTTTCCGAATCTCAATTGGTATAAGTTTTATCCATACCATAACAGCCACAACCACTGCTGGACATGGGCCTCCCCCTATCGGGGGGTATTGCCATTCTCACCACGCTTGGCAGGTGGATTGGCGAGCGCAGTGCCAAGATGTTGCATTTACAGGAAACGCTGCTGCCCATTCCCTGGATGAATATCCCTTAGTCGCTTTTTACGACACCCACGTGTAGAATTGGGGTGATGCTATTCTAAGCCGGCATCACACGGCAAGCAAGTATCGTGACAATTTTCGATTCGAATGGTTTAGGGGTATCTGAATGAAGACTGCTTAATACTTCAGTAGACATCTAAAATCACCTGAAGGAACGGACATTGCCATAAAAAACTCAATTTTTACATATTTGAGACATAGAGTAATGCTTGGTAGTCAAATTGTAAAGACCAAAAGACATCCCAGAATTAATGAACCTAACTCTAAAATTTTGCATACAAAATTTCGACACAAATATGGACTTTAACTGAAAATAACTGGAATCTCAGAGGAACTCTAAGGTAACTATGAAGATGGTTGCCACGAACGTCAAATTTCTTTGATTAAAATTAACGTTCTTGTATCAGATGTTGCTGTTTTGTTATTCTTGACATTAGCAACCCTGTTTATGTAACAAGGGACAATCGTGAAAGTCCTAAATCGGGTCGAGTAAATAAATGTAGGTAATACTCTCAATTTTGTGGTTTCGCCAGACGATAACTTTCAACCACAATTTAGGTACTTTTAAATACCTGTACTTTCTGTCTAATAGAGCTTCCTGGAATTCCCTCCTCCAATGTTGCTCAGCTGAGTTAATTAAATCTTAGCTGCTATCCACTTAAATGTAAGGTGATACTGTAAAGTGATAGCCTTGTCTAATCTAATACCGACGCTATTTGTATTTAATTACGAGAGACCCGAACCTTGCGAAGTCACTTCACGGTATAGTCACAGTAGGAAAAAGCAGAAGATTGACAAGCACTCGCGCTGAGTCGCGCTCGCATGCCATATTTTATGTAACTCTTATGTTCATAGTATGTAGTCGCCGTTTGTTTGAAACTTAGATTTCCGTGTGGCGTCAGCTTATAATAGCATCACTCCGTGTCTTTCCCGTGTGTTCCGTAAAAAGCGATTAAAAGATTTGACAGCTGATAATTATGTACTGCAATTTTAGGCGATAGGCCGCCAAGCTGTCACTACGCTAATACACAGTCTTCTGAATTACTCTTAAACTTTTTGTCAGACGTGGTGTAAACGGCCGTTTTTACAACCGTTTACGCTCTGCTCTGCCTACCCCGCAAGGGATATAAACGTGATGTATGCATGTATTTATCTTATGTAGTCATCATAAGTGAGTCAAAATAGTCTGCTGCTGACTTGCCTCTATTAGGGATTTTTTCCAATACACACATTACACTTAGTAGGTGATTTGTCTTAAGCATCATCATCATCATCATATATAGAAATACCTTGCAATTATTATACCAGTAGAAATGTTGTGATGATATTCTAAGCCACACCACGTGGGCTTTTAAGTGAACCTCTCTTTTTAATGAGCCCCCTCCCACAAATGTATTGAGATCATCATATGAATTGATGTCACAACTTACTGCTAGTTTGATTTACTGTGACAGTCTTCAATTGAATTATACACTTGTAATATATCGATCTGCCCAATCACATCTCGAGACATAATTGATGCCAAGTAGCACATCCAAGGAATTAAGGGATCAACTTATGCTGGTTTTTCTACGTACCTTAAGAACTTGAAAAACATAGAGAGACTATGGGGAGAGCTAGATACCTTATCCCTTACAGCCACAACAGTCCACTGCTGGACATGGATCTCCCCCGTATTGGAGGTATTGCCATACTCACCACGCTTGGCAGGCGGATTGGCGAGCGAGAGCTAGACATTGAATCAAAAATCTGGCAGTCGGAAGAAGACAACAAACGATTTAAATTTAAAAGAGACCATTGAAATTCAAATTGATAGCGCACGAGTGAGTCTAATATCCAATAACAACAACATGGACAACAACATGTTTGTTTATTGCATTGTTGATAGCTAAAGAAGCAAGCCATTAATATTTACGCGTAGGATGCCCTTCAGCCCTTGAGTATTTACGCCCTTCAAACCTTCATTGGGTTGTCAATAGCACAATAAAGGCCGTGGTTCAGATATTTCGTTGTTTATTGTTATGCCTCCATGAAACCTGTGTAAGTACCTATCAAGTAGAGTGACGAGACATTTGCGAGATAATGTCGAAGCAGTACACTCGGCAGAACGCTAGCGTGAATATTTTGGAGAATTCTGACTGAATGCACTACTAGTAGGCACTACTATAGTTTGAGATAGGAAATCTTCTCAGAAGAGTGTTCATGTGAACATTTTGGGGAATTCTGGCCAAATGCACTTGGGGAATTCTGGCTGAATTATAACTACTATCGTTTGGGACATGCAGTCTTCTCAGCAGAGATATTCATGTGAAAATTTTTAGGGTATTAGGTAAATTCACTACTACTAATGAACATACGTTTCATTTTTAAGCATACAATATGCTGTATATACCATTTTCTTGGCAAATAAATATCTGAATCTGACACCGAGTCGTCGAACAACGCGATGTATTCTAGTTTCAGAGTTTTTCAATCGCCTATTACTACTATAGGCTTCCGACATGGTTGTGCATCGAGGTTTAATGTGTGTAGTTAGGGCCTAAGATACATTGTGAGTTGTGAGTGCTGCAGCACCCCACTTGACTTGCTTCGAAAACTACCTTCCATTAGCTCACAGACGGACTTTACATTCGCTAAAGGCCAAATTCAAAAACTAAGTTAGAGCCAAAGTACCTAATGCATGCCACTAGTCTGAATTCACAAATCCCAGAATGGTGTGGACTTTTAGACAATATGCAAAGTAATTCTCTTGACATCTAGTGTAATGGATTTACAGCTGGGAGAATAATCTAGAATGAAAAACTCTCTCTAGCTGTAAATAAAGCTTTGCTCATGGCTTTGCTCAGTTTTACGACACTCGACGATACGTAATCAATAATTTCGTCTCCCTTTCACTAGTATAGTTCCATGCAAAAGAATAATACCTACATTGTCGTCACTTTCGAATGCAATCAGACAGCGTGTGAACTAGGCCGTGCCGTGAGAAAATCACTTGAAGTTTATGTAATTGATTTTTCATTCTAATATCTAGATTCTGGTTGTACGAAAACACGATTGAAGAGTTTGCTCGAAAGATTTATTTTCCAAAGTTAGGTCTATATTTGCAATCTCAATAATATTACATATTACTTTTTGCGAATACGATACATCGTTATCGTCTGGCGAAACCAGATTTTAGTCGAACATAATTGCTGAGAAATTTTGCACAAAATTGTGCAAAATCGTCTAAACATGACGATTCCTCTTTGTTCTCACACAAGAAATCGCCGTAAGTGAGAAAGAGACGTTTATAACTTCGAGGCAGGCCCTTCAACACAAATCAGCAAATGTAAAGTGCAGAGCTCACTAACTTTGCAAGTCAGACATACATTAGCTGTTTCAGCTTTAATATGAGAACTCCCAAACTGCCGGATTTCAAACTAAGTTAGGAACAAACAAATATAGGTTTTTGAACACGTTTGGGAACTAGGCCTTGACTACGTGTGCTAAAGCTGAATTTGTTATTTTTGGAAGGCAGTTATACTTAGTACAGATATAAAAATAAAAGGAATATGAAATTCTCCCACTTACGGGGTTCAAATGCACAACTATCGCAAAACAAAACGATTTTCTGTGTAATTTTAGGAAGTAAATACCTAGACTATTTTCATTCATACCGCATACAATTTCGGTGTTGTGCCGGACGTTTTGCGGAACGAGTTTACTGAATCCCATACTAAAGTCGGATAATGTCACGTCAGTCAAAATGCGGCTATCACAGTCAAATCACAGTTTTGTTTTTGACAGCTATCACGAAGTCGATTTAGAAGGCACTTTAAGTTTTCCGCAACTAGGGATATCCTTATCCGAAGTCTAAAGTTTTAGATCGAAATAAAAACCAAAATAGATTTCCCGGGTGCCAAAAAGTTTTACGACGCGATAAATCACTTCATTAAAGATGTCAAAGATGTCCAAGGGATGCGGTTTTCTCTCAAGAAAAATTTATCGATAGATAGGTAAGTGACACATTTAAGGATATAGGGGACTCCTAGGGACAGGTAGGATACTAAAAAGTTTTAAGAGATATGCAGGGTCGGATCATAGGTACTTGTGGTTGACAGTGGTTCCACAAATTAAGGAAATGGTGGGCGATTTCGTCGCTTGTCTACTGACTTTAACAGGAATCTTGGAGGCACTCAAGGTAACTAATATCATATTTCTTGGATTAAAATTGGCTCAGAATGTTCTACAATAAAATTGTATGAGAATGACAAAATCGTTTCGTACGGAAAATCTTTCATGTCATATTTCAACAGTAAACGCTATTAAAATATTTGAAAAATATTGAATAGAGGCATGAAATAGATAGCAGGTAGGTACCTATACAAATACGATGTACCTATGTAGCTGAATATGAAACCTATTTCTTACAAAAACATCTTTTACGAAAAGGCACTCAGTAACATAAACTCAAATGTTTACATTTACATTCAGTGTTATTTCCATCCGTTCGTTTTCAATGTCAGAACCTACTACGCAACGTTATTTAGGAAAAAATACCAGCCCAAGTTAGCTTCTGTTCTTGGAATAAATTGGAAGCATATAGGCTCAATCGAACTGTTTTACGAACTTCATATGCTGTATATGAGCTGTATATCGCGCCCTGAAACCATACTGGCGGATTTGATCCAATTTCCACGCAGACGGCTTCCCAAAGCGAAATGGTGAAAGCAAAAATTCATTTCGCCAGCATTTCTTATTGCTTTTTCAAACGGATGCGAAATGTTCCTCTTTTGATTTTTAGCCGAAGGCACATTATTGCACTGTTTTCCCGAATCTGGTAGCTGTAATATCAATTTTAATGCGATCGCATAATCGTTCGTGGATATGACGCACAGTTTGCCTCAGTGAGCACGCGCGCAAATTATGTTGAGATACGATAGTACAGTCGAGTTTAGGTTGAGATAGACAGTGTGTCGTATAGGAATTGATGCAGGGAAATCCTGAATATGGTCGAGTGAACCTTCTGTAAACTCTATATTCTTTGGTTTGTTTTGGCCCGATCATAGAAGTATTTCTCGTGTGTGATGACAGTTGTCAAATCAGTGTTAACCTACATTAGGCGTCCCAAATCAGACGCTGACACACGTAGGGATAAGTAAGACTTACATTGGCGGTTCAAATGCCTGGTCTGGAACTGGGTGTAAGATCTGACTGTACAAAATAACGATAGGCCGTATGAGTTTTTGATTTTCTACTACGTCAGTAAGCTTTTTTTAGGTCAGCCGCAAATATCATTGGCTTTTTCACACTTACACTGCGAAGTGTAAAGCTATTTTGCTCTACTCTGCTATAATCTACCTTTGGTACTAACATGCAGTAGCAAATACCATCGAACCCAATATAGTCTGTGAACCAAATAGCGAATTAGCTGGCATCAGTGCATTGGCGGATTACATTTAGGACTAGTTTGTAAGTGAAGGACTAAATGTCGCCTATTTCCTTTGCGGGGTAGTCAGAGCGTAAATGGCTGTAAAACAGGCCGCAACACATATGACAAAAGTTTGAGAGCCATTCAGAAGACTGTGTATCACCATAGTGGGTTGTCAATACACATTGATCAACTCACAATTCCCTTAGTGGCTTTTTACGTCACCTACGGGAAAGATATAGGGTGATGCTATTCTAAGCCGGCACCACACGTTACATCAGTAAACTTTTTTTACGTCGGCCGCAATGAAGGCCTCGTCTCATCATGGCGTGTACTGTTATTTCCCTTTGCTAAAATCTACCTTTGATACTAACATGCAGTATTCATCATCATCATCATCATCATATCAGCCATAGGACGTCCACTGCTGAACATAGGCCTCCCCTAAATATTTCCACCTTGTCCGATTAGAAGCGGCCTGCATCCAGCATTTCCCCGCGGACTTGACCAGATCGTCTGTCCATCTCGAGGGGGGCCGTCCTACGCTGCGTCTGCCGGTACGTGGTCTCCACTCGAGAACTCTCCTGCTCCACCGATTATCAGTCCTTCGAGCAATGTGGCCTGCCCATTGCCACTTCAGCTTACTGACTCTCTTAGCTATGTCGGTTACCTTGGTTCGTCTACGGATCTCCTCGTTTCTGATTCGATCACGTAGGGAAACACCGAGCATAGCTCTCTCCATAGCTCGCTGAGTGACTCCTAGTCTATTAAGGAGGCCGACAGTTAGAGACCACGTCTCGGCACCGTAGGTCATCACTGGCATGACACACTGTTCGAACACTTTCGTCTTGAGACACTGAGGAATTTTGGACGTGAAGACGCTGCGTAACTTCCCGAAAGCTGCCCAGCCGAGCTGGATTCGCCGAGTGACCTCCTTCTCAAAGTTAGATCTTCCTAGTTGGACTGTTTGTCCTAGATAGACGTATTTGTCCACCACTTCGAGTATCGAGTTCCCTACTGATATTGGGGTGGGCGCTACATGTGAGTTGGCCATGACTTTCGTCTTGTCCATATTCATCTTGAGTCCCACTTGTTGGGAAACCCGATTGAGGTCCTGTAGCATTTTGCTGAGGTCTTCGAATGACTCTGCCATGACCACGATATCGTCAGCAAACCGAAGGTGAGTGATGTATTCGCCATTGACATTGATGCCAAGTTCTTCCCATTCCAGGAGCTTGAAGGCATCTTCCATCGCATTGGTGAAGAGCTTCGGAGATAGTACATCTCCTTGTCTTACACCTCTCTGCAAAGGAATAGCCGCCGTGGTCTGATCTTGTGTTCGAACTGACATTGTGGCGTTTCTATATAAACACTTCATCACTTCGATATACCTGTAGTCAATGTGGCACCGCTGTAGAGCCTGCAGTACTGCCCACGTCTCGATAGAATCAAAGGCCTTCTCATAGTCCACAAACGCTAAGCATAGTGGCAAATTGTACTCCTCGGTCTTCTGTACAATCTGCCGCAGCGTGAAAATGTGATCTATGGTACTGTACCCTTTTCGGAAGCCGGCTTTTTCGGGAGGCTGGAAGTCATCAAACCTGCGAGCCAGACGATTTGTAATTACCCTCGAAAACAGCTTGTAAACATGACTCAGAAGCGAGATGGGCCTATAATTCTTAAGGAGAGTCTTATCACCCTTCTTAAAGAAAAGCACCACCACGCTTCTGTTCCATGCTTCTGGCGTCACACCTTCGAACAAGACAGAATTAAAGAGCTTCTGAAGGACTTTAAGTACTGGTGTTCCACCCGCTTTCAGTAGCTCTGATGTGATTCCGTCTTCGCCCGGCGCCTTGTTGTTTTTGAGCTGTTTAAGGGCCATCCTAATCTCATACAAGCTGATGTCCGGATATCTTCGGTATAGTGTCGGGTAAGTTTTGCTCTAGGGTCTGTTAAGCTATTAACAGGTTTTGCAACTGAAGTGTACAGCTGTCCATAGAACCGTTCGATCTCCCTCAGTACCTCTGGCCTCGTGGACGCTACCCTGCCGTCCTCCGTCTTCAGCTTTGTCAGCTGGCTCTGCCCAATAGACTGGTCCCTGGCGAAAACTTTGATGCCCTTGTTTCGCTCAATCGTATCTTTAATATTTTTAGTATTAAAGTTTCGAATATCGCTCCGCAGGGACTGGCATATCTGTCTGTTGAGCTGCCGATATGACTCCGTGTCATCAGAGGATTGCAGCGTCATAGAACGCCTTTCAGCCATGAGGTTCAGAGTTCGATCGGTTAGTTTTGAGGTCTATTTTTACGACAGGGCTTAAAGAACTTGGAGCCGACTGTGTGGACAGTTTCCACTAAACTGTTATTGATATCGTCCACGGAATCGCAATCTAGGCAAGCAAAGCGATTTGTAAGTTCCAGTTGGAAGCTTTCCGGGTTTTGAATATGGGTCGCAGATGGTCGGAGCGTAGACTTCACTAGGCGAGACCGTTCTAGTTTGACGTTTATGTTCAATGTGCCTCTGACCATTCGGTGATCGCTTCCGGTTTTAACCCTGTTGATCACCGAGACATCATTGAAAATTTGTCTCTTTGTGGCTGTTTAGTTTTCGTATAAAATGGGCGCGCGGTGCTGGCAACACTGCTCTGTCATTGTCACGTCCTCTGCCGTCGCCCGCATCGTGGATGCGAAGTTTAATTATAAATAAGTAATTTAGTGTGCTTTCGGTTTTCTCGTGTGGTTTTCCCTGTTCGGTGGGGAAGTGAACCAAGTGATTTTTGGTTCCGGCGCTTTGATTGAGAGTCACGCGACCGCCGGCAAAATATAACCTCACTTTTCGTTGGCTCGCGTCGTGGCTGCCGATAGCTACGTATTTTAATTATAAATGATTGGAGGCCAACGGGGCCGATTTCTCATTCGGAGAGAAATCTTTTAGTTATTTTGTGTTAAAAAACATTATGTGATGTCGAACTGTGAACTATAGTGCAGATTGGAGGAAAGGAGTTCGAGAACGAGCGGATGTTCCAGTGCCGTGAGTTTAGGTTATTCCTATTCCTGTGCTCCTCACAATATCCTGAATACCTGATTCCTGTCATACTTAAACTCACAAAGAAACGGCGTCATCGTTCGCTCGGTAAGCAATTCGTTGCTGGGCCCTGTTTAAGTAGATTTTGGAAACAAGAATTTCTCGGCCGGAAACTTTCCGGAACAAAATTCTCTCATTAAATTTATTTTATTTAGCTATAGTAAAGAGCACTACGAATCGTAGTCAAATGTTGTTCCGAGGCTGATCGACCATTTAGTTTTAGATTTTAAGGTAACTTTAATTTGCTTCCACTGCGCTAAGATCAGCTTCGGAATCAAACATTTTTTGGTAGCAGAGCGTGGTTGCTTTATTGCAACATAGTTAGCCGTAATTTAGTATTAAGCGTGTTTTTATATTACCCACATATTTTATTAATTTTGGAAAATATTGTTTCGGTTTTTGTGACTGTATTGTTTGCCTAGTGAACGGTACCTTATCGGTAAGGTCTAGGCCAGTCAACTAACATTTATTTTGTGGTATTTGTTTATTGGTTTTTCGTTTTATTAAGTCGAGTGTGTAAAAGTTGGTACCATGGCTCCTCGATCGCCAGGTATAAGGCTGCTATAAAGACAGAATTAAGGTGGTTTACTACCACAGCGGCAATGATCGGCCGCGAGGACCGGGAGGACGCGCTCTTGAAAAGTGCACTACAGGCAGATGAACGGGTTCGGGTTGTGTCGGAACACCTCACAGAGTGCCTCATGCTCCTTGAGGAAGCTCCTAACCCTGAAGATAAGGAGCTGGTTGAGGGCGATGTAAGCCAGTGCTTGGAGCTGGCACAGGACATTGCGCAGGCAGCTGCGGACATATCTAGGCGACGTGACGGAAAGGAAAAGCCATTCCGTGGTAAGGTGGGACAAGGATTACAGGTGCCTCTTCCGCCTGTTACGGTTCCAGTCTTTGCAGGCGATTACGCCGACTGGCCGGCGTTTGAGGACCTGTATAGCAGTGTGGTCCACACACGGACGGACATAACGCCGGCGTACAAGATGGCTCAGCTGATGTCCAGGCTACATGGAGAGCCTCATGAATTGCTGACGCATTTGGCTGTCTCGGATAGCAATTATGAGGTGGCGTGGAAGATCCTTACCGACCGGTATCGAAACAAGCGCCTGATTGTAGACAGGCTGTTAGACCAGTGGCTGTCAATACCAACCATAACGCGAGGTACGGACCTCCGCGAGAAAATCTTCCACCCAGTCAGTGTCGCGGTCAGCGCACTAGAGCGACAGGGTTTGCCAGTGGCGGGCTACGGTTATATCTTGGTCCACACAGTGCTTCGCCGCCTGCCGAGCGAAATGGTCGCTCGATTCGAGCAGCTACATGGGGCAAGTCCTCGGACCACCTCCCGACCTACGAGGATCTGAAGTCGTTCCTCGAGGCCGAAAGCAGGCGAGTGGACGTCCAGGCTGGTGAAGCCCCTCGCAAGGAGACCTCTGCCCCTCGCCACCCGGAACGGCCAGGTGCACCGGCGCGAGGAGGCAACAGTGGGCAACCCAGGCGGTACAACACCGCATTGGAATCAGGGTGTGCCTACTGCAGGAGACAGGCCACGGGGTGGCAGCGTGTCAGGAGTTTGCTGCGCAGCGGGTTCAGAGGAGACGGGGTGTGGCACAGCAGAGGCGTTGGTGTTTTCGGTGCCTGGGGCCGCATCAGGTGCGAGTGCCCTTCAAGCACCAACTGTAGGTACTGCCAGGGTGCACACCATCCGCTGCTCTGCATGAATCGCTCCGGAGGCGCCGGGGCAGCGCTGGATCGGATCAGCGAAGGAGCCTGCCCACCAAGGAGGAGCAACGCTCCCCTCACCCCCTCCAAGGAGGAGCCCACCTCCGCATCGGTCACAGGGACAGGCAGGGGGACGTCAACAGACGGAGCCCACTTACCCAAGGACGTGGGGACGATCCCCACCACGGCAGCAGGTGCCGGATTGGGGAGGAACGGCACAGGAACGTGGCCAAGGACACCCATCCCAGGTACGGGATCAAACGGGCGGGTGTCAGGGGAGCACTAGGCAGCCACCAGGATACATGCAGTATTCTGCGGGCTTGAGCCACCTGGTTGGGCCTCAAGACCCACGCATGCCTCCGCCTATGCCTGAGTACCCGCGGCTACAGGCGCAACCTCGGTACGGACGTTTGCCGTCGGGGTACTATAGAACTCCAGCCATGGCCTTTATGGGCAGACCTCCCTACCAGCAGGAGTGGGACCCATACACAAGTTTGGGTAGTGAGGGGATACCCCCGCGGGACGCGGCCTCACCGCGTTTAGATTCCCGCTAGGTAATCGCCGCCTACTCATCAGCTTCGGCTCCCCGTCCAATCACGGTACTTTTGCCAACGGCTAAGATTTGGGTATGGGGATACGGTGGCCGGACCATTCAAGTAAGAGCCCTACTGGATACAGGGGCTCAGGGATGTATTGTATCGAGTAAGCTGGTGAGTAGGCTAGGCCTAAATGTACAGCCAAGTGCGGATGAAGCTGTAGGCATCGGGGCCTAAATGTGCCTGACATTCGGGGTCAGACGAACTTTGAGTTCGCATTAGGTAGCACATGTACAGGGTCAGCTATCAAGTCTCAGCCGTGGTGCTGGATGAAGTGGTTGGGAAACTCCTCAGGTTAGGTTACCACCAACGGTACGAGGGTTAACCACAGGGTTGGAGTTAGCTGATCCTGATTTTGATACTCCTGGTACGGTGGACGTACTTCTCGGGTCAGACGTCCTCGGGAGATTATGGTGCGGTAGGAAGAAGGTACTCCAGGAAACTGGTTTGGTGGCTGTAGATACCACAGGGGGGTATGTTGTTTTCGGCCCAGTTTGGAGACCTCAGGACCTACCAGAAGGGGATCCGGTCCTCTATGGTAGTGTGCTGTCAGAGGTGCTGCAGAGGTTTTGGGAGTCTGAAGAGCCGCCCACGGCGGACAGACGGAAGCCAGAGGATGACGAGTGCGAGTTGTTCTATCAATACAACACTGCGAGATGCCCGTCAGGCAGATTCGTGACCAGGCTACCTTTTCTCCCAAACCGCCCCGCTTTAGGTAGTTCGCGACAGCTCGCGGAACGGAGACTACTCGGAATGGAGCGGAAGATGAGGCGAGACCCAGCACTTCGGCAGAAGTATATAGAATTCATGCGGGAATATATTCAATTGGGCCACATGTCGGTGTCCAGCCTGGATTGGAGGTGTGTCGAGCATTATTACATTCCACACCTGGCTGTCTTGAAGTCACCTGAGGCGAAAATACGGGTGGTGTTTGACGGTTCTGCTCCTACCTCGAATGGTGTGTCTGTGAACCAATGTTTGCACGCGGGTCCTAAATTGAACCGGGACATTGTGGACATTCTCACAGACTTTCGGTTACACCAGGTAGCGTTCGTCGCAGACGTCAAAATGATGTTTCGCCAAACCATGATACATCCGGATGACCGTCGGTATCAGCTGATTTTGTGGCGTGAGAGC
This sequence comes from Phthorimaea operculella, assembly GCA_024500475.1. Classification (NCBI taxonomy): domain Eukaryota; kingdom Metazoa; phylum Arthropoda; class Insecta; order Lepidoptera; family Gelechiidae; genus Phthorimaea; species Phthorimaea operculella. The sequence continues at coordinate 206,618 of JANFCV010000180.1, read as the reverse complement.
CCAGATGAGCCGATGGTCACATACGAACTTAACACGGTGACGTATGGACTTAAGCCAAGTCCGTATTTGGCAGTACGTACGCTGCGAGAGTTGGCCGCACAGGAAAGGGTAAGATATCCTCGAGCCGCAGCATACTGGATCGCGACGTCTACGTGGACGATATCTGCACGGGTGCTGATAGCGTGGAGCAGGCGCTAATTCTACGAGACGAGCTGATCGCGATCATGGGTTCAGGAGGTTACGAGTTGCGGAAATGGTTGTCCAGTTGCCCAGAGCTCCTGGCTGGTTTGCCAGGCGAGTTCCATCAGGACCCGCACCTCTTTGAGAACCCGGACAATCCAAATACGTTGGGCATCCTCGGGGTGCAATATAGGCCAACGCATGACGTATTCACGTACAAGATCGAGCCCGACCTTTTGGAGAAAACTTGGACTAAGCGGTCGGTACTGTCGACAATCGCTAGAACGTTCGATCCTAACGGATGGATCGCCCCGGTTACGTTCATGGCGAAGTGCTTTTACAAAGGTTGTGGCTAGCCAACTTAGGATGGGACGACCAACTCTCCGGAGAGTTGTTGAAGGATTGGCTCAAGTTTGTGACCACCTTACCAGGGATTGTGCACATCGCGATACCCCGCAAGTTAGTCCCATCGGTGGGATGTAAGGCTACCCTACATGGGTTTTGTGACGCCTCGGAGCGAGGGTACGCGGCAGCTGTATACCTTCGGACAGCAAGTTCAACGGGAACTGTGCACGTGCGTCTGGTTATGGCCAAAAGTAAGGTGGCACCAGTCAGAACTAGATGGACCATCCCCAAATTGGAATTGGCAGGGGCAGCTCTTCTAGCGCGCTTGCTAAATCATGTAACCTGCAATCTGCGTGGTACCATCAACTTGGATGAAACGGTGTACGCGTGGACTGACAGTCGGATAGTTCTGTGCTGGTTGCAGACGTCGGTACATACACTTGAGGTTTTCGTGGCAAATCGGGTGTCACAGATTACGGGGTCGGAAACTCCGTTAGTGTGGAGGCACGTACCGGGAGAATGGAACCCAGCGGACTGCGCTTCGCGCGGGTGCAGGGCACCTGATTTGGTGAGTCACCCACTGTGGTGGGGACCTCAATGGCTGACTGAGTCGCCGCAGGAATGGCCATTCAACGAGTGCAGGGCGCCGCTTGGGCCACCTGATCGAGGTTTGCGAGTGAACGTGGGGCAACTCGTACCGAAGCCTAACCCAGCTTTCTTGCTGGAACGGTATAGCTCCTCGACAAACTTCTTGGGGTGACAGGTTGGATCAAGCGGTTCGTGAACAACTGCAGGAAGCCTCAAGCAGAACGGAACTTTACACCTGTCCTCTCGCCTGCGGAGCGGAATGCGGCTCTATGCTCATTGGTTAGAGTCGTCCAGGCGGAACATTTTGAAGAGGAGGTCAGGCTGCTCAGGGATGGACGTGGAAAGCTGAAGGGAGGAATTGTGCGCCTCAACCCATTCCTGGATGAGCAAGGTATGCTCAGGGTTGGAGGCAGACTTCGGAACGCTAGCCTCCCTTTTCGGCTCGGCATCCACTGTTACTTCCAAAAAGGGGACCCTTAGTTGAGCTCTTAGTCAGGGATCGTCATGAGAAAAACTCGCACGCGGGCTGTAATGCGCTATTGGCCATTCTACAGCGCGAGTTTTGGATCTTATCGGGACGACGAACGGTACGTAGCGTTGTGTTTAGGTGCTTGCCTTGTTACCGCTTGAAGGCAGCCACAATGCAGCCACAGATGGGAGATCTTCCACCGGACCGGGTGACGGAGGCCTGGACGTTTGCAGGTGTGGGAACGGATTTTGCAGGCCCTTTCATGGTAAAGGCATCACGCCTACGGAACGCAAAGTCTATCAAGGCGTACTTGTGCGTGTTCGTGTGCCTAGCCACCAAGGCCGTCCACTTGGAGCTCGTGGCCGACCTATCTACGGAGGCCTTTTGGCGGCGCTGGAGAGATTTACGTCGCGACGAGGGCGACCAGCGCTGATCAGGTCGGATTGTGGTACCAACTTTAAGGGTGCTGATCGGTGTATGAAAGAAATTGTAACGTTCTTACGGGAGAACGAAGAAGCCATCAGCACGGGCCTCTCCCGTCAGGGCATTACCTGGGTGTTCGATCCACCAGCGTGCCCTCACTGGGGTGGTATTTTTGAAGCGGTTGTAAAGTCCGCTAAGACGCATTTGTTGCGCGTTGTAGGGTTAACAATTTTGACTTTCGAGGAGCTGGCGACCGTGTTTTGTAAAATTGAGGCTGTACTCAATTCGCGTCCTTTGTGTCCGCTCAGCTCAGACCCAAATGATTTAGAGGCCCTGACGCCAGGGCATTTCTTAATTGGCCGCCCACTTAACGCCTTGCCGGAATATCCCTATACGGAGGTGAATAGCAATCGTTTGTCGCGTTACCAGTTGTTGCAGCAAATGACTCAAAACTTTTGGAAGCGTTGGTCGCTTGAGTACTTGCACATTCTGCAGCAACGCCTTAAGTGGACGGACAGGACTGAACCCCCCTGCATTGGGGATCTCGTTCTGGTTAAGGATGCCAACCTACCGCCACTGCGTTGGCGCCGGGGGCGCATTCTCAACCTGTTTCCGGGTAGTGATGGCACTCCTCGAGTTGCAGAAGTTCAGGTGGGGGATTCAGTCCTTAAGCGAGCAGTAGCTACTTTATCACGCCTGCCATGCATAGAGCGGACCGATGGGTCGGTCCGGGGCGGGTGAATGTTTAGTTTTCGTATAAAATGGGCGCGCGGTGCTGGCAACACTGCTCTGTCATTGTCACGTCCTCTGCCGTCGCCCGCATCGTGGATGCGAAGTTTAATTATAAATAAGTAATTTAGTGTGCTTTCGGTTTTCTCGTGTGGTTTTCCTGTTCGGTGGGAAGTGAACCAAGTGATTTTGGTTCCGGCGCTTTGATTGAGAGTCACGCGACCGCCGGCAAAATATAACCTCACTTTTCGTTGGCTCGCGTCGTGGCTGCCGATAGCTACGTATTTTAATTATAAATGATTGGAGGCCAACGGGGCCGATTTCTCATTCGGAGAGAAATCTTTTAGTTATTTTGTGTTAAAAAACATTATGTGATGTCGAACTGTGAACTATAGTGCAGATTGGAGGAAAGGAGTTCGAGAACGAGCGGATGTTCCAGTGCCGTGAGTTTAGGTTATTCCCTATTCCTGTGCTCCTCACAATATCCTGAATACCTGATTCCTGTCATACTTAAACTCACAAAGAAACGGCGTCATCGTTCGCTCGGTAAGCAATTCGTTGCTGGGCCCTGTTTAAGTAGATTTTGGAAACAAGAATTTCTCGGCCGGAAACTTTCCGGAACAAAATTCTCTCATTAAATTTATTTTATTTAGCTATAGTAAAGAGCACTACGAATCGTAGTCAAATGTTGTTCCGAGGCTGATCGACCATTTAGTTTTAGATTTTAAGGTAACTTTAATTTGCTTCCACTGCGCTAAGATCAGCTTCGGAATCAAACAGTGGCCATAATGAAGTCTATCTCATTTCTGGTAGAACCGTCGGGGCTCAACCAGGTCCATTTCCTATGAGGCGGCTTTCTGAAGAACGAGTTCATCATGTAGAGTTCCTCCTTCTCCAGGAACTCGGCCAGCCTCTGGCCCCTCGGATTCCGATCCCCATATCCAAATGGCCCCACCCCCAACTCATCACCGCTTCTCTCGCCCAACTTTGCATTGAAGTCCCCCATTACAACACTGTAGTGCGACTTTGAAGCATGTATGGCTTTTGAGATGTCCTCATACAAAACTTCTACTTCATCGTCAGGGTGTTTCGAGGTCGGTGCGTAAACCTGTATGACCTTCAGCGAATATCTTTTAGATATTCTGAGTATCAGGTACGCCACCCTGCTTGATATGCTTGTAACAGAGATGATATTGTTGACGAGGGACTTGTGCACGATAAACCCGACACCACCTTGGGACTGTTGATCGCCCTCCCGGTAATAGAACAGGTGACCGGATTTGAGGGTTATCGTGTCCTCCCCCTCTCTTCGGACTTCAGATAACCCTATGATATCCCAGTTCAGCCTGCCTATCTCTTCTTCCAGCTCGGCGAGCTTCTCGTCGGTCCTTAAAGTGCGCGTGTTGTATGTCATCAGTGATAATCTACGTCGGTTGTCCGTGGGTGCGTTTGCTTTGGTCGTTTGACGGAGGAGCGCCGCCCGGGGATTCTTAGCACCCCTGGTTCCAGTGCTTGGCCGGCGCCCGTCAACGCCAGTTCTGCAACTGGAGCCGCCGGGAACTTGGGGCCATGGTTTGACTTGTACTGCCATGTTTATTTAGGGGGGGGTTGGATCGTCACCCGCCACGCTGATCCAGTGCGGGTTGGCGGGTCGCCATTTCCTCGTCCGTTGACCAGCAGGGTGCACCACGGGCAGGTAAGGTTGGCTTGGGCCCCGAAGGCCCTTACACCCCATGCAGTATTGGCAGTAGCAAATACCATCGAATCCAATATAGCCTGTGAACCAAATAGCAAATTAGCTGGCATCAGTGCATTGGAGGGTTACATTTAGGACTAGTTTGTAAGTGAAGGACTAAATGTCGCCTATTTCCCTTGCAGGGTAGTCAGAGCGTAAACGGCTGCAAAAACTGCCATTTACACCGCGTATGACAAAAGTTTGATAGCCATCCAGAAGAGTGTGCATCACCATAGTGACAGACGACAGGTTGTCTGCCTGTCGTCTAAAACTGCAATACACATTAACTCTCAAATCCCTCAGTCGCTTCTTACGTCCCCTACGGGAAAGATATGGGGTGATGCTATTCTAAGTCAGCTACAAGGCACGTCAGTAAGCCTTTTTTAGGTCGGCTCCAAAGATCTTTGGCATTATCTCATTACGGCTTGTACTATTATTTCCTTCTACTACAATCTACCTTTGATACTAACATGCAATAGCAAATAACTTCAAACCCAATATAGTCTGTGAACCAAATAGCGAATTACCTGACATCAGTGCATTGGCGGGTTACATTTCACCCGCAGGCGGTAGGTATGCGGTGATCTGATTTAGTCGGAAACGGTGTGTATCCAAATTTTCTACATACATACATAAATACTTATATCACGCCTATTCCCCTTGCGGGACAATCAGAGCGTAAACGGCTGTAAAAACGATCGCATTTACACCACATATGACAAAAGTTTGAGAGCCATTCAGAGGACTGTGTATCACTATAATGGGTTTTCAGTCACATCAACTCTCAAGTCCCTTAGTCGCTTCTTCCGTCACCTAAGGGAAAGATATGGAGTGATGCTATTCTAAGTCAGCTACAAGGTACGTCAGTAAGCCTTTTGTAGGTCACCGCAAAGGTCTTTGGCCTTGTCTCACCATGACGTGTAGAGTTATTTCCCTCTACTGCAATCTACCTTTGATACTAACATGCAGTAGCAAATACCTTCAAATCCAATATAGTCTGTGAACCAAATAGCGAATTAGCTGGCATCAGTGCATTGGTGGGTTACATTTCACCCGCAGGCGGTATGCGGTGATCTGATTTCGCCGGACATAGTGTGTATTCGATTTTTCTACATACATACATAAATATATCACGCTTATTTCCCTTGCGGGTTAGTCAGAGCGTAACCGCTTTTACGTACACCACATAATATGACAAAAGCTTAAGAGCCATCCAGAAGAGTGTATCACCATAGTGGGTTGTCAGCCTGTCGCCTAAAACTGCAATACGCATTAACTTGCAAATCCCTCAGTCGCTGCTTACGCCACCTACGGGAAAGATATGGGGTGATGCTATTCTAAGTCAGCTACAAGGTACTTCAGTAAGCCTTTTGTAGGTCAAAGCCTTTTGTTTTGCGCAAAGGTCTTTGGCATTGTCTCATCACGGCGTGTACTGTTATTTCCCTCCATAACAATCTACCTTCGATACTAACATGCAGTAGCAAATACCATCGAACCCAATAATATATAGTCTGTGAACCAAATAGCAAATTAGCTGGCATCAGTGCATTGGTGGGTTACATTTCACCCGCAGGCGGTATGCGGTGATCTGATTTAGTCGGACACGGTGAACAACTAAATCATTCGAATTTTCCGTCCGACAAAAGATTGAGAGTCATTCAGAAGACTGTGTATCACCGTAGTGACAGGTTGTCTGCTTGTCGACTAAAACTGCAATACACATTAACTCTCTCAAATCCTTCAGTCGTTTCTTAAAGACACACCCGGGAAATATATGGAGTGATGCTATTCTAAGCTAGCACCACACGTCAAGTCCGTAAGCCTTTTTAGGTCGGCCGCAAAGAAGGCCTCGTCTCATCACGGCGTGTACTATTATTTCCTTCTACTAAAATCTACCTTTGGTACTACCATGCAGTAGCAAATACCATCGAACCCAATATAGTCTGTGAACCAAATAGCGAATTAGCTGACATCAGTGCATTGGTGGGTTACATTTGGAATAGTTTGTAAGTGAAGGACTAAATCACGCCTACTTCCCTTGCGGGGCAGTCAGACCGTAAACGGCTGCAAAAACTGCCATTTACATCACACACATATGACAAAAGTTTGAGAGCCCTGAAGAGAGGGTATCACAATAGTGGGTTGTCAACTCGCAAATCCCTCAATCGCTGCTTACGTCACCTACGGGAAAGATATGGAGTGATACTATTCTAAGTCAGCTACAAGGTACGTCAGTAAGCCTTTTGTAGGTCACCGCAAAGGTCTTTGGCATTGTCTCATCATGACGTGCACTACAATCTACCTTTGATACTAACGTGTAGTAGCAAATACCATCGAACCCAATATAGTCTGTGAACCAAATAGCGAATTAGCTGGTATCAGTGCATTGGTGGGTTACAATTCACTCGCAGGCGGGAATGCGGTGATCTGATTTAGTCGGACACGGTGTTTGCGGGCAGTTCGTAATGAACGAACTAAATCTGCTGTCTGTAGCTAAGAGATAATATTTTTACTAAATATCCGCTGCTTTTTAATACTAGCCCATCTAGGTGTTTCACGCATTTAATAAGGTTGATTTCATGATCCGTCCTCACACTCCAGAGTTTTTGGGTGGTTATTCTTAAGAATAAAATAAAGACCTAGCGCGGCGGCGTCGCAGAGCGCCGTCAACCAACGTGACAGCGTCGTTCATAGATCAGATGTTGCCAAGGCCACCGCACTCGATCTTTTTTTATTTTGACCTTTAAACTGTAAAAATAAGAAGCATTCTGGGAAGTTCTCTTAAATATATATTACGATCACAACTAGGTAAGATGCCATAGATTATACTCTCAAACTCTCAGTTGTAACAGGGGCTAACTACTTACTTTACAACATCAAGTAAACTACTGCCACTATCTACGTCCAGCGTCTTGTAACCCTAAAGTTGAAAAGGTTTAGGTCACAAGACGTAAATTAGCCGGAAACTGCCCGGCCCCGAGATATAAATCTTTTAAATGTGCTCATGAAACTGAACAACTTGTCCTAAGAGACATACGCCTTAATCACTTGCGGGGTAGGCAGAGCGTCAACGGGCGTAAAATACAGTCTTTACCGCTACGTCTGACAAATATTTAAGGGCCGTCTAGACAGGCTGTCAGTAAAATTGCAAAACACATGAAACCCTCAAGTCCCTTAGTACCTTCTTACGACACCCACAGGAAAGAAATGGCCGGTATTCTAAGCCGGCATCATACGGTAAGCAACAAACGTAACTGGAGATATGGCGAGGATTGCACGTTATGTCCGTTGATGCGCTATTTTAGCGCTGCGTAACGCATGCGTTAGGAAAATGCGAATTCCCACCTTATTTGCATACAATTTACGGTTTATGTCAATCGGTTTGGCAGGCGCATTCATCGACGCAGCGTTGTGCGATACGCACCGCTAAAATAAGGAAATATTTTCTATTTGTGACGTTTCTACTAAGTATACCTACAGCAATCAAATTCCTTGGCTCGTTGAATCGGTCTTCTACGTTCTTCTTACCCAGACTGAATTTACGTACTTAAAACTATGTTTTAATTTACGACGCTACCATTGAAATTTTTATAAGCCCTTACAGAGAAATTTCCAAGAAACCCTTACTGGGAAATTTCCAAGAAGCCCTATTAAGGAATATTCTATCATTTCTTTGTTCGTGGAAGTAATTTCTTCATCAAAGATATTGATTGAGTTGTCAGCCTGTAATAATCACGTTAATACTATGATCGCATATTACTGATAGGATATAAGATTACCTGTAATTTTCATCCATCCATAATAAAGCCTTGTAATTTATCAAAAACAGCGTCTGTAGCCAAGCGGTCTACGTTTTATTCTGGTTAGGTCGAAGGGGACACAAGGGTCATATTTGCGAAATTGTTCTCAATTTCTAAGTAATTATCAATCTTAATCTTATCGTATATTTATTTTTAATCTCATGCATAATGAACAGCATCACATGGTTAAACTTCAAACCTAAGGCCCTGTCCGCACAGCGATTTTTTCTCGTGATTTTTTTCTTTTTCCTTTGTAACACACTGAATCTTAATGCAAGTTTCCACACTGACGGAAAAAATATCGCGAATTACCTATCTCATACAAAATCAAACGTCAAGCTAGAAAAAAAAATGCGGAACACGAATACAATTCGCTGTGCGGACAAAGCCTAACTAAACATGGGACAATCATACAAGGTAATAAAATTGACAAGTACGTGTGCTACTCCCCGAGGACAGAACCACTCTCCAGGGGCCCGTCTTATAAAGCTGACAATTTAATTTACAATGACAATTTAATGTACCTTGCGTCGTCAGCGAGCCGATTCGCTATACCAAGAACTTTCTCTCTTCGTGTGGGACACCGAGTCGTTCAACGACCCGACGAACCCTGGTGTCAGAGTTTTTCAACCTCCTGAACTGAACTATCCTAACAAGCTTCGCAATGTAAATTGAATTGTCGTTGTAAATGACAATTGTCAGCTTTATAAGACGGGCCCCAAGGACCGAGGTCTGCTAAATAAAAATCGTTTCAGTTGCGTGTCGATGACATGTCTGTCAGTTGGATGCTTTTGGTAGTTCCGTATTCTGCTATCAGTTTTTAGTATGAAAAATCACAGAGGCAGTAGAATGACGGTTGAGTGTCGCTGGCATATAAGAATAAGCAGACTTGAGGCTCTGATCTTGAAATCAAAACAGATACAGAGGCAGTTACTAAGATTACTGTAAGCCTCTGAAGCTAAGTTGAATCCTTGACTTACTACAATTTTGATTATTCCGCAAGAGCAGATGTCACAAAGTCTCCTAAAATAATCCCAAGTTCATACATACATATATCTTGTCTATATCCCTTGCGGGGTAGGCAGAGCGTAATCGGATGTAAACACTAACAAATTACAGATGTCTGGCAAAAGTTTGAGAGTCACTCAGAAGACTGTGTATCACCATAGTGAGAGTGACAGATTGCCAGCCTGTCGCCTAAAATTACAAGCACATCGGCTCTCAAATCATGGAGTGATGCTATTCTAAGCCGGCACCACACGGCAATAAACCCAAGCAGATGGTAAAATACAAGCTTGACTTTCAATTAAATTAAAAATCTTAGAATGAAAAGGTTTTCTTATCATGGCTTGTCAAACTACCTACTTATAAGGCAAAAGATTATATCAGCAAAACGTATCTCGGTATAAGTCACATCGATGAATGAAGTCGGGATAGGTAGATATTTTTACCAGCTCTTTCAAAGTTTATCAGACCAGACATGTATGGCGAATTCTTATGAGTGACTGTAACAAGCTTATAGTATATTCTAAGCAAGCTATAGAGTGCGCCTAAAAAGTTAGAACGGGTGGCAGAAGTAAGAACACAACCTCCCTGTCCATCAGTAGCCAAACGCCAGATCACACTCTTGAACATCTTATTTCTCATAGTACTTGACATAGACATCTACGGAACAACTGCTTACCTTTGACAGTAAGTACGGCGCGTACTCTATAGCTTGCTTATAAATATACTCTAAGGTAACAAGATAGTAAAGAAACCTCGGTAAGGTATTTTGTTGGTCGTTTTCGCCCTCATCTTGTTCGAAATGCGAGCGATAGATAAGAAAGTGGTATCGAGAACGCGTAACCGCCGACTCATCATAAAGAACGACACTCATTAAGGGTTTGACTGATTATTGATCGCAACTCGCTGGCTATAGACACAAAATAGAGAGTTGACAGATGGATCACTCGACCCTGCGCTTATGTAATACCTATCGCTACTCAGATCGCTGTCAATCTGAATAGCGGTAGCAATTTCTTTGTATCATTTCAGATTTGAACTGTTTTAACCTACCGCTAGTCAGATCCTTATAAGATACGAATTAGGGTATTAACGAGTTTATTAACATTTTATGATTAATAATGAGACATATTGAGTTACCACGAATTCAGAACGATTTCGAAGATGTTAAGAAGACTTTTCCTATTAGTGTTAGGTACCGAATGTTAACATCATCACCCCTTTTTCCCTTGCGGGGTAGGCAGAGCGTAAACAGCTGTAATATAACGGCCATTCACACCACGTCTGACAAAAGTTTGAGAATTATTAAGAAGGTTGTGTACCACCATAGTAACAGGTTGTCAGCCTGTCGCCTAAAATTGCAATATACCAGCTTCAACTCTCAAATCCCTTAGTCGCTTCTTACGAAACCCAAGGCAAAGATATGGGGTGATGCTATTCTAAGCCGGCACCACACGGCATACATACGGCATTTTACACAATCAAAGTAATAAACCCTAACGATTATTATATCTTTATTTAACAGAACGACCGTAACTATCGCTTTAATATTTAGATAGGTAGGTACATTATAATAGCCGTGTGGGTGATGCCGGTATAGAATAGCATCACCCTATATCTATCCCGTGGATGTAGTAAGAAGCGACTAAGGGATTAGAGGGTTGATGTGTTTGTAATTTTAGGTGACATGCTGACAACTTGTCATTACTATGGTAATACACAGTCTTCTAAATGACTCTCAAACCAAACTACGATGAACATTTACTTCATCGTAGTTCTTGTATGCTGGAAAAACTACAAATCTAAAGGAGATGTCCAAGAGATTTTATACTATCTTTTATCTTTGAATCAGACTTCTTCTTCCTATTTGTCAATGTATAGATACACGATTATGTTTTATGTACTTATTTGACATCTTACGACTTTGAACAAGAAATATTCGTACTTGAAATTGAAAGTAATTTTGAAATTAGAATTTTCTTTGTATGCGATGTGACATGACGATTTCAAAATGGCGTCATTTTTCTGAATTCAGGTAGGCTTTCCGTTGACATATTTCGTGTTTGGCTGCCGAAAAAGCTACCTTATTTCAAATGTATGGAGGCTCTGAGTAGTGGTAGCTTTTCCATAAGCGCCTCGACCCTAGGTATTTAAAATTTTCGCGATTGTCACTTGTTACATAGCCAGGGTTGCTAACGTCAAAAATCTCAAAGTATCGTACCAAAACAGCAAAATCTGATACAAAAATGTAATATGATTTTGAGCCAATTTGGATCCGAGAAATATGACGTTCGTGGCAACCATCTTCTTAGTTACCTTGAGTAGGTAATAGTCTAAGCGGGTACGGTCAAATATCACCCGGAAGATGTTTTGCCGGCACAGTTAATGCCGCTTTGCTCAGTGATACTAGGGACCATTGTGAATGATTCCATCCAAGGAAATGAAAAATCCATCCACTGGATTTCAAGATGGCGGACCTTCGTTTTTTTGTATGGCACTAAAAAAAATAATTCTTCTAGAGCCCATCGTGTGGGGTATCAAATAAAACGATTTCAAAAATATATCGTTTTAATACATTTCAGTTTCCCTCTTAGAAAAAAATCAAGTTACATTTTTAAAAGTAGTCAAAACATGTCAAGTTTGAGGTCCAGTAGGTACAAAATGGCTGACATATAGTTTCTTTAAAGTATGCCAAATAATCCATCATATCCTTAACTCTAACGTGACGAAAGGAATTTTGAAAATAATAAGATTTAATGTATATTTTGCAATGGAAAGTAGATCATTGAGAACTGCAGTAGGTTAGTAAGAACTGCTTGTGCGCCTTCATAAATGTTTATTTTACTTTATTCCACTTCAAAATCGCCGCTAGTTAGTACTGAGTGAGCCGTCAAGTAATTACGGCGCCCCGCGCGCCGTCTCCCTAATTTTTGTGCTGTAGGTAGACGAATCGAAGCTTTAGAAAAGTTGCGAAAGATAATGCTGTACAGTTAAGGTAGGATATTAGCGAGCGTTACTTTTTACATAGCCAGGGTTGCTTCTGTCAAAAATCTCAAAGTATAATCATATCAAAACAGTAAAATATACTACAAGAACGTAACAAGATTCTGAGCTAATTTTAATCAAAGAAATGTGACGTTCATGACCAACCATCCAAAGGTAATAAAGAAAATGGTCCATCTTCTTAATTAACTTGATATTATGGATCATACATACCTTTGAGATTCCAGTTAATTCCAGTAAGCGTCAAAATCGTCGCTAGTAGATACTGAGTAAGCCATTTGTAAAGGTGCTCCGCGCGCTGTCTTCCTAGTTTGTGCCTGTTGTGTCTTCTTCGTATGATACAAGAAAATGTGCAAAATAATGTGTATCTGAATGTCAAGATTGTGGTGCAATAGGTACAGTGCTTGAGAAATCAAAATGCAAATCAACAGTAGTATTGGTTGTGTTGAATTTGACCGTACATTGGACTGGGTCTGTGTTTACTCGTAGCCTAGTATTGAATCAAAATACGGGTTCAATGGGTGAGGTGCTTGCCTACTTGGTCGGTTGCTAGGGTAAACCAACGTGAAACCAACAGAGCTTGGGCGACTAAGGCGAGAAACACACGCAACGTCCGTTAGTGCATCATTCAATTATAAAATATCAGAACATTGCTAGATAAGACTATGTAAGTTAAATAAATAAATACTAAATTACCTAAATTTAACTAGATTGGGAAGAGATTGTCCAGAACGCCTACATGAGACATGGTCCCCAATAGACTGGCAACGTTTCCTCTCTCCTTATTCGATTTTTTACCCTACCTTCATACGATTTCGGTTTATATAAAGCATTGCACAACGCTGCATCGACGGATCAGTCTGTCAAACCATTTGGCATTAATCGTATTCGTATAAAAATTAGATGGATAATCGAACAAACTACGCACAAAAGGACGTGTGTTTCTCGGCTATGGTTTATGTATTTCACGTCACGGCTAGCTACTGCACCTACTATTTATTCAGAGTATAGAGTTACCTATTTAGGTAAGGGTCAACATTATATGGTTTTCCATGTAACGTAAGACATGGCAAGTACGTTTATTTGTACCTGTACTTAGTGCCATTAATAGACGTCCTAGTCCGCCCTCTACAACGTTAACATAATTATCTATATTCCTTCTACTAATATGCTCTGACTCCATAAAAGAAGATTAGTCAAGCTCACGGCCACCCACGTAGATCGAACCGGCAATGTAATTCGCAGCTTATATTTAGGGCATGCATAAACTCTATCTACATGCATTATTCGGACAGAGAACAGACAAAAAAAATTATAATAAAAAAGATTTATTTGAATGAAAAAAGAAACCCAACAAATATAAGTAGATCTGCCAAACTAAGAAAGTGTGTTGGCAGTATACATAGGTTCGGGTCGAGAGATCCTTCTGTAAACTGTCCATTTTGTGACACAGGGGGCTATTTAGTTTCCAGTTTTTCTCCTCGTAGCCAACACGCCATGTTTGAGTTCCTAAATCTATTTTACTCCACATCGCCTTCCCATTGAACGAACACAATAAGTAATCGGCAGAAGGTTTCCCTGGTCCCTAGAGAGTCATTTGTTTTACCGCTACATGAATGGGTAGCTATAATCTATTTTGAATTTATTTATATATGTGATACAGGTTTTAGCCTATTTACGGTGGGTATGAGGTGTGTTGGAAAAACAATACCTAGTTGAGCACAACTGTACAAACAAACATTATCAAATCTGGGCGAGAACAAAACCAAAGCCATTACATTACTACATCACGTGGTACAATCACAAAATAGAATATTTACAGAAGGTTCATTCGACCCTATTTAGGATTTTTGCGATTGTCACTTGTTACATAGCCAGGGTTGCTACTGTCAAAAATCTTAAATACTTATAAGAATATCAAAACAGCGAAATCTAATACAAGAACGACATCTAATTCTAGGCCAATTCTAATACAAGAAATATGGCGTTTGTGGCAACCATATTCTTACTTAACTTGAGTTCCTCTGAGATTCCAGTTATTTCCAGTTAAAATCAGTAAGCGTCGAATTGTCGCTAGTACTGAGTGAGCCATCCGTTAAGGCGCCCCGCGCGCCGTTTCCCTAATTTGTTGTTCAATTGCGGGCTCGTGGAGTTTTAGATTGTATGTTTGAGATGACAACTTGGGTGGAAAATCTATAATGTTGATATGTGTGTTTTTTGAAACCCAAGCCGTAAGAATTTTCTACACTTTTGGCTGCCATAAATTTGACCCAGCTTGTTCAAGCGAAAGGACATCCCGCCGCAAAGTGACAAGCGAGTTCAGGCGAATCTTTGTTAACTGTATTTTTCAAAACCTGAGCCACAAAAATTTTCTTCACTTTTGGCTGCCATAGTTTTGATCCAGCTTGTTCAACCGGATGGACATCCCGCCGCAAAGTGACAAGCGAGTTCAGGCAAATCTTTGTTTACTGTATTTTTCAAAACCTGAGCTATGAGATTTTTTTCCCTTCTGGCTGCCATAAATTTGATCCAGCTTGTTCAAGCGGAGGGACATCCCGCCGCAAAGTGACAAGCGAGGTCAGGCGAATCTTTGTTAGCTGTAATTTTCAAAACCTGAGCCACAAGAATTTTCTTCACTTTTGGCTGCCATAGTTTTGATCCAGCTTGTTCAAGCGGAAGGACATCCCGCCTCAAAGTGACAAGCTAGTTCGGCGACAACATAGTTCGTTGTTCGACTCAATTACCCCACAAAGGGTAACTTATATTAGGTATCTAGCGCGCGCAGAACGAGTAGGACACAGAATTGAATTAGCGACGAATTGCCTCTGAGGTTTCGTGGTCAGAGCGCTGGGTTTTTGATCTGAAGGTGTTAGGTTCGATATTTATTGAAAACTTTTATTATCTTTGTGTCTTCAAAATGAAGCGCAGAAATTCAAACTGACACATCAATTTCACCTATCATGTACAGCTTCACCTATGATCAAAGTGAAAAAATCTAAAGAATTGAGAAGAATTTTAGTGTAATCCAGTAAATTTTTTTCCATTACATATACAATTAGTGAATTTTTAAAATTGTTTCGAAGATTTGTCCGAATAAGGTGGTTGAAATCTGAAATAACATTTGTCCACTGATAGACTTTGGTCCTTCGTTTTGTTATCAAACCTGTGTTCTTCTAGCTGGAGAGGTGAAAAAGTTTCTGATACACTCTACTCCTCATTAATAAGATAACATCGTTTGACCCCTCTTAATTTATCTTGTCTTACATCGAGAGGCGTAGTATGTTTACCACATAATAAATAGCACAATAATGTAACGAGGGAAGAAAATAATAGTATTAGAGATTTCTTTGTTTAGCCACGTGGATAGAATGCTTGATACAATTACTTATTTATCATTGTTAATGAGGGCTGGCTGCTCTTTTCAACCTTGTGTTGGATTATGTCACTAGGTATTCATTTTTATATTTCTTGTAGGTATCGTAAGAAGCGACATCTTGTAACAGAAGTGGTGTAAACGGCTATCCAATACCTAGAGTATACAGTTTCAGAAATTGAGGTGCTGATTGAAACTAGAGAAATATTTTTGCATATCCTTTTACATTTTTGCTATCTAAGCGATAATGCTGCCTGTACGAGGTCAGTATATTTCCTTGTGTACAATAAAGTTCTATTGAAAAAGAAAAGATCACCAGCCTGTCTCAGTTTTTACTAGTCCATTTTGAAGTATACCATAAAATTTGTTTAGTTTCGTATCAAATGGGCGCGCGGCGCTGGCAACACTGTTCGTCATTGTCTCGTCCTGTGGCCGTGCGCTCGCATCGTTGATGCGAATTTTAATTATAAATGGTGTAATTTAGTGTGCTTTCGGTTTTCTCGTGTGGTTTTCCCTGTTCGGTGGGGAAGTGAACCATGTGGATTTGGTTCCGGCGCTTTGATTGAGAGTCACGCGGCCGCCGGCAAAATATAACCTCACTTTTCGTTCGCTCGCGTCGTGGCTGCCGATAGCTACATATTTTTAATTGTTTTCTTGATTGGAGGCCAACGGGGCCGATTTCTCATTCGGAGAGAAATCTTTTAGTCATTTTGTGTTAAAAAACATTATTTGATGTCGAACTATGAACAATAGTGAACCCAAGTGCTTGTGAAAACTAAGCTGTGAATCTGCGACTGATTGACGGGACGGAGTGCCACACGAGCTGGTGTCCGGGTGCAGTAAGTCTAGTACCTAAATTCCAATCCAAAATGTCTTCCTCCAAAACCTGATACCTTTTTTCCTGTCAAAAACTAGACTTACAAGGAAACGGCGGCGTCATGGTTCGCACGGTAAGCAATTCGCTGCTAGGCCCTGTTTAAGTAGACTTTGGAAACAAGAATTTCTCGGCCGGAAACTTTCCGGAACAAAATTCTCTCATTAAATTTATTTTATTTAGCTATAGTAAAGAGCACTACGAATCGTAGTCAAATGTTGTTCCGAGGCTGATCGACCATTTAGTTTTAGATTTTAAGATAACTTTAATTTGCTTCCACTGCGCTAAGATCAGCTTCGGAATCAAACATTTTTTGGTAGCAGAGCGTGGTTGCTTTATTGCAACATAGTTAGCCGTAATTTAGTATTAAGCGTGTTTTTATAGTACCCACATATTTTATTAATTTTGGAAAATATTGTTTCGGTTTTTGTGACTGTATTGTTTGCCTAGTGAACGGTACCTTATCGGTAAGGTCTAGGCCAGTCAACTAACATTTATTTTGTGGTATTTGTTTATTGGTTTTCGTTTTATTAAGTCGAGTGTGTAAAAGTTGGTACCATGGCTCCCTCGATCGCCAGGTATAAGGCTGCTATAAAGACAGAATTAAGGTGGTTTACTACCACAGCGGCAATGATCGGCCGCGAGGACCGGGAGGACGCGCTCTTGAAAAGTGCACTACAGGCAGATGAACGGGTTCGGGTTGTGTCGGAACACCTCACAGAGTGCCTCATGCTCCTTGAGGAAGCTCCTAACCCTGAAGATAAGGAGCTGGTTGAGGGCGATGTAAGCCAGTGCTTGGAGCTGGCACAGGACATTGCGCAGGCAGCTGCGGACATATCTAGGCGACGTGACGGAAAGGAAAAGCCATTCCGTGGTAAGGTGGGACAAGGATTACAGGTGCCTCTTCCGCCTGTTACGGTTCCAGTCTTTGCAGGCAATTACGCCGACTGGCCGGCGTTTGAGGACCTGTATAGCAGTGTGGTCCACACACGGACGGACATAACGCCGGCGTACAAGATGACTCAGCTGATGTCCAGGCTACATGGAGAGCCTCATGAATTGCTGACGCATTTGGCTGTCTCGGATAGCAATTATGAGGTGGCGTGGAAGATCCTTACCGACCGGTATCGAAACAAGCGCCTGATTGTAGACAGGCTGTTAGACCAGTGGCTGTCAATACCAACCATAACGCGAGGTACGGACCTCCGCGAGAAAATCTTCCACCCAGTCAGTGTCGCGGTCAGCGCACTAGAGCGACAGGGTTTGCCAGTGGCGGGCTACGGTTATATCTTGGTCCACACAGTGCTTCGCCGCCTGCCGAGCGAAATGGTCGCTCGATTCGAGCAGCTCCATGGGGCAAGTCCTCGGACCACCTCCCGACCTACGAGGATCTGAAGTCGTTCCTCGAGGCCGAAAGCAGGCGAGTGGACGTCCAGGCTGGTGAAGCCCCACGCAAGAGACCTCTGCCCCTCGCCACCCGGAACGGCCGGGTGCACCGGCGCGAGGAGGCAACAGTAGGCAACCCAGGCGGTACAACACCGCATTGGAATCAGGGTGTGCCTACTGCAGGAGACAGGCCACGGGGTGACAGCGTGTCAGGAGTTTGCTGCGCAGAGGGTTCAGAGGAGACGGGGTGTGGCACAGCAGAGGCGTTGGTGTTTTCGGTGCCTGGGGCCGCATCAGGTGCGAGTGCCCTTCAAGCACCAACTGTAGGTACTGCCAGGGTGCACACCATCCGCTGCTCTGCATGAATCGCTCCGGAGGCGCCGGGGCAGCGCTGGATCGGATCAGCGAAGGAGCCTGCCCACCAAGGGAGCAACGCTCCCCACCCCCTCCAAGGAGGAGCCCACCTCCGCATCGGTCACAGGGACAGGAGGGGGACGTCAACAGACGGAGCCCACTTACCCACGGACGTGGGGACGATCTCCACCACGGCAGCAGGTGCCGGATTGGGGAGGAACGACACGGGAACATGGCCACGGACACCCATCCCAGGTACGGGATCAAACGGGCGGGTGTCAGGGGAGCACTAGGCAGCCACCAGGGTACATGCAGTATTCTGCGGGCTTGAGCCACCTGGTTGGGTCTCAAGACCCACGCATGCCTCCGCCTATGCCTGAGTACCCGCGGCTACAGGCGCAACCTCGGTACGGACGTTTGCCGTCGGGGTACTATAGAACTCCAGCCATGGCCTTTATGGGCAGACCTCCCTGCCAGCAGGAGTGGGACCCATACATAGGTTTGGGTAGCGAGGGGCGGCCTCACCGCGTTTAGATTCCCGCTAGGTAATCGCCGCCTACTCATCAGCTTCGGCTCCCCGTCCAATCACGGTACTTTTGCCAACGGCTAAGATTTGGGTATGGGGATACGGTGGCCGGACCATTCAAGTAAGAGCCCTACTGGATACAGGGGCTCAGGGATGTATTGTATCGAGTAAGCTGGTGAGTAGGCTAGGCCTAAATGTACGGCCAAGTGAGGATGAAGCTGTAGGCATCGGGGCCTAAATGTGCCTGACATTCGGGGTCAGACGAACTTTGAGTTCACATTAGGTAGCACATGTACAGGGTCAGCTATCAAGTCTCAGCCGTGGTGCTGGATGAAGTGGTTGGGAAACTCCCTCAGGTTAGGTTACCACCAACGGTACGAGGGTTAACCACAGGGTTGGAGTTGGCTGATCCTGATTTTGATACTCCTGGTACGGTGGACGTACTTCTCGGGTCAGACGTCCTCGGGAGATTATGGTGCGGTAGGAAGAAGGTACTCCAGGAAACTGGTTTGGTGGCCGTAGATACCACAGGGGGGTATGTTGTTTTCGGCCCAGTTTGGAGACCTCAGGACCTACCAGAAGGGGATCCGGTCCTCTATGGTAGTGTGCTGTCAGAGGTGCTGCAGAGGTTTTGGGAGTCTGAAGAGCCGCCCACGGCGGACAGACTTAAGCCAGAGGATGACGAGTGCGAGTTGTTCTATCAATACAACACTGCGAGATGCCCGTCAGGCAGATTCGTGACCAGGCTACCTTTTCTCCCAAACCGCCCCGCTTTAGGTAGTTCGCGACAGCTCGCGGAACGGAGACTACTCGGAATGGAGCGGAAGATGAGGCGAGACCCAGCACTTCGGCAGAAGTATATAGAATTCATGCGGGAATATATTCAATTGGGCCACATGTCGTGTGTAAGTAATATTTTTTTTTCTGTTCACAATGGAGTATATTAAATAAATATGTATATGTAAGTTTATTATAAGACGTATTTGTGTAGGTATATTCTAGAAACTAATATATATGTATAGTATCTAGGTATTTATTTGTATTAATAGGCATAATTTGTTTTTCTTTCCTTATTTTGATGTTTTTACACCCGAGTGCACCCGTATCTTTCTCTCTGTTTACCCTCTGGTTGGCCGGTAGAGAATGCCGCGTGGCATTAGGCCCGCCTTTTGTACTATGTGCAATAAAGTATAAAAATAAAAATAAATAAATAAAATAAATGTCGGTGTCCAGCCTGGATTGGAGGTGTGTCGAGCATTATTACATTCCACACCTGGCTGTCTTGAAGTCACCTGAGGCGAAAATACGAGTGGTGTTTGACGGTTCTGCTCCTACCTCGAATGGTGTGTCTGTGAACCAATGTTTGCACGCGGGTCCTAAATTGAACCGGGACATTGTGGACATTCTCACAGACTTTCGTTTGCACCAGGTAGCGTTCGTCGCAGACGTCAAAATGATGTTTCGCCAAACCATGATACATCCGGATGACCGTCGGTATCAGCTGATTTTGTGGCGTGAGAGCCCAGATGAGCCGATGGTCACATACGAACTTAACACGGTGACGTATGGACTTAAGCCAAGTCCGTATTTGGCAGTACGTACGCTGCGAGAGTTGGCCGCACAGGAAAGGGTAAGATACCCTCGAGCCGCAGCAGTACTGGATCGCGACGTCTACGTGGACGATATCTGCACGGGTGCTGATAGCGTGGAGCAGGCGCTAATTCTACGAGACGAGCTGATCGCGATCATGGGTTCAGGAGGTTACGAGTTGCGGAAATGGTTGTCCAGTTGCCCAGAGCTCCTGGCTGGTTTGCCAGGCGAGTTCCATCAGGACCCGCACCTCTTTGAGAACCCGGACAATCCAAATACGTTGGGCATCCTCGGGGTGCAATATAGGCCAACGCATGACGTATTCACGTACAAGATCGAGCCCGACCTTTTGGAGAAAACTTGGACTAAGCGGTCGGTACTGTCGACAATCGCTAGAACGTTCGATCCTAACGGATGGATCGCCCCGGTTACGTTCATGGCGAAGTGCTTTTCCAAAGGTTGTGGCTAGCCAACTTAGGATGGGACGACCAACTCTCCGGAGAGTTGTTGAAGGATTGGCTCAAGTTTGTGACCACCTTACCAGGGATTGTGCACATCGCGATACCTCGCAAGTTAGTCCCATCGGTGGGATGTAAGGCTACCCTACATGGGTTTTGTGACGCCTCGGAGCGAGGGTACGCGGCAGCTGTATACCTTCGGACAGCAAGTTCAACGGGAACTGTGCACGTGCGTCTGGTTATGGCCAAAAGTAAGGTGGCACCAGTCAGAACTAGATGGACCATCCCCAAGTTGGAATTGGCAGGGCAGCTCTTCTAGCGCGCTTGCTAAATCATGCAACCTGCAATCTGCGTGGTACCATCAACTTGGATGAAACGGTGTACGCGTGGACTGACAGTCGGATAGTTCTGTGCTGGTTGCAGACGTCGGTACATACACTTGAGGTTTTCGTGGCAAATCGGGTGTCACAGATTACGGGGTCGGAAACTCCGTTAGTGTGGAGGCACGTACCGGGAGAATGGAACCCAGCGGACTGCGCTTCGCGCGGGTGCAGGGCACCTGATTTGGTGAGTCACCCACTGTGGTGGGGACCTCAATGGCTAACTGAGTCGCCGCAGGAATGGCCGTTCAACGAGTGCAGGGCGCCGCTTGGGCCACCTGATCGAGGTTTGCGAGTGAACGTGGGGCAACTCGTACCGAAGCCTAACCCAGCTTTCTTGCTGGAACGGTATAGCTCCCCTCGACAAACTTCTTGGGGTGACAGGTTGGATCAAACGGTTCGTGAACAACTGCAGGAAGCCTCAAGCAGAACGGAACTTTGTACCTGTCCTCTCGCCTGCGGAACGGAATGCGGCTCTATGCTCATTAGTTAGAGTCGTCCAGGCGGAACATTTTGAAGAGGAGGTCAGGCTGCTCAGGGATGGACGTGGAAAGCTGAAGGGAGGAATTGTGCGCCTCAACCCATTCTTGGATGAGCAAGGTATGCTCAGGGTTGGAGGCAGACTTCGGAACGCTAGCCTGCCCTTTTCGGCTCGGCATCCACTGTTACTTCCAAAAAAGGGACCCTTAGTTGAGCTATTAGTCAGGGATCGTCATGAGAAAAACTCGCACGCGGGCTGTAATGCGCTATTGGCCATCCTACAGCGCGAGTTCTGGATCTTATCGGGACGACGAACGGTACGTAGCGTTGTGTTTAGGTGCTTGCCTTGTTACCGCTTGAAGGCAGCCACAATGCAGCCACAGATGGGAGATCTCCCACCGGACCGGGTGACGGAGGCCTGGACGTTTGCAGGTGTGGGAACGGATTTCGCAGGCCCTTTCATGGTAAAGGCATCACGCCTACGGAACGCAAAGTCTATCAAGGCGTACTTGTGCGTGTTCGTGTGCCTAGCCACCAAGGCCGTCCACTTGGAGCTCGTGGCCGACCTTTCTACGGAGGCCTTTTGGCAGCGCTGGAGAGATTTACGTCGCGACGAGGGCGACCAGCGCTGATCAGGTCGGATTGTGGTACCAACTTTAAGGGTGCTGATCGGTGTATGAAAGAAATTGTAACGTTCTTACGGGAGAACGAAGAAGCCATCAGCACGGGCCTCTCCCGTCAGGGCATTGCCTGGGTGTTCGATCCACCAGCGTGCCCTCACTGGGGTGGTATTTTTGAAGCGGTTGTAAAGTCCGCTAAGACGCATTTGTTGCGCGTTGTAGGGTTAACAATTTTGACTTTCGAGGAGCTGGCGACCGTGTTTTGTAAAATTGAGGCTGTACTCAATTCGCGTCCTTTGTGTCCGCTCAGCTCAGACCCAAATGATTTAGAGGCCCTGACGCCAGGGCATTTCTTAATTGGCCGCCCACTTAACGCCTTGCCGGAATATCCCTATACGGAGGTGAATAGCAATCGTTTGTCGCGTTATCAGTTGTTGCAGCAAATGACTCAAAACTTTTGGAAGCGTTGGTCGCTTGAGTACTTGCACATTCTGCAGCAACGCCTTAAGTGGACGGACAGGACTGAACCCCCCTGCATTGGGTTTCTCGTTCTGGTTAAGGATGCCAACCTACCGCCACTGCGTTGGCGCCGGGGGCGCATTCTAAACCTGTTTCCGGGTAGTGATGGCACTCCTCGAGTTGCAGAAGTTCAGGTGGGGATTCAGTTCTTAAGCGAGCAGTAGCTACATTATCACGCCTGCCATGCATAGAGCGGACCGATGGGTCGGTCCGGGGCGGGTGAATGTTTAGTTTCGTATCAAATGGGCGCGCGGCGCTGGCAACACTGTTCGTCATTGTCTCGTCCTGTGGCCGTGCGCTCGCATCGTTGATGCGAATTTTAATTATAAATGGTGTAATTTAGTGTGCTTTCGGTTTTCTCGTGGTTTTCCCTGTTCGGTGGGAAGTGAACCAAGTGGATTTGGTTCCGGCGCTTTGATTGAGAGTCACGCGGCCGCCGGCAAAATATAACCTCACTTTTCGTTCGCTCGCGTCGTGGCTGCCGATAGCTACATATTTTTAATTGTTTTCTTGATTGGAGGCCAACGGGCCGATTTCTCATTCGGAGAGAAATCTTTTAGTCATTTTGTGTTAAAAACATTATTTGATGTCGAACTATGAACAATAGTGAACCCAAGTGCTTGTGAAAACTAAGCTGTGAATCTGCGACTGATTGACGGGACGGAGTGCCACACGAGCTGGTGTCCGGGTGCAGTAAGTCTAGTACCTAAATTCCAATCCAAAATGTCTTCCTCCAAAACCTGATACCTTTTTTCTTGTCAAAAACTAGACTTACAAGGAAACGGCGGCGTCATGGTTCGCACGGTAAGCAATTCGCTGCTAGGCCCTGTTTAAGTAGACTTTGGAAACAAGAATTTCTCGGCCGGAAACTTTCCGGAACAAAATTCTCTCATTAAATTTATTTTATTTAGCTATAGTAAAGAGCACTACGAATCGTAGTCAAATGTTGTTCCGAGGCTGATCGACCATTTAGTTTTAGATTTTAAGATAACTTTAATTTGCTTCCACTGCGCTAAGATCAGCTTCGGAATCAAACAAAATTTGTACATAATATTCCACCACAAATGACTCTATTCTACCTATGGAAATGCGCTAAATAGCAAACAAGAGATAGAGATGACCTTTGATGATAGAGATAACACATAATATGCCCTTTAGATAGATAGACATAATAATATACATAGTAGACGCCACGGAAACATTTGAAAAAATTGACATTCTGTAAAATGTTGAACTATATAGTCGGCAGATAATTAGCCGAGGTCTAAACACTCTACGTCACCTTTTCGAAACACCCTGGTATTCTTAGTCGGTACCACTTGGACAAAGGACAGCTCTCCGAATACTGATACGGTGCATTCAGACTATGAAACTGAACAATTTCCCACAAGAAAATCTTTCAGGAGGCGTAAAAGTTGTTTCGACTTCAATGTAGTATTTTGTATGAACCGCCAAAAAGTTGTTGAGTGCTGTAAGGGATATCCTGCATAAAGCTATATCATAGCTGGTACTGCCGGACTTATATAATTTTGACGGATCGAACGACTGACCTACAACAAAATAAGTTGTAAATGTATAATAAAATAACTCTCAGTCAGTTTGCACGCTAGAATCGGTTTGCACTTGCTACAAACATGTTGACGTTTCTACTTTTTACCATCTTCCTATCAGTCGCCAGATCTGAAGAAGACCTGGAAAAAATTACTGCAGGTCAATGGAAACTAGCAGCTATATTTGCTGACACACCTTTCGGAGAAAAGGATTTCAAAAGAGACTGTAATCCTATGACTATTGTGAAGACAAACTTAACATGTCAGTGTGGAGACGGTGGAGACGGGACTGTGTCTATCGTGAGTGCAGTGCAAAATGAAACATTAATGGATAGCCATCCAGTCGAAGTAGTCGAAACGAAAGAAGAGGTCGAGAAATATCAGCTTAAGGAACGTACGGACGATAAAATGAATTGCAATTGTGGAGAATTTGGAAGCAAAACCCTTGGAGTACTGTACAAAATTAGTGATAACTATGTGCTGATGTATAACTGGCCTGCAATAACAGCACAGGTCCTGATTGCCAGAGAAGCACCATCGTTGTCTGAGCTAGAAGAATTTGTTAAGACGGTGGACGTTTTGGAAAATAAACACAGTTTTGCTGGTTGTTTGAAGGAATATGAAAACGAAGGATAAACTGACGTGGGAAGATATAGGATATCCAGATTTTGCACTATTGAAATTGCTAACTGGGTGCTGTAGTTATATTTATACCTCATTTTTATCGTACCTAAATGTGATATATCAAATATTGATTTATTTATTATTTATTTATTACTTAACACACGAAACATTGCAACAAGAACAGAAATTAATCCAAGCAGTTACAAAGATTCACAGAAATACATAAACAAAATTTTTTAACACATTAAAAAATAGTCATTGGATAGTACTTTTCGGCATCATATGAATCGTGTATAGTCGTATATATACTAAGATACCACCTCATCATAATGTAATGAATTGTTGAGAATTCTGAACACTAGTAAATGATGAATATCTATTCCCCAATGAATGTTTTGAACTTTTATACATTTGTCCCCAATGAGTGTTCTTTACATATGCTTTTAATTTTTTGTAAATATACATATACTATGTTCTTTTCATTTTATTTACTAGGCCATGGACGTGACTTCAAAGAAATATGACAAAACCTAACAAATTGCATTTCACACACAATAAAACATTGGCGGTAGCGTTCAAGGTTAAATACTACTGAAAAATTTATGAATTTCACTGACGACAAAATGCTTACGGCACCAATCATCATGTCAGTTTGACATATTGAAAACCATAAGTCGTCACAACCCATGACCTATTTCAATTTCACCTCGTCAGTCAAGACGAGACCGATACCTCGTTAACATGGCTTTTTATACCAATAAAAGCCTTTTCCTTACCGACACTATAAAAGCGAATGGTAACCCACACAAACATGATATTAATAGAAACAAGAACAAAATTGTGTTTCTAAACGTGACGCCGAGCGGCACACCGCAATTGCGGTCGCCGTCGCCAAATGTCGTCGTGCCGATAAAAGACAACTTCATGGCCCCAAATATTACCAGAGATGTGGTTTATGAAAACATCAAGCCCGTGTTCATCTTGCTGCGTCTGATGGGTGTTCTACCTCTGACCAAACCACAATCCGGTGTGAACCAGTTCCACCTGGCCTCTCCAGCTATGCTTTACTCTGCAGTCATGTTCTTCTCACTCGTCAGCTACGTCTTGTACATGTCTCTCCATAAGGTCCAAATCCTGAGATCTGCTGAAGGGAAATTCGAAGAAGCCGTTATTGAATATCTCTTCACTGTCTACTTGTTTCCTATGGCAACTGTTCCTATAATGTGGTATGAGACCCGCAAAATAGTGGCTGTTCTAAACGGATGGGTCGATTTTGAGGTGACATGATTTATTTACTAAGTCATGATTTTAATACAGAATCTCAGAATTCAATAATGTTATTCTTTTGTTTTAGGTTGCCTACAAGGCCGTATCGGATCGTGCTCTTCCAGTAAATCTGTACAAGAAATCTCTGATCATAGCAATTGTCATCCCGATAATTTCTACCACCTCGGTTATCATCACTCACGTAACGATGGTGCATTTCCGTCTCATGCAAATCATACCGTACATCTTTCTTGAAATTTTGACGTATATTCTTGGTGGCTACTGGTATCTGCTGTGTGAGACATTGAGCATCTGTGCAAATATTTTAGCGGAAGATTTTCAAATGGTAAGTTTTCAAAATCAAGGGGGATTAGGTGAAGCGTGGCAGCTGCAAAATATTCCTAGGTCGACGCTCTACTATCTTTACCGTGCGTACAAGGATAAAAAAGGGCCAAGAAGGGGCAGTGGTGTACTGGATGCTTATGATACCAGACTGCACAGAACTGCAAACGCTGGAAAAAGGAGAAAGCGATGGTATACTTGTAAATCAAATCGTACATGAGGATAGTTTTTAAATTTGTATGATTTGTTACAGGCTCTTCGCCACATTGGACCAGCGAAGAGAGTATCAGACTACCGCGGTCTCTGGCTACGTTTAAGTAAGCTGGCTCGCGACACTGGCATTGCGAACTGCTACACATTCACCTTTGTGAACCTCTACCTATTCCTTATCATCACGTTGTCCATCTATGGACTCCTCAGTCAAGTATCTGAGGGGTTTGGCACTAAGGACATTGGGCTTGCCCTTACCGCTGTCTGCAGTGTGTTTCTGCTGTTTTTCATTTGTGACGAGGCTCATTACGCGTCACACAATGTAAGTCTAGAAAGTAATACATTGTAATTATTTGGCCACACTTGAAATTACCAGATTGTTTTTTTTCTCAGCTAAACTTTTAAGTAAAGAAACCATTACAGATTGGATCAGACTAGCATTGGTTTGGTTTACGTTGAGTCGTGGAATTTACGTTTACTTTTAGTATAATACCCAACATAGTACCATTATAAAAACTTACGTGAAAATTGTTGACGTCATATTGATGTGATTTAAAAATTCTGTGACTGAACCTTACGGAGCTGTACTATGTCTCCGCATTAATGGACTATCGTACTGTATATGTGTCGCAGTACGATGGCAGAATCAGGTTTTTGGCCAAAAACCTAGGTTTTTGGCCAAAAGCCGGCATATGGCAAAATCGTAGACTTCTTTCGGTCATCGTCCTAAGCTGATCCAGGTTTTTGGCCAAAAACCTAGGATTTTGGCCAAAAAACTAGGATTTTGGCCGAAATCCTAGATTTGTTTAGTATTATGGCTTTTTTTGCATTTCGGGGAAACTTCTTCTTCTGGTACACCATGTCGCCCAACGACCCGATGAACCCTGGTGTTAGAGTTTTTAAACCACCTACTGCAGGGAGCAGGCCTCTGACAAGGTTGTGTAACGACCGCCGTCCAAGTGATCATAAAAAGCAATCGGGACCGACGGTTTAACGTGCCCGTGTAGTTCGGGCATACACCTCGAAAGGCAGGAGGTAACATTTGACGTTCTGGAGGGTGGGAGGTAGCGTCAGACGCTCTGGAGGGCGTAGGTAGCGTCGGACACTCTGGAGGATGTAAGATGACGGGCGTTGGATTTTCTTGGGGTCCGACGCTACCTCCTGGTCTCCAAGGCGTCCAACGCTACCACCAATCCTCTAGAGCGTTCAGTGGTACGTCCTGCTCTTATGGTGTCTGAAGCTCCCCCCTGCCCTTCAGGGAATCCGAGGCAATCTTGCTGTTCAGACTGTCTGATGTTACCCCCCGTCCTTCAGGGTGTCCATTTACGGTTTCCAAGTCTACCCTCAAAAGATCAGAGGGAGGTGCATAAAGTACCTCTCCACTCCTCGTTCCCCCGAACCACACGGGTACGGTAAGCCGTCGGTCGGTCCCGATTGCTCTCTATGATCACTTAGACGACGGTCGTTACACAACCATGTTAGAGGCCTGCTACTTGCAGTAGGCGGTTGAAAACTCTGATACCAGGGTCCATCGGCTCGTTAGGTGCCTTGGTGTACCACTCGAAGACGAAGAAGTTCCCCCGAAATTCAAAAAAAGCCATAATACTAAACAAATCTAGGATTTCGGCCAAAATCCTAGTTTTTTGGCCAAAATCCTAGGTTTTTGGCCAAAAACCTGGATCAGCTCAGGACGATGGCCGAAGGAAGTCTACGATTCTGCCATATGCCGGCTTTTGGCCAAAAACCTAGGTTTTTGGCCAAAAACCTGATTCTGCCATCGTACTGCGACATATGCATAGATGCAAAATTATGGACTTGATTCCCAACCCGGCAGGTTCGCACCAACTTCCAGAAGAAGCTCCTCATGGTGGAGCTGTCCTGGATGAACACGGACGCCCAGACCGAGGTGAACATGTTCCTGAGGGCCACCGAGATGAACCCCTCGCAGATCAGCCTCGGCGGGTTCTTCGACGTCAACCGACATCTGTTCAAATCTGTAAGTTAGACTGGTGCATTTTCAACAAAAATCCTCTAGATCATGAGTTCCATCTGACGCCTGGTTTGATACCTATCCTTGGATTACTCGTCATGTCCTGAATCAAGAGTTGGAGTCGTAAAAAAATCGTGTGGTGGAAGGGGGAGTAAGGAATGGTTAAATATGGCGGGACCCGGCAGGTCCGCACCAACTTCCAGAAGAAGCTCCTCATGGTGGAGCTGTCCTGGATGAACACGGACGCCCAGACCGAGGTGAACATGTTCCTGAGGGCCACCGAGATGAACCCCTCGCAGATCAGCCTCGGCGGGTTCTTCGACGTCAACCGACACCTGTTCAAATCTGTAAGTTAGACTGGTACATTTTCAACAAAAAGTCTAGATCATGAGTTTCATCTGAAACCTGGCTAAATACCTATCGTTGGATTATTCGTTATGTCCTGAATCAAGAGCTGGAGTCGTAAAAAAATCGTGTGTTGGAAGGGGAGGAAGGAATAGTTAAATATGGCGCATTGGTATTTTCTTTTGAAACTGTCAGGGGGGGTATCAAATGAAATAGCATAATGAAACAATTAAAAAATCTTTTTGACACGTCAAAGCTTGGGATATGGTAGAACAAGTGGCAGGTTTTTTTCCAAATTTGTGCCAGACGTTTTGTACCTGGGGGCAATGGAGATAAACCCCTCGCAGATCAGCCTCGGCGGGTTCTTCGACGTCAACCGACATCTGTTCAAATCTGTAAGTAGCTTCACGAAGTACCTGTCCCCGATTTTATCAAACTGAATACTAGAATTTTACAGGCGTAATTTGATGTACAGTCACGTTTAAAAGTGGAGACCATGGCCTTTATTTAAGGTTTGATATAACTTTTAAATAAAGCTCCTCATGGTGGAGCTGTCCTGGATGAACACGGACGCCCAGACCGAGGTGAACATGTTCCTGAGGGCCACCGAGATGAACCCCTCGCAGATAAGCCTAGGCGGGTTCTTCGACGTCAACCGACATCTGTTCAAATCTGTAAGTTGAACTGGTTCATGGTATAATAAGATACTCCGCCTGGTATTCCATTCCGAGACTCGTGAACCACGTGACTAACACAAGCCTACGTCATCCATCATGCTTGTGGGTTACCAGAATTACCCACTCTTATGATGTTTTTTGTAAATCATTTATGATACTGTTAACTAATAAATACAATTTAAGTGTTGTTGTAAAGTTCAAGTTAATACACACGTAAATCTAAATTATAAAATTATTCAGAAATTCTAAAACTCATTTTTCTGAGATTGAATTTACCCCATAACGTATTTTATTGAAATAAAGTGGCAATACTAGTGACGTAGGCTTGTGTTTCTCTGGGAATGTAAGACCATGTTTTATTAGACTATGAACTGGTTCATTTTCAACAAAAAGTCCTCTAGATCATGAGTTCCATCTGACGCCTGGCTAAATACCCATGTTTGATACCTATCCTTGGATTACTCGTGATGTCCTGAATCAAGATCTGGAGTCGTTAAAAATCGTGTGGTGGAGGGGGTGGAAGGAGAGGTTAATGATGGCGGAATGGTATTTTTCTTTTGAAACTGTCAGGTGAGGTATCAAATGAAATAGCAGAAACAATAAAAAATCCTTTTGACACGTCAAAGCTGGGGATATGGTGGAACAAGTGGCAGATTTTTTCCAAATTTGTCTAGACGTTTTGTACCTGAGGGCAATGGAGATGAACCCCTCGCAGATCAGCCTTGGCGGGTTCTTCGACGTCAACCGGCATCTGTTCAAATCTGTAATTAGCTTCCCAGAGTACCTGTACCCGATTTTATCAAACTACAACGATATTTTCCAGCGAAATTCGATGTAGGTACATTACATAGCCGGCTTACTAATAGGACTACAATGACCAACTGTGTCTTTGGGTAAGAATCCACCAGAGCTGTGCGAGTAAAATGTGTCGTACGAGGATGTGTAGCTGTGCTGTGGAAATGTGTAGGGGTTTCCACCAGAGCTGTGCGAGTAAAATGTGTCGTACGAGGATGCGTAGCGGAGCTGTCAAAATGCGCATTAATGTGCGGAGCGAGGATGCGTTGCGAAGCTGTGAAATGTGTGAGCGGGGGGAATGCGATGTAGTGGAAACCTCGCAACATATTCCTAGCAGCACATTTCCCGCAACACATTCCTCGCTACACATTCGTCGCAACGCATCCTTCGCACACATTTCTCGCTTGTTTTGTATGTAGAATGGCCTCGCTTCGCTCAACCCTATTCCAGCTGAGCTAAGCGAGGCTAGGAAAATGAAGTGATTCTATTGGTGGATTTTTTCCTCGCACACCGCTTAGCTACCTCGCACAGCTCTGGTGGATTCTCACCCTTTTACTCTGTTATCTTTGGTTCCCCACACATCCAAATCTACTGCCGACTGAGCAGTCAGAGACTGCAAACGGCTACGCAATTTACCAACATCGAATCTCGCCTAAAGAAATGTAGATTTCTTACATATAGGACACTGGAATGATGCGAATCCCACTGCGCACTGACCATAGATACGAACGATTCCAGTGGAGCGCGGGTCGAAATACGAAAACTATTTGGCTGTCAAGTATGAAAAAATATTATAAAGTAATTAGAAGGGCCCAGTTGCAAAAGTGGACTTTACCTGATCCCACCATCGTAAAGAGCATGTTAAAATTAATAATACCTCTTATTTTTTAATTTTCTAAAAGTGCCTAGGTCCAAAATATAAAAATCATTTTTGCCAAAATTATTTGATTTTGGGACCAAAAAGTACCTTTAATGGCAATAAGTCTCTACGTAACAGGATTTATTGCAAAAAAGTCACTAGTTTGCCTACATTTTACGTGAAGAAGTCACTAAGTCCAACCGAAATGTATTAAGAAAGCAGGAAGTCCTGGCAACTTAATTTTACCAAACTGAATCGACCAGCTTTACGAAGTACAATGAATGGTCCTTTTAAGTCATTTACGTTTTATCGTACAGATATGCCAGGAAATATAAGAAGAAAACCTGAAAATGCATACGACGGTCCTCTAAAGCTGAAGCCTGGAAAAATTTAAGACATCATTTATTTGCTTCAGTTTGTGCCTGATGAAGAGTTTTTTTTCCTCAGACGTACTGACTACTAACGTAGCTAATGTTTCAAGTCAAATGGTAGTAGATTTTAAAGATAACAATGAATGATCTTCGTATTCAAACATTTAGATGTTGTAAACTAATTTAATTTTTAATAATTTTACTTTGACAGAAGTCTTGAAGTCCATTCAGTTTTGTTATTTTAGTCATAAGTCCAATAAATACTACGTTAAAAGTTACTTACTTACGAAAAATGATGTAAAAAGAGGCTAAGTCCCTCTGTTAGGACTTAAGTCCATGACATTAAAAGTTGATTTTATCGTTATTTAGTGTGTTATCACAGTCTTTTTTTAATCTAGATTATAATTTTAAACATTCTCAACACATTAGGGTTTCTTTCTTTCACTATAACCTGGCAGAATTATTTCCAAACCATATGACAGTACTTTTTCCTTCGTATTGTAAAACACTTTTTTGGGACTTAAGGACTTTTGCAACTGGGCCCTTCTATTTTAAGAGCTATAAATAAACTGCAACTAATGCAAAAAAAAACTTCTAGATAACTATTCTACTCTATTAGATTTTTCGTAACTGTCAGGTGAATACCTAAAATCCAAAAAAAAACTTTTGACATCTTCACGCCAACGAATACACACTTGGAATACTATAGTTCTGTAACTAAATATGACATATCTAATATTTTCGTCCAAACATATTTTTACGCTCTGTCGGTTTACACGTCGTGTGAAAATTATTGTGATAGATATTTACGTAGGTACTATTTGTTTTAATTATTGCCCTTCAGTTTTCTAAAAATATACAAAATGTAACATAAAGTATACAACATACCAAAATATAAGAATGACACATTTCGTTTGGGAGATTCAAAGTTTTGTTTATATGACCTCTTTTACCATAGTTGAGAAGATCACATGCTGCATTCACGGCCGTATGGCAGTCTCCCTTTGGCGATGTATAAGGGGTATAAGTCACTCTTAAAACTTAACCTTAAAATTCCAACCTTGAATACGAGTAGTCTTAATCGATCTCTTTGACCTTCTATAGGTACACACCTAAGCTAATACCATTAACAATTCAGATTGGCCGGTGCAAAGAAAACATGGTGAATAAGCAGACGCACTGCAACTGTGGAGCTCTGTCTCAAACTATGGCACATTTACTGGCTCTCTGTTACCGGTCATTTGCAGTAAAGACTTGGAGTAAAGAAGATCTGAACTTGGCGAATGATAGTGCCATTGCCGTCGCCAAGTACTGGCAGGACAAAATCTAAGTTCGAACTATTAACTCGAAGAAGAAGATTAACAATTCACACGATTCTGTTTTCATTGTTGCAGCTCCTAGCCACGATGGTGACGTACCTGGTGGTACTGCTACAATTTCAGATCAGCATACCTGATGGTGATGAGAGCCAGGGCACCAGGATCGAAGATAGCCAGCCTAGAGCAGTCAACGACACCTCCTTGGTTCCTGTCACGACCACATCGACTACAGTTACTACGACTATGATGACGATTCTAACTACGCTTGCTAAGAAAAAGAAGAAGCACTAGATGTAATTTATAACTGACCCATGTAAAGGATCAAACTATACAAGACATTATTATTAAACGTTCAGTATAGGTAGGTGATTGTGATGATCCCATAAAATTATGTTAGCATTGTTTTTGTTTTTTAATCCAATTGTTGTATAGCCACAGCCGTAAACATTACTTATTCGTGTCATTATTGCTAAGTTGTAATGAAAACGAATAAATAGGTTGGTTTCGTTATAGTACGTTGTAAGTTGTTTACAGTAAAGAATTTAATGAAATAGAGTACCTACTACTAGGGAGTGCAATCTTGCAGCAACATCGTCAATCTCGGTATTTGCAAGATTGAAGACGTCCAATCTCGCAAGATCTCGGTATTTTGCAAGATCTCGCAAATTTACAAGTATTTGATTTAATTTTATAAATATTTTGTTGAAGCTTGTTAAATTTATTATCCTAAGAGCGTATTAATAAAAACAAGATATATATTAGAAAAAACGAAACATTTTAATGGTTATTTTGGAAAAACTTCTTAGAAAACACAAGATATCTAGCGTATTGTCAGCCAACTGGCTTCGGATGCTTAAGCTGACTGCAAATGCTGCCCTTTTGCCCCACCTGATTCGTAGAGATTAATTTCTTGTTGTTTATCAAATAAGGAACCAGTTAAACATGAAGGGCGTTCTTGTGGGCGGGCTTTCAAAATCATTTCCAATTCTTCATCAAGAGAAAGAGTTGTGTTTGCGGCTGCTGATAAAGGTGTGATATTAGGATACATTTCGGGGAGTGTGCACAGTCTCTCCATGACCTGATACCTCCGTCACCATTCCATCTCCGGTGCACAAGACGCCGGTTGGGATTCCACTCTTATATCGTAGACATCCCGCAAATTCGTACAAAGCGCTTCGCTTCTACATTTTTAATGCGAACTGCTAAGGAGTGGAACTCCCTGCCTGCGGTTTGTTTCCGGAACGTCATAACCTGGGCCTTTTCAAGGCAAGAGTGAATAGGCCTTATCTGGGCGAGCATGTTCCATCATCGTCTGCATCGTCACTTAACATCAGGTGAGATTGCGGACAAACGCTTACCCATAATTATAAAAAAAAAAAGATATCGTCAATATCATCATCAACTACTGTATAACAAATGCATCTAAAGATGTGAAGCAAGAGCTTTGGTTCTGTACGTATAATCGTTCGATCAGTTGTTTAATTTCTTTTTTGACTTAAGTTTTTGGTGGCAAACTGAAAGTGTTATCATTTACGAGCGAAATGCGTTGCTGTCCAATCTTGCAAATCTTGCGAGATCACGCGCGATTTTGGGTGCAAGATTAATCTTGCAAAATTAGTGCGAGATCTCGGTATTTCGAGATCTCGCAATACCGAGATTGCACTCCCTAGTACCTACCTAACTCTATGCGGTGTATATTATACGTAGGTAAGCAGCCGCTATCAAACCATCGCATAACTATGCTCATATCAACTAAGTAGCTATAATCACGAGTTGCCAAGCAAAACTATGATACCGTAAAACGAGCACTAACTATAATAGTAAATGGTATATTGTCGCGTTTATTATTTACCCAGTTTGTAGGTCGTAAAGCGTGCTTCCGACAGTTGCAACATAGTGTCCGGTACCAGTAAATAACAGTATAAAGACAAGTGTTTATAATACAGTGCAATGAGATGTGTAGGTGTAAGAGCTCTACGAGTACTGTAGGGTGCATGCAGACCATAGAACTGAACAACTTTTCCTTAGGAACAGATATGTAAGAAAACGATAAAAAAATTCGGCCTTCCATAAAAAATCGCGATCGACTGACTAAGGCGAGGAACACACGCAACGTCGGTTTGTGCGTCGTTTGTTCGATTTTCCACCTTATTTTTATACGAATACGGTTTATGTCAAACGATTTGACAGACAACGCAGCGTTGTGCGATGACGTTTGACACAAACCGTATTCATATGCAGGTAGGGTGGAGAATCGAATGAACGACGCAAACCGACGTTGCGTGTTCCTCGCCTAAATAAATCACGATCAATTGAAAAATACGTTTCCTGAAACATTTTCTTCTGGGATATTGTTCAGTTTCATGGTATTAGTATTTGGAAAGTTGTACCTAGCCTTGCAAATTGTTATGGTTATGTCAGAGTAGCGCTGCAGCAAGAGTACATGCACACATGGCGTTTAATTGCGTATGCTTGTGTTGCCACTAATAAAGGTTAGCTAGCAATAATACCTAATAGCAGCTGTGCAAAGACGATTCCCTTAGCGAGTCCTCTTTCAAGGAGTAGATTCTAGCTGGGTTTTGAAATATCTATGTGGGGCCGAAGTCTGATACATGAAAGTCGTTTCAGTTGTGTGTCGTTTTTGGTAGTTTCATATTCTGCTAACCCCTGGCGAGTTGTTCGCGTAATACCTATCCTAGAACATGCAGCAATGAAATCCTAATCTATCACTAAAAAACCGAATCAAGTCGAGGGAACTAAGGAGATGGTTGGTACGAACGTCATATTTATTGAATTAAAATTTACTCAGAATCATATGACGGCTTTGTATCCGGTTTTGATGTTTTTATAATCTCATACCTACTTTGAGATTAGCTAAATGTAACAAGTGACAATCGCAAAAATCATAAATAGGGTCGAGTGAACTATCTGTAAACTCTCTACTTATTTTGTGCTAATACAGCTATTGTATAAACCTTTCTGTCTGTACGTGTCCAGTACAGCTTACGGTTAATGGGCTATTTGTATTGCGCAACGACAACTTGATGCGACGTTGTAAAACAAGGATTGTATTGGATGAGGGACGACTGCTTTTGATGGCCTCGTAGTCGTGATTAGAACTGGGCAAGTTTCATGAACTTGAGCATGAAACGACTGACCTTGTTGTTTAAAGTCGAGGCTTATAGAGTCTCGACGCGACGCACAGTGGTGCACAATCTGAAAAAAAGGGACTTAGGCCCTCAGCTATCACGATGTCGGAATATCGAGCTGATTTTTTTATATAAGTCGTATAATAACATTACAAACGACTTTTACTCTTTCAAAAATTATCGCAAGTCGTTTAATTTTCGAGAAAAAAAATAGTTAAGAAAAATTTGTATGGGAAAAACCAGTTATAATTTTATTTTTCAAAATGTCCGTATTTGTCGGGTCTATGATGCCTTACATATGTTAGATCTAGTTATTATGTACCCGAATAAAAATAAATCAGCTGCTACTTTTTGCAATTTTGCGAAAAAAATCGAGTTTGAAAAAAAATAGCTACCTCGCACTATTTTTACGCTCTGTCGGTTTACACGTCGTGTGAAAATTATTGTGATAGATATTTACGTAGGTACTATTTGTTTTAATTATTGCCCTTCAGTTTTCTAAAAATATACAAAATGTAACATAAAGTATACAACATACCAAAATATAAGAATGACACATTTCGTTTGGGAGATTCAAAGTTTTGTTTATATGACCTCTTTTACCATAGTTGAGAAGATCACATGCTGCATTCACGGCCGTATGGCAGTCTCCCTTTGGCGATGTATAAGGGGTATAAGTCACTCTTAAAACTTAACCTTAAAATTCCAACCTTGAATACGAGTAGTCTTAATCGATCTCTTTGACCTTCTATAGGTACACACCTAAGCTAATACCATTAACAATTCAGATTGGCCGGTGCAAAGAAAACATGGTGAATAAGCAGACGCACTGCAACTGTGGAGCTCTGTCTCAAACTATGGCACATTTACTGGCTCTCTGTTACCGGTCATTTGCAGTAAAGACTTGGAGTAAAGAAGATCTGAACTTGGCGAATGATAGTGCCATTGCCGTCGCCAAGTACTGGCAGGACAAAATCTAAGTTCGAACTATTAACTCGAAGAAGAAGATTAACAATTCACACGATTCTGTTTTCATTGTTGCAGCTCCTAGCCACGATGGTGACGTACCTGGTGGTACTGCTACAATTTCAGATCAGCATACCTGATGGTGATGAGAGCCAGGGCACCAGGATCGAAGATAGCCAGCCTAGAGCAGTCAACGACACCTCCTTGGTTCCTGTCACGACCACATCGACTACAGTTACTACGACTATGATGACGATTCTAACTACGCTTGCTAAGAAAAAGAAGAAGCACTAGATGTAATTTATAACTGACCCATGTAAAGGATCAAACTATACAAGACATTATTATTAAACGTTCAGTATAGGTAGGTGATTGTGATGATCCCATAAAATTATGTTAGCATTGTTTTTGTTTTTTAATCCAATTGTTGTATAGCCACAGCCGTAAACATTACTTATTCGTGTCATTATTGCTAAGTTGTAATGAAAACGAATAAATAGGTTGGTTTCGTTATAGTACGTTGTAAGTTGTTTACAGTAAAGAATTTAATGAAATAGAGTACCTACCTAACTCTATGCGGTGTATATTATACGTAGGTAAGCAGCCGCTATCAAACCATCGCATAACTATGCTCATATCAACTAAGTAGCTATAATCACGAGTTGCCAAGCAAAACTATGATACCGTAAAACGAGCACTAACTATAATAGTAAATGGTATATTGTCGCGTTTATTATTTACCCAGTTTGTAGGTCGTAAAGCGTGCTTCCGACAGTTGCAACATAGTGTCCGGTACCAGTAAATAACAGTATAAAGACAAGTGTTTATAATACAGTGCAATGAGATGTGTAGGTGTAAGAGCTCTACGAGTACTGTAGGGTGCATGCAGACCATAGAACTGAACAACTTTTCCTTAGGAACAGATATGTAAGAAAACGATAAAAAAATTCGGCCTTCCATAAAAAATCGCGATCGACTGACTAAGGCGAGGAACACACGCAACGTCGGTTTGTGCGTCGTTTGTTCGATTTTCCACCTTATTTTTATACGAATACGGTTTATGTCAAACGATTTGACAGACAACGCAGCGTTGTGCGATGACGTTTGACACAAACCGTATTCATATGCAGGTAGGGTGGAGAATCGAATGAACGACGCACAAACCGACGTTGCGTGTGTTCCTCGCCTAAATAAATCACGATCAATTGAAAAAAATACGTTTCCTGAAACATTTTCTTCTGGGATATTGTTCAGTTTCATGGTATTAGTATTTGGAAAGTTGTACCTAGCCTTGCAAATTGTTATGGTTATGTCAGAGTAGCGCTGCAGCAAGAGTACATGCACACATGGCGTTTAATTGCGTATGCTTGTGTTGCCACTAATAAAGGTTAGCTAGCAATAATACCTAATAGCAGCTGTGCAAAGACGATTCCCTTAGCGAGTCCTCTTTCAAGGGAGTAGATTCTAGCTGGGTTTTTTGAAATATCTATGTGGGGCCGAAGTCTGATACATGAAAGTCGTTTCAGTTGTGTGTCGTTTTTGGTAGTTTCATATTCTGCTAACCCCTGGCGAGTTGTTCGCGTAATACCTATCCTAGAACATGCAGCAATGAAATCCTAATCTATCACTAAAAAACCGAATCAAGTCGAGGGAACTAAGGAGATGGTTGGTACGAACGTCATATTTATTGAATTAAAATTTACTCAGAATCATATGACGGCTTTGTATCCGGTTTTGATGTTTTTATAATCTCATACCTACTTTGAGATTAGCTAAATGTAACAAGTGACAATCGCAAAAATCATAAATAGGGTCGAGTGAACTATCTGTAAACTCTCTACTTATTTTGTGCTAATACAGCTATTGTATAAACCTTTCTGTCTGTACGTGTCCAGTACAGCTTACGGTTAATGGGCTATTTGTATTGCGCAACGACAACTTGATGTGACGTTGTAAAACAAGGATTGTATTGGATGAGGGACGTCTGCTTGGGAAAATTAGAACTGTTGGCAGTAGTCTGCACACAACCTCTCCGTCTATCAGTAGCAAAACGCCAGTGACAGCACTTGAACCTCTATAACTTCTTATACATTCGACGTTTGTATCTAGGGAGTAACTGCTTACGCTTTGACAGTACGCCGCGGGGCCTTGTGCGCTCTAAGGTTACCACTGTCCGTTTAATAATTCAATAATACTGCTGTTGTATGAACCTTTCTGTCTGTACGTGTCCAGTACAGCTTACGGTTAATGGGCTATTTGTATTGCGCAACGACAACTTGATGCGACGACGTTGTAAAACAAGGATTGTATTGGATGAGGGACGTCTGCTTTTGATGGCGTCGTAGTCGTGATTACAACTGGGCAAGTTTCATGAGCTTGGACTAAGGTGAGGAGACATATAATATTGAAAAGGATAAAGCTTAAGCATCTTTTTCTTTTAGATGGCTTTCCATCCACTATTTGGCATTTTCAGACAAGGTGTAAAAATCAACGGCAAATATTTTAAGGGGTGAACCAGCCCATAAACCTGAAAAACTTTCCGCAAGGAACATAGGTCGAAATATGATAAAAAAATTTGGACCTCCCAATACAAATTGAGTAGGTCGGCTGGTAACATTTTGTATGAGAGGAGCAAAAAGTTCTTTTGCACTTTCGACGTATACTCCTTCGGAACAATTGTGTAGTTTCATGGGCTGGTTAACCCCTTAAAATAGAATGCAGTTGTTTTTTTAAATCCTGTATGATAATAGTAGTTTATGCAACTGCCTAATAATGAGAGGCTTTAGGATGAGAGTGTCTGTTTATCGTAATAATAGTTTGACACGAGCATTCTAAAGCCTAATTATTTGCAGTTGCATACACTATTTTATCTACACTCTACAAGAAAAACTATGAAAAATAATTCAAACCTCCGCACTGCACTATGGCGATTGCAAGCCTATCTACTGAACCACCAACTGAACGAGTTTTGTACATAAGTAACTTTTTAACTAAACGTTAAAATGGAGGCTCATAAAAACTGAACAACTTTGAAAATTAAATAGCATTTATCGGTGAATTTTAATTCGAAAAATGATTTGAAGCAAAGATTTAATAATAAATAAGTCCTCATAATTTCAAGTGTCGTCCCGCCGCGGGTGACACTTGTTTTTTTTTTCATTCGACTTACTGATGGCCAGTGTCAAATTGGAACAGATTACAATTTGGTACGCGGGTCAATTCGTTTAATATTTTTTCAAATACTAGAAATCGAGTTAGGGGAAAGGGGGGCAGCTTTGTACAGAATTTACAAAACAGGTTGTAACTTTCAAAATGGATAACTTTTTTAATATTTTTGTCTATGGTGTATTGGGTAGCTTATCTGGGAAGATAAAAACTATGTTAATGTTTAACTAGCTTTTCACGAAAATGTGCTACGCCGGTTTTTCTACAAGCGCGGAAAGCGTTAAAAGCTGCCCCATCCCGGGGCAGATTTGAACACGCCTGGGGCACTTTTGAACAAGTCATTTATAACTGTTTCTATTTGATATTTTTAACAGCGAAGTATGCATATTTCTTGCATTTTTATTGTGTTTGACTTTAGTTTCAGATATAACTTACTTACGTAAAAAATGTTTAAGATTTTTTCGATATAATTTTTGACCGCATAAGACTCAGTATTTTTTGATCTTATAAAGATTTTTGAACGAAATTACCAAAAATCAAAACAATTAGACGTAAACGATTATAAATATCATCAATCCCTTATTTGAACATAATTTTAAAAATAATTTTTTAGTTGCAACTTTGTATGTTCAAATGTGCCCCTCAAAATTTATTCAAAGCTGCCCCAAGCATACCTTTTGGCTTTCTTTATTAGAATTTTTAAGAAAGTATTTACTCTATGATTTAAATAATAACTGAAATGGACGTAGAAATAAACACAATTTAGGATAAAAATACGTGTGAATCCGCCAAGACTAAGAATAACAAGAAAAACCCTTACAACTTTTGAAAAAAATGTACATCGAACACATCCAAAAACAAAAACAGCTAATAACATCCGCGTTTTATGTTAACTTTGTAAAATTGTTGATGACAGGGATGCAGACAGTTGAGAACATTAAACTAAAGCCGTTTCCATTGTTATTGCATAAAACACGCAGACAGTATTTAGTTTGTTCATAGCTGCCCCTGTGCAAAGCCGCCCCCCTCTCCCCTACTTTATGTAGCTGCCAGTAGTATGAAAGTTTTTTTTTAAAGGCTGTATATTCGTAATGCAGTTCATAACGTTCGTACTTTCGATTCTGTAAAACGAATATTACGAACTGAGTGTAGATAAAGGTTTTAATTGTACAAGTCTGGTGTAATAAAGTGATTACCTATACATACATACCTACTATGCATGCATGACCTGATGATATATTTGTGGATTTTATAACAAACACTTATAAAAACAGTAATCAAGGTCCATCGATTAATGTTTAGGTAGGAAGGTGTTTACATAAATATCGTATTACTTCGAAATGCTTAAATCATCTTCCTATTTGGGTTATTCAATTTAGGGATACAGAGTAACATTAACGTTGATCCAAAATGTTTTCGCTATAAATAAAGAAATGTATACTTTGAGCTTGTGAAATATGTGCACATATTTAACGAAAACCACAATAAAGTTGCAGCCTACGTCGTTTTCTACTGGTAAAATTGCAAATTGGTACTTTAGCCCCGTCAATATCGACATAAAAATAAATAAACATTGCAAACGCGCATGTA
Source organism: Phthorimaea operculella (assembly GCA_024500475.1). NCBI lineage: Eukaryota > Metazoa > Arthropoda > Insecta > Lepidoptera > Gelechiidae > Phthorimaea > Phthorimaea operculella. Next base: position 164,563 of record JANFCV010000180.1, on the reverse strand, counting down.
ACTACGATTTTTTTATATGTTGTAAGGTCCCTTGAGAGTAGTTAATACCCAAGTTTGCAACACTGAACACCTTGTGCTGCCTCCACGGTGCTCAATAAACTGCGAAATTTTGGCCCATATTTCAGTTTTTTATAAAAATGTACCATAACGAAGATTTTTTCAAGTACGTTTCGTAGAACTTTATTAAAGATAACTAAATTTGCTACAATTTCAGCGAAACCTGACCACACTATGTCTTTTGGTTGCAAAGATACAGCAAGTCAAAGATGGGCAATTCTTCCGCAGTGCTAAGAAAGCTGTGAAATTACAGAATTTCCGATGTAACAGCTCTTGTTACATTTTTTTTTTTCAAAAAATCATAGTATGTTGTCCGACTTGCACTTAGCCAGTTTTTAGGGTTCCGTACCCAATAGGGTAAAAAACGGGACCCTATTACTAAGACTTCGCTGTCTGTTCGTCCATCCGTCTGTCACCAGGCTGTATCTCATGAATCGTGATAGCTACAGAGTTGAAATTTTCGCAGGTGATGCATATCAAAATCCGTTCAGTCGTTTTTTCGCGTGTATCTCATGAACTGTGATAGCAAGAGAGTTGAAATTTTCACAGGTGATGTATTTCTGTTGCCGCTATTAAAAAAAATACTAAAAACCAGAATACAATAAATAGTAAGGGGGGCTCCCATACAAGAAACGTGTTTTTTCTTGGTTTTTGTAAATAATGTTTCGGAGGCTGTTTCTCATGAACCGTGACAGTTAGATCCTTTAAATTTTCACAGATGATGTATGTTTATTGCAGCTATAACAATAAATACAAAAAGACTGGCCAAGTGCGAGTCGTACTCGCGCACAAAGGATTCCGTACCATAATTAATAAAAATGACAGAAATATCATATCTGTTGCCCGACTCGCACTTGACTAGTTTTTGGTATTTGTTGTAATAGTGGTAATAGACATACATCATCTTTGAAAATTTCAACCATCTAACTATCACGGTTCACGAGAAACAGCCTTCGAAACATTATCCACAAAAATGAGCAAAAAAATCACGTTTCTTGTATGGGAGCCCTTAATATTTATTGTATTCTAATTTTTAGTATTTGTTGTTATAGCAGCAATAGACATACATCACCTGTAAAAATTTCAACTCTCTAGCTATCACGGTTCATGAGATACAAGCGCAAAAACTTTTGAACAAATTTTGATTTGACGTTGACATTGGCAGCACAGGGTTTTCAGTGTTGCAAACTTGGGTGTTAACTACTCTCAAGGGACCTAACAATATATAACAAAATCGTAGTTACATGCGCGTTTGCAATGTTTGATGTCGATATTGACCGGGCTACTTTCTTATTCGTGTATAGTAAAAGTTTTCCGATGCCATTCAGAGTGATGTCATAATAATATGACATAGGCAGTTGTGGAATTAGCTTATAAGATCACTCGCTGCATTGGACGTCGTATGGCGCGTAGGAGGTTTCGGAAATAATGAAAACCGTAACAAAGAAACCTCTTTTGTCGAGAAGACCACTCGCTGCATTTGCGGTCGTATAGCGTTCCCTTTCCTACTTGGTGGAAAAGTAAGTGAGAAAAGGAGCGCCATACGACCTGGAATGCTCGCAGCGGTCTTCTCGACATAAGAGGTACGTTGGTATTACGGTTTTAATTATTTCCGACATAACCCACTAAAAATTCATTCTAAATTCAATTAGAACTCCTTGGTTAAATTAAATGGGTGCCTAATTGGATTTCACCTGGTTTAAGATTCATCTTCTAATAACGAACGCCTTTAGACTCGGCGCAGTTTCCTGGAACTTCTATCAATATTACATTAGCTACGATATTGTAGGCACTTGTGTGAATTAGGGTTTTCCAATACCCGACCAATTTAGATACTCTTGTATCGATTACGATTTTTTTTAAGTTTTAAATATTTAATTAAAAATAGGTAAGAATAATGAAGATATTTAAAAGTCCTCTCTTAAAGGCCGGCTACGTTTCAGATAAAAGATAATACAAGAAAAGATAATCCATTCAATTACTCTTCATTCTAAAGAAATTACTCTCTCTCTATCAGGCGTGTAGAAAATAACCGATTTTGTTTCAACTCTGACACTCTGCCTACCTTACAGCATCTGTCTATACCTTTTGCTAGTAAGTATTACTCCACTTTTTTTTCAGGCTAGTACTAAAAAAAGTTTACTAAACAGCTAATTACTGTCCAGCAACGTTTATTAAGTCGTACGGGAGCTTAAGCTATCGCCTGGAGAGAAGTTTGGAAATTTGAACGCCAATTTAGTAGTACGAGAGCTTTTCCGTTAGAGGGCTAAAATAGAGGGCTCAAACTAGGGCTGGAGCTGCACTGATGGCCATGTTTGGCTGCAATAGTAAACAGGGCCGGAGTAAGGTGTGTGCATATTTTGAACTTGCTTGGAGTAAACTGGACATAGGTACTTACGTATAGTCCTCGCACGATCAGTGCCCGATTTTTCGAAACTACAGGCTACAATTCTACAGGCGAAATTCGATGTTCATGTACAGCCGGTTTAAAATCGGGATAATAATGGCTAAACGACTACGCAATGTCATCGAATTTCACCTGTAGAATTGTAGCCTGTAGTTTCGTTGCATAGGCCACTGGTGACATTAGAAAGTAAAGACAATGTATTACATGTGGCTGCAATCAGATCGGGTGCAGAAATCTGCATTCAGCGTTAAGGCTTTCCGGCTGATTCGAGTTATGAATCTAAAGTTTAGCGTAAAAAGTATACCTCAAACACTTTATAAAATGTTGTACCTATCTAATGTATTACTTTTAATAGTAGAGGCAGCTCTGCAAGGCCACTACTAGCGACATTTAGAAGTCTTCTTCAGTGAAAAGCCTTTCTAAGATTCTCTTAGTGCCTAGTCAGTTTATTCAGCACACTGGAAACTTTTCAAATTAACAAGCTACTTTAGCCATTAAACAAGCTATGAAATAGTTCCTGGTACCTAACATGAAAATACCATTTCACTTAGTTTTAGAAGGACTGCGGTGCGTTAGTATAAGATATGGACCAGAATATACGAGTAGCTGATTCTAGAAAAATATGGTTTAATCTGCAGATTCAGTCGTGAAGTTTTAAAATAGTTTGAGAGTATACCATAGGTATTTTTTTACGCTCAATCTGTCAAAATGTTCCGCTACATAAAAATCTTTCCACTGGTCAGTTTCAACTTTGACAAACCAAGACATTTCGGAGAATAGGTACATGTCTAAATATGTGTACGAGTAGCAGATTAAAATATCTAAGTTGTTTGCATCAAACTAGTTTTAGCCAAGAGATGTTTGCCAAAGAGTGTTAATTTACATGGAGACAGCAAGTTTAACATAGATAGCAGCAGAAAATGAGGTTAGTCTTGAATAAAATGAGAGTAAAATTTAAAACGCTTCGTGTTGTTTTCCAGGCTCAAAATGACTAGATTTTCAAGATTAAAGCATGTAGATAATTCACAAGATTTTCAGAATTTTCACAAAGCGATAAATTAAATGTCGTAAACAGGATTCTAAACGATTATAAACTTTCGAGGTCACATACATAGTTAGGTTTAATTTGGTTGGATCATGCAAATTGATCATATCATTCAGTGATACAAAAAGCCCTTGGAAAAAAACGCATATATTAACAATATACGAGTACAATTAATTTTACAAAATATATCATCCATCACATAACTTATTACATCTCTGGTGAAAATGATAGTCGCATATCACAACTGGTGGTTTTGGCAATGTTCGGCGGGTTTCGTTAATATGTGGCGGTACTTAGCACGTTTCAGACCATATTTTGGTGGCGCGGGTAGTTCACAAACTCCTAGTTTTACGAAATTGCTATGTTGTGGTGGAGCAGTATATTAACGTTGTTTCAAAATTATTTGAAGTTTGGATACAGCACATACGGTCTGCTGCTGGAGATGGGCCTGTCTTTATTGGGCGATGTTTGCTACTTCAGCACGCTTGGCAGGCCCTTAAGAAAGCGCCGTGGAAGCTGTTTTTGACAGAAAATGTAAACATTAGTAGATGACCCATACCCAGGCTTTTATCATGGGTAAAAGTGTGAATGGATAATATAATACTATTTTTACAAACAAAGCATAACTTCCAAAATAAACAAGCTTTGGCATTACAAGGGACATTAAAGACATCATCAAAGATGCTTCGCTTATATTTGACGAGCACTATGCGAATTCTTATATCGGACATTTTGTAACAATATAATGTAATTTCCACTGTGTTCCAATCAATCAATATACAAGACTACCTATCTCGGCTGGTAAGTTTGTATGGAGGTATTTTTTTTCATTATGTGGCGTTCCTTGGGGAAACTTTAGTAGTTTCATAAGCTAGTTAACTGTGTTCAATTATTTGCTGTATTTCAGTTTACACCATAAAATATGTCATAACAAAAACCAAAGAAAACGGGCACGATTTTTTAAGTAACAGGAAATGCGCAAAAAAAGGGAACAAAAGCGACAAACCGTCGAAGATTACTTATCAGTAGAACTCACAAATCACTCCAGTTTTTCCTGTCACAAGATTAATGATTACCAATTCAAAAATGGCGGCTTCGTACAATAGTGTACAAGGAAATGATTGATCATAATTTCTTTAAGGGTTTTGAAGCTGTCAATGCTTGATAAAATTTTCTTCTTCCAAGAACATTTCTTGCAATTTCACTAGGTATTAGGTATATCAAATACCACTAATGACTTTGAACGACAGAAATTATTTATGGCATTTTTTTAATGTAGCCGCGAAGATTTTTCTATTATATCTATTACCTATCTATACTTATAGATTATAGAGGATCAGATAACTACTACTCGTAAGTGTACCTTCCTAAGGACGGTGTACAGTCCCGCTCACTCATGAACATTCCAAAATGTAAGATTACGTTTTTTTTTCGGACTGTAATATTTTACAGCAATAATTGTTACTTTTCTAGATGCAGCAACATTTATGAATCGAACAACATAGTTTTTGTCCGGCTTGTCTGTATCAATCACAAGAAAATCCCAACCTTAAAAATGGAATTGTTCATGAGTTAGCGTGAGAGACTGTACCAAGAACAACTTTTCCTAAGGTGTATATGTTGGGTAACAAAATGTCTAGTCATGCTTGCAAAGTGTTCAGTGCACCCTTTTACCCCGTATGATGTTCCCTTGAAAGGGTAACTCAAGGTGCTACTCATATTACAATAACGACCGCGATATCGAATCGTTATTAGAATTGTGGGTCGCGATATTATCTGCAACTGTTACCTTAATTTATGTTCGGTCTCTATTTATTGTTTGCCGCAACTAACCTATAAAATGTATGTAACTAGTTTGGTTTAGGCCATGCGTGTTACATGATTTGAAGATTAAGGCTAGACATATGCCATTATGCCATGTATTGGCTCGACAAGCCTATTGGACACCCCACGGATAGATGGACAGGTGACTTAAAGAGTGCCTTAAATAGACGTCGAGCCTTATATTTCTTTCAGCCTACTAGGGGTACACCCAGCAGTCGATGATATTTTATTGTGTATTTTATAAGTATGTGATCGTGAAAAAATGTAGCCAGGTATTTTTGATATCATAATGATAGTTTGTATCCAAGGTACCTATGCTAGAAACATACCTACTGGAAATACAAATGCGATTGCAGTTGCACATGTCATATTTATTACACGTCATGACTTATGCGTGTATTTTGGAGAAATATTATTTTCATTATTAGGTATTTTATCTTCTATCAAAAAATGTGTATTTAATACTCATCAATCAAATCAAATCAAATATTTGTATGTAAGTAACGAAGTAAGTTTGTAGTTTCAGTACTAGCTGAGTTTTAGTAGTTATTTAGTAGTTTCAAGAAGAAGCCCAGATATCTTCTATTTACTGAACTCTTCCTAGCTTAACCCCACATAAATTAAATTAGTCAACCGTAGTCAATAAACAAGTAGGCTATAGGTAGGGAAAGGGGTAAAAGCTCAGACTAGAGCACAAGTATTTATGTAATCAATAGAGTGCGCGTATCGCCCCGCGCCGTACTGTCAAACGTATGCAGTTGTTCCATAGAAACCTACGTCAAATGTATAAGAAGTAATAGAGGTATTTATTGTGTTGTTACTGTCGTTTTGCTACTGATGGATAGAGACGTTCTTACTACTGCTTCCCGTTCTAACTTTTTAGGCGCAATCTATAGCTTGCTTATATATCCTACTCTAAGGGTATAAGCTAAAATGTTGACGTGACCTAGTTATATAAATCAAATATCAAATCAAGATCAAAACAAAAACAACTTAAGGAAAAGGGTTACCAAAAATTAAAGGGAAGAAAATAATCGAGGGAAAAATTGAGGGATCAACCCTGTAATATTTTTCTTAGTTTTTATATGAAAAGCCAGGTTAAGTTCGTCCCTTAAATGGACATCTTGTACTGTAATGTACTTATTGAAGCAATGGTTGCTTCACTAATAAATGAAAGTCACGTTCTAGGAAAATTAGCGCGAAACCTCTGTTTGCATATTTCTGTTTAGCCAGAACAGAAAACTCTTATTTTTTATTGTTCTGTTTCGAACGGTGAGTGCGCCTGCAAAATTAAGGTCGGACTTACCAGAGCGTGTCTTCAGTTAAACCGCTGAATTTTTGATTGAATGGCACGCAGAAATTCTTTGATGTCATATATCTAAAATAAACAAAATAATCTTGAAGTCTGCGAATGAGCTAGGCACTTGTATGCCTTTTGATTTTGTTCCGTACCTACAAGACTTGTTTATAGCACCCCGCGCGCCGTTTTACTAATTTGTGTTTGTAGTCTTGTACCTACCAAACAACAAAATAATTTGCTGTCCCATCTCCAATTGATAAAATAGGTAGCTAAGTACTTTTAGCAGCACATCAACCTACCCATATAAGGCATCAATTAAACTGGTTGTTCTTAGTGATTGTATGAAATTCAATATAAGATGATCCCTTAAATGAGTATGTTGTGTAAGTGCTGCTGATATTACCTACCTACCTACCTACATACTTCATAGATTTCAGCCATGCGTGAAATTTTGTAAGAATTCCTTTTAGCTGCGCAGTTTTAAACAAGTAGGTAGGTACGTAAATTCTCTGACGCTGCAGAAATTCTTAAACGTTTTGTACGTAACAGCCATTCGAATAGGCAATATTTGACAGCTGTCAAACCCCTGCTTTAAGACATGTCAACAAAGAGAAATAGACCTTATGTCATAGTATAAAATTATTTTGACTATTGTCAAATATGGCCTATTGGAATGGCCGTACTGTAATTGTTTAAAATGCAAGAGCGACATTCTCTCACAGTTCACGGCAGTTAACATACGAACATAGGAAGCGAAATAAGAAATACTACCGTCAGTTTTGTCTTCTTAAAGTATGCTGTAGACGTGTTTAGCATACTACTTGCAACTGTTACAACTACCTAGTAATGTTTTTAAGCCGACTTTAAAAAGAGATTATCGACTCGGATGAAAGAAAAATTCATTTATCTCAAAGCTCCTTTTCGATACCTAGGTATTGCATTTTGTCTTACTTCCAAACGGATAGGTAGATGACCTGTACAAAGTGTTATATTCGAAGGGAACGCTGCTACCCATGTTCTAATCATTCTTTGGCACCATTAAATCCCTAGGGTGATATTATTCTAAGCAGAAATTACATGTAGAAACATGAATTGAGGTTAATAGTGTAAAACTCAAAACCATTATCGTAAATTGATATTTTCTGTTATGATGAGTAGGTAAGCTATTATAAGGAAGATTGTTAATAAAAAAATATTATAAGCTCTGAAAAGTCACAGAACAGATTACTTAATATAAGATCTGAAATGTCTCAGACTTTTTTATTAATCTTCTTCCTCGTGGCACCGGATGTTACGAGTATACCATCTATAGATACCCATGGCCTTGGTTTATTTTATAATCACTTATCAATTATGTCTATTAACATCTCTAAAGTCTTTGAGAGGCGTTAGGCAGACAATCTGTTACCATAGTGCACAATTTTAACAATACAACCTACAAATGTTTAAGTAGGCGAGTAAGTGTAGGTTGGTTATGTCTATCTATAAAGGGTAAAATTTTCTAGTGACATAAAGTGAAAACACGGAACCGGCTGATGATAAGAAACAACTTTCCTCAGGGAGCATAGGCCGACATACAAAAAAATCTTTTGGACCTTCCGTAAAAAGTTGCCGATCAGCTGATTTTGGATAGTATGGGAGATCCATTTTCTTTTTTTTATATTTCGACCTATTTATTTTGGGGAAAGTTGTTCATTTTCACCAGCCGTTACTAAGTTTTCGCTATCGGTCCCAAGTAAAATTTCGCCGAATATTTCAGGTCAAAATTGAACTTCACTAAATCGTTTCATCCCAGTTTCTTATGAATCTCAAATAATCAGCTAACAAGTAGTTTGGTACATCGCTAGCACATCAACCTACCCATTTAAAGGACCAACTTGCACTTTTTTTTTACAAAACAAAAAAAAACTTCTTCTACAGATACAAATAATACGACAAACCAGAATTCGTTGGTCCCTTATTTTATAGGTTTTATTATACTGGCGATTACCTACATGCTTTTCGTAATTTAACACGCCTGCGATGCTCCGATACTATTTTGCTGACCATGGCATGGCAGGACGTGGGGTGTGGGACGCAATGTCACGCATGGTCGCTGATGGTGGCTGGACGAGGAGATAACGGGATTTTGTGAGCGTTGTGCCACAAAATTAGGGAAACGGCGCGCGGGGCTTTACAGGTGGGTCACTCAGTACTAGCGACGATTTGACGCTTACTGACGTTTACTGTATTACTGGAATCTCAGGGGAATCTCAGGGGAATCTCAGGAGAAGTCAAAGTAACTAAGAAAATGTTTGCCATGAATGTCATATTTCTTGAATTAAAATTGGCTGAAAATCATATGACGTTCTTGTATGAGATTTTGCTGTTTTGATATTTTTATACTGTGAAAGTTTTAACAGTAGTAACCCTGGCTATGTAACAAATGACAATCGCAAAAAAATTACCCTTGATTGAGAGACCCTTTGTAAAGTTGTGTCCACTATTTGCTTTGCTATTGTCTTGGTCTCATTATATCCCCATAGTTTTCAGTGTACTTACCATCTATTACACACTTCATATGTTATGAAATTGCATGCCCAGTGAGCGCAATAACACGCATGATTGATGATGTCGGCTGGACGCTATGATAACGGCATTTGCTGGCTGGGTCTATGCAGCCTAATTTTGTAATGCATCTAAACAGGCAGTGAACTGTTTTAATACTGTAAGTGATTGATCATTCCGCCACCTTTGATCCCCCTACCTTCCCCCCGGAACACACGGATTCTTGACAACTCAGGATCTTGATTTAGGATATTACGAGGAATCCAACGATACCAAACATGGGTACCTATGTAGCCGGCTGTCACGTAAAACTCAAGATCTAGAGGACTTTTTGTTCAAAATGAACCGCACTATACGGATTTTTCAAAATTTTGCTAAGTGCAATAAATCGGCGTTTGCGCCTTGCCTATGATTTTCTATTTGTAATTTAGTGAATACTAACATACCAACCCAAGCCTATCCAACCCTGGGTATTATTAAATATTAATTACCATTGAAATTTTATCATACCTACCTAGGGAAAATGGTTTTAAATTCTACGTTTATTATAATTCTTGGATACAGTCTCATACCTTCCACTTTTACGAATACAGTTTCAAGTAAAACTCATTCACCTCAAAAATTATAGTCTCCTAGAAATATTTTCTCCTGACATAGCTTAAACGAGCTCTACCTACCCATTTAAACTTTCCTTTGTATTACAAAGTGAGAACAATTATTTCATCCTTCATCTTGACTTTAAGAAACTGTAATTTAAACGTTGCATCTCGGAAATTAAAATTCTTGGAAGCTTTAAAGATGTCTTTAAAGATATTCGTAGTGCTGAGTGTGTTAAATGTTACATTTTTGTAATTTTACGTTATGATTCTGTGGTTATGATATGCTCCCGTACTGCATGTTGGCTGATAACAGTCGGTGGCATTTTATAAAGCCGATCACACATATTACCTAATTGCAAACTCGCATAAGTTTTATCCTATTGAACTGTAATGTCAAAAATGTTGTTAATGATTAATGATGCAATGCGATTATGCGAAATAGTAGCACAAATTAGGGAGACGGCGCACGGGGCTCAGTCAGTAGGAAATCTCAGAGGAATTCAAGGTATCTAAAAGAGCGGTTGCCACGTCATATTTCTTGCATTAAAATTGTAATATCCGATTAAGAGTTTTATTTCGTCCTCGTTTAGAATCTAGCAACCCTGGCTATGTTACAAGTGACAACCGCGAAAATCCGGAATAGGGTTGAGTGATCCTTCTGCAACTCTTAATTTTGTGATATTTCCAACTGTAGATAGGACAGTGTTGGTACATCATTAAAAATTTTGCCAACATGTTTAGGTGGGTGCTCCATATTCTGAATTTTCTGTATCATCTGGTCATATTCCGTACGGCACGTATCTAAGGTGGCAGAAAATACTATTCTGACCAAAAGATATTCATGTACTATCCGCAGCGATGTACCTATATCTGATGGCCACACGACCACGTCATGATTCATGATTGTCTTCGCTTACGATTGCCATAAGATTGCGCGCGGACTAGGTATTACGAATGGAGTGTGTAACAAAATTTTACTGCCACCAAAATATTATACTGCCGCAAAATGTTATTAAAGCTATTCGCAGTAGAAAAATCCGCACCCCACGTTTAGTGTAGCTACAAATTTTATTTCACAATTTTAACAAGTTTACTGCTGACTTTCAACGTTTCAGAGGAATTTTGTAGGTTATAAAAATTTCATTTAATTTTGTCTTTCGTCCGATCTAAGTTAATTGATTGGAATAATGATCGGATAGAAATTTTACTGTATTTTTACTGAGTGGAATGACTCTTGTCAGACGTGTAAATGGCCGTCTTTAGGGTTCCGTACCTCAAAAAGTAGAAAACGGAACCCTTGCAGGATTGCTGTCTGTCTGTCTGTCTGTCCGTCTGTCTGTCAAGATTCTTTATCTCAGAAATGCGTATCTTAAGATATCGAGTTGAAATTAAATCCATATACTCAAGTCCATCGCTAGTAGTTGTAAAAAAATCAAATTTTGCAACTACTAGCGATGAAATGAATAAAATTTTAGAGGGTACTTCCCGTAGATCTAGAACAATGAAGTTTGGCAGGTAGCTTCGTTTTGAGAACGAATTTAGGCAAAATTCGAAAAATATTAATGGTTGATAAATGGTTTTTTTTGGCCGGAAAAAAATGGTGTCCGTGAAAGTTAAATTTCAGGAAGAACTTTACATTCAGTCTAGAATAACCTACAATTCTTCGTACGGAACCCTCAGTGGGCGAGTCCAATTCGCACTTGGCCAGGTTTTTTTACAACAGTTTACGTTCTGCCTATCCCACATGGATATAGGCGTGATATATGTACTAATACTGAGCTATACGCAAATGTGTTTCAATATTATCATCATCATCATTAGGCCTTACATATCTTGACAGATGATCTAAACAGCGTTGCTGTGTGAGTGGCATCGCCGCTCGTGGCTAAAAAGACCTATTCTGGAGCCGGATTTGCTTTTGTACTTGTGACATTCATGCCGAGAGTCGAGAACAGTCTCCGCTAGGTTATGCCTCTTCACCCGTTTCTGAGCATTTCAATATTAAGGATGAATAAAATTGACTTCCTTTGTTAAAAGTTAAAACTAGTAGTGTCGGAAAATTTCAGCTTTGCAGCATTATTCGAAATCTCTTGACGAGCGTACAGGTTTACAATGTCCGTTTGTTTATCTACAGCTTTACTAGAATATTCACGTGGATATTCGCTGTTGGAGGTGCGAATAAATACAGGCATGCAAATATACTTAGGTATTTACCTACTTTGGATTGTACAAAATATGTGGTAGGTAAAATTATTGATTTGTTTTAACACTAATATTATAGAGGAAAGAATTGTTTGTTTATTTGTACGTTATCGATAAACTCCGACTTTACTGAACGGATTCCAAATTTTTTTTCGCCCTAAACAAGCTACTACATGCCTATTTGAGTTGCAAAGGCTACTTTTTACCAAGGGAAAATATGTCAATCACATGGAAAAACGGCTAACAGTGTAAAATGGATTATTCTTCATGAGGAAGACCGTGTGAACAAAAACCGCGTTGGTGAAAATGAAATAGACCACCATGTTTATTGGACCTGTGGAAACTAATACTCAGGGTGCAAAACAAATCAATGTTTACAAAACTTAGGAACTTATGATTGGTACAGTATATTAAAATGTTGAATGGATCAGTTTATATATTGTTAGCATTTTTGGTATCCATTGGAACAAACCACCTTGACCGGGGCTGTTACATCAACCCTATGCTAGTTGACAAAAGCGTAGAAGACGTCGTTAACTATATCCGATTGCTGTAGGTAAGTATATTGATCCTATAAATGCACAGGTTGATAAGCAGCTGATAGAACATTAAATTACAGATTTGTCAGGATTATTTATTTTGAAGTATAACATTATGATCCTTATTTAGGTGGAATTCGGTTCCAAGGAGTAGTTTTAGTTGACAACAGCGTAGGAGACGTCGTTGGCTATACCGCACGCGTTGCGCCCGCGCACCAGGTAGTAGTAGCCGTGGTCGCCCCACCGCTCGCCCCACGAGTTCTTGATTATCCAGTAGGGCACGTTTTTGCCGTTACTGCCGACTGGAATCAAAAGGAATCATCATCTTCCTGCCCTTATCAGAATTACTTGGGGTCGGTGCTATATGTTTTGTTTGAACACGATCAAAAGGAATATAAAAAGAAAAATTACACGGTCATACAGTTGTAGAGATGGAATGTAAGGTAGGTAATCAAACCAAAAATGCAAAGCCAAGCAGCCAAGTTGTAGAATCGCATCGGTTTGCAACAAATGGAGGAGGCTTATCGAAAAGCTTTACAGAGACAGAATATGACATCGTTTTCACGCGGTAGAAGCAGTGATGACTCTTGACATAAGGCAAATCTATTTTAGTATTTTTTGTCGGTCATCGACACTACCATGAAAATGATGATATTAGTGTAATGAGAGATGGTGAGTCTTGACTGTAGAAAAATTACAAACCATAAACACTGTAGCCAACAATAAGAACAGCGTGGTTCATGTCTTTAAGATCGGAGGAGCATTGATCTTCTGTTGGTTCATCGATGTAGACGCCATTTGATACATCATAAATACTCATTGACTTGTCGTTTATTGCTAGAAAAGAGAAAATCTAACGATAAGTAATCATTGGGTCATTGAACGATTAGGTGAGAAGTGTAATAAACATAGTTGACTCAATCAATAATGATTTTGCTATTTTTCTTCTGGTGAATGGAAAATTAAACTTAAAACCTTCTGAGTAGAAGTCAGTTGAACCAAAACTAAAATCCTCACAATAGATACAATTTGTATCTGTTACATAACCTCAATATTTTGGCAAGTTTACCAAAGAGAGTGGCAAATTTTAAAACAACCAAACTGGACCACACAGTTTCTTTAATTGACTTACCAGTGAGTATTTCTCCGGACCATTCAAATTCACGTGATTTCTCTGGCGAATTTGAATTTTGAGTTAATTGAAATAATACCAATGGATATTGAAAACATATCTCAAAAGATAAAAAATGATATTTTTGGCCCTCGTTTCTCACTTATAGTTCCCGAGAAAAACTAGTTTAAAAAAATCTCGCCAGAGAAATCAATCAAATAGGACAGAGAAATCAAACTCGTAACTTTAATTTCGTTATTTGTATCATTTACTAATGTCAGTCATTATTTATCGTGGCTGTTGTCTGCTCGCAGGCTCGCCACAGACCTAGCCGCCAGGCAGGCTAGCGTGGCTGTTGTCTGCTCGCAGGTTCGCCACAGACCTAGCCACTGGGCAGGCTAGCGTGGCTGTTGCCTGCTTGAAGCGCTGCGAGTAGAAGCGGCTACAGACCTAGCCAACTAGCAGGCTAGCGTGGCTGTTGTCTGCTCGCAGCGCTGTGAGCAGAAGCGGCCACAGACCTAGCCACCGGGCAGGCTAGGGTAGATGTTGTCTGCTCGCAGCGCTGTGAGCAGAAGCGGCAACAGACCTAGCCACCGGGCAGGCTAGCGTGGCTGTTGTCTGCTCGCAGCGCTGCGAGTAGAAGCGGCCACAGACCTAGCCACCGGGCAAGCTAGCGTAGCTGTTTTCTGCTCGCAGGTTCGCCACAGACCTAGCCAGCGGGCAGGCCAGCGTGGCTGTTGTCCGCTCGCAGCGCTGTGAGCAGAAGCGGCAACAGACCTAGCCACCGTGCAGGCTAGCGTGGCTGCTGTCTGCTCGCAGCGCTGTGTGTAGAAGAGGCCACAGATCTAGCAACCTAGCAGGCTAGCGTGACTGTTGTCTGCTCGCAGCGCTGTGAGCAGAAGCGACCACAGACCTAGCCACCGGGCAGGCTAGGGTAGATGTTGTCTGCTCGCAGCGCTGTGAGCAGAAGCGGCAACAGACCTAGCCACCGGGCAGGCTAGTGTGGCTGTTGTCTGCTTGCAGCGCTGCGAGTAGAAGCGGCCATAGACCTAACCACCTAGCAGGCTGGCGTGGCTGTTGTCTGCTCACATAGCGGCCACAGACCTAGCTACCGAGCAGGCTAGCGTGGCTGTTGTCTGCTCGCAGTCTCGCCACAGACCTAGCCAGCGGGCAGGCCAGCGTGACTGTCGTCCGCTCGCAGCACTGTGAGCAGAAGCGGCAACAGACCTAGCCACCGTGCAGGCTAGCGTGGCTGCTGTCTGCTCGCAGCGCTGTGTGTAGAAGAGGCCACAGATCTAGCAACCTAGCAGGCTAGCGTGGCTGTTGTCTGCTCGCAGCGCTGTGAGCAGAAGCGGCCACAGACCTAGCCACGGGGCAGGCTAGCGTGGCTGTTGTATGCTCGCAGGCTCGACACAGATCACAATTGTACAACTACACCACATGTGGTAATTTTGTTGAATAAATTGAATTGAATTGACCTAGCCACTGGGCAGGATAGCGTGGCTGTTGTCTGCTCGGAGGCTCGTCACAGACCTGATCGATTTTTCGGGCAATTTTTTTTGACTTCTCTGGCATTTCCGCCAGAGAAATCAATGCCAGAGAAAGCAAAAAGTAGTGATTATTTAGAATAACCCTTAAACCGTAAAAGCGAATATAATCGTAATTACACAACCAGCTCATGACCCAAAAAGCTACGTTTCTTTAACAAAATCACAACATTATGACTGATCAATTAATTATTAAATTACCAGAGAAATCAAATGTATAGGTGTACCAAAGCCAGAATAACACTTGATTACCTCGGTGAATCCTAAATGTAACATCGAGTCACGAGTGCACACACCTCCGCTGCTGCGGCGTTACTGACTCTTTTGAGCGGCCGGGATGCCGACAGCGTACCTCCAAAGACTAGTGATGTGTGCGATGTTTTTTACGCGCCAGAGAATCCCAGGATTTTCCTCGGACAGAGACATTTTATTCTGTAACTCGCTAAACTGTTATAAGTATGGTTAAATATTAATTGTAGTTAAACTAGAACATATAAAAGGTCTGTGAACATCGTCACAATCTCGTATCATAAATAGTTATCGAAATATAAACCCATGAATATAGCACGACAGCTTTCGGACACGCCAGAGAGCGTCAATTTGGGGGGCATAAATATTTTTTATAAAAAAAGCGTAATATCCCTATAAATTTTTATTGCTTCTCCAATCGCAGTAATAGCCGTACTAACCATATAAAAAATACTGTTCCTCTATAATAGCAAGATGTGCAAATTTTAGGCCAAGACAGTGATTTCTCTGGTGCTGAAGAAAGACCCCAGTAGACAAGGGTCCGATGTTATAAACATACTCAGCCATCGAGTCTTCGTTGCTCGGCACCCTGGCAAACCCACTCACTGGTAGGGGGCTTGGAGGAGGTTTCCTGTAAGTGCATGTTCCAGGAGCAGCATTGTAAGGCTTGTAGTCTGATACTGCGAGAACTCCGCCAAATTCTGCCACTATGGTGCTGGAATAAGATTGTCGTATAAGTAGTGGAAGGTTTGATTCATTGTCGTTTCGTCACAGACTTCGACGACGACGATGCTAAAGAAAACCACGCACTTACAAAAAATAATAGAGTACACCCTGGATCTTGATTGTACAAAAATCATGCCGTTTTTGTGTAGAACTACAATCCCAAGTTAACGGTTTTCGGGTAAGTAAGAGCTTTGGCTTGTGGTATTTAATTAATTTCATATTATCTGCCAGCTACTTATTTAGTGTAGTTACCCCAATATGTCGGCCTATATGTAAACCCTTGATCGAAATTACTCACGTTTGGTTTTCTCCATAAAGAATTTATTGGATCAAGTTTATTTTTATGCCTTTAATTAACTTATTTTTAGCAGAGCACAGAATCCTCACCTGTACGCTTTGAGCAACGGAAAGGCTCCACATTTAGGTGCATCACTTTTCCCATAGTTTACGCAGTCTATTAGAAACTGCTCAGATAATACAACCTTTATCTTTTTCCATATAGCCAGTTGGCTTTCGATGCAAGCTGAAATTGAAGAAATCTTTCATCATTAAAATCATGGGCATAGTTCTCTTCTCCTCATCAATAAGGGTTTGAGTTCACGAACGTAGTTGTACCTATGTTTAGTCGCGAATATTTTGACACAGATTAGAATAGTTACCAACGTCTAGATAGTTTTGAATATGACAATATGCAAGCAAAATCTTGGATGAAACAATCCACAAGTCTACATTGAAACAAATATACGTCAAATTTATATTACAGGTCTCGTATAAACAAAGGCTAATAAATAAATAAAACTTTGATTCCATTTCAGTAACATTTGTGAGGAAAAATTGCCCTGATAGTAAATATAAGATATTTCCGTTCTTCATTCGTGGTTTTTAAAATAATGCGTCTTATTTATGCATACGGTGTCAAATACAGACCTACAGAGGCGAAAGCCCAACAAGCTGCACAGTGACGTTGATCTTTTATCGGACTTATCACATTTTTCTGTCTCCAGTCCCAATAATCTGGAGGAGGTCCCGAGGATAATCCACTAATTTTCAATGAATTATTATCATCATTCAAGAGATACACTGTAGCGTTTTCACTTTGTTCAACATGATCAAAATTCCTTTCCAGTTCTTTAGCGATTTCTTTAACGCCTTTTATATTGTTCTCCAGTTCACAAACTGTATAGCCAAATATCGTTTCGAAAAGTAGACTAAGAGCAAGTGCTAAAACTTCGGTACGAAACATTTTTATTTCGACCGCTGTCACTGTTTGACATTGTTATATTTGCGACATTAATTTTATATTTTCTTTTAAGGTATCTGAGCAATGTCATTTTTACACCGTTTTTTATTGCCGTCGTTTTATGCGAGTGCGAATTTGAAGTAATGGCAAAAGTTAATCGCTATGATATATTTTTAAAGGCTTTATTGGAATCATAATTGCTTTAGTATCGACATTTTCAGGAATTTACGAGTGATTTATCGTTAATAGGTAAATACGTCGAATGATTGTTTATTGCACGTGAAAAGAAATAATTTCTAACTATAGACTACTTAATACGTTATCAACACCTAAACTTATTAGAGACAGTTTACAGGTAGTGTATTAATACTCAAGCAGACAAGTCAAAAAGCAGCTAATAAAAAATCATATTTTTTTCCTGCACATAATAAATAGTTACTTACTTACTACTTAGTATTACTTTTATAAGTCTCAACGTACAAAAATAATTCACCCAGTTCATTTTAAAGCAAGGAAAATAGTACAAATTTCCTTTAACTGGCTAATAACTAAGATCTTCTTTTTGAGTTGAAGTCATCAAACGACCCGATGATACCTGGTGTTATAGGTTTCAAACCGCCATACAAGTAACAGGCCTCTGATATTGTTGGGTAACGACCACCGTCTTAGTAATTATAGACAGCAACCGGGTCCGACGGATTAACGTTCCCTCTAACGCACATAGAACCATCTTGCATTTGGACAATCAGGTGGTTCAGCCTGCAATGTCCTAACCAGGCTGGGAACAAATTCACAAAGTGATAAATATCAACTTTGTTAAGTGACTCACCGGGAATCGAACCAGGGCCCTTTTGCGTCGCAAGCGCTGTCAATCACTCAGGTAATTACATAAGAATCTTAGTTCCCTTAAGCCTCGAGCATTGCGTGGGCTGATCCGGGGTCAAGTGTCACACTCCAAGTTAAATTGGTCAATTAAAACTTGACCAGGGGAGCGAGTGAACCCCTGATTACCCATAACTACTGGGATCTATTTAGCCGCTTTAGACACGTAACGTTTAGCCGTGTGATGCCGGCTTAGAATAGCATCACCCCAATTCTAGCCGAGGGTGTCGTAAAAAGCGACTAAGGGATACTTATCCAGGGAAATGGGCAGCAGCGTTCCCTGTCAATGCAACATCATGCACTGCGCTCGCCAATCCGCATGCCAAGCGTGGTGAGTATGGCAATACCCCCCGATAGGGGGAGGCCCATGTCCAGCAGTGGACTGTTGTGGCTGTTATGGTTATGGTTACACACGTAACGTCCGTTTTGACGTTATTTTTGCTGCGCTGCACCTTAATCGTATGTCACAACGTAAGCCCAACGGTACGCACCTGTATGGATGCATCTGTGAAACTTTTAAGCGATTAACTTACCTATTCTTGTACGTAATATGTCATTAATCAGTATACTTGGCTGAGTAGAAGTAGATACCTTAAGTTGGTTCTCTAGATGAGCATTGAACAGTACCAGAATTTCTAGACTATTCCATTAGAAGGACTCTACAAGTCTATTAAAGTTTAACTCTTGAGTTAAAACTATGAAGGAATTAATCATAATTTTAGGAATTGCCTTAGTTAGGTCCTTAAAATAAGTTTAGATTTAGACTAGGCCCTTAATTAATTAATTACTTAACTTACTTCGGTAGCATAATTTAATTTACTTGACTAAACCTCACAATACAACTAAAGTAGGTATTCAGTGGTTTGAAATTAGATATTTCTGATGATGATGTGATGATAAATGATTAAAATTGATGATGAATGACGACAAAGACGACGTCACCTTGTAAAATTTATTTTCACAAAATTCAATACGATTTCTAATAAGTACGTGATAATTTTTTAAGTAAATAAGCGATTGAACCCGTTAAAGTAACTGTTATGTGTGAAAGTAATCGCAAGTGCTTAAAAAGTAAGACCATGCGCAATCTAAACAAAAAATAATTCTAAATAATCTTTTTAGTGGTACATATCCAGGGAATGGGCAGCAGCGTTTCTTGTAAATAAAACATTTTGCACTGCGCTCACCAATACGCCTGCTAAGTGTGGTGAGTATGGCAATGCCCCTGAAAAGGAGGTCTATATCCAGCAGTGGACTGTTGTGGTTGTAAAGATAATGTTTAGTGGTGCTTACCTACTACTTACACGAGGATAAAAATATTATACAATCATTTGCTCAAGGCATATTATGAATGAACTTACTTACATACCCACTCTTCCCAAACGGATCTCGATCACCAGATTATCAGTTAAATTAGTGCAGGCACTTGCAGGCTCCGATAGCAGATTAGCTTCTGATTTGCAGTAAATCCTTGTTCAATGTTCATATTGTATCACGTCGCTTTGACTGGTGGTGCCGGCTTAGAATGGTTGCCGTGTGGTGCCGGCTTAGATCTAAGCTGTTACATCTGTTTAGAAATACAAATCCAAGTGTAAATTTTATCAATCGAAACGAAACCTTCTACTGCGAACTGGTACTGGCACAGTACAGAATTCAGAACCATGTTAATGCTATGATATAAGGTCTATTTTTGAATACCAAATTTTAAAACACTTCTCGTGTTAGGTAAACAATTTTTGGAAAACTTCCAAAATTTTCACCGCAGGCAGGATTTGAACCTGCGACCTTCGGCCGCGGTAGCCCAGTTGGTTAGGGCGTCGGCAGTACTGATGCCGAAGGTCGCAGGTTCAAATCCTGCCTGCGGTGAAAATTTTGGAAGGTCTATTTTTCTTTGTTGACATGTTTCCTAGTATGGGTTTGCAGCTGTCAAATATGGCCTATTCGAATGACGGTACTATAATGACTGTTAACACAACGTAAATTAGTAATAACACTAGGGTTCATCGGGTCGTTGAACAACTCGGTGTCCCACACGAAGAGAGAGAGATGACGTCGTCCTAAAAATCGAACCTCATTAAAAGAAAAGTGTTGAGCCTCCATTTGAGGTGAGGGTTCACACAAAACCTTTGATGTCAAATTAAAACAATCGCTATAACGGAATTTGAACAAAGGAAATGCCTGCAGGAAGTATTTACATTTGAATAAGTATGACATCAACATATTTGTTAAATAAAACTTACAACTGTCATATTTCTTTATTTTAAACCGGCACTCGACTTTCCGCACTATCTATGTCGTAGCACACTCGTAGCAAAGTGCTACAAAACCGTAGAGATAATTCCTACAAAAACCTTGAACATTGTTACTTTATTATAATGAGCTTTCTTCAAACGAGGCACAAGAAATGGCACTTGCATAAAAATTGCAACGCGTGTTACTTGTAGCTTTATTTTTGAATTTACGCGTCTGGATATCTGTTACTAATTGTCGTCATATTACGTGTTTTACTGAACTTAACTATTAGAAGTAGGAGGAACGTAGAAAGTACTATACAAGTGATGAAACCAGTCGTTGACTTTCGTACACGGGTTCAGTCATCACATACATACATACATTCCTTGCGGGGTAGGCAGAGCACAAACGGCTGTAAAAAGCGAAAGTCACCACGTCTGACAAAAATTTGGGAGTCATCCACAAGACTGTGTATTACCATAGAGACAGGCTGTCGGCCTGTCGAATAAAACTGCAATACAAATAAACTCTCAAACCTCTTACGACTCCCACGCACGGGAAGGATATTGGATGATGCTATTCTAAGCCATCACACGGCAACACATAATATTTCCAGAAATTGAGCTCCTGTTTGAACACACTGAATGCCGGTAAGAACTAAACTCATTAGCGAACTTTTTGCTGGGAGCTGTCGATCGAGCTATAAATTATTTCAACCCGAGATTTCCTACATTCACCTCAGTCAGATTGTTTGATAAAGTTTGCTTGGAGGTGTGAATGGAATTTCCTTGAGCTATTTGTGAGCGTTGACGTCTTTATAAGTGGAATTTGTTTGTGTATGTCTCAAAATGTAGAAATGTGTTAGGAGTTGAATGTCAGAATGAAGACTGTCTATAAATAAAGACAGTTAAAGTGAAGATGAAATACTTTGAAACAAATGTCTATAGTAGAGACGACCGCTGGCAGCAACTTAAATAAGAAAGGGAGCGCCATATAACTGACATTTGGCTGCGAATGCAGCGAGTGGCCATCTCAACTACTTAGAGATATATCTTTAACGATTATTACATTAAAGTATTTCAATAACGGAATTGTGGATTATTTATAGGTTGTGATGTTTTATGCTATCTCAATTTCCACGAAAGACCTTTCACAGATGAGTTCATAGATATCAATATATGATAAATGAACAAGCTCGCTAGACTGGATAAGCAGAGCAGCTGTTAGATATTAGACTATTAGTACAAGCAAATTAACACATATCTGACCCTCCATATATATGTATATATACCTTAGTCATATTATTACATTTATTACACGCTCGATAAGCAAGTTTATACTATTTAAACGGAGAGATTTTTGTTAAGTTCATACAGTTACTTCGAAAACCATTTTTCACCCTCATTCAATTCCAATAGTGAGCCTTGGCAACAACAACAAGAAAACGTCTCTTTTCATACAAAAACCTGTACAAAAAGCTGTAGATAAGAAGCACCATTGAGTCGCAGCCACCGGCGACGTGCGAGAAGATTTATTATGCCCCAAGCGCAAAAATGTTTATAAAGTCATTCGCAGACTTGACGACGCTATCCATCTGTACTATATTTGTAGTTTTATGTTATCTGCAGGTGGTTTGGACTAGGTAAAATATGGTTATGCCTACTAAATATCATTTTTCGGGCGAGAATCACACGAAAGCGCATGGGTTAGGAAAATGCGAATTTCCACTTTATATTTTCATACAAATACGATTTATGTCAAATGGTTTGACAAACGCATCCGCTGCAAGTTTCGTCGCCACATATCATTGACACTCTATCATCGTCTGCATCGTCACTAAAGCGAGAAACACATGGTAATGTAAAAGCCAATGCCTGATTTTGGCGTCTTTTTTTTCTAGGTGTTACACGGATGGTATTTATATATTTGAGTAGAGGACAATGCAACAAACAAAAAATATATGACAACTATACCTCTAACTGTCACTGGAACAGAGATATACGCGTTTGAAGTTACTATGGGGATTTTTTTTATTGCTGTAACACGGATAACACTTATATATTTGAGTAGAAGTCAATGCAACAAACAAAAAAATATATGACAACTATACCTCTACCTGTCACTGGAACAGAGATATACGCGTTTGAAGTTACTATGGGGATTTTTTTTCTAGGTGTTACACGGATGGTACTTATATATTTGAGTAGAAGACAATGCAACAAACAAAAAATTATATGATAACTATACCTCTACCTGTCACTGGAACAGAGATATACGCGTTTGAAGTTACTATGGGGATTTTTTTTTTCTAGGTGTTACACGGATGGTACTTATATATTTGAGTAGAGAACAATGCAACAGACAAAAAAATATACAACAACTATACCTCTACCTGTCACTGGAACTGAGATATACGTGTTTGAAGTTACTATGGGGTTCTTTTTTTTCTAGGTGTTACACGGATAGTACTTATATATTTGAGTAGAAGACAATGCAACAGACAAAAAGTATATGACAACTATACCTCTTCCTGTCACTGGAACAGAGATATACGCGTTTGAAGTTTCTATGGGGATTTTTTTTCTAGGTGTTACACGGATGGTACTAATATATTTGAGTAGAGAACAATGCAACAGACAAAAATTATGACAACTATACCTCTACCTGTCACTGGAACAAAGATCTACGCGTTTTAGGTTACTGTGGGATTTTTTTCCTATATATATTATTTATAAATAATATTATTTGCCGTGTGATGCCGGCTTCGAATAGCATCACCCCAATTCTACCCGTGGGTGTCGTAAAAAGCGACTAAGGGATAATTATCCAGGGAATGGGCAGCAGCGTTCCCTGTGAATAAAACATCTTGCACTGCGCTCGCCAATTCGCCTGCCAAGCGTGGTGAGTATGGCAATACCCCCCAATACGGAGGAGGCCCATGTCCAGCAGTGGACTGTAGTGGCTGTAAAGGTAAGGTATAATAAATAAACATATATTTTATTATAGCTTAACTACGTTACAGCTACAAAAAAGGCTCATACCATTTTTTTAAAACTTCATACGCACATATTTCTGTTCCAGTGACAGTTAGAGGTTAAGTTGTAATATATTGTTTTGTTTATTTAATTATGTTTGACTACAATACATAAACGCCATCTGTGTAACACCTAGAAATAAAATCCGAAGGATTTTTTGTTGAAATTCAAACGCATATATCTCTGTTCCAGTGACAGTTACACGTATAGTTGTCATATATTATTTTGTTTGCTTATTATGTTATGCTAATTTCAAATATATCCGCGCCATCTATGTAAAATCTAAAAAAATTAAATCCCCATAGTATATTTTAAACTTCCAACGCGTTTATTGCTGTTCCAATAACAGCTAGAGGTATAGTTGTCGTATATTTTTTTGGTTGTTGCATTGACCTCTACTCAAATATATAAGTGCTATCCGTGTAACAGCTAGAAAAAAAAATCCCTATAGTAACTTCAAACTCGTATATCTCTGTTTCAGTGACAGGTAGAGGTATAACTGTCCATATATTTTTTTGTCTGTTGCATTGTCCTCTACTCAAATATATAAATACTATCCGTGTAACACCTAGAAAAAAAAGAACCCCATAGTAACTTCAAACACGTATATCTCAGTTCCAGTGACAGGTAGAGGTATAGTTGTCGTTTATTTTTTTGTCTGTTGCATTGCCCTCTACTCAAATATATAAGTACCACCTGTGTAACACCTAGAAAAAAAAAACCCATAGTAACTTCAAACGCGTATATCTCTGTTCCAATGACAGGTAGAGGTATAGTTATCATATATTTTTTTGTTTGTTGCATTGTCTTCTACTCAAATATATAAGTACCATCCGTGTAACACCTAGAAAAAAAAACCAATAGTGACTTCAAACGCGTATATCTCTGTTCCAGTGACAGGTAGAGGTATAGTTGTCATATATTTTTTTGTTTGTTGCATTGACCTCTACTCAAATATATAAGTGTTATCCGTGTAACACCTAGAAAAAAAAGACGCCACTAGTCCATACTAATCCGGCATTGCCTTGCGTCGTTTGTTCGATTTTCTACCTTAATTTCATACGAATACGGTGCATGTCAAACGGTTTGAAAGATGCACCCGTCGACGCAGCGGTTTGCGATGTCATTTGACATAAAACGTACCTATTCGTATGAAGGTAGGATGGAGAATCGAATGAATGACACACAAACGGACGTTGCGTGTGTTTCTCGCCTTATAAACAAGACAAAGCAATTGAAATTCAATTTGATTTTTATAAATACGTTAATACAATACAATATTTATTACCAAAGGACAATGAAGCTATTCATAAAAAAAAAAGTGATAAAGTTGATATTTTATGTTGTTATAACTCTGTTATTTTACTTGGGTTCAAAAAATTCAAACTTTTAAATATAACCTTGATTAAGTAGCATTCAAGTACAAAAGAATAGAAATGTTTTATTTCTTCTTCTGTTCTTTCATTCTTTTCGTTGAGTTCTTTGTATTGTTAAGTTGAAATTAATATACTTGGAGCCTCGACTTTCTTACGTAGCCGTAACGTAGGTACTGTCATCAGGTCATTAGCCTACTCATTTAATGGATCAACTATATATAACTTATACTGATTCCAAATGGTGAAAAATTAGTAAAAGTCGATCCAATGGGTATCAAGGTAGATGTACTGTGCTTAGTGCCTACCTATCGCAAGGTATTGGTATTGTATTCGTTGAAGCTTAAAGTTACTTGCTGTGCGGTTATCCAAGTCCTGAGGCAGTGCCTTAAATTGAAAATTGAGCAACGTTTAAACAAGGAACACTAAACTGTTTTAAATAAGAAAAAAACAGTGCCTTAAAATTTTCTCTTTTTTTACAATGACTTACCATTCACTATTAAAGGAATTAGAATGTGAGAGAATCTTGTAAATTCCTACTAAGAAATAAATGTTTTACTTTTATATTACCTATATGGCTTATTCTTCTCGGTGATGGATCTGATGAGTGGCACAAGAAAACACATAGATGTGATCATGGTAAAAATATGTCGATTTTTTCTTAGGTAGTATAAACCATTGTTTATGTAGGCAAAGTTTCAAAATTAGCATTAATATTGTAGATAATTCAAAAATATTTTTCAAACCTTCATTCTCTAAATTCCGTAGGCGGTGTCCACTCCACTTTTGGCTGTTAAATGCCTTAAAATTGCTACTGTTTCAGTAAAGTTGGCTTTCATTTTGATAAATATAGATAAAAACTGAACCAAAGTATCATATTATGCCATCGTATATTTTATTAAAGCCATAGTTTAAAAAACAAGCTGACTTAAACAATGGTGTCCATTGTCAATATCAGTTCCGTAAGCACCCCTTTAAAAGAATATCTCTATTCAACTAATAAACCTAGATATAATTTTATCCTGTCAGGACGTTACCTCATACTTATTAAAGAAGATTTATTGGTCAGATCTGCATAATATTTACAGAAATAGGCAAATTAAGCGTAGACATTTCAGATCCGTATTTTTGTTTTCCGATTTTATCATACCTGTTAAGGTGATTTTCTCCTGCTAGTGACACATTTAATTTTTTTGAACACTGGTATGTCACGTACCACTTTTTACTGAAATTAATCGTATGTAGCAATCTGCCTTACGCGTAGTAAGTTTCTTGCAAATTGAAATAATATGCCTTGGTCATCAGATCCATCACCTCAGATCCGTCATATTCCGTCATCCTTGCGGTGACGGATCTGATAAGTCGATGACGGAATAAAGAGAATCGATAAAAGTGGACTAAATTTGGTGTCCACAGTTGGCCACTTTTTATCCTAATACATACTAATCATAAAAGTGAAAGTAAATATTTTGATATTGCTAGCACACTTAAGACGAACATACCTAACTTATTTCTTTTATCATTCTTAGCACTGGAGTGTCTAATCCAAAGTGTCTGATATAGACCACCAGGAGGACATCTAAACTATAACAGATATGTGAATGGCTCCTTAGCATAATTTATTCAGCGTGGCAGGTAGCTTTTGCCCACACATGGAGATCGAGGGTCTGGCGTTCTTGATGTAGACCACCAGGAACTTGGCTAATTTATAAGATATACGAAAATGGCTTAAAAGCGAAAGTTATTTGGTATGATAGGCTGATTCTGCTGGTACATGCCAATCAAAGATCGTAATCTATATCAGCCTATTGCAGTCCACTGCTGGACGTAGGCCTTCCCCAGGGAATACCATAAAGCACGATCTCCCGTTTTTGCCGTCCCGTTTTAGCAGTCTTTTTTAAGTCGTCAGTCCATCTGGCCGGAGGGCGGCAGCGCTACGCTTGCCGAGACGTGGCCGAGAACCCGCTTACTCCACCTTCCATCGCTTATACGATAAATTTGACCAGCCCACTGCCACTTTATCTTACTACACTTATGTCCGTCACTTTGGTCGTTTTGCGGATAGCCTCATTCCGGATTTTATCCAGAGATACCGAGCATAGACCTTTACATATCTCTTTGAGTGACATGTAGCCTGTGGGCCAGTTTTCCTGTCAAGTTCCACGTCTCGGCCCCGTAAGTCATGACTGGTAGGACGCATTGACCGAACACGTTAGTCTTGAGGCATTGTGGCAAAGATGATTCGAGGATGTGACGCAGCTTTCCAAATGCTACCCAGCCAAGCTGGACTCTCCTGGTGATATCAGCCTCAAAGTTGTCTCTTCCCATCTGCAAAGTTTTCCTAAGGTATTTCTGAATAACTTCAAGGGCTACACCTTCGATGGAGACCGGCTCGGGGATAATGGGTGATTATGATTGAACATGACCTTCGTCATATCCAAGTTCATCAACAGTCCAACATGTCTCGAGACAAAGTTAAGACTGGAATACTCCAACTCCAAGAAAGACTCCAATACAGCTCAGGTTTCGATAGAGTCGAAGGCTTTTTCGTAGTCCACAAAAGCCACACAGTGGTTGGTTGTACTATTTTGGCATCTGAATAACCTGCCTTACAAATATTGATGCCAAAGGATTTATGACGACTCTCGAGAACAGCTTGTAGACGTGGCCTTAAGTAACTCAGAGGCCACTCCGTCTTCCCTGGGAGCCTTTCCATTCTTAATCTGTCTGAGAGCCGCCCTGATTTCGTCTATATCTACGTCCGGAAGATCTTCTGCAAAGTGGCGGTAGGGAGGAGCTCTAGGGTTTGGGGTCGCGTCAGGTGGAGGCTTTTGCGCATGCGAGGCAGATTACAGATTTCCATAGAAGTTCTCAATTTCAGCGAGAATATCTGGAACCGATATGACAGCTACACCATTCCAGGTAGTTTACCGTTGCCAGATGACTCCTTTTCCAGGGTCTTGGTAAAAACTTTCTTTAAAAACGTTCTTGTCAATCGTCTTCTTTACGAGTCGAGTGTTATGGCACCGGAGGTCGCGTCTTACCATACTACGGATCTTTTTGTTAAGTGACTGGGGATCTGGCAATGCATCATCTGGCGTATCCAGACTAATTCGCGTCAGTACCAGACCAGGGCCTTGCTTGAAAGTTTGGACTTCTAACTGTTCGCCTTTTACGAAAGTGCTTCGTCCCCACTTCGCGAACAATCCCGACTATGCCCTCTAGGTCCTCGTCAACGTTTATCGGGGTCTCCAGTGCAGCGAATCGATTTTTCAGTACAAGTAAGATCTTCTCATGTCCGGCTTGGGGCGGAAAACTGGCTTCATCATGCGGTTTCTTTCTAGCTTGAAGTTGATATTTAGGGTGCTTTTTACTAGTCGTTGATCACTTCCGGGCCCCGAGTCCGCTAAATGAAAATCGTTTCAGTCGAGTCTCGATGGCATCTCAGTTGGATGGTTTCGGCCATTTCGTAGTCTGCTAACAGTTTTTAGTATGGAAAATCACAGTGGCAGTAGAATGACAGTTGAGTCTCGCTGGCATTACAATGGCTAAAAATTAGCAGACTTGGGGCCCCGGTATTAAATCTACTAATCACTGAGACATCCCTAAATATATGGCGTTTATCCGTCCTGATGAAGTTGATTTCGTTCTTCGTTCTGCCGTCAGGGCTCTTTCAGGTCCACTTCTGTTTGAGCTTTTTCTGATGAAAGTTGTACATACAAATCGGCCCTGCCTGCTAAGGAAGTTGACTAGCATTTGGCCCCTCTGGTTTCTGCTCACGTAGCTATGTGGTCACAAGCTTGATTCGCCGTGCTCCTGTCCCACTTTAGCGTTAAAGTCCCCCATGACGACAGTGAAGTGGGTCTTAGTGGTTTGGTGTATGGCCTTCGACACGTCATCGTATAGGGCCTCCACCTCTTCATCTGAGCTGCTGGACGGCAGCTCAAATACCTGTACAACCTTGAGAGAGTACCTCACGATCAACTTCAGTACGAAGCACGCTACCCAGTTCGAGACGCTGCAGATCCCCTTCACGTTGTCACAGAGAGCTTTAATGACGAGAACCCCTACGCCACCCTGAGATTGCGCGGTCCCTTCCCTGGAGTAGAATAAGTGACCTGTTTCTAGGGTTATCGTGTCTTCCCCCTCTCTTTGGACTTCTGACAACCCAAAAACATGCCACCGTATCTTATCTTATTCTACTTAAAGTATTTGGAGGCTGTCATCCAGCCGCAGACTGCGTTTATTGTAAGCCGCCAGGGCGCCAGGGTCAGTTTATGGCAGCCGTCGTCCATAGCCCGGGGATTCTTCGCACTCCCTGCCCTGCCATTACCCGGGCCGCTACCGTGGCTCGGGGTAGTAGGGCGGTCGAGAACTAGGGGCCGTTTTTTTCTCGACCTATTCATGGGGGGTTTGCCCATAGTCACCACGCTGGGCACGCGGGTTGACTATGTTGTCAACACTGAAGGCGCTGCTGCCCAACCCCCGGAAGCCCTTTATCGCCTCTTACGATATCCACGGGCAGACTTGGGGTGGTGAAATTATATTCTGCTGACACCACACGGAAAAGATCGTAATGCGGAACTCAAAAGCCTAACTAAACTATGACTATTGCTATTGATATCGAAACATTTTCTTATTCCCAGCTTCCCACTAACAGAAAGACGCTGGTCTGAAAAAGAAATTTCATGCACTAACAGCTTTCTATTCTTGTTTAAAAGTAAGCGAAAGCAAGAAATGATGTACCAATAGCAGGAATGATATGAACCAGGTCTTTAGCAAAAATAAACTATGCCATTTTATCAGATCCGTCACCCAAATAGTGGACATTTTATCAGATCCGTCACATAAAATAGTGGGCTTCAATTTTCTTTATGAATATCTATTTAAATTCAAAACAGATTTGTACATTTTTCTTATAACTCGATAATGTATACACATGTTTATGAACATCTTGTCAATACTTGTAAACTAGGCCACATGAATCATTTTTGTTAGATCCATCATACAACCCAATTCCGTTCTCTAGATTCCGTCACAGCCAATAGTGGCCTTGTTATAACTTCGCATTTACTCGAGAAAAAAGTGGGCCTCTCACATAATTTTATTTACATTCCTACTAAGAATGACCCCATGCCTTCAAAATAACAATAAAATCAATTTGAAAAATGATGACGGAATTGTCAGGAGAACGCGTCCCGAGGAGAACAAGCCATATCTGAAGTATTTTTTTAAACTGCGCTGATGAAAAATGAGGCTCTTTAATGGGGACTCTACACGGACTGCCACTAAATTATGACCTACTTCAAAGTAGTGGCTATATTTTGTGTTGTAGTTCCATTAGTTTCCCCACTTGTTTCAGGGTGCCACAGGAGCTTACAAGGCTTTTCTTAATTTCTGTACGGAAAATCAGTACCCAAAAATGATTCCCCAAAAAGTCGGCGAATACTTTGCTTCGTTTGAAAATTTTGAATGCAAATTTATATAAAACACAGGTAATGCTTTAATCGAGAAACGCACGGTCACATCCGTTTGTGCGTCGTTTATTCGATTTTCCACCTTATTTCATACGAATACAGTTTAAGTCAAACGTTTCGACAAACCCATCCGTCGACGCAGCGTTGTGCGATGCTGTTAAACATAAACCGTGTTCGTATAAAGGTAGGGTGGAGAATCGAATGAATGATGCCAAAACGGACGTTGCGTGTATTTCTCGCCTCCGGAACTAGCAAAGCAAACCTATGATTTTGGATCCAAGACTTTGGACATTGTTATTTAATAAGAAATGATGATGATGATTGATGATTGATCCTCTAACTCCTGACCTCTGCAGCATAGGACCTCAATAATTTTTCTCCAAATATCTCTATTTTATTTCTATTCTTTTTCCTTAGCCTTTGCTCCACCCATGTTGTTCCGGCAGATTTTAATTCTACGGCCATTTGAAAAATAACCACATCGATATTTTTTTTTCTTTCCTTACCAAATGTTTAAAACCTTTTATAGATTTATACCTGCAAAGGAATGTCTTGACAGATCTACCGCATTTATGCGATGTGTTCAGGACCCAGTCGTTTTGCTAAACGACGGCCATTTTGTCGCGTAATGAAGGTTGAATGGTAAACGAATGTATAGATAACGTTACGTTCTTTGTATTTCGATTTTTGTTGCTATTTTGTTTTGACTTGATCTCTATTTGATTGACCTCTTTGTAATATTGCTAGCAAATCCACCTAGCGGTTTAAGGCGTCAACTTATCTGTGCTAGTTTTTCTAAGTTTTTGTATGATGTGTAAGTACTATCGCCAGGAAATGTATCTTCCCATTCGAGGGATCAGCATATACTGGTAGTAAACCAGTATAAGTTTATTCCTTAAATTGGTAGGTGCTGGCAATAGCATTTACACAGTACCTACATACTTCAAGTACTACATGATATCTGATCATCATCATCTTTCTGCCCTTATCCCAAATCAGTTTTGTTCGGCGCAACATGTTTTGTTAGAGCACAAAATCATGTTACAAAATACCTGATATTATAGTCCGCTTAAA
The DNA here is from genome assembly GCA_024500475.1 of Phthorimaea operculella. Taxonomy (NCBI): domain Eukaryota; kingdom Metazoa; phylum Arthropoda; class Insecta; order Lepidoptera; family Gelechiidae; genus Phthorimaea; species Phthorimaea operculella. Next base: position 133,097 of record JANFCV010000180.1, on the reverse strand, counting down.
AAGGGGCCGCTGGTAGTAACTGGATAGCGAAAATAGGAGATCGTGCCTTATACTTAAAAATAAATCTGGGGTAGACCTATGTCCAGCAGTGGACTACAATAATCTGATGTGACGAAGTACGTCATGTGAACCACCTACATAAAAATAAGTAAATACTTATCATGACAGAAATAAAACTTAAAGAACTCAAAATCTCACGACAAAAAATAAAGATGTGATTGATGATTCTGCAAAGACAATATCTGTAAGATAATATTTTGCTCAGGGTTAAAGCTTGGTATTATCCTCCACTCTCAATAATAATCGATTGAGTGCTATGTTGTTTCTATTTTCTTTTTTTCTTCACAAAGATATTCTTCAAGTCTTTGGTTTATCTCGGACAAATTATAGGATAGCTAAAATCCACTGGACGAGTGATGGACTGACTTTTCGTATTTTCGAAAAGGAGCAAAAGGAAATGTAAACGTTTTGCATTGACACATATTTCAATGAAATTGGCCATCTTCCAAGATGAAGTAGACAAGTAGGGGCAATACTGTGGGGCAATACCACCGATACTGAGTTTTCGTCGAATATTATTTTGAAATTCAGAAATGGTTTTCTTACATATGAGTACAGTTGGAACAGTGTGCTGGTTATGTTGCAAGTTTTATTAACTTTATTTTCTTTCTGTTCCAAAAGTTTACTAATTAGATTTTCCAAGATGTTGTACATCCATCACACACGATTAAAAGAGAGCAACATAAGAGCGAAATGTATGTTGAAAATTACAATCAAAGGTTACTGATCCATTTATATTATTTGCTTTTTTATTTGCAAATTAAGCTGAGATTTTGATAATCTTAATATATAAAACTCAAGAAGTCTGACTGTCATCAACGCACAGCCTAAACTACTGGACCGATCCGGCTGTAATTTGGCATGTAGATAGCCACTATAATGTAGGCATCCGCTAAGGAAGGATTTTTCGAAATTCAACCCCTAAGGGGGTAAAACGGGGGATGAAAGTTTGTATGAAACTTTTTATTCCTTTGATATAACTGCTTCAAATTTCGTATTTAGGAAGAACTTCAATAATAATGAATGACGTGTTTTAGCATTTCCCAATTTTAAACCCCTGAGGGGGTAAGAAAGGGGATGAAAGTATTATATTTACGCGCAGGCCGCACCTTTGAAGCTACAATTTTGAAATTTGGCACCCTTATTTTTAATAAACAGCTGATTTTATTTTGATTTAGGAGTATTCAAAATTCATACCTCGATGGGTTGACATAAGGGGATGAAAATTACGCATTGTCGCAAAAACCAAACCCTTAGAGCTAGAAGCGTGAAATTTGGCATGTATATTCCTTAAGCAATGTAGGCATCTACTAAGAAAGGGTATTTTGAAAATCAACCCCTAAGTGGGTGTTTACATCTTGACGTCAATAGATGTCGTTAGGATCGATATAGAACGCGGTATGACGTTGTTCACGGCAATAGTATATAAGACCCAAATGATACAGCCTATTTATTACAGTCCAATAAATTGAAGTGTTCATTCTACCAGTGCAAGAAGTTGTGTTATTTCTAAGTAGTAATAGTGCAGTCAAGTACAGTAGGATGGACCCTATTCATGGTCCTCGTAGCCGGATGACCTGCTAGTTGCAGGCACTCGAAGGGCACCGTGCCAGGTGCAGGATTCTGTGTGGCCAGCGGTGGCCGCACAGCGGGACCAGCTGCGGAGCTGGTGCCGAGGAAGACGGGGGAAGACCCCTGTCTTATCTACTGGCGACGCCGGAAGGCCGGAGTCGTCGGTCCTCAGAGGACGCGCGCGCGGGCGCGTGGTACTCTGAGGAGGGCCTCGGAGGGCGCGCACGAGGGCGTGTTGCACTCTGAGGAGGAAGACCGCGGCAACGCCTGTTCTCTTTTCAAACAAACAAGGTTTCCATACGAAAATATATGTAGGTGTGGATCTAGTGGCTAATGTTGCCTTATAATCACAGATCGTTTTATTTATATTGGCAACACTATCAAACTTACTGTCATATGGCTGTCTGTATGACTTTCAAAGTCATGTTTCATTTTGAAGTAAAACAATAAAACAAATTTTTCTCAAAGATTTTTAAAAGAAAGCTGTGGATTTTTTCTTGAAACGGGGAGTGATCCCTGCTCCTGCACCAGACTGAGTAACAGAATGGCAATGTCTTCGTACATCTACAAAATGTGGGCAAAATCAGGTGAGTGATAATTCGGTAGCCTTTCACCGGTTTCCGAAACCAGGCTCCACTAACATTAAGAGGTAGGTAATGTATTTATGTGTATCAGTAGTCCTAGCAGTCCACAGCTGGACATAAACCATTCATGGGTGGTATTTTACATACTTACTCATCAAACTTCGAAGAAAAGTCGACAAGCCGATTGACTCAGATATCTGAAAATCTTGTAATATAATTTCGGACACATTTTACTTTATTATAGAACAATTAATCTAATGCATTTTGTATTTATTATCTATTTGTAGAGCAACAGCTTCGGCAACATTTTATAACCCAGAAGATAAGGATTGCTCTTCAGTGGACTCCTTAATTGCTCTCTATAGAAGTTGTAAACTTTTGTGTGGCAGACATTTCCAAGATTCTTGCTACCTTGTTGGTGCCAGGAAAAAACTGAGTAAATATGCAGGTCCAGGAACGAGGGAACATGTGATTCCCGACCATGACAAGATAATATGTAAAATAAAAACTGAAAATTTGTAATAAATACATTCAACTTGATTTAGTTATTTTATTTTCTAGAACACGACAACGAGTATCTAAAATCTTTACTGAATTAATCAAGTTATGAAACAGTGTTTCAAACATTTATTTATATTAAAAACATGTGCATACTGACTTGATTAGTTCAGTAAAGATAAAAAAAACTTAATATAATTTTTGAATTTGCTACGAAAGCCCGCCAATTTTTAGTTCACTCATAATTCACAGATCCAATACGGTGGCGCTAGTAGTATAAATGAAGGGGCCACCTTCGTTGTTCACAGATGGCGTTCTTCTCCACGCCAGTGAGAGTATAGTATTCTTTGGACCGCGGAGGGCGCTGCTGGACTCTGAGGAGTGGTCCTCAGACGTCCGCGCGCAGAAGAGGCTGAGGGGCCGGAGGAGGTCCTCAGAGGAGTGCGGAGGACGCACGAAGAGGCTGAGGGAGAAGACCTCAGAGGAGGCGTCAAGAGGGCGCGCAGGAGGCTGAGGAGGAAATCCTCAGAATAACACACCGAGGAGGCTCGGAGGGAGCCCTCAGAGGACAGGAACTCATAATAGTTAAGTGTCAGTGTGAATTTATAGGTGTTTCTCGAGGTGTTTTAACATTTGACAATTTCGGAACTTTATTTTTTTTAACTTTTGACATTTTATAGTTTATTATTTTTGTATAATCTTTTTAAAATTGGAAATGGATTTGAAGTACGACTATTTGCTACACTGTCAAGAGGATACATCTTATCGCATCAAAAGGTTATCGGAAAGATTTCAAAAGGTTCCTCTTGACAGTCGTACAAATAATTATTGTAAAATAGTTTTGGATACTTTAGATGGTTATTGGAGAAGTTTTATGGGCGGTCATAATGAGTTACTGCGAAACACGCCCCGCAAAATTATACAAGGCCTTCCTTATGTGACAGAGGATCAGTATAGTATCACTGAAGAGGTATATTTGGAGTGCAGAACGGAACTAGTTGAGACGATTAACGATGACAGGCGCACAATAATTATACAGGAACCACAGGAATTAAAATGTGTGGAGGAAAATCACCCTAACGCGAGCTATGATAACTGCGACCCCTTGTGTCCTATAGAAGTCGTGGAAAGAGATGTGAGTGGTGGGATACTGGCTGCTGAGAATTTGACACAGTTGGAGCCGGTTGTTCCTGCAGAATACGAATTTAGGGGAAATGAACATGCTTTAACAGCGGCAGAGGAAGCACCAGAGGTGGTGCAGGTATTTCCAACTCGAGAGGAAGAAGTTGAAGCTGAATTGCCCAAGGTACTGTCACACACCCAAGATGACAAATACTGCGCGGAGGAGTTTTGGGAGGAAACTGCTCAATTGGATGGAAGCGTTTTAGTGGGACTTCCTGACAATGTCCAGAGGGAAAACAAAAAATCCAAGCGTTTCAAACGAGTAAAGCTAGTTCCTAAAGACAAATTCTGCAACGGTCCATTGGTTATGCGGAAAGACAGATACGAGTACACCAAGAAGGTGCGATTTAAGCGGTTTGTTGCAAGGAGGGGGTATGGCTTGGGTGCATCTTCAACAAACAATTTGCAACAAACCACTGCAGTAGAATAATTAATTGCTGTTTACCCAAACTAAAAACATTTATAGGTTTTGTTATTTCTGATTCATATTCGGCTTTTTATTATTTAATGTACAAAGAGTCAGATTGATTTATTTGGTTCTAACAATAGGATAGGATAAAAACATCTTTAGTTAATCATGTATCAGTGTTTGAATATTTGGGTTTGTATAGCTAAACAGAATAGGTTAGATTAACTGGATTTGTTTGTTTTGTTTTAAAAGGATTGTTTACTTTGGCTTTAAGTTAAGGATTTATGTTTTTATCTTGGTTTTTGTATTCCACATTGTTAAAGGACAAATTACTATTTACCTAATAGCACTTTGTCCTTGGTGGGCGGTATGTTTACATCTTGACGTCAATAGATGTCGTTAGGATCGATATAGAACGCGGTATGACGTTGTTCACGGCAATAGTATATAAGACCCAAATGATACAGCCTATTTATTACAGTCCAATAAATTGAAGTGTTCATTCTACCAGTGCAAGAAGTTGTGTTATTTCTAAGTAGTAATAGTGCAGTCAAGTACAGTAGGATGGACCCTATTCAGTGGGTAAAGTTGGGGATGAAAGTTTGTATGAACATTTTTATTCCTTTGATATATTTGCTTCAAATTTCGTATTTAGAACACACTTTAAAAAAAATGAATGATGTGTTTTAGCATTTTCCAATTTTAAATCCCTGAAGGGGTAAGAAAGGGGATGAAAGTATTGTATTTACGCGCGGGCCGCACCCTTGAAGCAACAGGTTGGAAATTTGACACCCTTATTTTTAATAAACATTTGATATTATTTTGATTTAGGAGTATTCAAAATTCATCCCCCGACGGGTTGACATAGGGGATGAAAATTACACATTGTCATAAAAACCAAACCGTTGGAGCTAGAAGCGTGAAATTTGACATGTGTATTCCTGTAGCAACGTAGATATCCGAGAGATGAAATTATCTATGAAGCTTTTTATTCCTTTGACATATTTGCTTCAAATTACGTATTTAAAAAGAACTTTTAAAAAGTTACGATTGTTGTGTTTTGTAATTTCCAATTTTTTTCCCCTAGAGGGGGTAAGAAAGTATTGTATTAAGGGAGGGTAGAGGGAGGGTAGAGGGAGGGGGAGAGGGAGAGGGAGGAGAGGGAGGAGAGAGGAGGGAGGGAGAGGGGAGAGGAGGAGGGAGTGGGAGGGAGTGGGAGTGGGAGGGAGAGAGGAGAGGAGAGGGAGAGGGGAGGGAGAGAGGAGAGGAGAGGGAGAGGGAGGGAGGAGGAGGGGAGGGAGAGGGAGAGGGGAGAGGAGGGAGAGAGGAGAGAGGAGAGGAGAGGGAGAGGAGGAGGAGGGAGAGGAGAGGGAGAGGAGAGGAGGAGGGAGAGAGGAGAGGAGAGGGAGAGAGGAGAGGAGAGGAGAGGAGAGGGAGGAGGGAGAGGAGAGGGAGAGGAGAGAGAGAGGAGAGGAGAGAGGGAGAGGGAGAGGAGAGGGAGAGGGAGGGAGAGAGGAGAGGGAGAGGGAGAGGAGAGGAGAGGGGAGGGAGAGGGAGAGGAGGGAGGGAGAGGAGAGGAGAGGGAGAGGGAGGGAGAGGGAGAGGAGAGGGAGAGAGGAGAGAGGGAGAGAGGAGGAGAGAGGAGAGGGAGAGGGGAGAGAGGAGGAGAGGAGAGGGAGAGGGAGAGGGAGAGGGAGAGGGAGAGGGAGAGGGAGAGGGAGAGTTTTTTTATGATTAACTCCATAAAACGGATGAAAATGGTGATTGATGAGGTATTAGTATTTATGTGTAACAAATCATACAACGCAATACACATCTCTTTGTTATTCCTCTACAAGTACGCGGGCGAAGCCGCGGGTTTTAGCTAGTTCGTAATATATTGATCACAAATAATATACCTAAGGTGTAAAAAAATCAACTGCAAATATTTTAAGGGATGAACCAGCCCGTGAAACTGAACAACTTTCCCCAAGGAACATAGGTCGAAATATGAAAAAAAAATTTGGACCTCCCATACAAAATGTACCAGCCGGCCGAGTCAATTTGTATGAGAGGTCCAAATTTTTTTTTCATATTTCGACCTATGTTCCTTGGGGAAAGTTGTTCAGTTTCACGGACTGGTTCACCCCTTAAAATATTTGCAGTTGATTTTTTTACATCCTGTATGTTAAAAATATTTTATTTATGTAATCTTTAGTGGTACAGCATCCGGTATTGGTTTCATGGTCATTTCAGATTAAGTATTTTCAGCTTTTATTTAAATACTGAAAATACTTCTACTGTTATACTTTGTGCACGTACTTACGAGGAACTCAACACCAAAATAACATGCACTTATAACAAGCTGCAAGAATGGTTTTCCTCAAATGGACTTATTCTCAATGCCTCCAAGTCTAACTTGATATTGTTCTCAGCCAAATCGATAGAAAAGCCACTCAGTATAAATAGCCCAGTCCCTATATGTCCTTCGTGTAAATTTCTAGGCTTCTGGTTCATCGGCGACAAAACGCTCTAACATAGCAGTACATTGAACATTTTGTACTGACCAAAAATATGTTTGCTTTATAACAATCAATGTATAACAAATATTTTTTACACATGTGTGAGTGCTTGTCAAAAAATGAATATCATTCATTCAAAAATGAATGAATTATCCGAAAAGGGACACGAATATGACATAAAAGTGATGTCAGATTAGAATAGCTTTCTATGTGCATTTTATGTCAAATGTCAAAAAAAGCGATAAAGTTTATAAATATTCGTTTCGTCTATAAATTCGTTTTTACTAACAAAAATAGAACGTAAACATGAGGTTATATCATCGGTTATATTATTATAAGATTATAACTACATAGCGGGGCGTGTAAGTAAGTAGGTAAAAATCGAAAAATACGGCTGTTCATTACTTATTAGTCTTGTTACAAGATTTCCTTCTAAAAGGAAGGCGCATGGAATCATTTTACAAGTGGGGTCACCTCAATTTTTCTTGTGTTTTTTTTAAGTAAAATAGTTCAGTTTTTTTGGGCTTTCACTCATTTAGTGGGCGAATTTCAAATAATTTAAAATCTTAAATGTATTTCATAGCTTTCGCAGTATAATATTTGTGCATCAGCGACATTTATCAAAAGAACAAAAAGTTAACTAGAAACTTTCATTCCTTATTTAACCCCTTTAGCTCTTTCGCAGTTGTGTTGTGCCGGCAGAGTAGAATAGCACCACCCCCTCTCTTCCCGTGGGGGTCGTAAGAGGTGACCGAGGGATAAACCCAACCCAAACAGCCAGGGCCAACCATGGTGGCTGTTAATCTGCCACAAAAGCATTGCCAAGGAGGGTTGACGTCTGGTAGACGGCCGGTCGTAAAATTAAGCCAAATCCTTTGCAGTAAACATTTCTTTGTGCAAATATACAGTACCTAAGTAACAGACAGGGTATAATAAGCCGAAAGGAAGTCAAGGTGCTCATGAAACTGAACAACTGCCCCCATGGAACATGGGTCGAAATATGATTTTTTTTTTCAAATGTTTCACGGGAAAAGTTGTTTAGTTTCATTTTCACCTTGACCTCCTTTCGGCTTGATACCCTTTCCGCGTAAATAAAACTCTTTAACCAAAACTTTTTTGGTAATTCATCAACAAAAAACCTTTGTTCCCACCTGTCCTACTGAGTAGTTCTACGGTAGAACAGGTGGGAACTTTTTTTCCCACTAATTCTACGGTAGAACAAGTGAGCATATTTTAAGTCCCACTTGTTCTACGTTTTAGAAATATTATTTTTCATGGAAAATTTGCTTAGTGTGGTGGGGCTTTTTGTCAAAATATTCTAAACACATTCACATTTGGAAGCACATTTTTATTGCAAAAAGTCAGAGTATATGATAAAGCTTTTCGCCGCAGTTTCACTCGCGGTTTTTAGCTGTTTGGTCTGATAAAAAGTTTGGAACAAACAAACAAAATCCGTTAAGGGTTTTAAAGATATAAGCTTACAGACATAGGGGAGTCCGGGAGACTTGAACTGCTTTTACTTGTGACAACTGTCAATCAATCTGGCATCTTTATTTCTTGAGATGAATGTGTTAAATATGACAGCTGTCATCACAAATGTAGATTTTTTCAAGGTCTACAACTTTGTAAAAGAAAAAGTAGCGAGCATAATTTCTGTAACAAACTACTTTTATTTTTGACAGCTGTTACCTTAAATATTGATCATCGCAAGGCGTTTAATTTTTCCAAAGAAACCTAGTGGATAGAATGCACGATTTCAAAGGAGTTGTCACCTAAGATGTAGATCTCTTCAAGGCCTACATTGTTTTTGAACAAACACACAGTCTAACATGCATAGTTTCTGAAATGAACGAATTTTACGTTCTCATCTTAAATGTAGCTCTCTCTGCTCGAGGCCTACAATGTTTTTAAGAAACTGGAAGTCTAGATGCGTCTATTAAGCATTTTGTTTGTTTATTTTGTTGCATGTTGTTGCTACACCACTAAATTTTGAAATTTCAGCATTTTGAGATTCAAAATATCAGAATTCAACATTATGTTCCGAACACTGACTTTTGGCAATAAAAATGTGCTTCCAAATGTGAATGTGTTTAGAATATTTTAACAAAAACTCCACCACACTAAGCAAATTTTCCATGAAAATAATACAAGGTGTTCCAAACGAAATACATTAAATTGGAGACGTTGTGTAGACCATTGTACTGAACAATTTCCATTATGGCACCAAGTTTGAGTTCTTAACAATTAAAAAGTTAAAATTTTCATACAAACTAAATGCCTACATTTGCTACAACCATTATGTATTACCCCTTATCCAAGATTGCAACCTTGCATTTTTAACTTGTTGGATTTGAATCTTCGAAAAAGTTTGAAACATAGTTGTCTATGTTTTAAATTTAAACGAAAACTTAAGACAAAAGATCTCTTTCCGTGGTGTTATTTTATTTTATTGCCGCCTCAAACTAAAAACTTATTTTGACTTAGAGCATCCATAGAGACGCAAAGACAAAGGGCCAATCAGAGAACCAAGTAGAGTCTGTAGTGTCAGTTATGTCAGTTTTTGACGAACATGACATTTGACCTTGGTCTACGCCACAACTGTTGCCTTGGCAACTAAATTACCACAAAACCGTTGCCTTGGCAACAGTTGTGGCGGTAATTTCAAAAGTTTTTCAAGACGGCAACATGACATAAATAAAGGTCATGATCAATAAAGCTTCTTTCATAATGTGGACTCAATTAAATTTAACAAACTTAAGTCGCTAATTACTTCTAAACGAGGGTTTTCATAACTTGGCCCCATAATGAAAATTATTCGGTACGATGGTCTACACAACGTCTCTAATTTAATGTATTTCCTTTGGAACACCTTGTATTTCTAAAAAGTAGAACAAGTGGGACTTAAAATGTACTCACTTGTTCCACCGTAGATCTAGTGGAAAAAGGTCCCACCTGTTCTACCGTAGAACTACTCAGTAGGACAGGTGGGAACAAAGGACTAATCATGATCTAATAAAATCCAAAATCTATGGAAGTAAATGTCATTGATTGAGTTGACGTCTTGCAAAATCAAAATATTTTTGTTTGTAGGTTTGTTTCGACTAAATTAAATTGATTTCTTGATTCAATAATATTAATAAAATGTTTCATCATTATCATGAATAATTATAAATTATGGAGATATTTTGTGCAAAATAGTCATTATAAAGTTTAAATCCGCAAGCTTTGCCAATGCAAAACATAGTAACTAATCACATGCAGGTAATTTGTATTAATTATATTTAATTACTGATCAGATAAAACAAACTACTTATTACTTCTTTCTTACACAATGTGTACCTAAAGCCAACAGATATCTCAGCTCCTTCATCATCATCATCATCTTCCTGCCCTTATCCCAATTACTTGGGGTCGGCGCAACACGTTCCGTTGAACACAAAAGCAAAAGGATTTGGCTGAATTTTACGACCGGCCGGCCGCTTATCAGACTTCAACCCTCCTTAGGAATGCTTTGTGTTGGATTAACCCACAATATGGTTGGCCCTGGCTGTTTGGGTTGGGTTTATCCTCGGTCGCCTCTTACGACCCCATGGGAAGAGAGGGGTGATGTTATTCTACTCTGCCGGCACCACACGGCTCATATAGTTCCTTGTTAATCCCAAAACGAGTCACTGTAGGTTTTTCTCTGCATGGCTTCATTATTTGATAGAAGATTACTTAGTTAGAAAATTTACCAAACAGTAACATACTTGATGATTGTAAATTTCAGTGCAGCTGTCTTCGGGAAACCTGGTTAAGCGGAGTGTTTTGATCTTCATACGATTGCTACCGCAAAATTTTGAAAGACCCCTGCAGACCCTGGTTTTTGGGCATAAACTTGAGTGTAAAATAAATTAAGACCATCGATATCTGTATGAAATACGTATAATAAATTCCTGAAAGTGCTGTTAATGTTACTTTACTTAGGCTAAACTCTGGTATTGATTATATAAAAATAACATATTTTAACCAATCTGTTCTCATTTATCTTATCTAAGATCTTAGTCTAAGATAATATTTAAAAACAGTTTTTGACTGTTCGATTGTGAAGAACCAACATTTGAGGGAAGCTTCGTGTCCTTCTCATAGAAAGACAAAAGAAGAGTAGGTACAGGTTTCTACAAGGCGACTACCTAGTATGAATGAAGTACCAACATCAGGGGGTTGAGAAGTGTTTCCCCCCACATAGAAAGACGATAGAATGTACAGATTTTTACAGGGCGACTAGTATGAATGAACAACCAACAGCAAGCCTTGGCAAATGTTTTTGGGATTCGACTGTCGTGCCCTGCAATTTATGGACAGTGATTGCCTAACAAAGAATGAGTGGAATCATTACATTTTCGATTTTACCAAAACTTATTCCATTAAAAGAAAAAGTCGCTGGTGCACGGTCTACCCATTTTTATCTTGTCAACTGCAATTAAAACGGTTATAAAATTGAACTAGGACTTTTATAGACAGCTCTCCGTCTCTTTTTAAACCAATCCACTCAACCACTGAATCCTAAACCACTCTCATGCTGCTATTGACTAATCCTTATCATATTCCTAAGGTATAATAATTTAATGAGGTATAAAGTCCTATTAAATTCAATGCAAAAAATTTCGGGATATGTTCTACTAGTGAAACTGAACAACCGCTTTTAGTAATTTTTTTTCGAAATATGAAGAATTAATTTTGGACATGCCATCCAAAATATCCAATACATATGTTTTGAACAGTTTGTTGTTCAGTTTCACGAGTAGAACACATTCTGCAGATATTTGCATTGAATTTAATAGGGCCTTAGGTATACAGCGTTTAATTTATTTTAACTACGTACGCACACATTATTGTATCGGTAGGTATGTTCTGCTCACAAAACAAAACAACTCTTCGTCGAAATGAGAAACAAAATATTTTAGTGGGCGAGCCGACTGCAGAAGTGCCTATCTCATCGGGTACCACAATAGGCTAACTTTAGAACGTTAACTGACACGTAAACAATTCGAAAGACGTAGGACTGCCGGAGCCAATCCTGCCGAAAGATAAAAATAATCGTTATTTTTTTAATAATTTTTATCTGTAAATTTATGTCTAATAGTACCCGAAACAAATTGCTGGCATCAGTTTACCATTAAAAAATTATGTAAAAAAACTTGGTCTACCAGCGCACACTCTGCTGGAAGTGCTTGGCAGACCACTTCAAAAGTGCCCTTCTGGCACCCTTAATAAATCTTTTCGTTGCAGTGGCAGACCCAGTTTTTTTACATAATTTATCAATGGTAAACTGATGCCAGCATTTGATTCGGGTATTTTTAGACATAAATTTTACAGATGAAAAATTATCAAAAATTATCGATTATTTTCATCTTTCGGCAGGATTGGCTCTGGCAGACCTACTAGTTGGAGAGCCCAGGGGGTAAGTGGCTATCTCATAAGGTACCACGATAGGCTAGGTTTGGATCGTTAACCAAGACTTAAACAAGTCGTATGACCCAGGTCTGCCAGAGCCAATCCTGCCGAAACATAAAAATAATCGATATTTTTTAGAGTCATTTTTTCGTAAAAAATATGTCATAAGGTACCACAATGAAAGTGCTGGCATCAGTTAACCATTAAAAATTATGTAAAAAGCTTGGTCTGCCACTGCGCCCTGCCGGAAGTGCTTGCCAGACCTCTCCAAAGATGCCCTTCCGACACCCTAAACTATCTCATCGGGTACCACGACGCGACCACCACAACATAATAGCCAAGATCACTCTGACAATAGATCACAAGGTCTGCCAGGCCTAAACTTGCCGCATCCTAGTGTTTCAGACATTTGAAGTTGTAGGTCCAGTGTATGAAAAATTACCTATATCTTTTCCCCGTGTTTGATTTTGATGGTGCCTTAATACGAAATGCTCTCCATAATGAGGAGCTTGAGTCATATAGGACAGTTGGGTGGAGGGTTTCAGTATTGGACGCAATCCTGTCAAAAAGTTTGAAATGGAGGTTTGGTCTATGAAAACTGACCTATATCTTATTCCCCCCAGGTTTGATTTTGATGGCGCCTTAATATGAAATGCTCTCCATAACTAGGAGCTTTGAGTCATATAGGTCAGTGAGTAGGAGGGTCTCTGTATTGTACACAATCCTACCAAAAAGTGTGAAATTGTAAGTTAAATGTATGAAAACTGGCCTATATCTTTTCCCCACTGGTTTGATTTGGATGGTGCCTGGGTATGAAATGCTCGTAATGATTAGGAAATTCGATTTGTATAGGTCAATTGGATAAAAGGTCTCTGTTCTGAGCACAATCCTCCTAAATATGAAAATATTCGATAACTTCTGCAGATTTTATCAGTTAAAATTGTCATATCATAAGGAACTCGAATAAAAGTGCTCGAGTTCCTTATGATATGACAATTTTAACTAACAACTGTCCTATATGACTCGAAGCTCCTTATTATGGAGAGCATTTCGTATTAAGGCACCATCAAAATCAAACACGGGGAAAAGATATAGGTCATTTTCATACAATGGACCTACAACTTCAAATGTCTGAAACACTAGGATGCGGCAAGTTTAGGCCTGGCAGACCTTGTGATCTATTGTCAGAGTGATCTTGGCTATTATGTTGTGGTGGTCGCGTCGTGGTACCCGATGAGATAGTTTAGGGGTGTCGGAAGGGCATCTTTGGAGAGGTCTGGCAAGCACTTCCGGCAGGGTGCGCAGTGGCAGACCAAGCTTTTTTTACATAATTTTTCAATGGTTAACTGATGCCAGCACTCTCATTGTGGTACCTTATGACATATTTTTTACGAAAAAATGACTCTAAAAAATATCGATTATTTTTATGTTTCGGCAGGATTGGCTCTGGCAGACCTGGGTCATACGACTTGTTTAAGTCTTGGTTAACGATCCAAACCTAGCCTATCGTGGTACCTTATGAGATAGCCACTTACCCCCTGGGCTCTCGAACTATAATAACTATTTTTGAAATTATAACTTAGATATCTTATGATGTAAAAGTACTATATATTGTTTTGTATTGTACGAGTACTGTAATATTTTAGGATTCGATTGTGTCATTACGAATTTTATAAATTTTTCGATATTTTAAGGTTAGTTTAAACTGTGGTGTTATGTATGGTGATAGTTAGGATATGGTAAATCATTAGGCGTATTTTTAACAAATATAAGTCAGCAATTTTGTACCTAGAGGTGCTAAAGGGCTCCAAGCAGCTTGTTGTAAATCGTTTAAAAAGTAACGTCATGTTTTTCTAAATGAGCTGCCGAAATGTAGGTACCTATTGCGATATATTTGAGCAAATGTCTCATGTAGCTCTCTCATGCGTTTTCTATGTTCTGCACGAACCACACCACGATTTATTTAATACCCTGTTTCAAAACTAAACCACGCCATCTATTGATCGTCAGTTTTGCTATTTTGTCTTTGTTGATAATCTTCTTCTTTTCGTGTGGACACCGAGTCGTTCAACGACCCGATGAACCCTGGTGTCAGAGTTTTATAATTATCCTATGAATATAAATATCATTATGGATTATTTTAATAAGTACATTGTTCCAATGCTCGCTTTTGTTGTTTATTTGCAAAATAGGAAGGTCCTGGTTTCAGCAGCACCATTAATTATTATCATTTTACAGATCAAGAAAAGAAACGAACATATGTAGTAGCTATGTTTACCTACTGGAAAGGCGACGCGTCGGACGTCTTTACTTTCTGATTTAATTTACCATGCATGCAACTATCCCAGCCAAAAATGCTTCAGATGCTTAGGTATCAATAGCCACTAGGTTTCCTGATGTTTCTCCTTTAAATCGATTGAAAGCACTGCTTTTCGTTTGGTTCGGGCACAACGTGGGCGGCGAGTCTTCTGTACTTCAAGTGTCCTTATTCTGCATGGAATACTGCGTTGCACTGAACTGGCACACACTTCTCAAACCGGAACGCAGGTGCTTCTTCATAAGAACTAGAATATAATCAGAAATTATCATTGTTATTGTTTTTAATTGTTTAAAACAGGGATGTAAAAAAAATGTAAAAATAAAAACAAACTGCAAATATTTTAAGGGTCTTAAAGTTCGTTAAACTCAACCGTTTTTCCCTAGAAGCATACATCGAAATAATGTATAAACAAATAGGATCTCCCACATGAAATGTTCCAGCTGGTCGAGTCAAGCTAGCTGGTTGTACTTATACAACCATGACCATAACCATAACATCCACAACAGTCCACTGCTGGACATGGGCATCCCCCTATCGGGGGGAATTGCCATACTCACCTCACCACGCTTGGCAGGCGGATTGGCGAGCGCAGCGCAAGATGTTGCGTTGACAGGAATCGCTGCTGCCTATTCCCTGGATGATTATCTCTTAGTCGCTTTTTACTACACCCATGGGTAGAATTGGGGTGATGCCATTCTATCCCGCGCCGCTCGCTACCCGAATCTCACCCCTCCTCAACCCTAACCTTGAAATCGTATTGTTCTGCGTGGATCCTCGCCTTCAGACATTGCAGTGGATAAAGTTAATCAAAATAGTATATTTACTTACCTACATAGTTATGTCTAGTAATTTCCTGCAAATAGCTACTACTAAAAAGAATTTTAAAATGCAACTAAAACTAAAACACACTTATCTCATTTCACGAAATAATTAGTAGGAAAACGTAAACTGGTAGAGGGGGTCATTAGTGCCAATACTGTAACTTAGAAAGCACACTGACTGGCGGTGTGTAGGTACCCGGCAGTGAATCTAGAA